>CM076850.1:39109292-40309292 GCA_039519185.1 Astragalus membranaceus
AGAGCAGAAAGTAGAAGTAGGTAGCTATGGCTAGATATGATAGGATATGATAGGATTGGTATCCCCTCTTTTAAAAGAAATTAAACTGTTCATAACTCATAGATAGTTCTTTGACTATCTCAATCATGGAAGGCTTTGCCTCCTAATCATCTGTAATTAATTTTAAGCTTTTATTTTCTTAGTTGCTAGCCATAGCTACCTACTTCTACTTTCTGCTCTTTTAATTTCTTTTATTCTCTGATTCCGATCCCCTCTTGGTATCAGAGCCAGATGGTGGAAGTAGGAATGTAGATATTAACTTTGAACTGTTGGTTACTTATCTGGGTATGCTATGATGTTGCTCTTGATTTGTTCATAACTCATATGTGCCAGGTATGGATATTAACTCTAAAAATTATATTTTCTTAAATGTTATACTATAAGTGTACTTCTTGTCTATGGCTCTTTGGTAGTTCTCTACTAAGGCCTGAGAAATTATTTCATATCTCAAGTATAAAGGCTGGAAAGCACTCACTAGAGGCCTGGACTTCGTGTGCCAGATAGTTCTTGAGAATGTTCTTATATGGATAGTACATGGATGGTTCTACCTCCTATTCTATCTTGTGAGAATTCCCAGGAATGAATCTCTGACTTGTGATCAACGACGCCACGTACTTTGAGTTTATGTCATGTATTTCAAAGGTGTTTTTACAAAGGCTTCTCTGTGAGCTTGTTGCAAGCAATATCAGTTACCTGCGTAATCCCATAAACAATTGGTCTACTTTTTTATAACTATATATAAACCTATTAAGGTTATTGAATGAAAACATTATTTATCTATGTTTATATTTTGCAGATATTTCCTTTGTGTTCTTAAGTCAATAACTCTTCTGTATCCTGCTATATATCTACTTAGAACCAATTCCCTGTATGATATTGTTCCTCCAAAAATTTGGTTGATGATCATAAATCGTTTTAAAACCTTTTTCAAAGAAAAACTCTTTGACGTATAACATTCTTTAAAACAAGTATTTTAGCAGCAATGTTGTAATACCTCCATAGATGTGGGGAGTCATAACGAGTGCCATAGTCTCGCAGAGGGAGTAAGACGAGCCGGCCATTTTGGCTAGTTATGGAATAGGGTTACTCATGATTTACTTGGGTTTATTGAGGAAGTATTTTTCTAGAAAATCGTTTCATTTTTGATCATCAAACAAAAGGAATATGTATTATATATTTATTGGTTTAATCTTCTAGATGTATTTCAGTGCTTACTTAGTATTTTGACTTGGGTAATACTTGGATCACACTCTGAAGTATAAATACAGAAAATAATTATTTTATCCAAGTTTTAATATCCAGCACGTTGACAATATTTTGTTCTTTGAACATAAACAAGGTCAATCCCAGAAGCATGCCTCAGAAAGTAGTTATTAGTTCATATGTTAATATTTATATTTCTGGTAAAACCAAGTGAAGGCTGTGATGCTAATGGGTGAGGAAAATTTTATTAATGTTTAAAGCTCTTTCCTCACGTTTTTCTTGTTCTTCTCGCGCATCAACTTCATCTTCTTCTCTCTCTGAGAAACAATCTTTATCAAACAAAGTCTTCAAAGAAGAAATTCATTTCGAAGACATCAATCAAGATCTTGATGATTGGGATATCCCAAAAATATCTCACAAAGATCTTTACAACAATCAAAAATCTTTCTTTAGCAGATCTGACTTTATAGTTAGAACTGTTGAACAAAAATTTATACTCAGAACAGATGACGAAGAATTTCATCTTCTATCTGAGAAGAGTATAAAAGATCACAAAACTAAGAACTTCAACTACCTACACATTGGAAGTGTTCAGGTAGGAATGAAGCCTCTTACCAGGGAATCTCTTAACGTTGCAGTATTGCTTTGTTTAAGAGATGCTCGCCATAATCAGTTCCAGGATTCCTTATTAGGAACTGTGGAAACTAGCCTTATCCATGGCCCAATCTTTTTTAATTGTTTTCCAGATCTAACTGTAAGCCTGGAAGACAGAAACATTATGGATGTTCTTCATCTTAATGTCAAGTGTCATGGTTTTGACATGAAAGAAGGATCTGTTCCTATAGCCCTGCTATACAGAGTTCAATACAAAGTTATGAACTCAATCAGATCCAATTTCTTAAAAACCAAATGTCAAAAGTCTGGGGAAACCATTTTATTTCTCACAGACCAATCCAAAGCCAACGTTATTGTACCCAAAACCATTCAATGGAGTGATATAACACTTCCTGAAACCTGGACTTTAGATAGAGCTGCTCCCACAGCACCTAGAGTAACACCAGAATTCCAGGATGTTATCCAGCACCAATCGGGGAGAGTTAATCTTGTTTTTAACAGATCTAACTCCTTCTCTATCCCCAGGTCTCTTAGGTCTGAGGAAGATTTCAATACTGCTAGAGGAACTCTCTCCAGAAGATCCTTCTCCAGAGAACCTTCAAGAAGGTCTTTCTCTAGTATGTTTCCCAAACCAGATATTGGAACATCTCACGATGGCTCCACTATCCATCTGCAGGGATTCAAACCCACAACCCCTGTAGAAACCTCCTATCAAAAGGAGGAAGATGACCAAAGATCCATCCAATCTCCAACCCTCTCTTCCATGAATAATGTTTATGATGATATTAACTGAAAATATCATTAAGGAGTCCTTCAGGAAAGAACTTCATTTAGAGGAATGGTCTCCTCATAAAAAATGGATCTTTCAGCATTACCAGGGACACAAACGAATAGCAATCAGAGAGAAGTTTTATAAATTTCTCAGAAAAACCAACCATTATACCCCCTTCTTCAAATGGTTTAGTGATTATGCCATTAGAAAAGGTATCAATTATCCTTTTCAATCTTCGGTTTCCGAAGCTAAGCAGGATGTCCCTGTTGTCCATTCTAAGCAACCCAGAAAATCCTTAGAACAGACTAAGCTTCTTGATTCTCTAGGTATCCCTACCCAGTTAGAGAAACCCATCATCAAACCAGTTCTTCAGCAAACTAATCAGGAAGAATTCTTATCCAGAATTAATGAGCAGCTTGACCTAATTAAAGTAAAAGCTCTCAATGATTCCTTTGCTAAAGGTACTAAATCTAGCAAAATGATTTTTTCTACCTCCTTAGCTGAAACCATCAAATGCTTCAGGTGTAGGAATCTTGGCCATACTGCTAGGTATTGCCCTGTCCCTCAGAAGAAAGACAAGAAACCTAAAACCAAAATTAGGTCTCATAGCACTAATCAAGTCCCAGAAACTTGTTGCATTTGCAATAAAAACAAACCTGAGATACCCATTATCAACAATCCTCCTTTGAAGCAACCTGGTAAACCCAGGAAAAGATCTTACTGCTTCACTTGTGGCAAACTTGGCCATAAGAACCCTGGGTGTATTATCATTCATAGGGTTAAAAATATTAAGCTTGATCCTAAGGTTAAGGACAATATCAGAGTCATCTGCAGAGATGGCAAACCAAATAGGTATGATAGGATTCTTGCTGAGCTTAGAACCCTTGAGCTTAATCCCAATATCATATCCAAAACCTATAGGTGGTTAGAAGTTTTTATTGATAGTTCAAAGCATGACTCTTGCATTATCAATCCTACTCTTGCCATTTATGATTTCAGTAATCCGTTTACTCTTAAAAATTTTAAGAATAGACTCATCTGGGAATCCCCAGCCATGTTATTTTCTTTTCAAATTTCTCCAAATAACATCAATGTCTGTTATCTGGGGCAACCCACCTTATTTAATCTTGTTTCTGATATTTTTACCAGAACAAAAACCCAGAAGAATGATAGCAATATTAGTAGAATAGTTCCTCTTACTATTCCTACTGGTATTTGTACTATTCTAACTGGTAAAAATTCTTCTCAATTTAGAAGAGTTTTAAATCCTGTTTTCCAAAATCAAGCTATCTTGTATATTTTTAACAATTTAGTTTATATCTTCAACCATATTAATTTGTGCTTCTTTTACAAATTAATTTATCCTTTTAATCATATTAATCAAACTAATTATAAAGAATTATGGATTTTTATGATTAGTAACAATGCCATAGATATCCATGTGAAGATCTTCTTTTCTAACTCTTCTGTGTTTATCTACAGGGCCAAAATTGTTATGTCCTCCAGGGCTTCCTCTTCTAGAGGAAGAGGTCGAGGAAGAGGTAAGGGTGCTCTTGACCCTAATGCCTCAGCTTATACTAGGGTTCCTACCCTAGAGCAACCAGATTCTCAATCAGGGTCTTCTCCCCAGAACACCCAAAACAAGCAAACTAAGGAAGACTATGCCTTCCCTATCCAAACCCTTCAAGCCTTTCAAAACCAAGGTTTGACCAATCTTCCTACAAAAACTTGGGCTGAGATAGCTGAAGAAAGTGATCTTAATCAATATCTTTCCTTAGATCTTGCTGTCCAAACCCAAAAAACTCAATTAGTAAGTGCTAACCCAAGAACCCAGGTTATCACTGTCCAACCACAATCAACCTTGACCACTGGTCAAAATCAAAAAACCATTGCTCCTGCTCAAACCCAATATGTCCCCAGAGAAAGCTTTTTCTTTGTTGCCCATATTGAACCAGAGTTCTGGAATAATGATCCAAACAAGATCCCTGCAAAGATCTTTCCTCCCCAATTACATTTTCTGCCTTTGGCATCAAACAAGACACAGAAATTCTATGAATTTATCCTTGTAGATACTGAGTCTATATCTCTCAAACATTACAAAGACCCAAAAGATGATTCCTTCATCACTCATTCAACCTTTCAAATCCTTAATGTTTTGACACCCTCTGCATTTGGGACGAATCCAAATACCACAAAAAAGTTCTCCCATCCTTTTGACCCTATGGGTTATAATTACTGGGATTACATCAAAGCCTGGGATTATGTTATCCTAGGACTTCAAAATAAATCCTTCAAACATTCTTGGTTGATTTATTTTAAAAAGAAAACCAAGTATACCTTTCCTAATTGGTTCCTTCAATGGTGGAATTTCTTTGGCCCTTGCCCAGAAATCTTCCCCAATGAAGTCCAAAATGGATTTCAAATTTTTCAAAAAAGGTTTAACAAAGATCTCAACAATTACCCAATTTTGTTGAATTTTTGTTCTACTTTCTCTTTGTCATGGATATTTTCATGGCAATACAAAACTGGGTATTTCCATCACCCAAAAGATCTGTTGTCTTTTTACAAACAAGGTTTTGTCAAATGGTGGCCTAAGCTTGATGCCTCTGCTGCATCTGCTGATGGTGTGACCAATTGGTTCAAAACCAATTCAAAAGCCTTGCAAGTTGCTGACCCAGAAGCTTGTAAGTTTTTAAACCAAAAAGCTAGAATTTCTGCAGCCATTGCAGGCTCTACCTCTGAAGAAGACGATATTAATTTCTTTTATCTTCTGATTCCAATCCCCTCTTGGTATCAGAGCCAGATGGTGGAAGTAGGAATGTAGATATTAACTTTGAACTGTTGGTTACTTATCTGGGTATGCTATGATGTTGCTCTTGATTTGTTCATAACTCATATGTGCCAGGTATGGATATTAACTCTAAAAATTATATTTTCTTAAATGTTATACTATAAGTGTACTTCTTGTCTATGGCTCTTTGGTAGTTCTCTACTAAGGCCTGAGAAATTATTTCATATCTCAAGTATAAAGGCTGGAAAGCACTCACTAGAGGCCTGGACTTCGTGTGCCAGATAGTTCTTGAGAATGTTCTTATATGGATAGTACATGGATGGTTCTACCTCCTATTCTATCTTGTGAGAATTCCCAGGAATGAATCTCTGACTTGTGATCAACGACGCCACGTACTTTGAGTTTATGTCATGTATTTCAAAGGTGTTTTTACAAAGGCTTCTCTGTGAGCTTGTTGCAAGCAATATCAGTTACCTGCGTAATCCCATAAACAATTGGTCTACTTTTTTATAACTATATATAAACCTATTAAGGTTATTGAATGAAAACATTATTTATCTATGTTTATATTTTGCAGATATTTCCTTTGTGTTCTTAAGTCAATAACTCTTCTGTATCCTGCTATATATCTACTTAGAACCAATTCCCTGTATGATATTGTTCCTCCAAAAATTTGGTTGATGATCATAAATCGTTTTAAAACCTTTTTCAAAGAAAAACTCTTTGACGTATAACATTCTTTAAAACAAGTATTTTAGCAGCAATGTTGTAATACCTCCATAGATGTGGGGAGTCATAACGAGTGCCATAGTCTCGCAGAGGGAGTAAGACGAGCCGGCCATTTTGACTAGTTATGGAATAGGGTTACTCATGATTTACTTGGGTTTATTGAGGAAGTCTTTTTCTAGAAAATCGTTTCATTTTGATCATCAAACAAAAGGAATATATATTATATATTTATTGGTTTAATCTTCTAGATGTATTTCAGTGCTTACTTAGTATTTTGACTTGAGTAATACTTGGATCACACTCTGAAGTATAAATACAGAAAATAATTATTTTATCCAAGTTTTAATATCCAGCACGTTGACAATATTTTGTTCCTAGAACATAACAAGGTTAATCCCAGAGCATGCCTCAGAAAGTAGTTATTAGTTCATATGTTAATATTTATATTTCTGGTAAAACCAAGTGAAGGCTGTGATACTTATGGGTGAGGAACTTTCACATTTTCTTAAAACAAAACGCTTTCTTATCTTCCTCACTCTCTCTTCATGTCTTCTATTCTTACGCCTTCAAACATGCTTTTAATTCCAGAAAATATCAATCAAGATCTTGGTAAAGATCTTAATCAATCTTTCAATCAAGATCTTTGCAAAGATCTTAACAAAAATCAATCTTTTACAATTGATAAAATCTCTCTCAAAAAGGATTTTTACTCTCAAGAGTGGTCTCTTCAGAGAGACTGGTTCTTCAAAAATTATCAAGGAATAAATAGGAAATCCATTTGGAAAAGGTACTATAAATTTCTTGAAAAAATCAAATTTAATATTCCTTTCTTTGATTGGTTTCATGCGTACACCATCAAGAAGAATATCAATTATCCCTTCCAAGATGAGTTAATTGGAAGAAAACCCCTGGATGTTTTCACTATATGGCATCTAAAAGATGGTCATATGATCCAATCGGAATTACCACCAAAAGGTGCTTTTTCCCTCAATAGCCAATCCACTCCTGCCATGGCAGCCCCCTTCAAAACAAGGACTGATGATGGTCCCATAACAGCCAGAGATATTAAAGATCTCATGGAACAATCCAATTACACAAATAAGTATCTCCAAGCCTTAGGAGATTCCAAATTCAGTAGAAACCTTGATGCCTCCTCCAAACCAGAGTCATCTTCTTCTACCAAAATTGAAAAACCCTTATTCAAACCTTATAGGGTATCTAAAAACTTTAAAGCTTCCCAGCTAAAAAGTTCAAAAGTCAAAGAAGAAACTATTGAAGTTCAAGGTGAACTTCTTGACAAAGTCAAAGAGCACATAGCTCTCCTCAAAGTAACTATCCCTGATACACCTTCTCCCCAAACTCCCCAAAAGGGAATCCATATGATGGAAGAAGCTTCTTCTGAATGTTCAGAAGAGAACCCCTCTAAGGTTCAGCTTAACCCAATCATTTACAACCCCAAGAACCAATGGCGAAGAGAAACCAAACTCTACTACCCTAGAGCCACTGCTCCTGATCTTCTTTTAGAAGAAAAGGAAACCAATTTCAAAAGCTTTAGCGCCAACAATGTCTATGAATGGAACATTGATGGAGAAAATGAGTATGGTATTACCAAAATCCTTCAAAACATGACTATGGTAGCCACTGCTTATGAAACCTCCAACAACTGTCCAGAAGAAATGATTGTAGAAATCCTCATTGCAGGGTTCTGTGGTCAACTCAAAGGTTGGTGGGACAATTACCTTAGTGATGGAGAAAAGTTTTCCATCATTAATGCTGTCAAAAGGGAATCTAGTGGTGAACCCATTCTTGAGAATGGGATTCAGATCCCTGATGCTGTCAGCACTCTAATCTTCACCATAGCCCAACACTTCATAGGAGATTCCTCCTTAATTAAGGATAGATCTGCTGAATTGTTATCCAATCTCAGGTGCAAAACCCTTGGTGACTTTAGATGGTATAAAGACACTTTCCTTACAAGAGTCTATACCAGAGAAGATAGCCAACAAGCTTTCTGGAAGGAGAAATTCCTTGCAGGTCTTCCCAAATCTTTAGGTGATAAGGTTAGGGATAAACTCCGCAATCAAGACCCTAATGGAAATATTCCCTATCAGGAATTAAGTTATGGTCAGCTTATTGCCATCATCCAACGTGTTGCTTTAAAAATCTGTCAAGATGACAAAATTCAGCAACAATTAGCCAAAGAGAAGGCTCAAAATCGTAAAGATTTAGGAACCTTCTGTGAGCAATTTGGTCTTCCTTGTGCCAAAAAGACCAAAACCAAACCCAAACCTATCAGCACTTTACCTAGACCTGATTATTACAGAGATAGGAAACCAGGACCTAGGAAACCAGGACCTAGAAATGCTGGCCAAACCAAGAATCATTATGAAAATAATGATAGAAAACCCATTGTCTGCTTCAAATGTGGAAAACCTGGCCATATAAGCAGAAATTGCAGGGTTATTAATCAACTTAAAGCTCTTAATCTTGGTTCAGATATTGAAAACAAGATTAATGGTTTATTAGCCCAATCTTCAGAAGAATCCTCTGACCAGCCTTCTGAAAACTTGAATCAAATCCAGGATGATGATTGTGCTGAATCTGATTCCTCCAGCAATATCAATGTTCTTACCAAAGAACAAGATCTTCTCCTTGAGGCCATAAATGCCATCCCTGACCCTCAGGAAAGGGGAAAATATCTTGATAAACTCAGGTCCTCTCTTGAGACAAAACCTCCCAAAAGTCCTTTGGTTACCAATAAGTATAACCTCAAAGAGACTTTCAAAAGACTAGAGAAAACTAGCATCAAGCCTGTTACCATCCAAGATCTCCAGTATGAGATCAACAACCTGAAAATTGAGGTCAATAAACTGAAAGAAAACCAGGCTAACCACCAATCCATTATTGACCATTGGAATAATTACGAGGCCAATTCCAGTTCCTCTTCTAGTGTCCCTGATTCTGATAGAGATGCTGAAGATTTTGTTGGTCTCATCAATTATGTAAAAATTCAAAAGTTTTACATAAATATCAAAATTATTATCAATGATTTTGTCCTTGAAACTGTGGCCTTATTTGATACAGGCGCAGATTCAAATTGTATTTTAGAAGGTCTTATTCCAACCAAATACTTTGAAAAGACCTCTGAACAACTTAGTGCTGCAAATGGTTCTAAGTTAAAAATCAATTACAAGTTGTCCTCAGCTATCATTGAGAACAACAATTTCAAAATTAATACCTCTTTTCTTCTTGTTAAAGATTTGAAAAACCAAGTGATTTTAGGAACTCCGTTTATAAGATCGCTTTTTCCTTTTCAAATTACTGAAGAAGGTATTATAACCCAGCATTTGGGGCAACCAATCATTTTTAAGTTTTTAAGGAAAACTTTTGTTAAAAACTTAAACCCAATTTCTTTCAAAGAAAAACAAATCAATTTTCTGAAAGATGAAATTTCTTTTAAGAATATTGATCAGCAACTTCTCAGAAATGAGAATCAATCCAAAGTCAAAGGTCTATTAGAACAAATACAGTCCACTATTTGTTCTGATCTTCCTAATGCTTTCTGGGAAAGGAAGAACCATATTGTGGAGCTCCCTTATGAAAAGGATTTCCAGGAAAGGCAAATTCCCACCAAAGCAAGGCCTATCCAAATGAATCATGATCTTCTTCTTGTTTGTCAGAAGGAAATTAATGATCTTTTACAAAAGAACCTTATTCGCAAGAGTAAAAGTGCCTGGTCTTGCTCTGCTTTTTATGTCAATAAAAATGCAGAAATTGAAAGAGGTGCTCCTAGGCTTGTGATTAATTACAAACCTCTCAATCAAGCTCTTGCCTGGATTAGGTATCCTATTCCAAACAAGAAAGATCTTCTCAAACGTCTTCATGACGCAAAAATATTTTCAAAATTTGATATGAAGTCTGGCTTTTGGCAAATCCAGATAAAAGAAGAGGACAGGTATAAAACTGCTTTTACTGTCCCCTTTGGTCAATTTGAATGGAACGTTATGCCTTTTGGCTTAAAGAACGCTCCTTCTGAATTTCAAAGGATCATGAATGACATATTCAATGATTATGCTAAATTTGCCATTGTCTACATAGATGATGTGCTCATTTATTCACAATCTTTTGATCAACATGTTAGACACATCAATACTTTTATGTCTATCATAAAGAAAAATGGTCTTGCTGTGTCTAAAACAAAAATCAATTTGTTCCAAACAAAGATCAGATTTCTTGGTCACAATATTCATCATGGAACCATTACTCCTATCACTAGGGCCATTGAGTTCTCTGATAAATTCCCCAATCAAATTATTGACAAAACTCAATTACAGAGATTTCTGGGTTGTCTAAACTATGTCTCAGATTTCTTTCCTCAGCTAAACAATCTCATCAAACCCCTCCATGATCGTCTAAAGAAGGATCCTCCTCCTTGGACTAATGTTCATACCAATATTGTCATTCAAATCAAAGCCCAGGTTAAAGAGCTACCCTGCCTCTACCTACCAAACCCAGAAGCCTTTAAAATTGTTGAAACTGATGCATCTGACATTGGTTATGGTGGAATTTTAAAGCAAAAGATTTCTGGAAAAGAACAAGTTATTGCTTTCACTTCTAAACATTGGAATCCTGCCCAGCAGAATTATTCCACAATCAAAAAAGAAGTTTTAGCAATTGTCTTATCTATTTCAAAATTCCAATCTGATTTACTAAATCAAAAATTCCTGGTTCGTGTAGATTGCAAGTCTGCAAAAGATATTCTGCAAAAGGATGTCAAGAATCTTGCATCTAAACAAATTTTTGCCAGATGGCAAGCAATTTTAAGTATATTTGATTTTGATATTGAATATCTTAAAGGTTCCAGTAATTCTCTTCCTGATTATCTTACTCGTGAATATTTACAGGGACAGAGTTGATTACCTCAATCTTATCCTTAAGCATGATAATGGTACCATTTCTAATGGGAAAAACTGCTTATCTTCTACCCTGGATCATGGTAATAGTAGTACCAATTCTGGTATGAAAAACTGTTCCACAACCACCCTTGAACATGGTGATTGTAGTGTCTCCATAGACATGAAAAACTGTTCAGAAACCACCCTTGAACATGGTGATTGTAGTGTCTTCCCTGACATGAAAAACTGTTCATTTTCCTCTAACAATTTCTTGCAATACTGTTATTTTCATTGTTGCAGGAATATTCAGAATTGCAATCATAGCTTGGAGACAAGCAATAGTGGCGCCATCACCCACTATCTTGGTCAAAGATGCTCCATCAGTGGAATCCCTGTCATGATTCCATTTGTCCCCCACTATCCTTGTCATCATGCATAAAGCTGAAGGCATATCTTAGTGGAACTTTTGTTGTGGACCCCTTGTCTCCCACTCAGAATGGTATCCAAGGCTCCACTATCCCCAATCAAGTGAGCTGTCCAGAGCAACATTGGATCCTCTACAGTTCCAGTCAACCAAGTGCACAGTGCAGGTTGCGCAAGTGTACAGTTCAAGTCACTCAAGTGCACAGTACCGGTTAGTAACTAGGTACTATTTGTCTTTCAATCTATATATAGAGGTGCTAGGCTCTTGTTAGAAATACCTCAACACACCTCACTTCAGAACTCTCTCTCTCTCTAAGTCTAGTGAGAAGTCAGAGCACTTGTGAGTCTTCAATCTTCTTCTTCTTCTTCTTTCTTCTTTCAATCTTCAAACTTGTAACTCATAGATAGTTCTTTGACTATCTCAATCATGGAAGGCTTTGCCTCCTAATCATCTGTAATTAATTTTAAGCTTTTATTTTCTTAGTTGCTAGCCATAGCTACCTACTTCTACTTTCTGCTCTTTTAATTTCTTTTATCTTCTGATTCCGATCCCCTCTTGGTATCAAAGCCAGATGGTGGAAGTAGGAATGTAGATATTAACTTTGAACTGTTGGTTACTTATCTGGGTATGCTATGATGTTGCTCTTGATTTGTTCAAGAGCAAGATATTAACTTCGCGTGCCAGGTATGTTTTGAAGTAGGAATGTAGGAATGTAGTGTCTCCATTCCTACATTCCTGATCTTCTTTTAGAAGAAAAGGAAACCAATTTCAAAAGCTTTAGCGCCAACAATGTCTATGAATGGAACATTGATGGAGAAAATGAGTATGGTATTACCAAAATCCTTCAAAACATGACTATGGTAGCCACTGCTTATGAAACCTCCAACAACTGTCCAGAAGAAATGATTGTAGAAATCCTCATTGCAGGGTTCTGTGGTCAACTCAAAGGTTGGTGGGACAATTACCTTAGTGATGGAGAAAAGTTTTCCATCATTAATGCTGTCAAAAGGGAATCTAGTGGTGAACCCATTCTTGAGAATGGGATTCAGATCCCTGATTCTGATAGAGATGCTGAAGATTTTGTTGGTCTCATCAATTATGTAAAAATTCAAAAGTTTTACATAAATATCAAAATTATTATCAATGATTTTGTCCTTGAAACTGTGGCCTTATTTGATACAGGCGCAGATTCAAATTGTATTTTAGAAGGTCTTATTCCAACCAAATACTTTGAAAAGACCTCTGAACAACTTAGTGCTGCAAATGGTTCTAAGTTAAAAATCAATTACAAGTTGTCCTCAGCTATCATTGAGAACAACAATTTCAAAATTAATACCTCTTTTCTTCTTGTTAAAGATTTGAAAAACCAAGTGATTTTAGGAACTCCGTTTATAAGATCGCTTTTTCCTTTTCAAATTACTGAAGAAGGTATTATAACCCAGCATTTGGGGCAACCAATCATTTTTAAGTTTTTAAGGAAAACTTTTGTTAAAAACTTAAACCCAATTTCTTTCAAAGAAAAACAAATCAATTTTCTGAAAGATGAAATTTCTTTTAAGAATATTGATCAGCAACTTCTCAGAAATGAGAATCAATCCAAAGTCAAAGGTCTATTAGAACAAATACAGTCCACTATTTGTTCTGATCTTCCTAATGCTTTCTGGGAAAGGAAGAACCATATTGTGGAGCTCCCTTATGAAAAGGATTTCCAGGAAAGGCAAATTCCCACCAAAGCAAGGCCTATCCAAATGAATCATGATCTTCTTCTTGTTTGTCAGAAGGAAATTAATGATCTTTTACAAAGGAACCTTATTCGCAAGAGTAAAAGTGCCTGGTCTTGCTCTGCTTTTTATGTCAATAAAAATGCAGAAATTGAAAGAGGTGCTCCTAGGCTTGTGATTAATTACAAACCTCTCAATCAAGCTCTTGCCTGGATTAGGTATCCTATTCCAAACAAGAAAGATCTTCTCAAACGTCTTCATGACGCAAAAATATTTTCAAAATTTGATATGAAGTCTGGCTTTTGGCAAATCCAGATAAAAGAAGAGGACAGGTATAAAACTGCTTTTACTGTCCCCTTTGGTCAATTTGAATGGAACGTTATGCCTTTTGGCTTAAAGAACGCTCCTTCTGAATTTCAAAGGATCATGAATGACATATTCAATGATTATGCTAAATTTGCCATTGTCTACATAGATGATGTGCTCATTTATTCACAATCTTTTGATCAACATGTTAGACACATCAATACTTTTATGTCTATCATAAAGAAAAATGGTCTTGCTGTGTCTAAAACAAAAATCAATTTGTTCCAAACAAAGATCAGATTTCTTGGTCACAATATTCATCATGGAACCATTACTCCTATCACTAGGGCCATTGAGTTCTCTGATAAATTCCCCAATCAAATTATTGACAAAACTCAATTACAGAGATTTCTGGGTTGTCTAAACTATGTCTCAGATTTCTTTCCTCAGCTAAACAATCTCATCAAACCCCTCCATGATCGTCTAAAGAAGGATCCTCCTCCTTGGACTAATGTTCATACCAATATTGTCATTCAAATCAAAGCCCAGGTTAAAGAGCTACCCTGCCTCTACCTACCAAACCCAGAAGCCTTTAAAATTGTTGAAACTGATGCATCTGACATTGGTTATGGTGGAATTTTAAAGCAAAAGATTTCTGGAAAAGAACAAGTTATTGCTTTCACTTCTAAACATTGGAATCCTGCCCAGCAGAATTATTCCACAATCAAAAAAGAAGTTTTAGCAATTGTCTTATCTATTTCAAAATTCCAATCTGATTTACTAAATCAAAAATTCCTGGTTCGTGTAGATTGCAAGTCTGCAAAAGATATTCTGCAAAAGGATGTCAAGAATCTTGCATCTAAACAAATTTTTGCCAGATGGCAAGCAATTTTAAGTATATTTGATTTTGATATTGAATATCTTAAAGGTTCCAGTAATTCTCTTCCTGATTATCTTACTCGTGAATATTTACAGGGACAGAGTTGATTACCTCAATCTTATCCTTAAGCATGATAATGGTACCATTTCTAATGGGAAAAACTGCTTATCTTCTACCCTGGATCATGGTAATAGTAGTACCAATTCTGGTATGAAAAACTGTTCCACAACCACCCTTGAACATGGTGATTGTAGTGTCTCCATAGACATGAAAAACTGTTCAGAAACCACCCTTGAACATGGTGATTGTAGTGTCTTCCCTGACATGAAAAACTGTTCATTTTCCTCTAACAATTTCTTGCAATACTGTTATTTTCATTGTTGCAGGAATATTCAGAATTGCAATCATAGCTTGGAGACAAGCAATAGTGGCGCCATCACCCACTATCTTGGTCAAAGATGCTCCATCAGTGGAATCCCTGTCATGATTCCATTTGTCCCCCACTATCCTTGTCATCATGCATAAAGCTGAAGGCATATCTTAGTGGAACTTTTGTTGTGGACCCCTTGTCTCCCACTCAGAATGGTATCCAAGGCTCCACTATCCCCAATCAAGTGAGCTGTCCAGAGCAACATTGGATCCTCTACAGTTCCAGTCAACCAAGTGCACAGTGCAGGTTGCGCAAGTGTACAGTTCAAGTCACTCAAGTGCACAGTACCGGTTAGTAACTAGGTACTATTTGTCTTTCAATCTATATATAGAGGTGCTAGGCTCTTGTTAGAAACACCTCAACACACCTCACTTCAGAACTCTCTCTCTCTCTCTCTAAGTCTAGTGAGAAGTCAGAGCACTTGTGAGTCTTCAATCTTCTTCTTCTTCTTTCTTCTTTCAATCTTCAAACTTGTAACTCATAGATAGTTCTTTGACTATCTCAATCATGGAAGGCTTTGCCTCCTAATCATCTGTAATTAATTTTAAGCTTTTATTTTCTTAGTTGCTAGCCATAGCTACCTACTTCTACTTTCTGCTCTTTTAATTTCTTTTATCTTCTGATTCCGATCCCCTCTTGGTATCAGAGCCAGATGGTGGAAGTAGGAATGTAGATATTAACTTTGAACTATTGGTTACTTATCTGGGTATGCTATGATGTTGCTCTTGGTTTGTTCATAACTCATATGTGCCAGGTATGGATATTAACTCTAAAATTATATTTTCTTAAATGTTATACTATAAGTGTACTTCTTGTCTATGGCTCTTTGGTAGTTCTCTACTAAGGCCTGAGAAATTATTTCATATCTCAAGTATAAAGGCTGGAAAGCACTCACTAGAGGCCTGGACTTCGTGTGCCAGATAGTTCTTGAGAATGTTCTTATATGGATAGTACATGGATGGTTCTACCTCCTATTCTATCTTCTGAGAATTCCCAGGAATGAATCTCTGACTTGTGATCAACAACGCCACGTACTCTGAGTTTATGTCATGTATTTCAAAGGTGTTTTTACAAAGGCTTCTCTGTGAGCTTGTTGCAAGCAATATCAGTTACCTGCGTAATCCCATAAACAATTAGTCTACTTTTTTATAACTATATATAAACCTATTAAGGTTATTGAATGAAAACATTATTTATCTATGTTTATATTTTGCAGATATTTCCTTTGTGTTCTTGAGTCAATAACTCTTCTGTATCCTGCTATATATCTACTTAGAACCAATTCCCTGCATAATATTGTTCCTCCAAAAACTTGGTTGATGATCATAAATCGTTTTAAGAAAACCTTTTTCAAAGAAAAACTCTTTGACGTATAACATTCTTTAAAACAAGTATTTTAGCAGCAATGTTGTAATACCTCCATAGAAGTGGGGAGTCATAACGAGTGCCATAGTCTCGCAGAGGGAGTAAGACGAGCCGGCCATTTTGACTAGTTATGGAATAGGGTTACTCATGATTTACTTGGGTTTATTGAGGAAGTATTTTTCTAGAAAAATCGTTTCATTTTGATCATCAAACAAAAGGAATATGTATTACGTATTTATTGGTTTAATCTTCTAGATGTATTTCAGTGCTTACTTAGTATTTTGACTTGAGTAATACTTGGATCACACTCTGAAGTATAAATACAGAAAATAATTATTTTATCCAAGTTTTAATATCCAGCACGTTGACAATATTTTGTTCCTAGAACATAACAAGGTTAATCCCAGAGCATGCCTCAGAAAGTAGTTGTTAGTTCATATGTTAATATTTATTTTTCTGGTAAAACCAAGTGAAGGCTGTGATGCTAATGGGTGAGGAAAAATTTTATTTAAATGTTTAAAGCTCTTTCCTCACGTTTTTCTTGTTCTTCTCACGCATCAACTTCATCTTCTTCTCTCTCTGAGAAACAATCTTTATCAAACAAAGTCTTCAAAGAAGAAATTCATTTCGAAGACATCAATCAAGATCTTGATGATTGGGATATCCCAAAAATATCTCACAAAGATCTTTACAACAATCAAAAATCTTTCTTTAGCAGATCTGACTTTATCGTTAGAACTGTTGAACAAAAATTTATACTCAGAACAGATGATGAAGAATTCCATCTTCTATCTGAGAAGAGTATAAAAGATCACAAAGCTAAGAACTTCAACTACCTACACATTGGAAGTGTTCAGGTAGGAATGAAGCCTCTTACCAGAGAATCTCTTAACGTTGCAGTATTGCTTTGTTTAAGAGATGCTCGCCATAATCAGTTCCAGGATTCCTTATTAGGGACAGTGGAAACTAGCCTTATCCATGGCCCAATCTTTTTTAATTGTTTTCCAGATCTAACTGTAAGCCTGGAAGATAGAAACATTATGGATGTTCTTCATCTTAATGTCAAGTGTCATGGTTTTGACATGAAAGAAGGATCTGTTCCTATAGCCCTGCTATACAGAGTCCAATACAAAGTTATGAACTCAATCAGGTCCAATTTCTTAAAAACCAAATGTCAGAAGTCTGGGGAAACCATTTTATTTCTCACTGACCAATCCAAAGCCAATGTTATTGTGCCCAAAACCATTCAATGGAGTGATATAACACTTCCTGAAACCTGGACTTTAGATAGAGCTGCTCCCACAGCACCTAGAGTGACACCAGAATTCCAGGATGTTATCCAGCATCAATCTGGAAGAGTTAATCTTGTTTTTAACAGATCTAACTCCTTCTCTATCCCCAGGTCTCTTAGGTCTGAGGAAGATTTCAATACTGCTAGAGGAACTCTCTCCAGAAGATCCTTCTCCAGAGAACCTTCAAGAAGGTCTTTCTCTAGTATGTTCCCCAAACCAGATATTGGAACATCTCACGATGGCTCCACTATCCATCTGCAGGGATTCAAACCCACAACCCCTGTAGAAACCTCCTATCAAAAGGAGGAAGATGACCAAAGATCCATCCAATCTCCAACCCTTTCTTCCATGAATAATGTTTATGATGATATTAACTGAAAATATCATTAAAGAGTCCTTCAGGAAAGAACTTCATTTAGAGGAATGGTCTCCTCATAAAAAATGGATCTTTCAGCATTACCAGGGACACAAACGTATAGCAATCAGAGAGAAATTTTATAAATTTCTCAGAAAAACCAACCATTATACCCCCTTCTTCAAATGGTTTAGTGATTATGCCATTAGAAAAGGTATCAATTACCCTTTTCAATCTTCGGTTTCCAAAGCTAAGCAGGATATCCCTGTTGTCCATTCTAAGCAACCCAGAAAATCCTTAGAACAGACTAAGCTTCTTGATTCCCTAGGTATCCCTACCCAGTTAGAGAAACCTATCATCAAACCAGTTCTTCAGCAAACTAACCAGGAAGAATTCTTATCCAGAATTAATGAGCAGCTTGACTTAATTAAAGTAAAAGCTCTCAATAATTCCCTTGCTAAAGGTATTAAATCTAGTAAAATGATTTTTACTACCTCCCTAGCTGAAACCATCAAATGCTTCAGATGTAGGAATCTTGGCCATACTGCTAGGTATTGCCCTATCCCTCAGAAGAAAGCCAAGAAACCTAAAACCAAAATTAGGTCTCATGGCACTAATCAAGTCTCAGAATCTTGTTGCATTTGCAATAAAAACAAACCTGAGATGCCCATTATCAGCAATCCCCCTTTGAAGCAACCTGGTAAACCCAGGAAAAGATCTTACTGCTTCACTTGTGGCAAACTTGGCCATAAGAACCCTGGGTGTATTATCATTCGTAGGCTTAAAAATATTAAGCTTGACCCTAAGGTTAAAGACAATATTAGAGTCATCTGCAGAGATGGCAAACCAAATAGATATGATAGGATTCTTGCTGAGCTTAGAACCCTTGAGCTTAGTCCCAATATCATATCCAAAACCTATAGATGGTTAGAAATTTTTATTGATAGTTCAAAGCATGGCTCTTGCATTATCAATCCTACTCTTGCCATTTATGACTTCAGTAATCCGTTTATTCTTAAAAACTTTAAGAATAGACTCATTTGGGAATCCCCAACCATGTTATTTTCTTTTCAAATTTCTTCAAATAACATCAATGTCTGTTATCTGGGGCAACCCACCTTATTTAATCTTGTTTCTGATATTTTTACCAGAACAAAAACCCAGAAGAATGATAGCAATATTAGTAGTATAGTTCCTCTTACTATTCCTGCTGGTATTTTCACTATTCTAACTGGTAAAAATTCTTCCAATTCTAGAAGAGTTTTAAATCCTGTTTTCCAAAATCAAACTTATCAAAATCAAGCTATTTTGTATATCCTTAACAATTTAGTTTATATTTTCAACCATATTAATTTGTGCTTCTTTTGCAAATTAATTTATCCTTTTAATCATATTAATCAAGCTAATTATAAAGAACTATGGATTTTTATGATTAGTAACAATGCCATAGATATCCATGTGAAGGTCTTCTTTTCTAACTCTTCTGTGTTTATCTACAGGGCCAAAATTGTTATGTCCTCCAGGGCTCCCTCTTCTAGAAGAGGTCGAGGAAGAGGTAAGGGTGCTCTTGACCCTAATGCCTCAGCTTATACTAGGGTTCCTACCCTAGAGCAACCAGAATCTCAATCAGGGTCTTCTCCCCAGAACACCCAAAACAAGCAAACTAAGGAAGACTATGCCTTCCCTATCCAAACCCTTCAAGCCTTTCAAAATCAAGGTTTGACCAATCTTCCTACAAAAACTTGGGCTGAGATAGCTGAAGAAACTGACCTTGATCAGTATATTTCTTTAGATCTTGCTGTCCAAACCCAAAAAACCCAATTAGTAAGTGCTAACCCTAGAACCCAGGTTATCACTGTCCAACCACAATCAACCTTGACCATTGGTCAAAAACAAAAAACCATTGCTCCTGCTCAAACCCAATATGTCCCCAGAGAAAGCTTCTTCTTTGTTGCCCATATTGAACCAGAGTTCTGGAATAATGATCCAAACAAGATCCCTGCAAAGATCTTTCCTCCCCAATTACATTTCCTGCCTTTGGCACCAAACAAGACACAGAAATTCTACGAATTTATCCTTGTAGATACTGAGTCTATAGCTCTCAAACATTACAAAGACCCAAAAGATGATTCCCTCATCACTCATTCAACCTTTCAAATCCTTAATGTTTTGACACCCTCTGCATTTGGGACAAATCCAAATATCACAAAGAAATTCTCCCACCCTTTTGACCCTATGGGTTATAATTACTGGGATTACATCAAAGCCTGGGATTATGTTATCCTAGGACTTCAAAATAAATCCTTCAAACATTCTTGGTTGATTTATTTTAAAAAGAAGACCAAGTATACCTTTCCGAATTGGTTCCTTCAATGGTGGAATTTCTTTGGCCCTTGCCCAGAAATCTTCCCCAATGAAGTCCAAAATGGATTTCAAATTTTTCAAAAAAGATTTAACAAAGATCTCAACAATTATCCAATATTGTTGAATTTTTGTTCTACTTTCTCTTTGTCATGGATATTTTCATGGCAATACAAAACTGGGTATTTCCATCACCCAAAAGATCTGTTGTCTTTTTACAAACAGGGTTTGGTCAAATGGTGGCCTAAGCTTGATGCCTCTGCTGCATCTGCTGATAGTGTAACCAATTGGTTCAAAACCAATTCAAAAGCCTTGCAAGTTGCTAACCCAGAAACTTGTAAGTTTTTAAACCAAAAGGCTAGAATTTCTGCAGCCATTGCAGGTTCTACCTCTGAAGAAGACGTTCTGGAGAAACTCCAGAATATTATGAAACTTCTTCAAAATCAATCTGGGGCTAATGAAGTTCCTTCATCTTCAAACAAGGATAGTAAGAAGAAACAAGTTGTTGTTTCATCTTCATCCTCTCCCTCAAAAGATTACTCTGAAGAAGGAGGCTTTGATTATTACTCTGATGATCTTTGTTGATTATCATGAATTTTAAATTACAATTTTATAAATTTCTTTCTTGATCTTCGTTTAAGACCTTGAAAGATTATTTTCAATCATTTTCAATCTTATCCTTAAGCATGATAATGGTACCATTTCTAATGGGAAAAACTGCTTATCTTCTACCCTGGATCATGGTAATAGTAGTACCAATTCTGGTATGAAAAACTGTTCCACAACCACCCTTGAACATGGTGATTGTAGTGTCTCCATAGACATGAAAAACTGTTCAGAAACCACCCTTGAACATGGTGATTGTAGTGTCTCCATAGACATGAAAAACTGTTCAGAAACCACCCTTGAACATGGTGATTGTAGTGTCTCCATAGACATGAAAAACTGTTCAGAAACCACCCTTGAACATGGTGATTGTAGTGTCTTCCCTGACATGAAAAACTGTTCATTTTCCTCTAACAATTTCTTGCAATACTGTTGTTTTCATTGTTGCAGGAATACCCAGAATTGCAATCATAGCTTTTAGACAAGCACTAGTGGCGCCATCACCCACTACCTTGGTCAAAGATGCTCCAATCAGTGGAATCCCTGTCAAGATTCCATTTGTCCCCCACTATCCTTGTCATCAAGCATAAAGCTGAAGGCATGTCTTAGTGGAACTTTTGTTGTGGACCCCTTGTCTCCCACTCAGAATGGTATCCAAGGCTCCACTATCTCCAATCAAGTGAGCTGTCCAGAGCAACATTGGATCCTCTACAGTTCCAGTCAACCAAGTGCACAGTGCAGGTTGCGCAAGTGTACAGTTCAAGTCACTCAAGTGCACAGTACCGGTTAGTAACTAGGTACTATTTGTCTTTCAATCTATATATAGAGGTGCTAGGCTCTTGTTAGAAAAACCTCAACACACCTCACTTCAGAACTCTCTCTCTCTCTCTAAGTCTAGTGAGAAGTCAGAGCACTTGTGAGTCTTCAATCTTCTTCTTCTTCCTTCTTCTTTCAATCTTCAAACTTGTAACTCATAGATAGTTCTTCAACTATCTCAATCATGGAAGGCTTTGCCTCCTAATCATCTGTAATATATTTTTATCTTCTTAGTTGCTAGCCATAGCTACCTACTTCTACTTTCTGCTCTTTTAATTTCTTTTATTCTCTGATTCCGATCCCCTCTTGGTATCAGAGCCAGATGGTGGAAGTAGGAATGTAGATATTAACTTCGGAATACCCAGATATTAAAAGAAATTAGTCTGTTCAAACTTGTGCTCTGATCCCATAACTTCTTCTTCTTCTTTCTTCTTTCAATCTTCAAACTTGTAACTCATAGATAGTTCTTTGACTATCTCAATCATGGAAGGCTTTGCCTCCTAATCATCTGTAATTAATTTTAAGCTTTTATTTTCTTAGTTGCTAGCCATAGCTACCTACTTCTACTTTCTGCTCTTTTAATTTCTTTTATCTTCTGACCCCGATCCCCTCTTGGTATCAGAGCCAGATGGTGGAAGTAGGAATGTAGATATTAACTTTGAACTGTTGGTTACTTATCTGGGTATGCTATGATGTTGCTCTTGATTTGTTCATAACTCATATGTGCCAGGTATGGATATTAACTCTAAAAATTATATTTTCTTAAATGTTATACTATAAGTGTACTTCTTGTCTATGGCTCTTTGGTAGTTCTCTACTAAGGCCTGAGAAATTATTTCATATCTCAAGTATAAAGGCTGGAAAGCACTCACTAGAGGCCTGGACTTCGTGTGCCAGATAGTTCTTGAGAATGTTCTTATATGGATAGTACATGGATGGTTCTACCTCCTATTCTATCTTGTGAGAATTCCCAGGAATGAATCTCTGACTTGTGATCAACGACGCCACGTACTTTGAGTTTATGTCATGTATTTCAAAGGTGTTTTTACAAAGGCTTCTCTGTGAGCTTGTTGCAAGCAATATCAGTTACCTGCGTAATCCCATAAACAATTGGTCTACTTTTTTATAACTATATATAAACCTATTAAGGTTATTGAATGAAAACATTATTTATCTATGTTTATATTTTGCAGATATTTCCTTTGTGTTCTTAAGTCAATAACTCTTCTGTATCCTGCTATATATCTACTTAGAACCAATTCCCTGTATGATATTGTTCCTCCAAAAATTTGGTTGATGATCATAAATCGTTTTAAAACCTTTTTCAAAGAAAAACTCTTTGACGTATAACATTCTTTAAAACAAGTATTTTAGCAGCAATGTTGTAATACCTCCATAGAAGTGGGGAGTCATAACGAGTGCCATAGTCTCGCAGAGGGAGTAAGACGAGCCGGCCATTTTGACTAGTTATGGAATAGGGTTACTCATGATTTACTTGGGTTTATTGAGGAAGTATTTTTCTAGAAAAATCGTTTCATTTTGATCATCAAACAAAAGGAATATGTATTACGTATTTATTGGTTTAATCTTCTAGATGTATTTCAGTGCTTACTTAGTATTTTGACTTGAGTAATACTTGGATCACACTCTGAAGTATAAATACAGAAAATAATTATTTTATCCAAGTTTTAATATCCAGCACGTTGACAATATTTTGTTCCTAGAACATAACAAGGTTAATCCCAGAGCATGCCTCAGAAAGTAGTTATTAGTTCATATGTTAATATTTATATTTCTGGTAAAACCAAGTGAAGGCTGTGATACTTATGGGTGAGAAACTTTCACATTTTCTTAAAACAAAACGCTTTCTTATCTTCCTCACTCTCTCTTCATGTCTTCTATTCTTACGCCTTCAAACATGCTTTTAATTCCAGAAAATATCAATCAAGATCTTGGTAAAGATCTTAATCAATCTTTCAATCAAGATCTTTGCAAAGATCTTAACAAAAATCAATCTTTTACAATTGATAAAATCTCTCTCAAAAAGGATTTTTACTCTCAAGAGTGGTCTCTTCAGAGAGACTGGTTCTTCAAAAATTATCAAGGAATAAATAGGAAATCCATTTGGAAAAGGTACTATAAATTTCTTGAAAAAATCAAATTTAATATTCCTTTCTTTGATTGGTTTCATGCGTACACCATCAAGAAGAATATCAATTATCCCTTCCAAGATGAGTTAATTGGAAGAAAACCCCTGGATGTTTTCACTATATGGCATCTAAAAGATGGTCATATGATCCAATCGGAATTACCACCAAAAGGTGCTTTTTCCCTCAATAGCCAATCCACTCCTGCCATGGCAGCCCCCTTCAAAACAAGGACTGATGATGGTCCCATAACAGCCAGAGATATTAAAGATCTCATGGAACAATCCAATTACACAAATAAGTATCTCCAAGCCTTAGGAGATTCCAAATTCAGCAGAAACCTTGATGCCTCCTCCAAACCAGAGTCATCTTCTTCTACCAAAATTGAAAAACCCTTATTCAAACCTTATAGGGTATCTAAAAACTTTAAAGCTTCCCAGCTAAAAAGTTCAAAAGTCAAAGAAGAAACTATTGAAGTTCAAGGTGAACTTCTTGACAAAGTCAAAGAGCACATAGCTCTCCTCAAAGTAACTATCCCTGATACACCTTCTCCCCAAACTCCCCAAAAGGGAATCCATATGATGGAAGAAGCTTCTTCTGAATGTTCAGAAGAGAACCCCTCTAAGGTTCAGCTTAACCCAATCATTTACAACCCCAAGAACCAATGGCGAAGAGAAACCAAACTCTACTACCCTAGAGCCACTGCTCCTGATCTTCTTTTAGAAGAAAAGGAAACCAATTTCAAAAGCTTTAGCGCCAACAATGTCTATGAATGGAACATTGATGGAGAAAATGAGTATGGTATTACCAAAATCCTTCAAAACATGACTATGGTAGCCACTGCTTATGAAACCTCCAACAACTGTCCAGAAGAAATGATTGTAGAAATCCTCATTGCAGGGTTCTGTGGTCAACTCAAAGGTTGGTGGGACAATTACCTTAGTGATGGAGAAAAGTTTTCCATCATTAATGCTGTCAAAAGGGAATCTAGTGGTGAACCCATTCTTGAGAATGGGATTCAGATCCCTGATGCTGTCAGCACTCTAATCTTCACCATAGCCCAACACTTCATAGGAGATTCCTCCTTAATTAAGGATAGATCTGCTGAATTGTTATCCAATCTCAGGTGCAAAACCCTTGGTGACTTTAGATGGTATAAAGACACTTTCCTTACAAGAGTCTATACCAGAGAAGATAGCCAACAAGCTTTCTGGAAGGAGAAATTCCTTGCAGGTCTTCCCAAATCTTTAGGTGATAAGGTTAGGGATAAACTCCGCAATCAAGACCCTAATGGAAATATTCCCTATCAGGAATTAAGTTATGGTCAGCTTATTGCCATCATCCAACGTGTTGCTTTAAAAATCTGTCAAGATGACAAAATTCAGCAACAATTAGCCAAAGAGAAGGCTCAAAATCGTAAAGATTTAGGAACCTTCTGTGAGCAATTTGGTCTTCCTTGTGCCAAAAAGACCAAAACCAAACCCAAACCTATCAGCACTTTACCTAGACCTGATTATTACAGAGATAGGAAACCAGGACCTAGGAAACCAGGACCTAGAAATGCTGGCCAAACCAAGAATCATTATGAAAATAATGATAGAAAACCCATTGTCTGCTTCAAATGTGGAAAACCTGGCCATATAAGCAGAAATTGCAGGGTTATTAATCAACTTAAAGCTCTTAATCTTGGTTCAGATATTGAAAACAAGATTAATGGTTTATTAGCCCAATCTTCAGAAGAATCCTCTGACCAGCCTTCTGAAAACTTGAATCAAATCCAGGATGATGATTGTGCTGAATCTGATTCCTCCAGCAATATCAATGTTCTTACCAAAGAACAAGATCTTCTCCTTGAGGCCATAAATGCCATCCCTGACCCTCAGGAAAGGGGAAAATATCTTGATAAACTCAGGTCCTCTCTTGAGACAAAACCTCCCAAAAGTCCTTTGGTTACCAATAAGTATAACCTCAAAGAGACTTTCAAAAGACTAGAGAAAACTAGCATCAAGCCTGTTACCATCCAAGATCTCCAGTATGAGATCAACAACCTGAAAATTGAGGTCAATAAACTGAAAGAAAACCAGGCTAACCACCAATCCATTATTGACCATTGGAATAATTACGAGGCCAATTCCAGTTCCTCTTCTAGTGTCCCTGATTCTGATAGAGATGCTGAAGATTTTGTTGGTCTCATCAATTATGTAAAAATTCAAAAGTTTTACATAAATATCAAAATTATTATCAATGATTTTGTCCTTGAAACTGTGGCCTTATTTGATACAGGCGCAGATTCAAATTGTATTTTAGAAGGTCTTATTCCAACCAAATACTTTGAAAAGACCTCTGAACAACTTAGTGCTGCAAATGGTTCTAAGTTAAAAATCAATTACAAGTTGTCCTCAGCTATCATTGAGAACAACAATTTCAAAATTAATACCTCTTTTCTTCTTGTTAAAGATTTGAAAAACCAAGTGATTTTAGGAACTCCGTTTATAAGATCGCTTTTTCCTTTTCAAATTACTGAAGAAGGTATTATAACCCAGCATTTGGGGCAACCAATCATTTTTAAGTTTTTAAGGAAAACTTTTGTTAAAAACTTAAACCCAATTTCTTTCAAAGAAAAACAAATCAATTTTCTGAAAGATGAAATTTCTTTTAAGAATATTGATCAGCAACTTCTCAGAAATGAGAATCAATCCAAAGTCAAAGGTCTATTAGAACAAATACAGTCCACTATTTGTTCTGATCTTCCTAATGCTTTCTGGGAAAGGAAGAACCATATTGTGGAGCTCCCTTATGAAAAGGATTTCCAGGAAAGGCAAATTCCCACCAAAGCAAGGCCTATCCAAATGAATCATGATCTTCTTCTTGTTTGTCAGAAGGAAATTAATGATCTTTTACAAAAGAACCTTATTCGCAAGAGTAAAAGTGCCTGGTCTTGCTCTGCTTTTTATGTCAATAAAAATGCAGAAATTGAAAGAGGTGCTCCTAGGCTTGTGATTAATTACAAACCTCTCAATCAAGCTCTTGCCTGGATTAGGTATCCTATTCCAAACAAGAAAGATCTTCTCAAACGTCTTCATGACGCAAAAATATTTTCAAAATTTGATATGAAGTCTGGCTTTTGGCAAATCCAGATAAAAGAAGAGGACAGGTATAAAACTGCTTTTACTGTCCCCTTTGGTCAATTTGAATGGAACGTTATGTCTTTTGGCTTGAAGAACGCTCCTTCTGAATTTCAAAGGATCATGAATGACATATTCAATGATTATGCTAAATTTGCCATTGTCTACATAGATGATGTGCTCATTTATTCACAATCTTTTGATCAACATGTTAGACACATCAATACTTTTATGTCTATCATAAAGAAAAATGGTCTTGCTGTGTCTAAAACAAAAATCAATTTGTTCCAAACAAAGATCAGATTTCTTGGTCACAATATTCATCATGGAACCATTACTCCTATCACTAGGGCCATTGAGTTCTCTGATAAATTCCCCAATCAAATTATTGACAAAACTCAATTACAGAGATTTCTGGGTTGTCTAAACTATGTCTCAGATTTCTTTCCTCAGCTAAACAATCTCATCAAACCCCTCCATGATCGTCTAAAGAAGGATCCTCCTCCTTGGACTAATGTTCATACCAATATTGTCATTCAAATCAAAGCCCAGGTTAAAGAGCTACCCTGCCTCTACCTACCAAACCCAGAAGCCTTTAAAATTGTTGAAACTGATGCATCTGACATTGGTTATGGTGGAATTTTAAAGCAAAAGATTTCTGGAAAAGAACAAGTTATTGCTTTCACTTCTAAACATTGGAATCCTGCCCAGCAGAATTATTCCACAATCAAAAAAGAAGTTTTAGCAATTGTCTTATCTATTTCAAAATTCCAATCTGATTTACTAAATCAAAAATTCCTGGTTCGTGTAGATTGCAAGTCTGCAAAAGATATTCTGCAAAAGGATGTCAAGAATCTTGCATCTAAACAAATTTTTGCCAGATGGCAAGCAATTTTAAGTATATTTGATTTTGATATTGAATATCTTAAAGGTTCCAGTAATTCTCTTCCTGATTATCTTACTCGTGAATATTTACAGGGACAGAGTTGATTACCTCAATCTTATCCTTAAGCATGATAATGGTACCATTTCTAATGGGAAAAACTGCTTATCTTCTACCCTGGATCATGGTAATAGTAGTACCAATTCTGGTATGAAAAACTGTTCCACAACCACCCTTGAACATGGTGATTGTAGTGTCTCCATAGACATGAAAAACTGTTCAGAAACCACCCTTGAACATGGTGATTGTAGTGTCTTCCCTGACATGAAAAACTGTTCATTTTCCTCTAACAATTTCTTGCAATACTGTTATTTTCATTGTTGCAGGAATATTCAGAATTGCAATCATAACTTGGAGACAAGCAATAGTGGCGCCATCACCCACTATCTTGGTCAAAGATGCTCCATCAGTGGAATCCCTGTCATGATTCCATTTGTCCCCCACTATCCTTGTCATCATGCATAAAGCTGAAGGCATATCTTAGTGGAACTTTTGTTGTGGACCCCTTGTCTCCCACTCAGAATGGTATCCAAGGCTCCACTATCCCCAATCAAGTGAGCTGTCCAGAGCAACATTGGATCCTCTACAGTTCCAGTCAACCAAGTGCACAGTGCAGGTTGCGCAAGTGTACAGTTCAAGTCACTCAAGTGCACAGTACCGGTTAGTAACTAGGTACTATTTGTCTTTCAATCTATATATAGAGGTGCTAGGCTCTTGTTAGAAACACCTCAACACACCTCACTTCAGAACTCTCTCTCTCTCTCTAAGTCTAGTGAGAAGTCAGAGCACTTGTGAGTCTTCAATCTTCTTCTTCTTCTTTCTTCTTTCAATCTTCAAACTTGTAACTCATAGATAGTTCTTTGACTATCTCAATCATGGAAGGCTTTGCCTCCTAATCATCTGTAATTAATTTTAAGCTTTTATTTTCTTAGTTGCTAGCCATAGCTACCTACTTCTACTTTCTGCTCTTTTAATTTCTTTTATCTTCTGATTCCGATCCCCTCTTGGTATCAGATCCCCTCTTGGTATCAGAGCCAGATGGTGGAAGTAGGAATGTAGATATTAAAAACTTACAAGCTGTTCATAACTCATAGAGGGGATATTAATATGGATATTAACTTCTGATTGTAGGTAGCTCTTGGCTTGTAAGTTCAAAGTTAATATCTTTTGGGTCTATATATATATATATATATATATATATATATATATATATATATATATATATATATATATATATATATATATATATTTCTCAGTTAGCTTAAGTGGAAGTTTAATAAGAAAATTACTAAAATACTCATGACTTAATGGAAGACGATTTATGTTGTGTTTTTTTGTTTATTATTAGAGACTATCATGTTATATAACAAGAGGAAGACTATTTATTTTTATTTTTTTTGTTTATTTATGGATATTAATTTGTTTTTTGTTTATGGAGATTATTATTTTTGCATGCGTTTATCACACTACTCCAAATAGTATGGATACTACAATTTTATAAAGCCAAAATTTTATAAATATTAAATATAAGTCAAAATATTTTATTAATCATAAAATTTCTAAAGACAATGTATACCCGTGCAGCGCACGGGTCATACACACTTTTTTAATGTTTTTTATAGGAGAAATTTTTATTGTTTGCTTATATAGTCATATTATGATTAATGGATTTGTTTGAAAAATTATCTCATGGAATTATTAAATTTATGTTAACAATCTAAAAAAATGAAAATCCTTTTGATGCATATTTCCTACTTTTTTCTGTAAGCAAATATTAGTGGGGGTGGAAGAATGTTAGTTTCCGGGGTTTGAACCATGGATCTTCTTCTTGAAACACCTTCATGTCCCTTAGCTCGTCAACTGAGCTACCTTCCTGGGACATGCATATATCCTACTAAATGTAACTGTTTTTAATTTATAATATTTTTTTGCACATTTAATTTATAATTTATAACATTTCAAATAATTATAGATTGTATATTATATATTTTATAAATTCAAATTTTAATAGATGCTTTGTTTTACAATAATCAATTAATATATATATATATATATAACAGATTCCATTTGGTATTCATATTTTTAGTATTTTTTTAATGATTCAGTATATATTGAGGATAATTTTTTGTATGTTATTAAAGATTAAGATTGACAGGTAGCAAGTTGTAATTGCTGCCGTTTGAAGAAGAGGATTCAAAGGGATATGAATGGGAAATAATAGACCTGATATGAATGGTATTAATATGCATTCAAGCAAGTTTATTACAAGTTTTTGGTATTAATATGCATATATATAGTTGCTCTTTATAGAGGGCTCTGTAAACATTTTTGGAAAGAAGTTAATTGATTACAAATTTGTACCAAAAATTGATTTCAATGATATTTGTTCCTCAAATTTCGAAAATTTCAAACAAACAATCAGTTGTAACCAAAAATAGATACTATACCTCTTAACAACACCGAATTAAGGGTTTTAAAACCTTTTCAATTCCCCCACCACATACTCAATTCTACTTTTACTCCATCCATCAGACACTGAATTTAGGGTTTTAAACCAAAAGCTTCAATTTTTCTCACCTTTTAACAGGTTCATTCATTCAGTGCATTTTCAATTATTATTATCATGATGATGATGCACGCAAAAACTGATTCGGATGAAACGAGCGACGACTTATCATCATCACCAAGATCACCAAAAAGCCCTGTTCATTATTATTATGTGAACAGTCCTTCATGGGATTCTCATGATGCAAGTAGTAATATTCCAATGGAATCACCACGACCTTCACACCATTCTTATACTACTACTACTACTGCTGCTGCTAATCATTCAAGAGCTTCCTCTGATAGCAGAATCTCTGGTTCGTACTATAACTCTGCTGCTTTCGCAAAGAAAGGGAATCGAAAACGCGATGAAAATGGGTGGTCTGATGATCGTAAGGTGATTGATGAAGAAGGTGGTTATGGTTATTTTTATCATGATAGGAAGGAATTGTCATGGAGGACTAATTTCTTCATTGCTATTATTGGCTTTGTTTTGATCTTCAGTTTCTTTTGTTACATCATTTGGGCTGCTAGCTTGCATTACAGACCTCAGCTTAGTATCAAGGTATGTATAGACATGGATCCTTTGCTTTCTTTTTTTAATTATTATTATTATTATTATTATTATTATTATTATTATTATTATTATGTATATTTAATATTACTAAGGAATGGCCTCTTGCATTACAAACCTCAGCTTAGTATCAAAGTAGGTATAGGGATGGATCCTTTCGTTTCTTTTATTATTAAGATGATTATTATTATTATTATTATTATTAATAGTAATATTATTATTATTATTATTATATTTATTACAATACTAAAAAATTTTAATTTAACAAACATTAATTAAATAGTGAATTTTAAGGTATATAATAATAGCTTGTCCTTGGCCAAAAAAAAAAATAATAGCTTGTCCAATTGGTTTTCTAATCAAAGAATGAACTTTTTGATGTTTTTTATAATAGTTAGAAGGGAACTATTATTATTATATATATATATATATATATATATATATATTGAAAGGTAAACCTCTTGGATTTAGGATGATGTGTGAAACAGAAAAGAATATGATCATGTGCTGTGGTGTGATTAATTTTTACTAAGAGGTGTCTCCTTGGAAACTTTGTTTACCTATCTGCTGTTGGTAATATGTCATCTATATGAACTCAATTTTTCTTTGGATAAAAATGGAACTTTAAGAATCGTAACTTTGATATTCATCAAATCATCTCCATTTCTCTATTGTACAATATATTAGCGAACATTCCAGGTAACCTAATGATATTCATTTCTTCTAGAGTTTGACAGTCCATAACTTCCACTTTGGACAAGGGTCAGACAGGACTGGAGTGCTAACTAATATGCTGACAGTGAATTGTTCAATAGGAATGACTGTGCATAACCCTGCGCCGTTTTTTGACATTTATGTCAGCTCCAATTCAGTGAATCTTATGTATTCTGAACTTACAGTTGCAACTGGTGAGGTAAGAATTCTATCATTGATCGGATCACTACTCATTGATTTAGATATCGTTTGGATAAGCTTTATGGAAAAAGAAATATTAAGGAAAATCTTATAGTTTAGTCATGGTTTTAATGCGGTTGTGGTTGTTGCGATTGCCGCCATTGCGGTCGCAACAAGGCGCATTGCGTCCATTGCTGTATGAATTAATTTTAAATTCGCACAAAAAATTATTGTTTATGACATAACTTTAAAATCACACATCTCCCATTTTAAATTTAAAATATCATATTTATAGAATTTTTTTTTGACCAAGTCTCATATCTGTATTATTAACAACTCATTTTGATCAAAAAAATATTATTAACAACTCATTATCACTTTAAAATATTTCTAACTCTTTAAAGGTCACTTTAAATCTATGATTTTAAGAAAGAGGATGATAGAAAAATAATTTGTGTGAGTACTGTAAATTGCATTGCGGCTGATGAGGTCAGTTGCGGCATCATGCGGTTATTGCATCTGTTGTGTTGCATTCGTTGTGGTGTTACGATGAGGATTTTTCTGTGAATTGCAAAAATATAGAAATTACGGTCAGATGCCGATGTGGGCATCGCCGCAACAGCAATACTGCGATCGCATCACGTGACGTGGTCTGTAATTTGAAACTATGGTAGTAGATATGACCTTTTTAGACAATAGATTCCTAGATAAGTTTATAATAACACGTTTTAATTGAAAAGTTTTTATAAGCAGAAGAGAATTTTGTAGTTTTGATGTTGATAACGATCACCACTTTTACTGTTAAATATTGCTTGTTGCTGTAGCTAAAGAAATATCATCAACGTGCAAAGAGTCTTCGACCGTTGACTGTCAATCTGCAAGGAAGCAATGTTCCACTTTATGGTGCTGGTCCGAGCTTTTTAACTGACTTTGTGGACAATGGAAAAATACCATGGAGGCTTGTCTTTGAGGTTAAGTCATGTGGATATGTTATTGGGAAATTGGTTAGGACTAAACATTCACAACATGTCTCTTGCTTAGTAGTCATTGACTCTCACAACAACAAAGCCATCAAATTTGAAGAGAATGCATGTAGTTACATGGTTTTTGTCTAACACCAACAACTTTCTTGTGTGCTATGATATCTAAATTCCTTCAGCTGGCTTGAGATTTCCTGTGAGATTTCCTATGAATTTCTCAATTTTAATTTTGATTCTAATTATGATTATATACACCTATATATACCTATAGGTGTTTTATCTTAAATTTTCTAATCTATATAACGATTCATATGAGAAAACTATTGTGACAAATGATATTGTTTTTTATATGAGATACTTGTTTCTTTCTTTAGATTCATGTGAGAAAACTATTGTGACAAATGATATTGTTTTTTATATGAGATACTTGTTTCTTTCTTTAACATAGTAGTAGCATTTGTGATTATCTAATTATCCAGTTTCTCGATTTTGATTTTGGTTATATTTACACACACACATATATATATATATATATATATATATATATATATATATATATATATATATATATATATATATATATATTTATATCTAAATGTGTTTTACTAGTATGTAACTCGTGCGATAACTTTCGTGAATAATATTAATTTTAAACAATTTTGTGGAGAAAACAAAAGAAATCAATAAATAAAAAAGTAAAGAACAATGTATCTAATTTGGTAAAACACGATAATAAAAAATAACGTTAATCGATTTATGTTTAGTATATGTGTGTGTATATATATATAATTATTGTTTATGAAGAATAACTATAAGGTATTTTTTTTTTGATAAGCAAAATTTTTATATATAAGGGGTGCAAACGGGCACACCAACCGTTACATCTACAATGAGCCTCATTAAAACCTCTCTGGGCTAAAATCCCATGGAAAAAAGACTGAAGGAGAAAAAAGAGTAACCCAGGAAGAAAGAGACAAAAATTCCATTACACCGAGTTCATACAATCCACAGGATTACCCCACCAATCAGTTATCTTAAAGGAAGTGTTACGGCCTTCAATACTTATGAACCAAGTCCATGTTATGGACTTTACATGATTAACAACCACCTGCGAACTAAAAATATGACCTCTGAAAAGAATATGGTTCCGATGAAACCACATACACCAAGAGACAGCCATCCAAATCATATATTTCAATCTGGTGCCTACTAGAGTATCTGCAATCGCCATTCCCGACCAATTCTGAATAGCAATCCAAACTAACCTAGAACACCTGCACAAGAAAAATAAATGGGAGATCAACTCATCCTGCTCAAAACAAAAATGGCAACACACCCCATGCGGGTCATTAATAATGCCCTTAGAAATAAGGTTATCGCGAGTTGGAAGTCTCCCCAAAAACAATCTCCACGCAAACACTCCCACCTTAGTGGGAATAGAAAGCTGCCACATATCAATAAGAGCACTCTGGATATCCCTATCCAATCTATCATGCTGCATCAAATCCAACAAAAGCATGTAACAATATTTAACAGAAAAAGAATGGAGGTTTTCAAGCCTCCACCGCCAACAGTTTTGCAAAGAATCGTCAGGATGAAACTGAAGTAGAGTGTCCAAGAACAGGTCCTCATTTAACCCTCTCCTCAGCTTACAAATCGCGACTCCACTCTAGATTCCAACACCAAATGTTGTCTTGCCAATACCCATGCTCCAAAATACTACCTTGTTTAAGCTTTTCTACTTCAAAAAGACTAGGAAAAAGCTCCTTAAAAGACTCATTACTAGCCCACTTATGTCTCCAAAACGAAATCCAATTCCCTCTCCCTAACATAGGCCTAAGCACAGATTCAAAAGCACCATTCCACATCGGATTTCCTTCTTCCAAAAGTAATAAGTCCCTCTACCACAAAGAATCTTTAGTACCCCCTCTATGCGAAATAGCCCTTGTGAAAATATGTCTCAAATCACCATATCAATGAGAAAGCACATGACACCAACTTGCGCTATTGTCGTTTATACATCTCCACTTCCACTTGCTCATGAGAGCCACATTGAAAGCTTCCAGATTCTTCACCCCCAATCCACCGTCGTTCTTGGGTCTGCAAACCTTGTCCCATTACACCCAATACACAGCAGAATACTAATGAGGACCGAATTATTGAGAGTCAATCTACCCCCAATGGACAAAAAGCGCCCACTCCACGATGAAAGTCTCTTTCTCACCTTATCAATAATCGAGGCCCAAGTATATCTTCTTCTAGGATTGGCTCCCACCGGAATGCCCAAAAATTTGAACGGAATATAAGCGGTGCTACAAGACAAGAAAGTTGCACCCGCCTCCAAGAAATCCGCCTGAAGATTTATACCATAAAGACAACTCTTATGAAAGTTCACCTTCAGCCCCGAAACCAATTCAAAAATTCTGAATATAGACTTAATACACCATAAATTATTCCAGGTACCCTTGCCGACTAAAATAGTGTCATCCGCAAATTGAAGCATCGAATAGTTGAGACTATTATGAACCTGAAACTCAGAAAAGCAACCAGCACTCACAGTTTTCTGGACCATATCGGTTAAACTCTCAGCAATAATGAGAAAAAGGAAAGGAGATAAGGGATCCCCTTGCTTAAGACCCCTATGCATCTTAAAATCCCCTGTAGGACTCCCGTTGACAAGAATAGACATCAAAGAATTGTGAAGGAAAGATTTAATCCAATTAATCCACTTCGAACCAAAACCCATGCGGCCCATCATGTACTCAAGAAAGCCCCAAGAAATAGAATCATAAGCCTTTTCAAAATAGACTTTGAACAACATACACTCATCTTTTCTCCGCTTCGCCAGATCAACCAACTCATTAACAACCAGCACCCCTTCCAAAATCTGACGACCCGAAATAAACGCCGATTGACAAGGAGAAATAACCCCAGGCAAAACCTTTTTCAGTCTTCTAGTCAACACTTTAGCCAAGATTTTATAAATGCAACCAATGAGACAAATCTGGTGATATTCCTTAAGATCTTGAGGATTCTCCTTCTTGGGAATGAGAGCAAGGAACGAAGCCGCAATGGCTTTGGGCATCACAACATTAGCGTGGAACTCGCCCAAGAACCCCAAGATGTCCCCCTTCACCACCTCCCAGTAGTCTTTAATGAAATTAAGATTAAAGCCATCCGGTCCTGGACTTTTATTCCCATCGCAACCCCACACTTCCTCTTTCACCTCCTCCGTGAAAGAAGTAATGAGGTGACCATTTTCTTCCTCATTGATCTTACCAATCTCAATACCCCCGAGAATTGGTCTATGAAAATAATCCTCAACATAACTAGCTTCAAAAAATCTTTTCACTTCCTGCTTCACCTCCTCTACCTCCTCCAATTTCCTCCCATCCCTATTCAAAGAAACAATCTGATTAGCTCTATTACGATTCTTGATGCACGCATGAAAACTTAGAATTATGATCCCCTTCTCTGATCCAATTAGCTCTAGAATTATGATCCCCTTAAAATGAAGTTTATTTATTTGCCTTTCAACTTAAAGATTGTTTGAACCCTACGCAATGAATCAAAATTTTGCCTAGAGATAAATTGCAAATTTAAGGAAGTTATTGAGATAATTTTTTTTGTCTAGAGGCTAACCTAATTGTTTAGGTGTGTTTATTCTCGAATTTTCTTTCAAGTGAATGATATGATTATAATGGAAAAGACTTGAACAATTTTTCAAGTTGGGGTGAAATGTAATACCCAAAGTAATTATAGTATTACTTGGTTGATATTTTATTTGATCATATCTTTCTAAGGTTTGATTGATTTTATAGTTTCCTAAGCATTTCTTTTAGTGTTTTTGGGTCACTTACTGAAATTCCATGTTATTAGTAAAAATGGAGGTGTGCGTAGTAAGTGAGTGTTTTTTTTTGACCAAAGTAAGTGAGTGTTTTAAAACCCCAAGTCTAGATTAATTATATTCCAGCCAATTCCCTTTAACCTACTTCTAGTTTCCAGCTGAAGTATTTTTGAAACAAATAAAACCAACACTCACTTCCACAAGGTAAATTCCCCATTTCCAACAAAACACAAAAACATTTCTCTAAAAGTGAGGGAGAGGAGAGTGAGTCGAGTGAGAGGGAGAAGAGTGAGGAAACAATTGTCAGCTCCAAGCTACTTGCTAAAATCCTTCAAAATTCGTCACTCTCTACCCATCTTCCTTCAGCATTCGATTTGTTCACCATTGAAGGGCCAAGATCAGAATTTCAACTCACATTCCCACCCTCTCTTTTTCGAGTGCCTTGGAGAGTTGCCTTTGGGGTTGATGATACTTGCATGTGTGGTTAAATGCTAGTTTTGGGGTAGACTAGGAAGCTAATTAGCCTTGGAAATGGATTTGCTACGAGAAACAAGTTGATTGCTAGGAGCTTTAGGAGCTGGTTTGAGTGAGAGGAGCTAGTGGGTTTTCTTGTTGGTGTGTGTGAAGTGTTCTACTAGTGTATGGTGACATTCACTTGTCAATGTGAGTTCCTTTTCTTTCCCTTCTAACAATTTTGAGGTTCAAGTGCTTGGGTACTTCAAATCAATGTTTTAAAAACCGGACCGGACCGGCCGGTTCAACCGGTTGAACCGGGAACTAGACCCCCGGCCGGTTGGTTCAACCCCATTTGAACCGCAGTCCTATTGAACCGCCCAGAACCGGATCGAACCGGATCGAACCGGGTTGAACCGCGGTTCAACCGCTTTGAACCGGAAACCGAACCGGATTGAACCGCCCGAAAAACATTTTTTTATTTTTAAATTTACTTTTTTCTCCAAAATTTAATATTTTTTATTTAATAAATTACTCATCCGGTTCAACCATGGTTGAACTTGTTGAACCGATTGAACCATGAACCGGAGGCCTCGCCGGTTCGATCTCCGATCCGGTTTTAAAAACATTGCTTCAAATCTATTTGATTCTGAGTTTGAACTTAAATTCTGAGTTTCAACTTAAATTCTAAGTGGAAACTCTGTTTATGTGGCTTTTGAAGTTTGTTGGACTTCTATTGTGTTGAATATTAAGATGCATGTTGATTGGAAAAATGATTGGATAATGTTTGGTTGTGGAACATGATTGTTGTTGAAATCGATGTGTAGTTATGTGGTTGTAAATGTATTTTGGGTTGAAAGAGAATTTGGGGTCGTTTTTGTACTTAAAAGATGCTTAAATTTTCTTTAAAATGGGTTTGTTGGTTCTGTGCAGGGAGCACGGGTCGTGCGTATTGAAGCACGGTCTGCGCGTGTCCTTTTGGTTGGAAGTTCTTCTCGTTAACCTTTCGACTGTTTTCTTCGTATCTTTTGATTCAGAACTCCGATTTGAGTGTTCTTGGATGGATTGGAAAGATAATGAGAAGAGCTACAACTATAATTAAACATTTAATGGTAATGAATGCATGCATGTTGGTTTGGATGGCTTGTTGCTGAAACGTTGATAGATTGTGTGTGATATCATTTTATTTACAAAATTAATTGTTTTGCGAATTCATTGTCATGAAAATTAAGCCTGAATCCATAGAAGATGATGTGGTAATGATGTTAGGATTGATTGGGTAGTGATTGGATTAAGTATTGGCACCAACGGAAGGAAAATTTTTCAAGAAAAAAACTGAATTTCGTAAACTACACAGGGGGCACGGACCGTGCGCCTGGGAGGCTCGGACCGTGCCGATGCTTCTATCACCCCCATTCAAACTATGTCAAAACCATTCCAAATTGATACCAATGCTTATCTAATCCTATCCTTACCCTAATATGAGTTAATATCAATGGGAATGGACTGAATTGGCATACATTTAATATCACACGAAGGTTTAAGTTGATTACAGTTATATATATATATCGTTAAATATGTGTGGACCGAGTGAGAATGTTTAAAGAGGTTAATTAAATACATAATATACGGGAGGGGTATAACGATCCCAAGAGGTTAAAAGAGAACTTGGTGGAGGGAAGTCATGAGCCCAAAAGCCAAGGCCTAGAATTATGCAGTATAGCTATCACGAGTTGGGTTCTCCGTTGAGATTAAGTAAGTTAATCTCTCGGGTTGTGCTAAGAGGAAAAGAAGATAAGAGGTTAAGAGGAAAGGATAAAATTAAGAAAACACTGAGAGGTAATGGTGAGAGGTCGCGAAGGAACTCATTGAGATTGTATCTCATTGTTCATTATGCGGTGTTTTTGATGCGGACCGCAAGAGCATCGAGATAATCTAATTTTTATAATAGGATGAATTTTATTTTATTTTAATTTTAATAGACTATACTTTAAGTTTGAAACTTGGGTTTTAAATATGTAGGCATGTGCTAAACTAGTGGGCCATGTTTTGGGCTTGTATGTGGGCCTTATTTTGTTTGTATTGCCATGGCCAAACCCTACCTATATAAGGGTTGGTGTTGCTTCATGTAAGGGATATTTGATCATTTTATGATATTGTGAGTTTAGAGAAAGTTGCTCCTCTTAGTTCTTCTTAGAACCTCCATGGATCTTATCAAGGCTTGATTGTGCTTGTGGCGGTCCAACAATGGAATTTATCATTCATCCTTGAATGTGGCATTCCTTTACTTCCTTGAGTCATTTCTTTCTAATCCACATTTTGTAAGTTCTTCCCTTTTTAGCTTGTGTTTGGAAAAAGTATGATTTATGGAAGGATCCTTGGATTTTTAGTGAACTTATATGTCTAGTTCGTACATCAGTTTTTTATATGGACAGGCCAAGGCAAAGCAAATCGAGGAGAAGTAGCTGCTGAAGTAGTTGCTTAGTTTTAGAGGGATCCTTTAGGATCAAATTTATGTTTTCTTAGTCCTTCCCTAGTGTTCTGGACTGGACCAAGAGGTCCATTAGCAAAACCAGGGGGTGCGTTTAGCAATTGGATATGGATCAGCCCAACTGATTCGGCCCATATCCGCAACATACAAGCCCAGTACGCTTGGAGGGTTCAGATCGCCTCCACTGATTCGACGATCCACAACGAGCATCGATTTCCTATAAATACCGACTCGCATAGCCATTTATACGGTACGCACTATTGCCTTGCAAATTCACTAGCTTATTCTCATACTGACTTGAGCGTCGGAGTGGCTTTGCAGGTACCCCCCCGGGCACTCAGTGACCTTCTGCTAGGACAGCAAGAGACCTACCAACAGCAGCTTATCAAATTACTGCTAGGTACAGAACATTGGCGACCACAGTGGGAGATATCAATCTTTCACATCATCACTCCTCGAACTTTTCTCTTGCTGCTCCATGGCTCCCAGGGACAGACCCCGGGTTCAGAGCATTGCCGTACCTGTATCCCGACCTGAGGATTCTTCGAAAGACAACGTCCCCTACCTACCTGGCAAAGGTACAAGCCAACCTATTAATTTCCTGGCCAGTCGCCCCACATGGCAGGAGGGCGCCCAAGAGGGCGCCTGGCAAGATGGCATCTGGCAGGAGAGCGCCCAAGAGGGCGCCTGGAAGTCTGGCGCATGGCAGGAGGGCGCCCAAGAGGGCGCCTGGCAAGAAGGCACCTGGCGAGAAGGCCAGATCCCAAGGTCATTGTGGCCAGCGGCCATGGTGATTCAGGGAAACAACCCCCTTGACGGTGGTGGATATAACAGATCAATGAAAATGAAGTGGAAGGAAATCTTGAGCGTTGCATCAACCTCAGCTCCTGAGAAAGGACTAGTAAGGCCGCACTTATCCATTGACGACAGGGATTTGCTTGATGAAAAACCAAATAAACACGTTCCACTACTCGTTACTGCCATTATGGCCAATATCGAAGTAAGGAGAATCCTGGTCGACCAGGGAAGCTCAGTAGGCGTCATCTCCATATCGAGGAGAAGCACTACAAGAATTTCTGCGATTACCGGCGGCCAAAATCCGCCGGTAATGACAAAAATCCGCCGAAAATTGGGCATTACCGGCGGATTTTTTCCGCCGGAAATTCCCCCTCAGGTAACGGTTACCGGCGGATAATCCGCCGGTAAACTATTGCCGTTTAAATTCAAATTCCGCCGGTAATATATCATATCCGCCGGTAATTATTTTTATTATAATAAAAAAACGTTTTAAATTCGTTTATTTTAAAAAAATAAATTTATTATTATTTGTTATTTAAAATATTTTTTTAATTCATATTAAAACAGTTTTTAATTCGTTTATTTAAAAAAATAGTATTATTATTATTCGTTATTTAAAAAATTTATTATTCAGATAATAAAAATTAAATTAAATTTATAATATAAATGTTAATTAAACGAGAATTGAATAACGCTTTAAATGATAAAAAAATTGCATAAACATTCAAGAATTAAAATATTTATTACAAAATACATATTAAAATATCCTAGCTCTAATAAAACTGCTAGTCATAGTAGCGCTGATCAGACGGGTTATTAAACCATGTTTCTAACTCAATGTTGAGGTCTAGATCTGTGTTGATCTGCTGCTGTTGCTGGGGCTGCTGCTGGGACTGCTGGGGCTGCTGCTGGCATTGCTGTTGGGGCGGCTGCTGGGGCGGCTTCATATGCATCTGCTGCTGCATCCCGTAAGGCTGCTGCATCCCGTAAGGCAGAAATGCAGAGCCGTAAGGCTGCTGCATCTCGTAGGGCGGTTGCATCTGCATCTGCTGCGGTGGATAAAATGATGATGATGATGGAATAAATGGCCTCGAGTATTGAGCCATAGTATCCATCATTTGCTTATAGCGCGCTTCATTTATCCGTTGCAACTCTGCCTGCTGCTCCCGCATCTGTTGCATTTCGTCATTATGTTTTTCCTCTTGGTCGTTCAATTTCTGCATCAACAGCTCAACATCTCTTATTTCTGAAGACGAAGGGACATAATTGCGACCAGTACTTCTCTCAGAAGAAGTTGCGGGAACCACTTTTGGAATAATGGAATCTGGGAAAGCAGACAGGCCCAAACCACCAGATCCTACTAACCGGCCCGGTTTTGATGGACCAACAGATTCCTGCCAAGCAAGAAAACCCTCCCGACTCTCCTCAACGGGATCAATCTCAGTACTGCCACTACTTAGCTGAGTTGCACGATAATTGGTCTGCCATTCATAAAAGTTTTCCTGAAAGCAACAAACACCAAGAAATGTATAACCAAATTAGTATGTATATATATGTAATATATAATAATAATATAATATATATATATAATAAAAACAATATATAAATATAATAAACGTTATTTACCATGATATTTCTTGACCGTTCCTCAACAAAATCACCAGTCTCCTCCCACATATGAAGTTGGCAGTGTAACTCAGGCAAAGTAGGTGGCCGACCAAGGCTAGCCTCCTATATATATATATATATATATATATATATATATATATATATATATATATATATATATATACATATTTATATATATATACAGTTACTATTTAATATTATTATTATTTTATAAAATATAAAATACGTATGTATATACTATTAAATTTACCATCCGTCTGTAAATTTCAGCAGTGTTGATAGAGCCACCTGTATTTATGCAACCCCTCTCTCAGAAGCACGATTCTTCTTGGCACTCTCACATATTTTTTTATACTTCTCATCTCCCCATTTCACTTGGAGACATTTCCAATCAGAATCGCCAATCCAATCCGGCTGCACCCTTGAATTACGACAACCCCGGAGCATTTCAGAAAATCGATGAGAAGCTCTTGTGTTGAATGCACTCTCAACTTCTCTCATCGTATCGCTTCTCCATGTAAATTTTTCCTATTTAAACAAATTTACTAGTTAGTAAAGACAAGTTAATCAATTCAACAAAATTAAAAAACTAAATATTAAGTAATTGGAAAAAACTTACCCTGAATGCAGTCCACATCTTAGACGACAGATCTTTTCTTACCTCCGTCCAATTCTTCCACGGTTTAGTGTAATTTGCTTTTATTATGTCTGTGATTGTGCCAGCCACAATCCTCCCAAGAATAAATCTGTACATAAAAAAGATAAATGTTTAGGTAATAATTTATAAATCAAACAAATATCATTAATAAATAAATTACTTAATTAATACTTACTGCTTGCCAACAGCCTTCACCACTATACGACCGTCAGATGTAACCTCATCCACCTCATTCTCAATATTATACCTGGTAATCCTGTCCGCATCTGGAGGCACAAATGGACGACTCAACGTACTAGGTCCGCTGCCATCAGCCGTAGTAGGTAGAGCCGCAAAATCGCCATCAACAACGACACGAGTTACACGACGACGACGACCACGTAAAGAAGTAGCAATCTTCTTAAAAAAAAACCGGATGGTGGGGGAGTAGGTAGGTCATGATCGGAATCTGATCCTGATGTCATGATGACTGTACGTATCGTGTATATATATATATATATATATATATATATATATATATATATATATATATATATATATATATATTACATGATAAATAACAAATAATGAATAACATAAATGATGAATAACATAAATGCTGAATAACATATATACATGATGAATAACATTAACATACATGAATCAAAGTCTGATAAATCTAAATATTAATTATTTCATAACAAATTAATTAGAATCCCATTCTTTCTCGAAATCACCATCATCAGATGAGTGAATTCCTGATACACCGACGTGATCGACTGCATCCTCATGATCTGTATCTTCTTCTTCTTCATTAACTTCATCACCAGTGTTTGGCTCATCACATAAACGAGTAATGGGTTCAACTTCAATAACCTCATTTACATTGGACATTTCATCCATTTGATACGCCACATCTTCCACTGTGTCATCATTTGTCGCAATTCGACCTCTTGGTTTTGTCTTAATTGCGACACACCAACCACGCCGATCAGTCCGTGTTGATGGATAAGAGACATAATAAACTTGTCTCACATTTTGTGCAATGACGAACGGATCATACAGTCGATATCTACTATTCATTTTAATGTCCACTGTATTTGTCTTTGGATTAAACTTTGTTCCTCGAGCGGACGGATCGAACCAATTACAATAAAAAGCAACCACCTTTGGACTATAATCAAGATATGGGTACGCAAGTTCATATATGTGTTTCTCTACCCTCTGTCCATTCCTTAGTGTGAAATTTGTATCCATTGACAAAATATGTGTGCCATTCTTTAACACATCTTCGAGGACCGTCAGATAAGATTCTCAAGTTTAGGTTGGTAGGAGTTGGCGGGAGGGAATACACACATTGCCTAAACCACATTGGAAAATGCGCATGAATATGAGCAGAAGATTGGTCTTCACTTACTGCCTCTGATGACAAGAACTCCCTAATAAGAAATTATTAATTAATTGTTATATACAACTACTGTGTAATTTAATTTAATTAAGAGATAGGTCGAGAAATACATACTCAATGAATGGTTGGACCTCGGTACAGTTTATCATAACATGAACATGGGCTGAATTTAACTCTTCTTGTTAGCCAATGAATTGACTCTTTTCCAGACGGACGACCAGGTAGACAAAAGACAGACAAAGTTAAATGATATCTTGGACATTCAACGTCTTCCATGTCATTTCGACTACTTGCAGGAGCAAATTCATTCTTGAAATAATAGGAACAAAAATGAGTTGTTTCACGGTGTAAGTAACAAGAACATATCGATCCTTCAACTCTAGCTTTATTTTTAACTGATCTTTTTGAATCACCCATGAACCTAGAAAATGATATCCATCATTTGTTAATATATAAATCATCGATCTAATTATTAATCTAAATGTTATATATATTTAACTGACCTTTCAAACGGATACATCCATCTGTATTGGACAGGCCCGCCAAGTTTAGCTTCATATGCGAGATGAACATGAAGATGCTCCATAGAATCAAAGAAACCAGGCGGAAATATTCTCTCCAACTTGCATAAGATAAATGGGATGTCTTGTTCCATTTTTGAAATATCATCCACTTTTAGTATTGCAGAACACAAATTCTTAAAATATTGACTTATTTCAATGAGTGGATTCAAAACGTGTGTTGGCAACGAACTAAAGGCAATAGGAAGTAAGCACTCCATGAATACATGACAATCATGGCTCTTCATCCCATGTAACCTCCCATGATCCACATCGGAACATCTTGCTAAATTGGAAGAATAACCGTCTGGCATTTTGAACTCAAATCCACCGATAAACTGCTTTCGCTTGCTCCGTAGATAAAGTATAATTGCCTTTGGGTTTCAGCGTCCTGCCGTTAGCTTGCTGAACCAATACCAAATCCTTTCGCCTGCAGTAATGATCCACATCCTTCCTAGCCTTCTCATTGTCTTTCGTTTTACCTTTCACGTTCATAACAGTGTTAAATATGTTATCAAAGAAATTCTTTTCAATATGCATTACATCGAGATTGTGTCTCAATAGATTATCTTTCCAATATGGAAGTTCCCAGAAAATACTTTTTTTCGTCCAATTATGCCATTGTCCATAACCATCTGGACGAGAAACAACACCAACAACCACTTCCACAAGAGGGATATCCTTGACATTGTTCCAAACTTCTTCTAGTCTCATCCTACGAGGAGGTTCACCTGTTTCAACATTCCCCTTGATGAATGCATATTTTGATTTTCTAAAGGGATGCTCGGTAGGTAAAAACCTACGGTGTGAGTCAAACCATGAAGATTTTCCTCCATATTTAAGAGTAAAAGCCTTTGTGTCAACCATGCAAATTGGACACGCCATCTTACCATGTGTCCCCCATCCAGACAACATTCCATACGCAGAAAAGTCATTAATTGTCCACATCAAAGCCGCCCTCATCATGAAATTTTGTCTTCGTGCTGCATCATAAGTTAAAACACCATCCCACAACCTTTTTAGGTCATCAATCAAAGGTTGCAAATATATGTCAATACCAGCTGTTGGATTAGTTGGCCCTGGTATTATAGCATTTAAAAACATGTACACTTTAGACATACACATTTCAGGAGGTAGGTTGTATGGGGTAACAATAACTGGCCAACAAGAATACGGTGTTGCTGACGCTTGAATATATGGTGTGAAACCATCAGAGCATAAACCAAGCCGAACATTGCGTGGATCATTGGCAAAATCTGGATGAACACGATCAAAATGCTTCCAAGTTTCACCATCAGATGGATGGCGTAATTCACCAGAATTATTTCTATTTTCATAGTGCCACGTCATTTTACCCGCAGTTTCCATTGAAGTGAACATCCTCTTCAGTCTTGGTATAATCGACAAATAGAACATTGCTTTCCTTGGAACTGGTTTGCCTTTGCTTGTCCCTTTCCTGCTGACACGATACCGTGGCTCTTGACAAAACTTGCATTGCAGCAACTCTCCATCATTTATGCCAAACTCATTGTTATAATAGATCATGCAACCAGACACACAACAATCAATTCTTATAGATTTTAAACCAAGCTTCGATACCAATCTTTTAGCATCATAATAACTCTGCGGCAAAAGTCCTCTAACAGGGGTTGCATCCAACATCATTTTTGTCATGTATTCCATGCACAATTCCACAACGTTAAATTGAGACTTAAGACCCAACAACCGAACACACATTGATAACTTAGAGTCTGTAGATCTTTCAAATAATGGTTTATTTGTCTCACTCAAAAAACTATAAAACCTCTGAGCTTCCTCGTTTGGAACTTCTTCAGCATCATATTGTGGTTCTTCGAAATCCAAATTTACACCGACAGCATCAGATATCATCCCCTGATATACATCAAACGACGGTTGATATCCAGTAGTCGTTGGATTACTACTTGATGTGGAAGCTACGACTGGACTTAACGCGAGACGACCTTGATCTACAGCTTGGACAGGAACATTATCAACCGCAGAAACTCCAGCTGCTACCTCGCCATGACGGGTCCATTTCCAATAATCTGGCTTAAACCCATTATTGTACAAATGAAGTCGAATATCAGCTTCCTATTTTTATAGATCGAAACACACATATGGAGCAAGGACATCTAATTCCACCATGTCGCTCAAATTCTTTTTGACGCTTAGCAAAAAGATCAAATTCTTCGACTCCTTGTACAAAACGTCGTTTCAACCCAGTTCTTCCAGGATATATTCTATCATACATCCAACTACGATCCATTTTTTTGGGTACGTTCCTTAAATATAACATACACAACACAACATATATCATGTGTATTAGAATAATACACATTAGTATGGATATTTTATATTTGACCAAATATATATAAATGATAATATATTTTTAGTAACATTTTATTTTACTAAAAAATTTATTTTTTTACAAAAAATGCAAATAACAAACAATTATTATGGTTTATTTTATTTTATTTTCGAATAATTTCTATAACACCAATAATTTCCATGAATAAAATTTATCTTATTTTCATGAAAAATTTCGGCTAATAACATCAAATAACATTAAAATAATTTGTTTTTAATTTTACTACAAAATAACGAATAATTTTTCGGTTTTTAAATAATAAATAAAATAATTCGTATTTTAAAAATCTCAAAATTTTGAGATAATTATTATTATACAAATAGTGTAAACATAATTTAATTATTACATAATAAATAAAATTTATTTTATTTTTGTAAAAAACTTATAATTTATAATAACACCAACAAATACATTTAATAACGAATAAATTTGTTAACTAACCGGTAATGCAGTGACTAAACTCCAAACTAACAACTCCAAAGTGGCAACTCCAAAGTGGCAACTTCAATCAACTGCAAAACAAATAATAACAAAAAATATTAAACAACACATATTTAAAAATTAAATATTAACTAAAACAATCCAAATTTAGTTAAAAAACATACCTTAAACAAAACTGACTTCGAAAAGAGTGAATCGAGAGAAAATGAGAAGAAAATAGTGAGAGATTTGGGAGAAAAGACTGAGATTTAGGAGAAAAGAGAGAGATTTTGGAGGAGAGTGTGAAGAGTGAGTGAAGAGGAAGTGAGGAGGGGTTGGAATATATAAGGGAAGAGGCGCCAACGGCTATATTCGAAAATCCGCCGGAAATTATGCTTATCGGCGGATATTATGTTTACCGGCGGATACCAACAGATATATATTTCCCAACGACCAGAATGTACCGGCGGATAAACTAGCATTACCGGCGGATTTTAAAAATACCGGCGGATTTTGAATTTTTAAAATGTAAATAATATCCGCCGGTAATAGGCGTTACCGGCGGATTGTTTGGCGTGCTGTTACCGGCGGATATAATGTTGCTTACTGGCGGATTTTCAAAATTTAAATAATAATATTTTTTAAAAGCGGCGGATATATCTGTCGGTAATTGCAATTACCGGCGCATTTTTTTTTTAAAATTCTGCGTAAAATATATCCGCCGGTAAGTGAACAAAATCTACCGGTAATTTAACAGTCGAAATACAATCCGCCGGTAACCTTGTCAAATCCGCCGGTAAGATACCGGGGGATCCAGGCCGCCGGTAACGTGCCAAAATCCGAGTCTGATAAACTGCCCCTAGAGTCCCGCCTGGCCAGCGGCCAGCGCCCATGAGGGCGACTGGCAGGGCGCCAAGACAGCAGCCAGCGCCCATGAGGGCGCCTGGCAGGGAACCAATGAGAAAAGAGGCCAGCGCCCATGAAGGCGCCTGGCAGGGCGCCATGACAGCAGCCAGCGCCCATGAGGGCGCCAATGAGAAAAGGGGCCAGCGCCCATGAGGGCGCCTGGCAGGGCACCAAGACAGCAGCCAGTGCCCATGAGGGCGCCTGGCAGGGCGCCAATGAGAAAAGAGGCCAGCGCCCATGAAGGCGCTGGCAGGGCGCCAAGACAGCAGGCTACGCCCATGAGGGCGCCTGGCAGGGCGCTAATGAGAAAAGAGGCCAGCGCCTGGCAGGGCGCCAAGACAGCAGCCAGCGCCCATGAGGGCGCCTGACAGGGCGCCAATGGGAAAAGAGGCCAGCGGCCATGAAGGCGCCTGGCAGGGCGCCAAGACAGCAGCCAGCGCCCATGAAGGCGCCTGGCAGGGCGCCAAGACAGCAGTCAGCGCCCATGAGGGCGCCTGGTAGGGCCCCACTGAGAAAAGAGGCCAACGGCCATGAGGGCGCCTGGCAAGGTGCCAAGACAGCAGCCAGCGCCCATGAGGGCGTCTGGCAGAGCGCCAATGAGAAAAGAGTCCAGCGCCCATGAGGGCGCCAAGGCAGCAGCCAACGCCCCTGAGGGCGCCTGGCAGGGTGCCAATGAGAAAAGGGGCCAGTGCCCATGAGGGCGCCTGGCAGGGCACCAAGACAGCAGCCAGCGCCCATGAGGGCGCATGGCAGGGCGCCAGGTCAAAAGCAGCCAGTGCACACGAGGGCACTTGGCAGGAGAACGCATAGTAAAAAGTTAGTTTGGAAGCAAGTCCTTCGCAAGGGGGCAGACAGCACTGCGCCACGAGGCGACACGAAATTGTATATTCAGGTGCAATGACATCGAAGTCAACCCCGTTGGGGCAATATGTGACAATCCTCCCGTCTATAACCTCTTGATCAAATTAAAATATAATGGAGATGTCAAACGGATAATGGTGAGGACAGAAGAAGCAATTCCCCTGGGCACCAAGCAAACCCTGGAATTTCATCAAGAAGAAAAGCAGGCTAAGAAAGTGCCAAGCACACGTCCACACAATCCAGCGCCCATGAGGGCGCCTGGCAAGGAAGGAACCAGCGCCCATGAGGGCGCCTGGCAAAGAAGCAGGCAGCGCCCATGAGGACGCCTAGCAGGAGGTGGTCTGGAGGCAAATCCATCGCAAGGGGGCAGACAGCACTGTGTAACAAGGCGCCAAAGGCGGGCACCAAAACCTTATCTCGCAAAACCTGCTCCACGAGGAGACATCCACTGTATAGGCACCCAAGGCTCCCTAGAGGGCGCCAACATCAAACACATAGAGGCGGGGCGCCCATGGCGCCCATAAGGGCGCCAGATCCTGCTCCAGCCAGACCGAACGCAACAAGGCGCCCATGGCACCCATGAGGGCACCAGATCCTGCTCCAAGAAGCGGCAACCAAGGCAACATGACAAGGCCCCCATGGCGCCCAAGAGGGCGCCAACGTCGGGATATCTCAACACCATGGCACGAGGCGCCCAGGAGGGCATCATTATCAGGATATATAACCCTAGCTTAGTGCCTGGAACAAGGATTACACCAAGAGAGGTGTGAGTCACGGTCGCAACGAAGTGATCTTGTACGACCCGACGAGACAAACAGAGTAACGCATGGTGAAGAAAAAATCTCTTCGTTGGGGGGCAACTGTTCTGGACTAGACCAAGAGGTCCATTAGCAAAACCAGGGAGTGCGTTTAGCAATTGGATATGGATCGGCCCAACTGATTCGGCCCATATCCGCAACATACAAGCCCAGTACGCTTGGAGGGTTCAGATCGCCTCCACTGATCCGACCATCCACAACGAGCATCGATTTCCTATAAATACCGACTCGCATAGCCATTTATACGGTACGCACTATTCCCTTGCAAATTCACTAGCTTATTCTCATACTGACTTGAGCGTCGGAGTGGCTTTGCAGGTACCCCCCCAGGGCACTCACTGACCTTCTGCCAGGACAGCAAGAGACCTACCAACAACAGCTTATCAAATTACTGCTAGGTACAGAACACATAGTATGAGGTTTGTGTATATATATATACTATGAGACTGTTGTAATGTAATTTTAAGGTACTATGTAACCGTCAGTTGGAGTTGAATCAAGGTTTGTCTTCGGACACATGTGCTTAGAATTCAGTATTGCTGAATAGTTAACCAATGGCTTTTATGTCAATTGGGAAGTTGAAAGGGATGGATTAATTCCGTCGAGTATGAAATTCAAATATTCCATATGCGGTTTTAACTCTGATTTTATTCAAATGGTTAACATTCTAGACTTTATGACGTCTAAAGGTTAGGATGTTACACTCCGCACGGGTTGTGTTATATACACCATCATATAAACTCACGTGCTCTATGACTTTGAGATGAAGATGAAACGATAATAAACGAGAGACTACAACGCAATTAGTATGAATTAGTATAAAAATATATAAATGCAAGGTAATATAAGTTTTGTATTTTATTTTATCAAAAAAGAGAGGACAAATGGTAATCTGAAGATGCAGGTATTAAATTTTTTTGGGTGGTGAGCTATGAAAATGGAATTGATGGTTATATAGTATTTTCTGTTTATGGTGAGATGACCAATATGAATTATGCTAATGAAAACCAACCAATGTGGCGAAGGAAGGGAACATGAAAATAGTTGGTGTGTCACTTGAAGTTAGTATCACCGTTAATACTGTAATTTTGTGGAAAATTGGAGTTCGAATTAAAGCAGAAATAAATGAAGTAAGTTGAAGACAATAAAGATGAGATAAGAGGCTGTGGACAAAAATAAGTTTACTGAAGAGAAATTACACTGGTGAATAGACTTGTAGGTCACGGTTGTTTGTCATGTCCAATTAATGAGATTTTAATTACATAAAAAAAAATCCATTTTTGGATAGTTTTACTAAAAATAAAAAGCTTCTACCATAATGATTTAGAAGACGCCAGAAAACGTAAACGAATAACCAATGCCAATCAGGTGTTTGGTGGTGCTTCTGGTTCTAGCTCACAGCTCACCAATGCTGATCATTTTTTATTGGCAGGTCCTGGCAGCCAGGCCTGCCAGGAGAAATGAGTATTCTAAGTTGGAATTGTCGAGGTCTGGGTCATCCTTCGGCAGTTCCTCTGCTCCGAGACCTAGTCCGGAGTAATAATTCGAAACTTATTTTTCTTTTTGAGACTTAGACTTTTTCAAATAAATTGGAGTCGGTGCGGCGATTGTTGGGGTTTGATGTTTGTGTTTCTATAGACAGAGTTCGAAGGGGTGGTGGAGTGGCAGTGTTGTGGAGGAATGCTATGAGATGCCAAGTCACCAGTTATTCTAGGCATCATCTGGATGTTGAGGTAGAGGATGATGTTAGAGGGAAATGGCGGATTATAGGCTATTATGGTTTTGCTGACCGGTCGATAAGGAGACAGTCTTGGGCTTTGATTAGGAGGCTGGCTAGTATGTCTACTCTTCCTTAGTGCATTATAGGCGATTTTAACGATTTATTGTTTCCGGAGGATAAGCGTGGCTATTGTGATCATCCAAACTACCTAATGAGAGGTTTTCAAGAGACCATTGTAGATGCTCGATTGATAGAGATACCTTTAACGGGGTATCAATTCACTTGGAGGTTCGCATTGGGTACCCCCCATGCTATTGAGCAAAGACTTGACTGTGCTTTTGCAGCTAAGGAGTGGTTGGATATCTTCCCACAAGTAAGACTCTTGAATTTAATCTCTCCAAAATCTGATCATTCTCCTTTATTATTACAGCGTACTCACTTGCATGTCCCCCACCATAATGTACACTTTAAATTTGAGAATGCATGGTTGTGTGAACCTGAAGTGGATGATGTGGTTCCTGAAGGATGGAGTATTGGTAATTTAGGCGATGTTCAGTCCCATCTTCGTGGTTGTGCTATGGCCTTGGTTTATTAGGGTCGGAGCCTTCGCATGAGGTTTAGGGAGGATATTAAATCTTGTAAGGTTGCTATGGAGGCTATAAGGGTTAGGACGGATTGTCAAAGGGTGTTGAGGTTTAATAGAATGAAACGTAAGCTGAATAAGTTGATTTTGCAGGAGGAGGCATTCTGGAGGCAAAGATCAAAGTCATTTTGGCTTAAGGATGGTGATCAGAATACCAAATTTTCCCATGCTAATGCTACCTGCAGGTACAAGAAAAAGAAGATTGAACAATTGCAGCTTGACGACGGTACTATTGCTTTGGATCCTGCCTCTATTAGACGGGTTGCGGGGGATTATTTTCGTAACCTTTTTTCTATGCAGAATGGTGACTATGATTCGGTGATGGAACACTTATAGGGATGATTGTTCTAATCCGGGGGTTCTTTAAGAGGTATTGGAACACTTATAGGGATGAAATTTTTGCCACTTGTGAGGCGTGGCTTAAAAGGGGAGAGCTGCCTTATGACTTAAATGACACAAACTTGGCGTTAATTCTAAAGAATGATAACCCAAAGTCCATGGCTGATTGGCGTCCTATTGCTTTGTGTAACGTGCTATACAAAATTATTTCCAAGGTACTTACTAACCGCCTTAAGCTTGTTTTGTATAAGTGGGTGTCTATTGAACAATCTGCATTTGTAGCTGATCGATCTATTTTGGATAATGCTATTATAGCCTTTGAGATTATACATTATCTAAAAAATAAGAGGATGGGTAAAAAGGTGAGGTTGCTTTGAAAATTGATGAGTAAGGCTTATGATAGGGTGGAGTGGGGTTATATCTATGCAGTAATGGGAAAGTTGGGGGTTTAATGATCAGTGGATAAAGTGGATGCGTATGTGTATTGAATATGTCTCCTTATCTGTGCTTGTTAACCAGGACCATGTTGGGCCTATCTCCCCAGGTAGAGGGATCCGCCAGGGGGACCCTTTATCTCCGTGCCTATTCATTTTATGTTCAGAAGGCTCACAGCTCTTATGCACTAGTCTTTGGCTAGAGGGGATTTGCATGGTTTATCTATATGTCGTGGGGCTCCGATTGTCTCACATCTCTTGTTTGCAGATGACTGTTTTCTGTTTTTCAGGGCAACACAAGCTGAAGCTCTGAAATTCCAAACTATCCTAGATGTGTATGAAAAAGCATCTGGGCAGAAAATAAACTTTCAGAAGTCTGAGATTTTTTCAGTAAGAATGTTCCTCAAGCTGATAACGATGTTATTGCTTCTCAGTTGGGTGTTAGTGTTTGTCTGGGAACTGGTAAATATCTGGGACTCCCCTCTATGGTTGGAAGGAGTAAGAAAGCCTTATTTAAATTCATCAAAGATCGCATTTGGCAAAAAATTAATTCTTGGGGTGGAAGGATGCTCACTAAAGCCGGAAAAGAGGTAATGATCAAGTCGGTCTTACAATCTATTCCTACTTACGTTATGAGTCTTTTCCTTATACCTTCAACATTGATTGAAGAGATTGAAAGATTGTTAAACAGTTTTTGGTGGGGTGGAAGTGGTAACCGTCATAAGGGGATTCGCTGGATGGCTTGGAATCGGCTTTGTGTTCCAAAAGGGGAGGGAGGAATGGGCTTTCGAAACCTTAAAGATTTTAATTTGGCGTGGGCACATAAGCATGGTGGCTTCAAACTCAACCGGAGTTATTAATTTCACGGTTATATAAAGCTAAATATTGTCCTCATGGTGATGTATTGCATGCCTCTAAAAGGAGTAATGGGAGTATTGTGTGGAATAGTATTCTTGAGTCCCAAATTGTTTTACATGAAGGTGCCACGTGGTCTATTGGTGAAGGGAGTAGAATTCCATTATTTGATAATAAATGGACTTCGGATAGAGTTCTTGTGAAGCCAAGACAGCCTCAGTTTTTTAATCCTCTCTTACGAGTTGACTATTTGTTGATTAGTGAGAGGAAAATGTGGAACGAGTCGTTGGTTCGGTTTCTTTTAGATGATATCTCTTGTGCTGCAGTTTTGAAAACTCCACTTTTTTCATTTGTAGCTAATGATTTTTTGAGCTGGAAGGGTGAAAAATCCGGAGTCTATTCAGTTAGAAGTGCTTATCGTTTGGTAATGCAAAACATCATTCATAATGATCAATACAGAGCTGATGGATGTTGGGGACTCTTATGGAGTTTGAAGCTACCACCAAAGGTAAAAAAAATTCTTTGGAAGTTTACTCGAGACTGTCTTCCCACACGCACTATTCTTGCTGGCCGTGGGTTGGAGGTGCCATTTGGGTGTCCGTTTTGTGGTGATGTTGATGAAACACCGGTTCACTTGTTCTCGGAATGTAATTTGGCTACTAATTGTTGGAGAGTGCGTGGCTTTGAAACTATAGTGACTGACTGTGCTGCTACATCAGTTTCGGCCAGCAGCTTTTTGGTTGGGGTGTTGGATCGTTTGACCAGGGACGATAGGCTTGCTTGGTGTATGTCTCTGTGGAGTATTTGGTCTAGTCGGAATCAATTAGTTTGGAAAAGGACTCTAAAGCAACAGTTCTTATGCGCGGTAATCAACTACTGTCTGATTGGCAATCAGCGATCGTTCCTCTGCTCCTCCACCTGTTCCTCTGTTTGCGCGCCCAGCTGCTGTGAGTCCATCGGGTGAGTAGAAAAAACCACCTGCTGGCTTTGTAAAATGCAACGTAGATGCAACGTTTGACATGGGTGGTAATAAGGTGTGAGTGGGTATGTGCCTTAAGGATGATTGTGGAAATTTCTTAGCTGCAAAAATGCAATCGTTTGTGCCCGTTCTTGAAGTATATAAAGGAGAGGCACTTGGGCTTTTATTTGCTTTGGATTGGGTTCGTGAACTTCAGTTCAAAGACGTCATTTTTGAACTAGATGCCAAAGTGGTAGTTGAGGATTTTAATAGTTTGACTACTATACTTTCTGATTATGGTTGTATTTTATCCTCATGTAAGGAGTCTTTTGTTTATTTTAGTTCAAACTCTCATGTGGAGTTCGCTAGGAGAGAAACAAACAAGGTCTCTCATACTCTTGCCAGGGTAGCCTTGTCCTCAGTTTCTTCTCAGACTTGTTTTGACATTCCAGCATGTATCTTTCCAATTATTCCAGCATGGCTTCCTATCACTCTTATCCAATTATCCAATTCATGCTCACCCAACAGACTTTTTTCTTTTATACCCTACTTTTTTGGGCTTAAACTCTACTTTTTCCTTTTCTGAGCTTAAACTCTACTTTTCCTGTCATTGTCAATGCAAACTTAAGTGAGGTAGAAACAAAGAAATTACTTGATGTTATCAACAAATATCCTAAAGTGAGTAATGTGAACATAGCTCGATCACAATTGAAGGTTAAGATGCTTACTATCACTCTTATCCAGTTCATGCTCACCCAACAGACTTTTTTCTTTTATACTCTACTTTTTTGGGCTTAAACTCTACTTTTTCCTTTTCTGAGCTTAAACTCTACTTTTCCTGTCATTGTCAATGCAAACTTAAGTGAGGTAGAAACAAAGAAATTACTTGATGTTATCAACAAATATCCTAAAGCAACAGGGTATACTATTGATGACATTAAAGGAATAAATCCCTCAATTTGCATGCATAGGATACTACTTGAAGATGATTATAAACCCTCCATTGGGCATCAAAGGAGATTAAATCCTAATATGAAGGAAGTTGTAAAAAAGGAAGTGCTTAACCCCTTGATGCTGTGGTAATATATCTAATTTCTGATAGTAAATGGGTTAGTCCTGTTCAAGTAGTACCTAAATAGGGAGGCCTAACAGTTATCAAAAAAGGGAGGCCTGATAGTAAATGGCATATATGCTTATATAGAAGGATGCCTTTTGATCTCTGTAATGCTCCTACTACCTTTCAACGCTGTATGATGTCCATCTTTTCTTATTTCGTTGAAAATATTATGGAGGTTTTTATGGATGATTTCTCTTTGCATGGATCAAGTTTGGATAACTGTCTGACAAATTTATAAAAAGTTCCTGAGAGGTGTGAGAAGGTAAATCTTGTTTTAAAACTGGGAAAAGTGCCATTTCGTGGTGAGGGAAGGTATTGTACTAGGGCACTTGGTGTCCGAAAGAGGTATTGAGGTTGACAAGGCAAAAATTGAAATCATTGAAAAAATGTCACCTCCTACCTCGATGAAAGAGGTAAGAAGTTTCTTGAGTCATGCGAGTTTCTACCGCCGTTTTATAAAGGATTTTTCCAAGATAATTAAATCACTTACAAGCTTGCTCCTTAAGGATGGAGCTTTTGTTTTTGATGATCTGTGTCTTGAGGCATTTTGCAGGTTAAAAGAGGCTTTGACCACTGCCCTAATCATGCAACCACCGGATTGGAAACTTCCATTCGAGATAATGTGTGTTGTAGGTGATTATGCAATTGGGGTAGTTTTGGGTCAAAAGAAGGACAAAAAGATGCATTCAATCTAGTATCCCAGTAGGACCTTGGATGGAGCCCAAGTGAATTATGCCACAACAGAAAAAGAGTTATTAGCGGTAATTTTTGTCGTTGATAAATTCAGGTCATACATGGTGGGGTCCAAAATCATCATCAACACGATCACCCGACAATCAAATATTTGTTGAAAAAAAAAGATGCTAAGCCGAGATTGATCCGATGAATTTTGCTCCTCCAGGAATTTGACTTGGAGCTAAGAGATAAAAAGGGTACAGAAAATGTTTGCCCGATCACTTGTCAAGGTTGCAAAAGAACAATGAGAATGAGTTGTCGCTTGATGATTCCTTCCCGGATGATCAACTATTCTCTTTGGTGCAAACACAAGCACCTTTGTATGCAGAGTATGAGAACTATCTTGGAGCTTCCGTGTTGGCTCCAGATCTTGTTCTGGACTCAACCAAGAGGTCCAATTAGCAATACCAGGGGGTGCGATTAGCAACAAGATATGGATCAGCCCAATCAACTTGGCCCATATCCACTACATACAAGCTCAATACACTTGGAGGGTTCAGATCGTCTCCACTGATCCGACGATCCACAACGAACAACAATTTCCTATAAATTCCGGCTCGCATGCATAGCCATTTACTAGGTACACACTCTTCTCTTGCAAATTCACTAGCTTATTCTCATACTGACTTGAGCGTCGGAGTGGCTTTGCAACTGACCTCCTGCCAGGGCAGCAAGAGACCTACAAACAGCAGCCTACCAAAATACTGCTAGGTACAGAACATTGGCGACCACAGTGGGAGATTTCTATCTTTCACATCATCACTACTCAAACTTTTCTCTTGTTGCTCCATGGCTTCCAGAGGCAGACCCCGGGCTCAGACGAGGGTACCAGTAAGCCTGCCCAGCCTTCGAATGTGAGTCATCCTTTGGATCTCCTAGCCAATCGCACTCAAGTTGTGCTGAATCAGGAAGACCAGCAGAGCGCTAAGACATGCCCAACCCAGCGCCCATGAGGGCGCCTGGCAGGGCGCCAATGAAGAGCAGCCAGCGCCCATGAGGGCCCCATGACAACATCAGGCAGCGCCCATGAGGGCGCTAGGTAGGGCACCAGGGCGGCATCAGACAGCGCCCATGAGGGCGCCTGGCACCCAGGAGGGCACCTGGCAGGGCGCCATGACAACATCTGGCAGCGCCCATGAGGGCTCCAGGTAGGGCACCAGGGCAGCATCAGACAGCGCCCATGAGGGCGCCTGGCACCCAGGAGGGCGCCTGGCAGGTCGCCATGACAACATCAGGCAGCGCCCATGAGGGCGCCAGGTAGGGCACAAGGGCAGCATCAGACAGCGCCCATGAGGGCGCCATGACAACATCAGGCAGCGCCCATGAGGGCGCCAGGTAGAGCACCAGGGCAGCATCAGATTCCGGTAACACATTTGCATTCTACCCTTGGGATTTTGGTAACAGATTCCGGGCTGAAATCTAGGTTGCGGAAATCAAGGGACCCGATGGAAGATACACCCCGCTTTCCAGCATTCTTTGTTGGAGGAGTTATGTCTGAGTAGAAACTTTCCGAATCAGGTTTTGCAGGAGAATCATTATCCAGTATGATCTGTAATTGATAAACCAATGTTGTCTTGTTACGTTACAAATACCAATAGTTGAATGCAAGTTGGATTGGGAAAAGTATATATATATATATATATATATATATGAGGTTATGATATCTCAGGTAGTGGAGCTTACCACAGTATTGTCCTCATCAAGCTTAGCCAAATCATTCTGAAGTTCAGAATCATTCTCTTCATGGGAAATCTATGATTCAAAGGTGAAATCAGTTTAGTGAAATGTGTAGATATATACTTAACGTATCGGTTTGCATATATAAAGAGAAGTTGGTATTTAATAAATGAACGACACTTGTAGTTAGGTAGTTATTATTTGATTGAATCTCAGGTAGGTCATCGTTAATGAAAACCTTGGTACCATAAAAACCAGTAGAAACACCATTGACACCTGAAATATAAAATATGTGTATGATGGACAGTATACGATATGGACCTTGAATGTGTGTGTAGAAAAATATATTCAATATTATTGATGAAAGGCATAATGGTTGATGGACCATATACCTAAGAATTTTGTCAAACGAGCAAGTTGAAAGACAACAACAACTGGTTCATTGGATGCTTTGGTCGAATGGGACTCCAGATAAGCTTGCATGCGCCTGGCGTAAGGTCCCCACATGGTGCAGTTAACTCTGTTACTACTGTAAGACCAACTAAATATACATGTTTGTTACGAAAGTTGTAAACATGATGGTACACATGAAAAACATAATTAGTTGATTATGTTGGATAAACTATTTACGATTGATCTTCCAAAACCAGGTCAAGGAGAATGCTACGCCTTCCATCCTTCTCCTTCTCTTTCAGGGTGTCCTTCTGTACCACGTGGCCTATTACATCTGAGGAAGGGATGCATTCCAAATTGATGCATTGAATGACGAGTTAGATAGTGTACAAATGGGGTATTAGAAGGGGTTAAAAATATGAAAACCTAACCTATGAAAGTAATAAAAATGGGAAACCATATTGGCGTATATATTATATATGTGATGGATATGTATTTCATTAGTGATATAAAAAAGATTACCAACAATCAGATCGGGTCGGTGTTCGGCAAGGATCATTGAGAAATCAGAGAAGTCAAAAAAGTTGAGTGGAATGTCTTCAGCAGCAATGTTAGAGACCCTGGTTGTCCTGAGGAATATAAGTTTGTACTTATGAATGGTTTTCTTGTACTTAATGTCATTTTGTGCAACCATGGCATTCTCTATTAAGTAAGTTGAGCCTTCCTGGAGAATGTGAATAAATTGCGGAATCTAGCTTTTCGGGACAGAGGCGCCAATCTTGTTGTTCTGTAACACTGGGTAATACATAATAAATATATTGCAAAACTGGCAAAAATAGATGGGGTGTTTTATAGATGTCTCTTGTTGTATTAAAATGTTAAACCTGACAATCTAAGAAAAGAAAACCATTTCAATGGTTTGAGTTTCTTGTGGTGAATTTTTTACTGGTACATTCCATAGATTTATAACTCGAACTCTCGGATTCCAATCAACTCTGCCAGCGACGATTTCTTGAATGAGTGAAACATTGGTAGCCATCCTAGAGGGGGAACATTTGGGAAAAAAATGTGACAATGTTAGTGACCAGAACTTGGTTAGGGAAACAAGAAGTGTTTAAGGTTAGGAAATGAAAATATTATAAATACATTTAAAGGAAAATAAGGCTTAAACTTTACAAAAAAGGAGAACAGCATTCAAGAAAAATGTATACAAGGGTGACTTTATGAGATGAAACTTAAGTGGGTAAAGAGATCAAACTTTATGAGATCAAAGTTTATGAGATCAAACTTAAGTGGGTAAAGAGCTCAAACTGAAGTTTTTGCTATGAAAGAGGTGTACCTTGAATGTAAGTGAGATATGTGTCGAGTTCGATATTGTTGTGCTAGTTTGATGAGGTGAGGAACTTCATTCAATCGGGGTGTGTTTTATAGTAGTTATGAGGTGAGGGCAAAGAAATAATTAGAATATATAAAATAAACATATATAAAATTTATAATAAACAAAAGCAGTGAGACCAAAACAAATAGCCAATAGCCAATTTGAATAATGGTGATTGGCGATGCAACAAGTTTGGAACGAATAGGTAAAGGAAGTGAATGTTAGTTGTAAGGGTTTGTGATGCACATGGGTAGCACAAACAGTTTTTTAGTCCTTTAATTTGATTGTTGAAAATTTTTACTATTTAAGTTTGGATACAACATGACATTTGCTTTTCAATATTTTTATTGGTTTACTTTTCAATATCTTTATGGGTAAAATTAGTGTCAATACGCCATCTGTGATGAAAAAGATATATTACAAAAATTAATGTGTAGTTTATAATATTTGTTGCTACTATAGTTGTATGATTAGTACAGAACATTTAATGAGAGGGAGGTGATAATATTTGGGAAAGGTCAATAATGCAAGCCAGTTGCCTATTGCTGTGAAACCATGCGAGAGTGTTGGAAGGTGGGGGATCGGTTGATGTAGGAGGATATCTAAGTACAGATACAATTATTGTTATGATTATTATAAAATAAAATACATAACTATAGAGGTAGATGAAATGTAGTATAAATTACACTGACAATGGTCCTTGACGACAAAGAATTTAAGTTTAAAAAATGTGTCTATAACAGATGTTGTGCTTTGCTTGTATTTGGTTATATCCAATAGAGGAGTGCGATTTTTGTAAAAGTCAATGTAACCATTAAAAGGATACAAAATGGGACAGCTTATCCTCCGCACGTGTTGGTAGTGTCTGGATTTGGATAAAATAATTGGTGGTGTATTTATGAAGATTGATTTAGATATGTCTGAAGGGTTTGAAAATTTGGTTCAATTGATGTGATAGTGGGTATGGAAAGTCTTATGCATACATTGGTCCATTAGCCTTGGTTTTGGTGATGTGAATTATTTTCAAAAAAGTAGTGTGTTGGGGAATTGAAGGTACTGAAAAGGTAGTACTTCACAGTAGAGGTTGCATATTCATTGGGTTACATCGATTTATGACATAATAGCTACGTGTTTGACAAATAACGCATCATCATAGGGAGTACAACTTTGGGTGTGATTTCAACGATGTGTTGAATGCGAAATACAGTGTGAGTTGCATAGGTAATTGGGTAGAGTAGGTATTAGCAAATGTATAGATTGTAGGGGTTGACATATGGTGTTGGCTATGTCTGAATAAATTTTTATGGCTATATTTTTGTTTGAGCGTGGCGTGGCATAACGATGTAAGGCGAAAAATGGTTGAAATTTTTTTTAGGTAATATAGGATGGCAGACATTTCCAGCTGTATCTATTAACTGGTATATAGATATATATAATTTTTTTAATAAAAGATCTATATATATGAGTTTTGGTTAATTTAAAATTAGGCATAATTATAATATGGTGTGATGTGATAGTAACGACTTATTAAATGTAAATTGCATGTTATGTATAGAAGAGCCTTAATTTAATGGATTAATTAAAAAAATGGAGACAGAAAGGATAAACTATTAACCTACAAATCGACTAAAATTACATAAAACAGGAAAATCATCTTGGTTGAAACTTCCATCAAAGATTACAAATATAGCAGGATTATTGAGGAAAACTCAAAAATCCATAGCAATAACACTAATGACGCGGGGGTTTGAAACTGGGACACCCATTTGAATTCGCAAGCCCTCAAAGTACCATTTTGTTGAACAAAACTGATGCCAACCTTCAGTAATACCGCATAGGGTAGGGTGGTTTGTGTTGAAATCTACCACACAGGATGTTTGGAGGCCATATTCATCAATTATTAGGATGTTGGAGCCGGTTTGACGAAATGCTATACGGCAGAATTCAAGTGGAATATGCTCGGGTCGAAAAATAAAAACAAAGTAAGTAATTTGAGACTTGTATAAAAGAAACATTAAAAAGGTAGCAAGAATGCAAGATTATAAGATTACCAGGAATCCAGATGTAACATCCATGTGTGTCAGTTCAAACTCCAAAGTGTGGAAAAAATCAGGCTTCTTGCATATGTTGGCATAACGGGTAGGAACCAAATCAGTTAGAGGGTATTCTACAACTCTGTGTGGTTGGTGTAACAAACAAATCTTAGCAAGGACTGGGTATGATGCTGGCCTGTCTAAGCGGTCTCTAAAAGTGACTAAGAACATGTCTGGGGCAACGAATATCAACTTAGCCCAACCTCCTTGTTGGAGGGCATAAAATCGAGCAACTGTAGTCCAACCATCGATGAAGTATGCTTCGGAGTAACGAACTTCAACTGCTACTTGGAACATGTTACCAGCTGGATCAGAAATCATGACCTTTGGTTGTATTTGACTACTATGATGATTGTTGAAGAGACTTGGCAACTTCACTGCTTCCTAGTTATGTAAAATTAAGAAATGAATGTTTACATAATGATTAAAAACCTGGTTCACACATCTGGCTGAACAAAAATTTTGAGTTAACTAATAATAACTTGTTCGTAGTTAACTAACCTGGTTGGGATTTATCTCCAAGTAGAATGGTTCATACATGATTTTAAGATCATAACCATAATGTTCAATAATGTTCTCTAGGTAGGCCTCCATAAGTGTGTTGGGAGATTTCGTGGCAAACGGCGAAAGAATGAGAGATTCGTAGTTGGTAGGGGGAGTTAGTATGTGTGATAACCTATGGCCAAGAAGTTGTTTTTATAATGGTAGAAATAAATCATGAATGTCATTTTCGTAAATCAAGCGAAATTGGAAGGGCATAAATCAGTAATGGATGGCCAGTTTAAATGTCAAGTGCCATATTATGTATCACCTATATATGTTAGATTTATGATTCTTTGAAAGTAGATATGTACAGACAAGTTACAACAAAATCAAAAGGGAAGTGGGTTTTGATGATTGCTGAGCAGAACAGGCCTCGGTTGTATGTGAAGTTTCTTGAACGCGCGTGTGCATTTTTCATAATTGTGGTCCATGGAGGACAAATAACATGTGAAGCTACCATTATACTTCTGATAATAAATTCCTTCCACACCTACATTGCATTGTTTTATATAAAAATAAACCGTTTCAACTTTAACCAAAAAGAAACACATTGCATTCACACTTTATTTTGATGGTTTTATTTAACATCTACGTACACATGTGAATGAGATCAAACTTTAGAGAAAACAAATAATGTACGTAAGATAAACACATTTAATAAACTGGAGGTGGGCAAATACAAGAAAATATTATATAAATATCCATTACACTTCATAATATGGAAACTAACTTCAAAAGAAATAAAGCAAACTGGAGTTGCAACTGAAGACTTCATTCAGGGATGTAGTAAAGAAAACTGGAGTTGCAAGTCAAGACACCAAACTTGACGGTTTTTCCTTGAGTAAGCCTTTTCGCATAACAGAAATCTGCCCAACCAGCAGTAACCCATGAAAATAGAGGATCTGAAACTTCATGAAGAAGATGGCACTGCCAAGGGTTATAATACTCATCAACAATCGTAATCTGTCCATCTTGTTCTGTTAAGGCTTCACCACAAAAACCTTGCAAAGTTTCTGAAATACATTGGTAAAGGTTAAGGCGGTATAATTATAACATAATTTTGATAGTTAAAATATATAAATAGATTAACCATTGAGAGGGTAACATACCAACTTGGACCCTAAAGCCTCTTCAAAGTCAATAGTTTTGGTTGTTGTAAACAGAAAGTCTGATGGATTAAGAATAGCTGAAACTGGATGTCCTTGTAAGATGATGTTGGGTGGCTTTGTACAACCAACCATGATATCCTGATCCTTGGGAGGGTACGATATCTCCTCATCATACACATTCTTAATATTTATGTCAAACTTTCCTAAAGATGAATAAGACATCTGAAGCCAACCTCCTCCATAGAGGCCGTAGAAATGGACCAACTTGTTCCATCCCTCTTCGAGGTAGGTGTTCTTCCCGATTCGAACAACTTTCATGTTTATGACATTGCCAACAGGGTCTTGTATACACACATTATCCGGCAGTGTGGCACTAAACTTGGAGCAAAATAATTGTGGTAGGATTTTGATGTCCTATAAATAGTGGTGGGACATATTATAATGCCAGAATCATCAACTTACGGAACAACATAATATATGGTTAATATATTATGCCATTTGTTATAAAAGCAAGCGTGGACCTTAAATATGATGATCGAAACCGCTATAGTTCAAAAAAAAGCCTGGTACTAAATATGATGATGGAAACTGTTATACAAACTGTTATACCTGGTTTGGACACACTTCCAAATGGAAAATGTGTGCTTTGAACGTTTGTTGAGTTTGTGGAAACTGGTTTTGATTGTGAGGACCTGGTTGGATCTGCGATATAATAGAAGCAGTAGTCACATTATCAGTTTTCAGTCTTTTTTTAAAGAGGATGAAACAAATGAAACTAAATGATACAGGTTTAAGCCATCCATTCCTTAAGCTAAAATGAAAATAATGCTGTAAAACATACTTTCGGGGGGTTGAAGTTTGGAAGTAGCATCACAAGTTGGGTGTACTTCATCTGTACCTCTTCGGTTGTCGTGCTACTCAATAATGGTGGAGGTGGTGGGTAAAAAATATATGGGTGATATGAGGACCACATGTTGGGTAGTTTTATATTGATAGAATTTTTCCCTTGTATTAATAAACCGAGTGGAAAGATGATGGTTAGTTTGTTGTCAAATCAAACGATGGTTTTAATACATACTTACTTTCTATGGAAACTGAGGATAGGAGGAAGGACGCGTTTCATCTGATCTTGTTTAGTTCATGCACCTACATTCATATCAGCTTATCTTGGCTAGGAAGAGGGATACCGTGGAGAGAATATGATACAGATCCTCTCGAGAGAGAGAGGCTGCGAACCCTAGAGATGGGTTGTCCTACGCCGTGGCGGCCGCCGTGCCTGCACCGGCCGATCTGCTCCAGCTGACTGGGCGGCCAACCGTTGAAGACCCTTGGTTTCGCGACGAGTGGCTTTTTCCGGAGACGGCAGTCGTCGCCCCTGCGAAGGTGGATTCGAAGTCAGTTCCGATTGCAGTCGCTGTTTGTTTCGGTGCGTTCTCCCCGGTGTTTGCTCCGCGTGTGGTGGTCGCCCCTGCGAAGGTCGTGGGTTGGGTGGTTTCGTACGCTGTGGCTGGTGTTGATGCTACGCTCTGGTTCGGATCTGTTGTTCGGAGTCGGATCTATTGGGTGCTGTGGGTCTCTCCCCCTGCGGTGGTTGTTCCTGTCCCACCACCGCCTGAGCCTCCTCCCTGCGGCCGTCTGGTTCGGATCCGGCGCTGGTTGAAGCTCTGGGTTGCGTTCGGGTTCGGGTCGTGGGTTTCTGGTTTGGGTTCGGTTGCGTTGCTGTTCGGATTGCATTGTTGCTGACTGTTTCTTGTTTGGGACTGTTGCGTTGGTTCGTAGATGCTGACTGTTTCTGGTTTGGCATTGGTGGCTGTCGTCACGAATTTTGGACCCGCAGTCTCGCCTCCCCCCATTTCGGTGTGGGCCATTTCCCTGTCGCTCGCGGTTCTGCTTGATTGTGCCTCGGTGTTGGCTGGGGGCGCAATACCGCGGTGGTGGTTGGTGGCTCGACTTCCTCGATCAAGCTAGGTGCTGTCTCGGTGTTGGCCGGTGGCACGACTTCGCGATGATGGCTGGGGTCCCGTCGCCGGTGGTCTGGAGTGTGGTGACTCGATTGTGGTCTATGGTTGTTTAGTTTAGAGGTCTTTGTTAGACTCTCTTTATTGTCCTTATTTCCAAGGGTTTTGGCCTAGTCCCCCCTTGTGCTTTTTGTATTGTTTTTATTTTTTAATAAATTCGGGCCTCCTGCCTATTGCTTAAAAAAAAAATATCAGCTTATCTTGATATATCTGCACCTAGTTTATCTGCTTAAAGAAGCTACGCCTTATATGCTAAGAAGATGTTAAAGTAAAAACGCATTAATGGGTTATGGTTGAGGGTTACAAATCGGGCTTTGATGAGGGGGTTAAGGAAGGAATACAGCTTTTGGTAAAGGCTTGGAAACTAAATAACTATTAGCATACACAACTATTACGATTCAAAATGCAACATTAGGTTGGAGGGAAAACAAGCTCGACGCTTCTGTGGGGAATGAATTGTGAATAATACCATACACAAATACGTAGCTGGTAGGTATTTGGAGGGAAAATATTGTGACTTTTAAGTTGCGAATCTTCTCCACAAATGCTGGCTATTAGTCAAGTTGGTGTCAGGGGTGTAACTTTTGCACCAATGGAAAGCATCAAATAACACATTTATAGTGCATTTCCATGTAACAAATGCTGGATGCAGTGTGAATCCGGTTTGCCCATTCATGTTGGGTCTGCATGCGAATTCCCATTCCCGCCTATAATGATGGTATACCTACGTGAAATTTTGCATGACAAGCTTGTTTTCCCGCTTGAGTGGCTGAAGATGCATCCAGCATTAATAGGAAAAGATGTTGAAGTTGCCCCCCCAAGAGAGATGATCGCAGGGGCACAAGTCGACCTACTCGGTTCACAAAGTGGCTATCAAGAGACGTCGCAACCTCTGATGGGTGAGTTAAATTCGGATCGATTCTGATAAACTCCTGTCAGAGTCCCTAGATGGGCGAAGCGGCATCGCAAATGTCGCAACCTCTAATGGGTGAGTTAAGTTCGGATAGATTCTAATAAACTCCTGTTAGAGTCCATAAGGCGCGAAGCGGCATATCGAAAAGGTCGCAACCTCTGATGGGTGAGTTAAATTCGGATCGATTCTGATAAACTCCTGTCAGAGTCCCTAGATGGGCAAAGCGGCATCGCAAATGTCGCAACCTCTAATGGGTGAGTTAAATTCGGATAGATTCTGATAAACTCCTGTTAGAGTCCATAAGGCGCGAAGCGGCATATCAAAAAGGTCGCAACCTCTGATGGGTGAGTTAAATTCGGATCGATTCTGATAAATTCCCGTCAGAGTCCCTAGATGGGCGAGGCGGCATCGCAAATGTCGCAACCTCTAATGGGTGAGTTAAATTCGGATAGATTCTGATAAACTCCTGTTAGAGTCCTTAAGGCGCGAAGCGGCATAACGAAAAGGTCGCAACCTCTGATGGGCGAGTTAAATTCGGATCGATTCTAATAAACTCCTGTCAGAGTTAACATTGCCACGATGTGATATGAGATTATACAGTCAGATGCACAAAGCAAGGACTGGCGCCCGAGCCCACCTCGCGCATGCTAGTCATAGGAATGAGAATCAAGCCTGACAAAGACCTCATGATCAAATCAAAGTAGGCTCGACTCTAGAACGGCTTTCGGATATAAACAACGAACGTGGCCAATCACTTTGTCGTGGGCAGCACAGAAGAATCTCCACCACCTCAGACTCAAAAAGCAGATCATCATCAGAAGAGGTAACGACGAAGCCAGGGAAGCTGGCTTCCTCCGAAGGCACGGTATCACTCACCATCTCTCAACCTGCAGGACAGGGGGCAGAACAAGCGGTTACAAGACTGACAGGAAAACTTGCAGACAAAGCACCCACAGGAGCACCGAACCTTGTCTCACAAAATCTGCTCCACGAAAAGCCACTCAGCACACGCAAGCAGGGAACAACACCCAAGGCACCCAGGAGGGCGCCAACTCTCAAAAACAAACAAGCACCCGGGAAAGCGCCCACGAGGGCGCCCGCGTCAGGATGTCTTAGCACCTTGGCACAAGGCGCCCAGGGGGGCACCAACATTAGAATACGCCACCCTAGCCTGGTGCCTAGCACAAGGATTACACCAAAGGAGGTGTGAGTCGCGGTGGCAACGAAGTGATCTCATACGACCCGACAAGAGAGACAAAGAACGCTTGGAAAAATTTCTCTTTTTTACTCTAGAGAGTGAAAATGACAAAACACGGTTGTTACAAAAGTAGTCTCCCGCGCAACCTTACAAATCGATGAAAGTCCTTCAATCCAAGACCAGCCTTCGGAATAATCTCGGCTTGGGGGGCAACTGTTCTGGACTCAACCAAGAGGTCCAATTAGCAAGACCAGGGGTGCGATTAGCAACAAGATATGGATCAGCCCAATCAACTTGGCCCATATCCACTACATACAAGCCCAATACACTTGGAGGGTTTAGATCGCCTCCACTGATCCGACGATCCACAACGAACAGCAATTTCCTATAAATTCCGGCTCGCATAGCCATTTTCGAGGCACACACTCTTCCCTTGCAAATTCACTAGTTTATTCTCATACTGACTTGAGCGTCGGAGTGGCTTTGCAGGTACCCCCCCCGGGCGCTCACTGACCTCCTGCCAAGGCAGCAAGAGACCTACCAATCAGCCTACCAAAATACTGCTAGGTACAGAACAGATCTGATCAACTACCAACAGAAGAAGAAATTCTTCTCTGATGTTAAGCACTACTATTGGGATGAACCTCTCCTTTTCAAGAGGGGGGCATATGGTGTGCCCAGAAGATGTATCCCGAAGGATGAGGTAATTAACATTCTTATTCACTGTCACTCTTCATCTTATGGTGGTCATGTCAGTTCTCAAAAAACCATAGTAAAAATACTTCAATCTAGTTTTTTCTGGCCATCACTCTTTAAAGAAGTACATCATTTTGTTGCTAGATGTGACCAATGTCAACACACTGGGAGCATTTCTAAAAGAAACGAAATGCCGTTGAACAACATCCTAGAAGTTGAAATTTTTGACGTCTGGGGAGTTGACTTCATGGGTCCATTTCCGTCTTCTTTCGGAAATCAATATATTATAGTTGAGGTTGACTATATGGATTGAGGATCCCATTTTATCTCTAATCAGTTTGAAAAACTGATTAGAGATAAAATGGTAATTAGTGCCTAGAGTGGTAATTAGTGATAAAGGATACCATTTTATCTCTAATCAGTTTGAAAAACTTTTGAAAAAGTTTGGGGTAAGGCATAAAGTTGCAACACCTTATCATCCCCAAACTAGTGGCCAAGTAGAGGTTTCCAATAGAGAGATTAAAAATATTTTAGGAAAAACTATCTCTGCCTCTAGGAAAGATTGGTCCATGAAGCTTGATGATGCTTTTTGGGCTTATCGGGCAACATACAAAACTCCTGTAGGAATGACTCATTTTAAAATAATATATGGGAAGTCTTGTCATCTTTCGGTTGAGCTTGAACACAAAGCCTATTGGGCGATCAAATCTCTCAAAAATATTAATGTTTTCATGCACTTTTAGAATATTATAGTTTTCATGCACTTTTAGAATTTTTATGCACAAAGCCAATTTTAACCGGTATTTTCTATATTATTTTCCAAAATCCCAAAAATATTATTGTTTTTGTTATGAAATTAGCCAAAATAAGAGTAAGATATAATAGGATATAGATGAAGAAGAAATAGAAGAAGAGAATATGAGAGAAGAAAAGAGCATTTGCATTCTTCTCTTGAAGGTACATCTTTACAATGTCATATGAGTCCTATTTATAGGACATAAGTCTTGTAACCTACAAATGAATTAAGGCCTACCATAATGTGTCTTTAACATATACAATGAATAACAATTACAATGAATAATAATCTATATAAATGAGTGTCTTCTAATATTCCTCTACTATGTAACATTTGTAACTCATGGACATCCACGTTACTATTATTCATAACAGTTTTCATGCACTTTTAGAATTTTTACCGTTTACGTGCTATTTTGTGCTTGTCGGCGATTTTTGAATTATTGGTACTATTAATTGGACCTATTTTTTTATTATTAGTATAGCTTATTTAGTTTTTTTTATTGCAAGAAAAAGAACTAAAAAATATGTTTTTTCTTTTAATCAAAAAATTACAAATACAGAATACAGATCATAATTAATTAAAAAAAAGTAACATTGGATGCCATCTTTGTTTATTTTCAGGTACAAAGCCAAGCTCTTTTTAGTGTTTATTGCTTTATCCCATTTTTGCTCAAAGTAAACCCAGTTTTACACCCAAGGACACTGTTACAAACAACAGGCTTTCTTCACACCCACGCCACCCCGCTCTAAACCCAGCAACATTCAGTACACAGCAGGTTATCTGTTTCTCTCTACACCAGCCAGCCTGTATACAAGCATACATCTGTACACAATGGCTAAACCCCAAAAGCACATGCAAGTTCAAATTCAACACTTGGAACACTCCAAACCCACATGCATGAAGATATCAAGGTCAAGAAGTTGTGAGTGGTGGCATTTCAGAAATTGATAGTTCAATCTTCCATGGATTTCGAATGGAGAAGGATAGAGTGAAGGGAATGTGAATTTCTAAAGGGTGGATGAAGTATTTGGTTTCAAAGGTGCTGATCTGTGGGTTTGGAGAAGAAATGAGGTTCCTCCCTTCTCTTTTCCTCTCACCCTCGAGAACTCTCTCTCAACTCTCTCTCTCTCTTTGTTTTCCTTTAAAAATAAGGAATGAGTGGGTGAATAAATGAGTATAGGTTAGCTGAGTACTTAAGGAGGGAAGGAAGTTTTAGGTCTAGGGAGATTAGTTTAAATGATAGAAAATCCCCTTTTTGCCCTCATTCTATTTTACTAATACTCAATTCTCCTAATCAACTTTCTTTACTCCATCAATTCTTTTTTTTTTGAGATTATTTACTCCATCAATTCTAATAACTCATAGTTTTTACTAATCCTTCCCAAGCACACAATCATGTCCACAAGTCACAAATAATCATGGACAATTACATAAGTTAAAATAAATTAACAATCGTCCACAATTCAATTAAGAATAATTCCGTAATATCCAATAAGAAAATTGAATAGTCCAATTATGCTAAGGATCGTAGGAAATCTTTAAATCCCCAAAAATCAAATACGCAACCAATTATACAATTTAAATCAATTACTTATCAATCAATGTAATTGTAATTACTTTGGGTGTTATAGGGGTAATGTTAGTTTCCAGGGTCTAAACCCTGGACCTCCTTATTGCATCTCCTTCATGTCTTTTAGCTCGCCAACTGAGCTATGTGTGTGTGATTTTACCAACTATATTCTTTTTTTTGGTCTAGACGAAATGACAAATGTCACTTGAAACTCACACACAACTGTGAGGTCTCAAGTTCGAACAAAGAACATGATATCTAGTCTAACAATTTCGGCATTTGCCGGTTGAGTTAGGCCTTAAGGATTACTAACTCTATATTTTAGTTACCTGTTTGACAAACAAAGTAATATTACGGCTCTGACCTAGCAGATGGAAAAAAATCGCCGCACGCTATTCTCTCTCTCTAGATGGCTTTTTTTGTGTTCAATGGCTTAATTATATTTTGACTCCTGCAAGTGGCGGGTGATGGAATGCTCTTATTTCCTGAATTGCAAGCCAATGGGCCTGCTGTATCAGCACAACAATCTTTACAAATTGGGATAAAAGCAAATTCTAATAATTTCCAAGAACTGAATAATCTTGGTGGGTCATTTTTTCAACCCCTTCAAATTTTTTACTTTGTTATTTTTCTTTGTTGCTTTCCTTGATATCTCTTTTAGGGATTTGGATCCTTTGCTTCACTCTCTCTCTTCTCCCTCCATCATCTCTATATCTCAAATGATTCCTCTCTCTTCCATCATTATCTTCTATTTTCTTAAAAAAAATCCGCCGGAAAACATTACCTGCGAGCGTTTTACCGGCGGAAAAAATCCGCCGGAAACATCACTTTTCTAGCGGATTTGGTGCACTTCCGACGGATTTTTCCGCCGGAAAAACGCGTTTTTCTTGTAGTGAGGGTTTAAAAATAGTGTTTTTGTTTTCTGTTTTCACTTACCTACTTCAAATAAGAGAAAATGCTTGAAAGGTGGAGAAAAAGAAATGATCATAGTACTACATAAATGTGGTTTAGTTAATTGAGCAGTAATCCACACGGGTATATCATTTTTGTGATTATTGTAAATTGTCAACGAATTTGAAAATGGATATTTTTGTTAAGTTTGTGTAGTAAGATGAATGTCACTGAGAGAATTTTGAGGTGACATTAACCTACTCCATATTCTTGAGTAAATGTTATATTAGTTGTATCGATTTTCTGATTATTACATGTCCATTATGTGGTGACTCCCATTTAGTTTGCCGTGGGATATTCTTTCTTGTTATTGTCATTATTTTTCTTACAATAATGTGTATGTGTATAATAATGTAGACATGGATGAAATTATTTCATCAACTACAACAATCACGAAAAGCATGATGATGAAGAAGGAAAAGGTGAAAAGCATGGTGACTCCCATCCGCTCTCACCTTTTCCTTCTTCATCATCATGCTTTTCGTGATTGTTGTAGTTGATGAAATAATTTGCATCCATGTCTAGATTATTATACACATACACATTATTGTAAGAAAAATGATGACAATAACAAGAAAGAATCTCCAACGGAAAACTAAATGGGAGCCACGACAAAATGCCCATGTAATAATCACAAAATCAGTACAACAAATATAACATTTACTCAAGAATATAGAATAGGTTAATGTCACCTCAAAATTCTCTTTGAGAAATTCATCTTACTACCCAAACTTAACAAAAATATCCTTTTTCAAATGCATTGATTAATTTGCAATAATCACAAAAATGATATACCCGTGTGGATGACTGCTTCATTCACTAAACCAAAATTATGTAGTACTATTATCATTTCTTTTTTTTCCACCTTTCAAACATTTCTCTTATTTGAAGTCGGGAAGTAAAAACAAAAAACCAAAGCACAATTTTTAAATCCTATCTCTTTAGATGAAAACTCAGTTTTTTTTGAAACCATATCTCTTTAGATGAAAACTCAACTTTTTTTATGACACCATGATCAATAATCATGTCATTTACCATAACAAATCGTTTACACTACTTTTAGTTCTGACCACTTTGGATCCTTCCTCTCCTTCTCATACTATTTAACAAAATAGAAGATAATGATGGAAGATAGTAAAAGCATTCGAGAAATAAAGAAAATGGAGGGAGATGATATATATATATATATATATATATATATATATATATATATATATATATATATATATATATATATATATATAGACACACAGAGAGAGAGAGAGAGAGAGAGAGAGAGAGTGGAGGAAATGATCAAAATCCCTAAAGGAGATATCAGAGAAAGAAAGAAAGCAACATAACAAAATAACAAATTTTAAGGGGTTGAAAAACTAATATAACCTTAAGACGAAAAGAAACCGTAAGGCGTAAACTCTAAAAGATGAACATTCTCCTTTATTTTGCCCAGAAAAACATGAAGTGACACTCGATATGAGTAACAATTGCGAGTGAGCGTGTGTGAACAAATTTGTTACAGATAGCACTATTTATAAATGTTGAATATCATAAGATAAAATAAAAAATAAATAAAATTGTTGACCGGTTTGTAGGTAATAAATTATTCACGTTTTTCGAAAAATGTTACTTTACTCATTTGACTAAAATGATAACAATCAAATAATAAAATTATATTTACAAAATTTACAAGCACATTGAATCTAGTCGCATAAATATTATGATTATTTTATAGATTATAAATAAAAATAAACAGTTGTTTGTAAGTATTAGATGTTGTCTTATTTTCAACAGATAGTAGTGCCGCCAACCATGATCTTACGACTTTATCTTCCCACGTTCCTTAACATTGTTTTTCATATATATTAAGCAATTCCTACACACTTGAAAAACACGTTAGAGTATCATTTATTCTCATATGATAGTTGTTATCTTTAAAATCTTTTTAGGGTCCTTGTTTCTGGATCCATTTGGTTCCAACAATATTTCATTGTCAAAATTATTTAAATACAGTGAAATTTTACTATGAACGACTTAAATTAGAGATACAATGTGAAATTGAGAAGTGAAAATATCATTATCTTTTAAGCATGTATGTCCCAATCATAGGCATAGTCATATCTTTCAAGTAATCAATTTTTTAGTTCAACACATGCTTCTGATTCCACTTACTCTACCATAAGATAAAATGTCATTTATTAAGGACATATTAAATGACCATTACACATCAAACGACGATAGTAGAGAACCCAAAATCAGAAAAAGTGTACAACCTGATCTCATTCGATGTGGTCGTCTCTCAACGGATAGATTTGTCTCTTTGATGAAGGCATCAACAAAAATTATCTTTAAAAGGCGTACAAGAAACTTGACGATGCAATTTTAAAATCAGGACATACAATCTATCAAGCATTGTTCAAACACTCCATTTCAAAACGATTTTCCACTTGGAAAGAAAATATCCATTGAAGTAACTATCCTTAAGCTAAGGGAAGAGAAAACAATGACATATTTTTCTAAAGGCTTTTGTAAAACCTCACTAGTGGAAAAAGGCATTTCATATCGGTTAAAAATGACATTTCATATCGGTTCCTGGACCGATGCAGAAAAAGGAGATATAAAAAATAGGGACTTTTAACATCGGCTGCAAAACTGATGCGAAAAATGGTTTTCATATTGGTTACCTGTACACCCGTATTAAAAAGTCAATTTTTATCAAGTATAAGCGTATTTTTGACATCGGTTTTTTACTGAAACCGATATAAAAAATACTTTTGACATCGGTTATCCAGAGGAACCGATATAAAATATTGATTTTTAACATCAGGTTATTTGAGAACCGATGTTAAAAGTGGAGTTTTTTTTTAAAAAAAAAACGTGTTTCTGATCAGCATACATTAGACAAGACTTTATATATTGATCTCAAATAATTAAAAGATGAAATCCCACAATCTCAAGTGCATATTACAAAATCTTCAGCACAATCTCAAATACATATTAGTTTGCGGAATCCCGTGTCTGTGAATTGCGTCCCGTTGTCCGTTACTACTACCTCGGGGATCCCGAACCTGCTCATAATGCTTTTTTTGAAGAATTTTATGCAGTTTTTTGCAGTGATGGTCGCCAGGGGTTCCGCTTCTATCCATTTACTGAAGTAGTCTACGGCGACGATCAAGAATTTGGCTTGTCCTGGTGCTTTTGCGAAAGGTCCGAGCAAGTCCATTCCCCACCATGCGAAGGGCCATGTGGAGGATAAACTCGTGAGGTCTGTGGGGGGAGCCACGTGCATGTTGGCGTGGATTTGACATTTCTTGCATTTCTTCACGTGATCACTAGCATCGCCGATCATGCTCGGCCAGTAGTAACCGGCTCGAAGGGTTTTTCGTGCTAAAGATCGAGCTCCCATGTGCTGGCCGCAGATTACCTCATGAATTTCTGTTAACACATAGGCCGCTTCCTCTCCTTCGATGCATTTAATTAACGGGGAAGAGAGGCTTCGTTTATAGAGCGTCCCGTTGATGGCTGAAAAAGCCGAGGCTCTTCTCCTGATATATTTGGCGTCGTTTCTGTCTGGGGGTTCCGTTCCTGAGACGATGTACTCTAAAATTGGGGTTATCCAGCTGTCTGCCTCTTCAAGCACGTAGATGGTCGGGTTAAACAGCGGCTCGAGAGATACACTGGGATTGCATAGTGTTTCTTGGATGGTCGTCCTTTGGTTACCTGGGGTTTTTGTGCTTGCGAGTTTGGCGAGGATATCAGCTCGTTGGTTTTCCGTTCTTGGGACATGAACTATCTCGCTTGCTTCAAATTTAGCTATTAGCGACCGTACCTAAAGTAGGTATTTTTGCAGGATCGGTTCTTTGGTCTCGTATTTGCTTTCGATCTGGGAGACCACCAAGAGAGAGTCGGTATGGAGTTTAATTTTTTGGACTTGGAGGTCAATTGCCAGGCGAAGTCCGGCAATGCAAGCTTCGTACTCTGCTTGGTTGTTCGAGGTGGGAAAACCGAATGCAAGGGAAACTTCGATGATGACCCCAGTCGGGCTTTCTAGCATAATCCCAGCGCCACTCCCTTTTGGATTTGAGGAACCATCGACGTAGAGGATCCATATGTCAGAGTCGGTGTTAGCAGGTGTCATCTCGGCGATGAAGTCCACCAAAACTTGTGCTTTAAGTGTAGTTCGAGCTTCATATTTGATACCGAACTCTGAGAGTTCTACGGCCCATTTGATCATCCTTCCAGCTAGATCGGGTCTGTGGAGTATCTGTCTGATTGGGTAGTTAGTGCGGACGACTACCTGGTGGGCGACAAAATAAGCTCGAAAACGTCGAGCTGCAACAATGAGGGCCAAGGCGATTTTCTCGATTTTCTGATAACGACTTTCAGCCCCGTGCAGAGCCTTGCTTGCGAAGTAGATGGGACTTTGCCCGGTTTCGAGTTCGCGTACTAGAACGGCAGCCAACGCCTCTTCCGAGACTGCTAGATATAAGTATAATGTTTCTCCTTCATTTGGGCGAGTTAAAATTGGAGGCTCGGAGAGAGATTTTTTAAGTTGCTTCAAAGCTTCGTCTTGCTCGGGTGTCCATTTGAAATCTCTTTCTTCTTTTTTGAGGATTTTGAAAAGTGGAAGAGATTTGAATGCTGCATTCGATATGAAACGAGATAGAGCAGCTATCATTCCATTGAGTTTTTGTACTTCTCTTTTGGACGTCGGAGTTCGCATTTCTGTGACGGATCGACATTTGTCTGGGTTTGCCTCGATACCTCGTTCTGTTAAGAAGAAACCTAAGAATTTCCCAGCTCGAACCCCGAAAGTGCATTTCTCTAGGTTTAATCTCATTCTGTTTTTCCGTACCTCAGAGAAAATTGCTTTCAGATCGCCTACAAGGTCGGCATCGCTTTTGCTTTTGGCGATCATATCGTCGAGGTAAACCTCTACGCTTTTACCGATCTGGTTTTGGAAAACTTTGTTCATCATTCTTTGATAAGTTGCTCCAGCGTTTTTTAAACCAAAGGGCATAACACGGTACGCGAAGTTTCCTCGGTCAGTGATGAAGGCGGTTTTTGCTTGATCTGGTGGAAACATGGCGATTTGGTTGTACCCGGAGTATGCGTCCATGAAAGATAACAACTGGAAACCGGAAGCGCTGTCGACCAAACGATCGATGCTGGGGACCGGAAAAGCGTCTTTTGGGCAAGCTTTATTAAGATCGGTGTAGTCGACACACATACGCCATTTTCCGTTAGACTTCTTCACCAGGACAGGGTTTGATAACCAAGTTGTGTATTTAACCTCAGAGATAAAGTTGGCTCGGATGAGGTCGTCTACTGCTAAGGCGGCAGCAATGGCTTTTTCTTTGCTTTGGGCCCGCTTTCTTTGGGCGATCCATTTTGCTTCTGGGTTTATTGCGAGTCGATGGCAGGCAATCTCTGGCGGGATCCCAGGCATGTCTTCGGCCGACCAAGCAAAGATGTCTTTGAAATCCTTAAGACATTGGGTTAAATCGGTCTTGATCTTTTCTGGAAGGTCGATCCCTATTTTGATTTTTTGGGAGGGGTCTGAACCGAGCTGTGTTTCGACGAACTTTCCATCAGGCTCTGGTCTTCTGATTTTTCGTTTGAGCTCTTTTGTTAGCTCGTCGATATCTATCTGTTTTTCGACCTCCGGACCGCAGTTGGTTCCTACGTTAGTGGCGGTGTTAACTTCAGTTGATCTTCCTTTTGGCATTTTGGGAGTTGCCAGTTCTTCCGAAGGGGGAACCCCTTCATGCTCCGAAGCTTTTCGTTCGTTCTTAGTCCATAGGAAAAAACACCTGGAGGCCGACTCTAAGTCAGAGTTTAAAGTGATAACTCTGTCGCAAAGAGAGTGGAACTTCATCTTTAAGTGCGTGGTGGATGTAACCGCCCCGAGCCTGCCGAGGGTCGGTCTTCCTATAATGCCGTTGTATATGGATTCACAAGGCAAGACGAGGAATTTGGTTCTGACGGTTCGGACCATTGGTTCGGTTCCGTAGGTAACCATTAGCTCCAGATGTCCAAGGGGTTTCGTTCGAGATCCGTTAAAGCCGGACAAAGCCGTCCCTCTATAAGGGGTGAGTTCCTCTTTACTGATCCCCATTTTGCTCAGAAGATCGATAAAGATGATGTCTGATGAGCTCCCCTGATCGACTAGGATTCTACGTACCTCCTTGTTGGCTATGATTGCCGATATCAAGAGAGGTACGTGTTTGTTAGCTTTTCCGTCAATAAGGTCGTTGTCACTAAAAGATAATGGAGGTCGATTGGTCACGACCGGGGTTGTCGACGTTGAAGCCACGCACAACAATTCCTTCCATTTTCTCTTCATGGATTTTCCCGATCCTTCATGATCGAATCCCCCAGTTATCATCATGATAACAGAGCGTTTTATATCCAGCTCTTCGCGGTCTGCGTCGATCACTTCTTTTCCTTTTGTCCTGAGGTTTTCATTCCTTTCTTTTCCGAGGTTGTCAGACCGTTCCCCCTCCCTTTTGACGTAAGAAGATAGTTTTCCCCGTTTTATTAAATCTTCTATGTCATCCTTTAGGGCGTTGCAATGGTTTGTGTCATGGCCATTGCTTCTGTGGTATCGGCAGTATTTGTTGGCCTTCTGCCCAGGTCGCCTAGGCAAGGACCTGGGAGGCTTGACGTCCCTGAATTCGACGTTCCAACATTCCCCTAGTAGCTGGGCGTTGGAGACGTTGAGTTCAGTGTATACCTGGTGACGATTTTTCTTACCGATGTTCCACGAGTTTTTACGAGGGTCGATCTCGATGTGGCGTTTTGATGGTTCTGCATGTGACGACGTTTTATCGACCTTTGAATTTTCTTCTTCGTTAATGAAGCACTGGGATAGTTCGAGGAATTCCTGGAGGGTGTTAGGTTCCCAGGTATTGATGTGTTTTCGGAACGAGCTTCCAGGTAACAGACCTTGGGCCATGAAGAAAATTCGAAAAGCGTCGTCTAACTGCCGAACCTGAAGAGCTTCAACGTTGAATCGCTCTATATATTCCCTCAGGGGTTCATTTACTTTCTGGACAATCGACGCTAGAACATTTTTGTTTTTGGGTTTGCTCTTGGAATGGGCAAAGTGCACCGAGAAGTGTTTTGCTAACTGGTCCCATGAGGAAATGGTATTCGACCTTAACGTCTGGAACCATTCGGAAGCCATTTTGTCTAGGGTTAAAGGGAATATTCGGCATTTCATTTCCATGGGTACATTTCGATATTGCATGGTCGTGTCAAATTGGTCTAGATGCCTGTCGGGGTCGCCCGTTCCGTCGTAAGTTTTCAAACCTCCGGGTGGTTTCTCGAGATACCGGGGAACCCGGAAGTTGTCAATCGATCTTGTGAAAGGACCTTTTCTCCTAGGTCGATTAGCCCGTGACGGTGGTTGGCGTCCGTATCGTCGTGTTTGATTGTTTTGAACGCTGTCACGGCTTCTTGATCGTCTCCTTGACGAGGTCGAGTCTTCAATTCGGCGAGCCGGAGGAGAACGGGAGCCATTCCCTCGGTGGCGGCGTAGAGGAGAATGAGGATCATCAAGATCGTCGTATTGTCGAGCTGATGGAGAACGGGAATCACTCCCCTGGTGGCGGCGTGGCGGAGAATGAGGATTATCAAGATCGTCGTATTGGCGGGCCGGAGGAGAACGGGAACCATTCCCTCGGTGGCGGCGTGGCGGGGAGCGATGGCTGAGCTTTCTCCGAGGGGGTGATCGATGAAAAAGTCTCCTTCGAGTTGGGCGTCGTTCTTCCAGTGAGCTCTGCCCGGATGATTGTTGATCCAGGACGTTTCGATTTTGCAGTCTCGCTACTTCGGATTCGAGGTTGGCGAAACGATTGTGTCTTTCTTCACTTACCGCTTCCTGCCGAGCCAATAGCTGAACGAGCTGTTGAACCGCGTCAGTCAAAGCCGGGAGTAATTGGGGGGGAGGTGGCAAGCTCGTCTCATCTGCGCCCGATTGAGCTCGGGAAGGTCCCGTGTTGGGATGTCGGCTTCGTGTTTGTGACGAATTCGTGAGTTCCTGGACGTGGCCTTCAGGGGTTCGCTGAGGGCCGAGGTCAGGCTCGGCCATGAGACGAGTCGGTATTGAGCGGCGTGTTGGTGCCATTTAATAGGTTCAAGGAGATGGTGAGAAAAATCGGGTATTGGTTTCTCCCACTGTGGTCGCCAATGTTCTGTACCGTGCTTCCGATCTTGAGGATCGATATTATGCAGTTGGTAGATATTTTGTCCTTGATCCTATCTTTGTCTTCAGGCTTTAAGAGGAAGGTTTTGTTCGACCTGGAGATGTTCGACCTTGAGAGGCGATGTTGAGGTGTTCGATCTTGAGATGTTCGATCTTGGAGGGCGAGGTTGTACCTGCAATGATACTCCGACGCTTAAGTCAGTATTTGAGAGAATAAGTGTTTGGTTAGAAAAGTGCTTACCATTAATGAGCATTGAATGGGGTATTTATAGAGTTTGGATGTGTTTGTGTTGGCGTTTTTGGGCCGTCCGATCTTGCGGGCTGATCTTGGCCATTGAAGATTGGACTCTCTTGATTACAATTGGGCTTCTCATCAATTGGGCTTTTGGAGAAGGGGTGCAAATAGAAATTACTGTAATTACCATAACACTCACCAACTTCAAATATGAGATAGATGTTTCTAATAAGTGAGGACCTACAAACCACAAGTAATTTTTCCATTAAAGTCTTTGAACAATTGCCTCTTCTCAGGTGTTCCTAATTCATCCAACTCAATTTTGGAGATTTCCTTCCATTTATCTACCTATCTTGTGGATAGCACACTAGTCTAAACTGAATACTTTGTGGGAAGGTTGGATATGATCTTTTGCAAAACTGATTAGGTAGATCACATAGTCTCATTCCGCTCTCACCTTTTCTTTCTTCATCATCATGCTTTTGGTGATTGTTGTAGTTGATGAAATAATTTGCAACCATGTCTAGATTATTATACACATACACATTATTGTAAGAAAAATGATGACAATAACAAGAAAGAATCTCCAACGGAAAACTAAATGGGAGCCACTAAAAAATGCCCATGTAATAATCACAAAATCAGTACAACAAATATAACATTTACTCAAGAATATAGAATAGGTTAATGTCACCTCAAAATTCTCTTTGAGAAATTCATCTCACTACCCAAACTTAATAAAAATATCCTTTTTCAAATGCATTGATTAATTTGCAATAATCACAAAAATGATATACCCGTGTGGATGACTGCTTCATTCACTAAACCAAAATTATGTAGTACTATTATCATTTCTTTTTTTCCACCTTTCAAACATTTCTCTTATTTGAAGTCGGGAAGTAAAAACAAAAAACCAGCACAATTTTTAAATCCTATCTCTTTAGATGAAAACTCAGTTTTTTTTGAAACCATATCCCTTTAGATGAAAACTCAACTTTTTTTATGACACCATGATCAATAATCATGTCATTTACCAGAACAAATCGTTTACACTACTTTTAGTTCTGACCACTTTGGATCCTTCCTCTCCTTCTCATACTATTTAACAAAATAGAAGATAATGATGGAAGATAGTAAAAGCATTCGAGAAATAAAGAAAATGGAGGGAGATGATATATATATATATATATATATATATATATATATATATATATATATATATATATATATATATATATATATATATATATATATATATATATAGACACACAGAGAGTGAGAGAGAGAGAGAGAGAGAGAGAGAGAGAGAGAGAGTGGAGGAAATGATCAAAATCCCTAAAGGAGATATCAGAGAAAGAAAGAAAGCAACATAACAAAATAACAAATTTTAAGGGGTTGAAAAACTAATATAACCTTAAGACGAAAAGAAACCGTAAGGCGTAAACTCTAAAAGATGAACATTCTCCTTTATTTTGCCCAGAAAAACATGAAGTGACACTCGATATGAGTAACAATTGCGAGTGAGCGTGTGTGAACAAATTTGTTACAGATAGCACTATTTATAAATGTTGAATATCATAAGATAAAATAAAAAATAAATAAAATTGTTGACCGGTTTGTAGGTAATAAATTATTCACGTTTTTCGAAAAATGTTACTTTACTCATTTGACTAAAATGATAACAATCAAATAATAAAATTATATTTACAAAATTTACAAGCACATTGAATCTAGTCGCATAAAAATTATGATTATTTTATAGATTATAAATAAAAATCGTTAAGATAACTTAAGTTTCTTTAGTTAGTAAAATATTTGAGGTCAACTAATAATATAAGGATAAATATGTCAAACTAATTTTTTATTTATAAACGACACTTATAAAATATTTTTCTTTGTTGAAACGTTTAATGTTAAAAACTTTGTTTTGTCGGTAAAAAAAAAACTTTGTTTTGGTTTAAGCGTTTGTTTGGCGGAATGAGATGAGATGGACTAGGATGCAATGGTAGAGTTAAATCCCACTGTTTGGATGATTAAAAGATTATATGGAATGGAATGGTAAGTGGTAGTATCTATTCTATCCTTTATTAACCAACACGTCTAGCCCAGTAGTCGGGCTACCCTGAGCTACGTAGTGGGGGTCGATCCGGTTTGCTTTCGGGTTCGATTTCCGTCCATGTTAAAAAGGCGTGTTGGCCAGCGAAATCCTTGCCGCAAGTAGCGAGCAGAGATTAGTCCTTCGTTGAAAGCGTTGGGACACTCCGTGGGTAGCCAGCAATAATCCTAAATAAAAAAATCTATTCTATCATCCTTTATTACTTATTTTTAACTTATTTTTTGTCTCTCTCAACTTGGGGGGCCGAGTATGAAATGAATCAATCACCCTTATTATAAAGTTATTATTTTATCCTCGTGTTATGTTTGACGACTTAACTAGCTTAACTTCTCCACAACAAGGTGCTTATGACTTCTATTTTTTCCCTCCATTTTTAATCTGCATTGGGTTTTTTATTTCACCATTTTTAAATCTCCTTTATACCTAATACCCTTTTTTTACTCAAAGTTTGACTAATAACTAAAAAACATAATTAGGAATGTTTTTTATTTTTTCCTATGTTTTTTCAATAAGGCTAAACAAAGAATAAAAAAGTTATTTTGCAATGTTGGTTGTTCAAATGCACGGCCGGCCTTGGGCCAGTGTGGATTGTGCTACCGCACATGGTCTCACGCGACTTTGAATTATTGGAATAAAATTTCGTGTGGTTTGATGGTCAGAAGCGAGTTTAGAAGAGAGTCTTGAGTCCACTTGCTACAGAGTTCGAATCCCAACAAAACAATATATAGCATTATGTATTATGTATTTGGTACATAATAATATTTTTAATGAAATTGTGATAATTTTTTTATTCATTGCATAAATAATAAGTAATTATATCCAAAAAAAATTCATAGAGTTTTTTAATTTTTTTCAAGAAGATAAATTGTTGATAAATTTTTTATGTGGATTTCAAATTATTTTAAAAATGGAGTATTATCTGGGGCCCAATTTAATAAAAGTAGGGCCCAATCAGGAGGCCCAATTTTTAATATTTGAACGGTACTTCTAAATTGTTTGGGACGACCCATTCCAAACGATGGAGTGGGAACCTTGTTTCATCCTATCGTAAAATTCTCAAACATTGGAATGAGAACTTTATTATATTCTATTTCATTCCGCGATTCATTCCGTTTCACTCCATTCTGCATTGCTATGCTCACTTAAACTATCCAAATATACCGCAAATGTCAAAATTGTTGGGGTATTTGCACATGTCACTTCATTATGCAATTCCTTTTTTCCATTTATTTATACATTGTGACAAGCTTAGTTATCATTTTTATAATATAAAAAACAAATATTAAAAATTTTACTACGGAAATGCGTAATCTTTCCCCTTGAGAATTAAAAGTGATGAAATTGTACGAAAAAAATGCAATAATTATAAAGTAAAACTATAAAAACATATTTATAACAACAATATCAAATATTTTCTTGTTGAGACTCAAAAACAAAATATTCATTCATAAAAAATAAACACATTACAAAATATTCATTCGTAAGAAACAAAGACACTTATCTAATGTAAAAAATTATTATACCTGAATTATATAATTTTTCCCATTAGGGCTGCTTAAAGCAATTAAATTATACTAACAATGAGTAGTGTTTCCTTGTCTCAGGATTCCAAAGTTTAATATTCATTTTTTTTGGTGTGAACTGGGTATCATCAACGCGCAAATGTACAGACTAATCTCCAGAGCCGGAAAGGACCACAATGGGCGGTAAATCTCTCCCTCAAGAGATTTAACGCTGCTGCATTTCCAAGGCTAGATTCGAACGCAGAACCTTGGTTAAGCTGGAAGAGACCCACACCATCTCATCTAAGTGCTCTTGGGTAAAAGTTCAATATTCATTTATAAAAACCAAAGATATTATATATAAAAATATAAGAAAATTGTTCTGCCAACGTGTAGTATTTACAACTTAGAAATTAAAAGTAATAAAGTTATACCAACAGCATTTAATGTTTCCTCAAAAGAAAAATATATATTCTTTAAGACAAAATATAAAAAAATAACCATTTCAAAAACATGTAATGTTTCCTCAAATATTTATAAATTTTTACCTTAATGTCCAAATTTTCATGTTTTAATGTTAATGACATGTTTAGGACTTGTTTAATTTTATTTGTGTGTTTCTGGGGCCTAGGTATGAGGTTATAGGTAACAGGGGAGGAAATTTGGGTTTAAGCGAAAAGCGACTCATAATCCCTATAAGCGAATGATGCCCTACCAGCTCGTGCTGACAACAAGGAACGTGGCACGCTTGAAAGAGGATTGGTGTCTCTACAGGCACGTGGCGTGCGCAGTAGGTGATTAAGGTAGTGCAGTATGAGACATTAGTTGCTAAGAGACTGTAGGCTCGCTAAGTGAGCGGGTCAGAATGTTACTCCTACAAACAACCAATTTTACAATCAATTGACGAGAAATTTTATAACATTGTTCCAAGCTCTAGAGAATTCAATTCATAGTTTCTCAAATTCATTTTGAAGCTTTGAAACCCTTAAAAATACCTTGAAAAAAAGTTCTATATCCATATCATTCTGGTACCTGAAGTTATCAATGTTTTAGTGCGAACTAGGGTTTTTGAATCCAGAAAGTTAGGGAGCTCATCTTTCCTCACTATTAGAGTTGTAAGTAAGATCTTTTCATCGATATGTATTGGTTTTAATGATCCATAAGAGTCGTCGTAACTCATAGCTTGTTTTTGGGCTAATTTAGATTTCCATTAGCCTATTAGGGTTCCACATCATCTAGGGTCTTAGTAGCTTTCTAGAGCCTAAATTTGGGTGTAGGTGAGTGTTTTACACCATAGAATATATAGTTCTAGTTTTTTGGTCCTATTATATAGTTGGGCTGTCTCTAATTATCTTCTATTTGTGTTTCTGAAATTGACAAAATATGGATGGTTGAGACCTTTTTGGTATCCTATGTGTTTGTAGGTACTATTGCTGGTGAGGAAACCGTGTGTGGGTGTTAACCCTTTGTGTTTTGTTTGTCTACACTAAAGGTCGAGGGAAGATATCGTAAACGTTAGGACACTTAGCTTAAAATAGTAATGTAAACATGCATAGGGTGACCCAAGCCCTACTAGAGTTGAATAGTCAACGATATCTAAAGACCTCTTAGCTTTTCTTAGGAGCAATGCTCAATGAGGTTTAGGCCGTCTAGGGCCATTCAACAACTGGAGGATTATAAGATATTGAGGATTATTGCTTTTATATCTAACTGATGTGATTGTATCTGTATTAGAAACATATTTTTGGTTTCTATGTGATTACATACTATGCTTGAGTAATTAACTTGAATGGTTGCTTGATAACATGCCTTGGTTATTTTATTCGATTATAGAAAAAATTGATTACACTTGAGGTGCTACAGTTGTAAAATGGCCATTAGTACCACTTTGATTAATAAAATTTCCCCCTTCCCCAATTTAAAAATAAAAAATTGATTACTTGAAAGATATGACTATGCCTATGATTGGGACATACATGCTTAAAAGATAATGATATTTTCACTTCTCAATTTCACATTGTATCTCTAATTTAAGTCGTTCATAGTAAAATTTCACTGTATTTAAATAATTTTGACAATGAAATATTGTTGGAACCAAATGGATCCAGAAACAAGGACCCTAAAAAGATTTTAAAGATAACAACTATCATATGAGAATAAATGATACTCTAACGTGTTTTTCAAGTGTGTAGGATCGGAATTGCTTAATATATATGAAAAACAATGTTAAGGAACGTGGGAAGATAAAGTCGTAAGATCATGGTTGGCGGCACTACTATCTGTTGAAAATAAGACAACATCTAATACTTACAAACACATGTTCCTTGTGTTCCAAGAAGCATCCAATCTTAAAAGGCTCAACTATAAGAGTGCATCATTTCAGCGTAAGGCGTCTAGGAAAGCAAGCAACTGTTTAGTTCAACACATGCTTCTGATTCCACTTACTCTACCATAAGATAAAATGTCATTTATTAAGGACATATTAAATGACCATTACACATCAAACGACGATAGTAGATAGAGAACCCAAAATCAGAAAAAGTGTACAACCTGATCTCATTTGATGTGGTTGTCTCTCAACGGATAGATTTGTCTCTTTGATGAAGGCATCAACAAAAATTATCTTTAAAAGGCGTACAAGAAACTTGACGATGCAATTTTAAAATCAGGACATACAATCTATCAAGCATTGTTCAAACACTCCATTTCAAAACGATTTTCCACTTGGAAAGAAAATATCCATTGAAGTAACTATCCTTAAGCTAAGGGAAGAGAAAACAATGACATATTTTTCTAAAGGCTTTTGTAAAACCTCACTAGTGGAAAAAGGCATTTCATATCGGTTAAAAATGACATTTCATATCGGTTCCTGGACCGATGCAGAAAAAGGAGATATAAAAAATAGGGACTTTTAACATCGGCTGCAAAACTGATGCGAAAAATGGTTTTCATATTGGTTACCTGTACACCCGTATTAAAAAGTCAATTTTTATCAAGTATAAGCGTATTTTTGACATCGGTTTTTTACTGAAACCGATATAAAAAATACTTTTGACATCGGTTATCCAGAGGAACCGATATAAAATATTGATTTTTAACATCAGGTTATTTGAGAACCGATGTTAAAAGTGGAGTTTTTTTTTTAAAAAAAACGTGTTTCTGATCAGCATACATTAGACAAGACTTTATATATTGATCTCAAATAATTAAAAGATGAAACCCCACAATCTCAAGTGCATATTACAAAATCTTCAGCACAATCTCAAATACATATTATCAAATCTAATCAGCACAACCTCAACAGTTTTCCATCAAACATGTTTTTCATTTTTTGCGAATAAGCACAATGTTCCCTATACCAAACACAAATTAACTGCCTATCTAGAAAAAGTACACGAATCTGTATTTGCAGTATAAAGAAACAAAACAAATGATCTTTGCTTGCATCACAAAGGCTCTTGAGAGATCCACCTCTTGAACATTTCAAAGCATTAACAAATGATCTTTTGGCTTGTAGTACTCTGAGGCGGTGTGACCAGCTCCCTGCAATCCACCCACATACATGTTTAATAAATTGTTTCCCAATTTTCCAAATAATTGGTCATAAATAAATATGATATACTTGCCTTCACAGTGGTAAAAGTGATATAGTTGGAGTACTCTCGTATGTACCTGCAGGTATACTAAACCATTCAGAATCGGATGACTTTTGTTATTCACATACTCCCATTTGCAATTAATTTTGTAAGGTACTTGAATATGAGAATCCAGCACCAACAGGTGCATCAATAAAGATTATACTTGAAACATTGTTGAGCAAAAAATCATGGTTTAAAAGAAAAGAAATTCCCAGAAGAATAAAATAAGTACTAATTATCAATTAGATAATTATCTACTTTGATCTATTGTTTCCTAAACATATACCTTAGTCCTTGAGTGTGGATTGAGGGAAAACGTTGGCAAACTTCTATTATATGTCACCATATTAAACTTAAGATGGCTAGCCAATGTAAATTAGCATTCATCAATGTGTTTCTATATCGGTTCGAGAAGCAACCAATGTTAATGTTGTAAATTAATTACAAAACTGTCACCGCCTCACTTTTAATATCCGTTCATTTTAAACCGATATAAATTCTTGTTATAAAATGTTTTTTTTCCCACTAGTGTCTCTCTATTGAGAGTGTATTGATATTTATCATTCAAACTGTGTAACCGCCTTGATAGTGGCTTTTGTTCCTTAGAGGCTTGACGTCAAGTCGATCTAAGAAACTAGGAGTCTAGTCAATGTTGGCGGATAGGCTCTTGGGGTTGTAATGCTAAAAAGGGGGCTGGGTTTAGGTAACTAAGCTAATGTTTAGTAACTTTTACTAAAAAATAATAACCAAGGGTATGGGAGTAATTTTCGTAAGAGAAACCTTCACTTCCATTCTCTTCCCTCTGCGTTTTTTTTTTCTAAACAGTGTTGCAAAATGCTTCCTTTTTGAAACCCTTCCCTTCCATATCTACAAAAACATTAACTGTTCTTCGTCCTCTCCTCTACTCGCATTTTTGTGTTTTGCGTCTCCACGCTGCTCGTGCTTTTATGATCTTCGCAAGCTCTCTCGCTTCGTCGCTTCGCAAGCTCTCGCTTCGTCATTGTTTCTGCTGCACTATCACAGTTAGTGGCTTGGTGCTTCCTTGCGAGTTGCGACCCTGTTTCTGCTGCGTTTCCAAGCTCTTCCTCTTCGTCTTTCCTGGTTAGCATTTCGCCATTTCATCTCTGTTCCTCTTCGTTTTTCTGCTGTATTGTTGGTTCCTCTTCGTTTTTTCTGCTGTATTGTGCATCTATTTAACTAAATTAGTATTATTAATTGAGTGTATTCTCTCTGTATTGTGCATCTCTCTCTATTTTGTGATTAGGAAGCAATAACGAAGCTCACTATATGTAGATGATTTTACTCACTTTTGATTGTGACTTTTTCGTGTGAAGTAATGATGATAGCGATTGTTCTAGTAGGGGACCGGTTTTTCATAATATATTTGATAATGATTCGTTGTTGTTGCTGCACATTTCTGTTCTAGTGTTTCTGTACATCAAATTGGTGCTAAAATTGGCTTAAATGTTGCCAACATCGTAAACACCTATGCACAATTAAACCTTTCATGTGGTGCACAAAAGCTGTTTGATACTTTGCCTCTTGGAAACAATGCCATTTGGTCTCACAGAGTAATACTGTCCTCAAATGCTCTGGGAACAATACATGTTGCCATGTTATGCCCAATTTGGTTTGAAGTCTCTATTCTTGGGGTATATAACAGTTGGTATATTGGATGAGGAGAAATTGTCATCTTGTGACTTTGTTACCAAATGTTGGGCTATGGTGACAATCCAAATGGATTCTTAGGTTTTTGATCTTTTAGAACTGAACTATGGCTGTGACTTTGTCTACTATGTTTTAAAGCTCAAGAAAAGAATTGATCCCTCAGGAATTGATAAAGTCATCCAGCTACTCACAAGCATTTGTTTCCAATGTAAACAATGCTACTCATGGAAAGCATTCTATCTTTAAGGTTGGTACTAACTACAATCATATGGCTGCTATGAAATACACCAAATTTGGCAGTTTACTAGTGGAGTCCATCAATGTTAGTACTACGCATTACGACTGGATTAAGGAATATTTCTGCTGGATTGAGTCACGCATTACTGATGTTGGCATTGTGCATGAAAAGAATGACAATATTGACAAGTGTTGATCCTCTGTTTGTATCAGCCTTGGGTTGTGAGAATCAACTTGATATCCAGGAAATGTCAATGGTATTTGGCTCTTTTGGTCACATTGCTCTTGAATATGTTCCAGCAACAACAACAAGAGTTAGTGGAAAGGTTGCTATTCTTGGAACCTATCATTTTGTCCAGTACATGAAGCCACTCATTTATAGAAATGGAAATCTTTGGGAATGGAAAAAGATGATCATGCTTGGATGTGATATTACTGGGGAGGTGTTTCCAAAATGGACAAAGCCTGAATGCAATTCGTTAAAGGTTCAATGGGATGAAGTATTGATATGTCTTGATACTAAATCCATATGTGTTGGGAAATTGTGTGTTGATAAGATGATATTGGGTCTTGCTCAACAGTTTACTGCCAAGTTGTCGATGCTCAACAGCTTCATGCCGTACAGGAGGCTTAACGTTTGTTCACTTGATTATGTAAGTTTTGTGATTGGTGAGCATTTTGTGATCATTTTGTGAATGTTTTGTTGTTGAAATGTGAGCATTTTGTGTTTTTCAAATATGCCACAAACCACATATATGCACAAACACTAGTTGGATTCCAGTAACCACAAATATGCATTCTGTGGTTACTGGACAGTAACCACAGAATGCATATTTGTGGTTACTGGAATCCAACTACTGTTTGTGAAAATTTGTGATTCTGTGGTTAGTTGCTAAATGGCATACCAAATATTAAAAGAATCAGAATAGCACATGCTAGATATAGTGGTACATGTTTTCATGCTTATTGACCCATTTTGTTTTTTTATATGTTGATTATTTGTTTTTTATGCCTATTAACCCATTTTGGGCTGTCTGGCTGAAATCTACTATGTTTTTTGGGCATGGATTGGAAGAGGATTGTTGAATTAGGTTAGGAGATATATAGGATGAAATAAATAGGATTTTCCTTACTAATATTGTTTCTGTTTGTGTTTTGTTTATTTGTTTTCATTTTCTCCCTTATCTTAATACTCGGGTGTGTTTGTTTTCATGACCTATATTGCAGATCCTCATACCTACCCTTGCCCAAAAACATTTCGTCACGTACGTGCTCAACCTGAAGAAGAGGAGATTTGAGTACCTTACAAGCTTGAAAAAGTTTCGAAGATCTTCCTCTGAATTTGAACACATTGGCAACAAGTTGATGAAAGAAGCATGGAGTTTCATTTCAAAGAGATATCAAGTCATGAAAAAGGTTTGCCCATATAAATGGGAGCAGTTTGAGTGGCATGTTCTTAAAGAATTGGCATGGAGATGAAAATGAGATTGATTCTTTCCGCAACTAGAACACATTGAGGGAGGCTGGCTAGGTGTTGGTCACCAATCAATTAAGAATAGATATTTGCTGCTCATTAATGAAAGACAAAACCAACTTGTTGAAGGAAACCATACAGGGGGAAGCCAACAAATTTTGTGAAGAATTGAAAGATAGGCTCTTGGAAAAAGGAGGGGGTAATGATAGAGGAAAAAAGAGGAAAGTGTAGGAAAACAATGTAATTTTCTGTTATTAACCACTGTCGCACTATTCCGTGGTTACTGGCCAGTAACCACAAATATGACGTTTGTGGTTTTTGTTAGGATTATGCTACTTACCACGGTTAGGATTTATATGCTACTTACCACGATTAGGATTTATATGCTACTTACCACGGTTAGGATTGACCCTTAACACTTACCACGGTTAAGCTTTATATGCTACTTTTGTATCAAAATCAACCATCAGTGTGAATTTGCTCTTGATCATAATATGTTTATTTAATTTTCATTCTCATTCATTTACATTTTATGTTCGTGATCTAAATTTCTCGTTTAAAAAACAGAAGATTGAAATTAACACAAATGTCATTCTTCTTGTGGTTTTTGTTTTGGAATAGTCCCTTCTATTACAAAAATTATACTAATTTGATCAATCTTGTAACAAAAATTTAATGGTACAAAAAAGAAATCATATTAGTATAGTATTTGTAATTGTAATATAATGGATCCTTTCGGATGAAAAAAAAATTCTCTCAAAAGTGGGCATCTTTGGTTGGCGGTTGTTGCTTGATAAACTTCAAACCCGTGATAACCTTGTTTCTAGAGGGGTTCTTCATGGATCGCACGATACATGATGTTGCTTTGTTTTGAGATGGAGGAAGCCTCGTTTCACCTCTTCTATCGGTGCAACCTATCTAGCCATAGAGAATGACTAGTAAACATCTAGTAACCACAAATATGCATTCTGTGGTTACTTCCCAGTAACCACAGAATGCATATTTGTGGTTACTTGATTACAAAAACCAAAAATAAAGAACACAATGCATAAACATAATCTCATTAGACCAAAAACAAAGCAAAACCAAAACTATAGGCCATTTAAGGGAGTTTTGATATGAAGAAAACTCAAAGTCAAAGGAAAAATATGAAACTAGTTTGTAACTTTCAATAGGTACAACTACAAATAGTGAAAAATCAGAGAAACATTTTTTAGAAAAAAACGAGACATCCACCATGGCACCTTCACAAGTTATTTCCATGATCAATTTGGATACTTTCCCAATAGTAGAGAAACATGAATCATGAGAAGATGGGGGCAGAAGCAAAAATAACTATGGCGCTAGCAACGACGGACAGACGGGTGATGGCGGCACTGCTATCTTGCTCTCTAAATCTCGGACTGCTTCTGAATTTCAATCGCCTGCTTGCATTGCTGTTTCCAAATTAGACGCCTCTTCTCTGATTCGGACATCAATCTGATCTTGCTCTTGCATGGGTTTTGACGCACCTTTATCTTTTTACCTGGATATTCTACTTCATCTTCTTCAACTGTAACGTTCAGCAACCACAGTCATATATAAGAATGACATAAATCTTAAACAAAAACTAAATGTTACATAAAGAGCAATGGAAATAAAATAGCAAATACCTGGCAAGGTTGAACACTCAGCACGTGAAGGTTCAGAGGTTTCAGACGTTGAATGTAACAACTTGTCAGCCTCTTTAACTCCATCAAGAACATGATGAAGAAATGCGTTAAAGGCAGCCTCGTTATAACATATGTGTGACCCGGCTTCAGAAACTATATCAGAAAGACGCTGATATCTCTCACCGAAATTCGAAGGAGCCTTGGTTTGAAGATGAAATTCCTCAGCAATACAAGCAAGAGTTTTCTTATAATCTTTGCACCATCTTTTTTTCACATACATGGGAGGGATGCAATGACAGAAAGGATTACCCCACGCAGCGAAATCATCCAAAACTCCCAGTGTGTGCCGACAAATTAACCCCCAGTTCTCAAAAAACCGACAGTTGCAAGTAACAGAACTCCTGACCAAATCTAGCTTCACAACTTCGGTCTCTACCAAAACTTGGTTCGCAGTAAATTGATTATCCCATCTCTCAACATTTATAACTTCAGTTGTGTCATGTTTCAACTCGTGAACAGGCTGCACACGAAATATACTATTAGGAAAAATAATAGTTATTGAGGAGTAATACTGTTAGTAACAAGTAATAGTAACCACAAATATGTATTCTGTGGTTGCTGTCCAGTAACCACAGAATGCATATTTGTGGTTACTGGAATCCAACTAGTGTTTCTACGCAAACATTATAAAGGAAACGAAGAAATGAATCAGGTAAGCATAGGACAATTATGGTTAAACATATTTTAAAAGCTTAAAATCAAAGAATTTGACAATTATAAGTTAAGAACCTGAAACAGCCATCTCAGTGAGATTTTCATCCAGACCAGGACAACCCTGAACTGTAATAAAGAAATCCAAAACCACAACGTGAATTAATTGTGAAATGTGAAGTAAGGTAGTAAAACACGGCACATGAATTATATCAGACAAAGAAACAAGTGACTTACGAGCAAGTAAATGTGTAAAGCTGGTTGCTTTAGCAAGTTCATCAACTCCAAGCATTTTAAAATTTGCAGAAAAATGACTTAAAGGAATTTACCAATGTGCAAATCACTAATACCAAACAACATCATAAAAGTTAAGAGAAAATTATTTTATCTAAAAATAAACTTGAAAGAAATGGCAATTCAATGTGAAACAAGAACATAATCAAACTAGAAACGCTAGTTGGATTCCAGTAACCACAAATATGCATTATGTGGTTACTTTCCAGTAACCACAGAATGCATGTTTGTGGTTATTGGAACAGAAATTTTAAAAGCTCATATAACTGTAATATATTGCAGCAACAAATGCCTGAAAATCAGATCAAAAGCATTTAGCAACAACTGATGTTAGTACACATTTCACGTATGAAGAGTTAATAACAAAGTACTTTATTGATCACTACCAAACAACTAAAATAGAATCATCCATAGATTCTGTACTCAATTTTCAGGTGGCACAAAGCATCACTAACACTTTATCAGAAATAAAGAGGGGACAAACATCAACAAATGTAAAACTCTAAAAGCTCATATAACTCTAAAGGAATTTACCAATGTGCAAATCACTAATACCAAACAACATCATAAAAGTTAAGAGAAAATTAATTTATCTAAAAATAAACTTGAAAGAAATGGCAATTCAATGTGAAACAAGAACATAATCAAATTAGAAACACTAGTTGGATTCCAGTAACCACAAATATGCATTCTGTGGTTACTGTCCAGTAACCGCAGAATGCATATTTGTGGTTATAGTTTCTGATAAATTATAGTTATGGTGTTTTGGTTTAGGCATTTTATCGAACAGGTGAGTGAAGAGATTTACTTACAGTGAGTTTACTGCGGAGACCACGTTCGATGGTGTCCAGAATTAGTACAGATCTAATGCACAAATTGAATTAGAATCAATCATCAATGGACAAGGTTAGATTACCAGGTAACAAGACGAGCTGCATTATGCCAAACAAAGAGAATAAGCATAAGGGCAATGAGGATGTGACATAGTAAAGTAACAAGATTATATTCAGCCACTTCAAAGAGAATCCAAACCATGGAGAAACCAGCTACAACTACTGTCGATACTATCAGTTGACGTGGTGCGGCGTGGTGCGGCGTGGTGGTTTGCCGTTGCAAGGATGGTGTGCGACGGAGAGAGGAAGAAGACGTTATGCTACTGTGCAGGGATGGAGGAATGGGTGTGTAAAATTACCTAGATATCCTCCTAAATTGATAGCCATTGGATCTTATTTAACTAAAATAATACAGATCTAATGGCTGAGACTGATTTAGTAATAAAAACTAAGGAAATCCTTAGTTACCTAAATCAGTCTCCTAAAAAGGTTTATAATGGATTAAACCTTCGATTGAAGAAGGCAAAATCACCCCGTAATGGGTGGACTGGACTAGTCACAAGACGGAATCGGATTAAGTTCTTCGATTAAGTCCTTTTATTAGATTTACTCACGCAATTTGTATCACAAACATATTTAGAAAAAAAAGTTTGCGAAAATACTTTACAAAGAAAAACCTTTTAAAAACCCCTTTTCTAGTGTTTTTTTACCTTCAATTGACTTTAAAGCAAGGGCTCTTGAAAAAACACCTAAAAAGTGTAAGAGTGAAAGATCCTACCCAATCTTTTCCTCAAAATGGCTAACAATGATAATGGTCCTAATTGCAAGTGCCCGCCACTATTCACTGGATTAAACTATCATTACTGGAAGGAGAAAATCAAATGATTTTTCGAGTCACAACACTACTAGAAAATCTGTTTTTAGAGAGGGATTTTAGAGATGAAAAAATATCTCTCACTATTAGTGAGGGATTTAGCTACGGAAAAACAAAATTTGTCACAAAATTTTGAAAAGACATTTAGAGACGGATTTTGAGAGAAAATGTATCTCTCACTAAATAGTGAGGAACTTGAAATCCCTCGCTAACCAAAAATTACCCACTCTCGCTTAGTTTTTTCGCTTCCCTCCTACTAATTAACTTTTCACTCTTTTTTTTTCTTATTTCATTTAACCTTATACTCTTAATTCTTTGTTGTACCAAAAAAAACTCTCTCTCTCTCTCTCTCTCTCTCTCTCTCTCTCTCTCTCTCTCTCTCTCTCTCTCTCTCTTTCCCATTCCCTCACTCGCGAACTTCACAATCCCTTTCGAAGTCTCTCACTCGTGAAACACAGTCACCACCGCCACTCACCCTCACCACCGCCACTCAGCATTCACCACCACACTCACCTCCAACCCCTCACCATCTCCACCAAAACCCTAACTATTGGAGCCCTAACGATTCTCTTCATCTGAAATTCGATTCTCTTCATCAGAAATACGATTCTCTTCATCAGAAGCACGATTCTTCTTTTTTCTGGAACGATTCTGAGCTTCGCTGGTCCAAGCTTCTCTCTGGATCAATTTGAACCCTAACCCTCTGAAACGATTTGAACCCAGGTACGATTTGAACCCAGGTACGATTTGAACCCTAACCCTCTTAGACGATTTTATCCCAAGTATGATTTGAAATCTCTGACTGCGATTTGAACCTTCTAGTTGTGATTTGAACCCCTTGGAACCCTAATCTGTGGATTTGTATTTATTTTCTTGCTTTTCATGAAATAGCATAAATTATATTATGTTTGTATACTCTTTGTCTGCATTAAGTGTGGTATATGCTAAATACAATGACGTGTGGCATTTTTTTTTGAAGACAATAACAACAAGTGTAAGCCCCTGACTTTTATTATTGCGTGAAAACTGTCGCTCTTTCATCTGATACGTATTTGCTCTTTCATTTGTATGGCCAGCTTTTTTTTTGCTATAGTGATTTCTGCCTCATTTGTATGGCCATTTTTTTTTTGCTATAGAGAACAAGACGTGACACCTTCTAAATCCGAATCCCTGTTAAGTTTGGATTTTATATCTTTTGGGTATCTTATTATTGATTCAATTCCTTCATTCCTTGGTCATGATTTTGGTTTTTGCAAAAAAGGTTATTATTTCTGCAAAATCCCATCTATTTTTGTGAATCAGAATTTAACATGTTTGTTTTTATTTCTTTAAACAATTTTATAGTATGTTATTGAAATTTTGTTCTTTGTTATGCTAAAAGTGTCTGGTTTTTTGGAAGCAAATCGGAAGCCCTCAGTCTTGCTAAAAAGTCCAATAGAGTTTAGTGGTCTTTATTGCTTTTTAATGGACTTTTGCTTTATTTATTTGAATTTACTTATTTTTCCTAATTCATTTGTTTTTTTCCTGCCACTGTATAGGTGAAACGGCATGGGTAATGTTTCGTTTCTCAGGGTTTGTAGCAATGGTAGTAGCCATTGGGAATTGAAGTGCTCATGTTGAGTCGCTCAACTCTATAGGTGAAAAGCCCTTACCACTATTATTTTTTTCCAACTTTTTTTGTGATTTTGCATGTAAAAGAAACTGAAGAAGAGAATGAGGTTGATTTGAATGTTTTGGGTAGCTGGTAAGAGATTTGGCTATGTGAAAATATGTCTCAAAATCAACCCTTTTGTTTGGGTTTGGGACTGGGTCTTCCTGTCTCTTACCTTCATGCTTTTCTCAAGGGCTGAACTTTAGGTATTCCTTGGTGCCTTGCTTAATGGAGCCCTCTTTTGGTTTATGTTTTGCTTTCTTACATTTTTGTTCCTCCCTTTGGTTTATTGTTCGTTCATCTAAATCATATTCTGTTTAGCTACTGATCCACTATAACAGTTTTTGCCCTCTTTTGTCATATAAATGTAACATATAAGTGCCCTCTATGCAGTTAGTCAGGCATACGCAGAAACTGAAAAATATAGGTAAGTGCCCTCTATGCAAGTGCTTTACACTATGCAACATATACGTGCCCTCTATGCAAGTGCTTTACACAAATCCATTGATATCAATTAAACCCATTCAACAAACTATGTGCAATTAAATCCATTGTGCTTTACACAGTTTTTTCCTGATGATGTGATTTTCCCCCAATTTTCCCAATTCTGATTTTACCTAAATGTTGAATGCATTGAATCTCTTGATGTGGATGTTGTGATTTTCCCAATTCTGATTTTCCCTAATGTTGAATCTATTGAATCTATTGACTTGCTTTTATTGGTTTACATGAATTGCTGTCTATGACTTTGAAAATTCATATGCATTACTGTATGGTTACTCTAGGGGTCAAGCTGAAAAGGAGTTTAAGGAGGAGGTTGAAGCAATTGGAAAAGTAAGGCATAAGAATTTGGTTGGTTTTGTAGGATATTGTGCAGAATGGATTACTAGTTTACTACATTGAATGGTTCTAAATTTGAAGATGAGAGTTTTAGCTGTAAGTCTCTTTTGCTGTATAGTAATACTTATATTTTTGATCGTGCTTGCTTGGTATTTAAAGCTCAGCCTTGGCTGTAATTCAAACTTACAATATGTAATTTATATTCTGAAAATTCTATTTTCAATACTTCCTTGTAGTGAAGCATGTCGGTCCTGGAGTTTTGAGCATGGCAAATGCTGGTCCTAATACCAATGGTAGTCAGTTTCTTATTTGCACTGTAAAGGTAAGAGACATGTAGTATCTTGACTATGGAAGATTATATCTATTATGTTTTCAGATCTAAGAATATTATATTGTCTGTTCTACCTATTCGATCCCAGTTTTTTTTGTCAATGCTATGTATCATATTTAGTGCTCACTTATTCACTAACATATTTACTAATACATTCAAATCTTCTGCATTTCAATTTTTTGTATACTATCTTAATGTTGTGTTTCTATGATGTAGACTCCATGGCTCGATAATCGCCATGTTGTGTTCGGACATGTCATTGATGGAATAGATGTTGTGAAGACACTTGAGTCGCAGGAGACAAGCAGGTTAGATATCCCTAGAAAGCCTTGCAGAATTGTTAATTGCGGAGAACTGCCTATAGATGGTTGATCCTTATGCGGGTGTGCATCACATCTTTCTGATTGAGTACAATTTTCAATATTTTGATTGTCTCTATCAGTCTATTGATCATGTTAATCAGTTATCATTAGTTTCTGTTGAGTTGGGTGTCATTTGGAGACACTATAGAGACACAACACCATAGTTTGTAATTGTATCACTAGATTAATGTTAACTCCTTATAAAGATATTATTGTCTTTCAGAACTTGCCATGTAGATTAATTTCTCGACTTTGTTGCAGGAAATGGATTCTATATGTATGACTTGATAATGTTGTTTTGCATATTTGAATCTTGTTGTGTTGTGATATTCTGCCTATGATTTACTTCCAACTTTTAATTAATAATTAATTCCCACATTTCAGGCTATATCAGTCCTATTTACTTCCAACTTTGGTTTGTGGTGTATGGTTCCATTTTGGCTGTGTGCTGGATACAGATACCATATTAGACTAATGTTGATTCTTATCTTTTCTTCGTTGCAACAGATGTGTGCATTGTTGGTGTTGCACGCACTCCCACGGGTGGATTTCATGGTGCTCTGGCTTCTATACCTGCTACCAAGCTTGGCTCTATAACTATTGAAGGTAAATCTAGAAGAAAAAAATATTTCTCAACAAATAGTGATTTTATTTAATGTATGAGTATTGAGTAACAGATTTTTATTTATTTATTTAATTTTGGTAATGGATTTGCAATGCAATATGCAATGCAGGATGATTGAGAATATATGAACTATGCAGCAAATAACTTTTGTAGCATATGATATTTAAGAACTCTCCCCTTCTAAATGGTGAACTATTCTGGGAATTAAGTAATGAGCTTTGAATCTGTCTTTATTTGATTGTGGCTAACTAAAACTTGAAATTTGACCCCATGGCCCAATGGATAAGGCGCTGGTCTACGGAACCAGAGATTCTGGGTTCGATCCCCAGTGGAGTCGTTTTTGATCACATTGAGAAACATGTAGGACTTTTAAGAAATTTGTATAACTTTTAAATTTAATGAATTGGTGAAATTTTGTGTTTGTACTACTTTTAAGTTTAGTGACGGATTTTTCCCTCTCTATTAGAGATGGAAAAATCCGTCACTAATAGCGATGGAAGATATCCTTCTCTATTAGCGACGAGCTGTATCCCTCTCTATTAGAGACGGATTTTTCCCTCTCTATTAGAGACGGATTTTTCCCTCTCTATTAGCGATGAATATTTTCCCTCTCTAATAGAGACGGATTTTCGGAATCCCTCGCTAAATATTTAGTGACGCCGAATTTCGTTACGGATTTTGGTTCGTCACAAATTCCGTCTCTAAAATGATTAGAGACGGATTTTTGTTGTTTAGAGACGGATTTTGGACGTCTCTAATTTCCGTTTTTTTAGTAGTGCAACGTCCTTAGTGTGGGAAGCAATTTCCACAAACTATGTAACTCCCAAAAATGCTGATGGGACTGATAGAGCATGTCCACACACCAATACTTAGTTAATCCTCACCGATATAGACTATCCTACCCTCAGGTTTAAATATTTAACGAAAGAGCACACGACAATACCAATCCGATTTCTAAACTTGATATTACGGTTCATTCTCATAATCATAAGTATTCTAAGTTTCATAAACATTCTAACAAAAATCCCTATAAAAAAGTTAATTTGAGGGTGTTCAAGTAGGGTTAAATTGATGTTTAAGAATTGAAGGCAAGACCACACAGCAATACCAATCCGATTCTTAGACATGATTTAACGACTTATTTTAATAATCTTAAGTCGTGCATTATTATTATTATTATTATTATTATTATTATTATTATTAAAATTAATAATCAAAACCGCACAATACCCTCATATAAACGTAGGTCTTTCATTAGCTTTCCAATTAATGCATCATCATACACTCAGATCAATAGCTATCGCCAAAACAGTGCTCATGCACTGTTGCTGAAAGTTTGTACATGGCAGCGAGGCGATCATGTCCTATAGAGAGGAAAAATATGTCTGAACTGAAAGCTCTCAAATTACTGTGCTGGTCGTGAGGTGACCGGCTTGTTTCATGAGGCGACCAATGTTTTTCTGGCGCTACTTATATGTAGATTTTACCTATTTTAACACTCTAATTGATTCCTAACACATACAATAGCATAAAAACTCATTTTGAAAACAACACATTCATTTAGAAACAAATCACATTATAACATGTTAAAAACATAATTGTTACAACCAAATTTCGTATTCGAAATCAGCCACAAGGACACATCAGCAAAGACTATTTGATTGTAACAAGCCGAAAGGCGAGAAGACTCGACACTTTGACCATTATCTTGAAGGAAATTCAAGGGCAAGTCTCGAGGACCGAAATACAACACAAGAGCAGTTGAGGCAGTTGCCTTGAACAACCTTCAACACGCAGAGACAGGTGTGAAAAATCTAGACAACAGAAGACACGTGGCAACAATCATCATCGACCATTAATTAATTTAGACACGTGGCAACAATCATCATCGACCATTAATTAGTTTAGTTTTTACTTGATTTCAATAAGGACAAGTTTGCATCATGCAACACAGTAGTTGCTTGCTTGTATCTCTATAAATAGTAGTTCGCACGAACACTACAAAAAAACTAGTCATTAGCGAGGGACAGTTCCCTCGCAAAATGACCTGATTCCCTCACTAATGGTCATTTGCGAGGGACTTAGCGAGGGACTGGTTCCCTCGCTAATTCCCTCCTCGCAAATGGGATTAGCGAGGGAAGTTGGATCCCTCGCTAATTAGCGAGGGACTATGCCGTCGCTAGTTCCCTCGCTAATGACTGCAGCTTTTCAGGTGATGGGACTCAGTTGCAGGGGTTGGTAAATACGCAGGAATTAGCGACGGCTTTTGCCCTCGCTAATTCCCTCGCTAATTCCCTCGCTAATGACTGCAGTTTTTTAAAAAAAATGACACGTGTCCAGTGCTGAATGGCTTGTTTTTTTATATATATTAATGAATATTATATTATATTATTAATTTTGTGGTGATGTGTGGTGGTGGTGGTGGTGGCGTGGTGGTGGTGTGGTGGTGGTGGTGGCGTGGTGGTGGTGATGGGTGGTTTAGAGTAGAGAGAAGGAGAAGAGTAAGGGGGAGAGAGAGAGAGAGAGAGAGAGAGAGAAGAGTGAGAGTGGTGGTGGTGGGGTGGTGGGTTGGTGGTGGTGAAGAGTAAGAGAGAGTGAGTGAGAGTGGTAGGAGGTATGTGGTGGTGGTGGTGTTGGAAGAGTGAAGAGAGAAGAAGAGTGTGAGAGGAGGTGGTGATGATGGTGGTGGTGGTGGTGTTGGAAGAGTGAAGAGAGAAGAAGGGTGTGAGAGGAAGTGGAAGGGGGAAGAGGAAGGGAAGAGGAATGGTGAAGAGTGAGTGAGTGAGTGAGTGAGTGAGAAAGAAGAGTGAAGGTGTAAGCGGATATAAAGGAAAAAAGAAAAAAATTTGCGAGGGAATTAGCGAGGGAACTGTCTCATCATCTGAAAAGTTAACGTTAGCGAGGGAATTAGCGAGGGAACTGTCCCTCGCTAATTTCTGCACCTTTACCAACCCCTGCCCTGAGTCCCATCATCTGAAAAAGCAAAATTTAGCGAGGGAATTAGCGAGGGCAGTCATTAGCGAGGGACAGTTCCCTCGCTAATTCCCTCGCTAATGACAAAAAAATTGACAGCTCTATGCCCTCGCTAATTCCCTCGCTAATGACTGTTTTTGCGAGGGACAACAAGTCCCTCGCTAATGTCCGTCGCTAATCAGTGTTTTTTTTTGTAGTGGAAGAAATCAGGGCGATTTCATAACATTCAGTAATCCATTACGCCTTATAGATCCGATCACACAGAATCTCTGGCTACAAGCGGTGAATTATGTATGTCTGATCCAACATCCCTTTTATCTTTAAACTATTTTCAATTCAATGCAACTTCTCCTTGACAATTGAGTTTTGTCTTAACTTTTTTTTTATATCGATAACTGTCGTGCCGAGTACATGAAGGATTCGTCCTGTTCTACCCGCTTCGGGTGTGATTTACGTGTTGGACTGGTCAAAGACCATCAAATGGGCCAAATGCAAGCCATCCCAATACCTGAAAGCGCTAGCCCAACATTCGAAAAGGTATGCTCTCTTCACTCCTCTCATATGCTCCATCTCTATTAAGGACTGACTTGGGCATCAGAGTGCTTGCAGGTGGCATCCTCCCCGCATTTCTCATCGGAGCACCGTGCACAGCCGGAACCATCTTGGCCATGTCATCTCGACCATGCAATCCCAAACATGTCACCTCGGATCTCGGATTCACCATCTCAGCATCGCCATCGTGAGGTATTACTTTAGCTTCTCTGCTTGGTGAAAGTGTCGACCCATTGCTATATCGAGACTTGCAGCCACTTCAGTTCAGTCATCAAATTGGGAAGGGCCATACATAGTTAGCAAGGTATACAGTGGAGGCACCTATAAGCTAATATCCATGGAAGGAAAATAATTTGACAGAAAAGTCAATGGTAAATACTTAAAATGTACTACCTTACAATATGGGAGGGTATGCAAAATTATCATTGACGCTGAATAGAATGTTAAAGAGTGGCATGCCACACATCGAAGGGTATGCAAAATGATTATTGACGCCGAATAGAATGTTAAAGAGTGGCATGGCACACATCGGCGGCCTAGTGTTCCATAAATTGGTGTGATTGTTAAAAATTACATAAGCTAGAGAAATGCTAGGCTATTTCTGGGTGTTCTCTACTCCCTCGGTTGCTGAGTTTCCATCAGTGCCTGTGGCCAATTCTTGATTTGATGCGGCTGAGGGTGGGGGAATGGCAAGCTCTTCTTTGATGTGAAATATTTTCGACTCTTTTCTCACGATGGCTGCATTAGAAGTGCTAGCCAATGCTGTAATACCCTATTGATTGGGGTTCTCAGTGAAGTCTTTCTCCGTTACCTCTGCCATGACATCACCAGAAGTACTGATCCCTTCGTTTCTTGTTATGGGCGTGTTTGTTGGAATGTGTACTTATCGCGCCAAACCTCGGAGCTGGATGAGATGGCCCTCGACGACATGTGGTGCCCCTGTACGGTGCGAGGAAGAGTCTTCAGTTTCTACAGTAGGCGGGCTGAGGCTTCCTTTAATGAAATGACACAGTTCACCCCAAGATGCATTGGCCTGCAGCATCTTGTCTTGACTCTTTTGAAGGTCTAGATCAAACCCAATCTTTTGGTGCTGGAGTACCTATAATTCTGGGTCTAGAGCCGAACTGCAGCGAAATAATTGGTGGCGCTCTAAGAGAAGAGTCTTCAGTTTTTGATCGACTGCAACTTCTTTTTGCAGATTGGTGATGGTTTCATTGATGACCTAGATACAGGTTGCCGACTCTTTCCTTCTCGGCCAACGTTCCATATGTCTTCTCATCTAAGACCAAGAAATCCTGCCTATGGCCATCTTTCTGAGCCTGCAGCTCTGACAACTTCTTTAAGGAGTCGTGTGATGCTCCATAATTTGTCCTCGCTTTGACAAAAGAGGTCGGAGATATCGCTGAGTTGGAGAGCTATCTGCCTGAAGGCATTCATTTTTTATTTAGATACCTCAGTAGAATCTGCAAGCTTGAAGAGCAAACACTAGTGGAAAAAATGCATTTTATAACTGTCATTCATATCGGTTAAAATCGGCCTGATGTTAAAAGTGACGCGGTGGCAATTTTGTAATTAAAATTACAATTTTTATATCGGTTGCCACATGAACCGATATAGAAACAAAATCTTTGCATTTTTCATATCGGTTCCATTCCATAACCGTTATAGAAAATTCTAATTTGCATTTTCCATACCGGGTCACATATTCACCCGTTATAGAAAACACATTCTATTCACGGCATTCTTTAACTAAATCATTCATCTTCATTGAGACCCTCATTTTCCCTCACACTCTTTCTCTCTGATTTCAGTCTCCCTCTCTCACTCTCTCCGTCAAAACCGTGGGTAGCTCGACGACGCCGCCCCACCAGCCACCACCCAACACCACCGTTCCTCCTTCACTTCTCTTCTCCTTCTCTTCCACTGCAACATCCTCTCTCAGTCTCCTTCTCTCACTCTCAAAGAATCTAAAACGCTAACCGTTTTCTTCTTTCTTAGATCCTTCGAAATCATAGATCGTGAAGCTTCTACCCCTAATCTAATTTCATTTGAAGTTCGTTTCTCCCTCGATTTCACCTTTTCAGGTTCGTTTCTCCCTCCATTTGCTTAATGCTTGCTTTTTGTTTCTTTTCTTTGTGTAGGGATTCAACGATTCTCATTTTGGGAATTACAAAATGGAATCTGGTATTTGTAATATAAATGCACTTTAACGTTGTTTTTTTTCCTTCAGAAACTTGTATAATAATGTTGATATAACCGATTTTGAAGTTGTTGTAATCATGTAGGGTTCCTTTTTTGCATTTATATTCATACATTTGGAACTATTTTATGTTCACCACCGTGATTGTTGTGATTAAAGATGACTGTGTGTATCTTAAACTCTAGATTAAGATATGCTTATATGTTCAAATGTTCAATTGGTAGGAATTTGCTTCAATGGATTTGCTTACAGTTATTTCTAAGGATGGTTTACTTTTTTTTCAGGTTCTTAATGATTGAAGAAAGTTTCTCTTTACATCAACAACAATATCGGGTATGCTAAAGTAGATCTAAGCCCAACAATGTATGCACTAATGTCTTGGTTCAGTGCTAAAGTAGATATTATCATTTGCAGGATTTTGGTTAAACAGCTGTAGAAGTTTGCAATTGTGGGTATCATTTTAATATTTAGCACAGCAATTGTTGGTTTTATGGCAGCAAAGAAAAAGAGAAAAATAGAGAAGCAAAGTTCTTTGGGTAAATACTTTCAAAGTCAATCTGCTTTTTACTATTTTGAAGGGGTTACAAAATTTAACCACCATATGCTTTCCCTAAACAGATACTTGGTTTGTCTATAGTTATTGAATTTGAATAGATTTTTTTTCTTCTTCTACAAATGTCTGTCTAGTTTTCTTTTTTAAGTCAGGTCAGCCGTGTTCCGAAATGTATTCTTTGAGTGATGGTATCTTTGCTATTTAATTTAATGGGGGACTTCATGGATTATGTCTTAATATTTTTTTCTTTTCTTTTTTATATTTCTTCAGGTCAAGAAGATAATATTGCTGAGTACTATCAGCAACAGGTTGAAGTGCTTGAGGGCTTTAATGAAATGGATGCCTTAGCAAGGAACAAGAGCGCTGGGTTGTGGGTATTATGCTTTCAGTGACTTTGGACAAACAGATACTTCAGGTATGCTTAGGAACACAAGACAAAATCCGTTCTACCCTCCTACATCTAGCCGTTTCCACCAAAAGAGGTGCAATAGGAGACCTTTCATTGTAGCCAAAAGTTTAATAGGAGACCCTTGTCTCAGCCAACAATCATCAAGAAGCATCGTGCTATGAGGTGGCACCACTTCATTGGCTTCTGGTGGTATGTTGCATGACTTGAATTCCTTATTTTAACCATTGACCCCATTGGTTCCACCTTTATGACCAAACTGATTGACTTTGCATTCTCTGCTATTAATGTGTGTATAGGTCCCACAGGAACATTCTGAGTGCCCTTAACTTCATCTTCTACCATTTCCTGATGTATTGCCTGACAAATGGTTTAGAATTATTCAAGTTTAGAAGTTGAAATAGAATTAGTCAACTAAATTAACAAGTAACAACAGGCTTGAACTGAAAATAGCCTTGAATTTTGATTGGTTAAATTACCTCCTGGTATTTTATACATAAACACTTCGGTGATAAGCGTTGATGCTATAAGTACTTATTTAAGTTGTTTGTATCCAAACAGGGTCTTAGTTGTTTGGTGTGGCTTATATATATTATACATAAATAGGGAATTTCAGGAATGTATGTACTATAAAAAATTTATTTTCTTATTTGCTTAAGGTTAGAGATGTTAGCTATCAGCCACCGGGGACTCAGCTCAGGCTTCTGAATTCAGTTAGTTTTTCACTTCCAGAGAAAAGGTATTTGTCCCTGTCTTAATTTCATTAAGTTAACTTCAGTATGAGTTTGAGATGTTTAAGTATTCATTAGTTATAACTGATCCTGAGTATGAATTTTCCTACTAATTTGCATCCCTTTTTTCTCTTTGTATTTACAAAAGGTAGTACTTCACTTTAGGGAGATTAGATTAGATGAGTCTTAGGTCATCCTTGTTTTTCCTCTTGAAATCACTTGAGTGATTTTCCTCTTGCACTATTTGACATATACATGCTGCGTGTCTTACATTTTTGTAAAAGAAAAAAGGATTTTGTATGTATGGCAGCTCATATCTTTCAATTGGCACAGCTACGGTCTGATATTTGGTCAGAGTGGAAGCAGAAAAACAACTCTCTTACAGGTCTTACTTTTTTTATCCTTAAACTCTGAATATTTTCTTTTTTTTTGAATGACAGATGTTAGTTGTTGTTATTGCAATTGTTATCCTTAAACTCAATAAAAGAATTAGTAGTAGTTTTTATTGATCAAGATTATCATGGTTGTTTGTGAAATCATTCTCTGATTGTTATTTTTGGCAGGATGATCATTGGAGCCAAATGTTGTGGTACTGTGTGGAGAATTCATCATATCAAGGTACTGTCATTTTTGCATTTATATTCATACATTTTGAGCTATTTTATTTTCACCACCGTGATTGTTGTGAATAAAGATGACTGTGTGTATCTTAAACTCTAGACTAAGATATGCTTATATGTTCAAATGTTCAATTGGTAGGAATTTGCTTCAATGGATTTGCTTACAGTTATTTCTAAGGATGGTTTACCTTTTTTTTTTTTCAGGTTCTTAATGATTGAAGAAAGTTTCTGTTTACATCAACAACAATATCAGGTATGCTAAAGTAGATCTAAGCCCAACAATGTATGCACTAATGTCTTGGTTCAGTGCTGAAGTAGATATTATAGGAAGTTTATATAATTTTTCTTTTGGCTCTGTCTTTCTGTTATTACGTGTATCCTAACTTTCGTTGTAATGCTTTGTACTAGGTATGGTTTATAATATTTGTGATTAAGATGTTGTCCATGCAGCAGTTGGTGGAGTTGGTTCCCTATTGTGCCAGTGGGGAAGTGCTCTTGGTGCAACTGTCATAGCAGCTGTATCTAATAAAGAGAAAGCGGCTCAAGCCAAGGAGGATGGATGCCATCATGTTATCATATATAAAGAAGAGGATTTTGTGGCCCGTATCATTGAAATTACATCAGGCAATGGGGTTGAAGTAGTCTATGATTCTGTGGGAAAGGATACCTTTGAGGTAGTACTTATTCTATGCTATACTAAAACCAAATGAAATTTCAAAATCAGATGGTTGGGTACTTGAATGGAGAAGTAAAATTATTAATACTGTCTTGCGTTGCAGTCCATTAAAAAGTTGCTATAATATTTTTACTTCAGTTTTAAAATTCAAATTTTTGCTTACTTTCCACTGATATTACTATAATCTCTTCAAAGTTTAAAACCATTGGGACGAAAAAAAACACTAAGGAAGTATTCTATGATATGTTCAGGGATCTTTGGCATGCTTGAAGCTTCGAGGCTACATGGTCAGTTTTGGGCAGCCATTTGGTTCACCTAATCCAGTTCCATTGTCTTCCCTGGCTGCAAAATCCCTGTTCTTGACTAGGCCTACCCTATTTCAATATGTTGTCACTCGGGATGAGCTATTGGAGGCTGTTGGAGAGTTGTTTGCCAATGTTGCTTCTGGTGTGTTGAAGGTGCGAGTTAATCATACTTACCATTTGTCCGAGGCTGCAAAAGCTCATGAAGACCTGGAGAATCGCAAGACCTCTAGATCTGTTGTGTTGATACCCTAAGTCTATGAGTTGTCACTACGCCAGAATTGTCGAAATTAGTCGCACACATAAGCAGCGCTTGCCATAAAAGCGCTACTCAATCTGCAAAAAATTTAACAATGGGCAGCGCTTGGTTGGGAGCGCTACTCATTCATGTACGGGCTAAATCAATTGGCAGCGCTTTATGGGGTGAGCGCTGCCCATAGCTGAAATGCGCTGAGTGATGGACAGCGCTTGGGGTGAGCGCTGCCTATTGCTGATTCTCGCTATACGAATAGGCAGCGCTTTTTGGATGGAGCGCTGCCAATTGATGAAACGCGCAGACTAATGAACAGCGCTTTTGGCTGAGCGCTGCCCATTCCTTAACACGCTATACGAATAAGCAGCGCTTTTCTGGTGGAGCGCTGCCTATTCCTTTAAGTTTTTTGTTAATTTTTCGCGTCTAGCTTCCTCCCTCTCACTCTCACTCACACTTCCAGTAGCTATAGATCTCTCATACGCACGACTCTCACTCTCACTCTCACTCTCTCACTCACGTCCCTATCCCTCTCACTCTCACACTCCATTTACATTTTTGTTCTCTCTCACTCTCATTTTCGTTCCCTCACACTTTCTTCCCTCTCTCATTTTCGTTGCCCACTACCTCTCACTCTCACCATTTTTTTTGTTGGGTCCGTACGGAGCTTTTCCATTTTCGTTGGGTCGTGAAGCTTGCATTTTCGTTCCACTTTCACCAAAGGTAATATATATATATATATATATATATATATATATATATATATATATATATATATATATATATATCATTGCATTTTGTTCTAGTTATTTTAATGACATATTGGAACCTTAGGTTAGATGATTCATTGTTGATGCTTGTTGAAATGTGTAGGTGTAGTATTTGTTGAAATGTCCAAATGAAATGCTTGTTAATTTAATGTTGCTCTAGGTTAAGGGATTCTTGTGTTGTATTTATAAATTTGAAAAATTTAGGATTGATGTTGATGATTTGTTGTTTAATGCGAATTTAATGGCATTGCATTTTGTTCTAGTTCTTTTAATGGCATTGGAACCTTAGGTTAGATGATTCAATTTTGATGCTTGTTGATTGGTTCTTTGAAAGTAGGTGTTGGTGTAGTGTTTCTAAACTTAAGGGGAAATGTAGGTGTAGTATTTGTTGAAATGTCCAAATAAATGCTTGTTAATTTAATGTTGCTCTAGGTTAATGGATTCTTGTGTTGTATTTATAAATTTGAAAAATTTAGGATTGATGTTGATGATTTGTTGTTTAATGCGAATTTAATGCGAATTGTTTGTTAGGTTTTGCGAGTTTGGTTTGCCGGAGCTTCGCGTTCATTGTTCGAGCTCGTCCTGGTTCGAGTGTTCGTTCTAGTTCATTCGAGTTCATTGTTTCTTCCACGTGTTCAGGTACTTTTGTTGTTTTCTTATATTTATTATAGGCTTAAAGGTACTTTTAGTCCCTACAAATGTCACAATAATCCAGTTTAGTCCCTGCAATTCCAAAACTTTTAAAATAGTCCCTGCAATTACTAAACGTTACTACTTTTAGTCCCTGCTGTTAGTTTCTTGCTAACACTGTTATCTTTTGATGATGTGGCACACCCCCCACCCCCCACCCCCCACCCCCCCACCCCCCACCCCACCCCACCCCCCCCCACCCCACCCCCCTCTCCTCCCCTCCTCCCCTTCGCCCCCCCTCTCCTCCCCTCCTCCCCTTCGCCCCTCCCCACCTCCCCACCCCCTCTCCTCCCCTCCTCCCCTTCGCCCCTCCTCGGATCGGCGCATTCTCGTCTTACTCGATGACTTTGCTCTCAAATCTTCTCACTCTCTTTTCTTCAATTCTCTCCAATCTCGTGGCTTCGATCTCGATTTCAAGCTCGCCGATGACCCTAAAATTGCGCTTCAGAGATACGGCCAGTACCTCTACGATGCCTTAGTTTTGTTTTCCCCCACAATCGAACGTGAGTTTTTTACTTTTCACGCCCTCCCCCCTACAATGCTTTGTGAGATCTTAATTTATGTTACTGGTTTTGGTTGTGTGATATGCAGGTTTTGGAGGATCCATTGATGCAGCTGCTGTTTTGGATTTTGTTGATTCTGGTCATGATTTGGGGGGGCGAAGGGGAGGAGGGGAGGAGAGGGGGGTGGGGAGGAGGGGAGGGGCGAAGGGGAGGAGGGGAGGAGAGGGGGGGCGAAGGGGAGGAGGGGAGGAGAGGGGGGTGGGGAGGAGGGGAGGGGCGAAGGGGAGGAGGGGAGGAGAGGGGGGGCGAAGGGGAGGAGGGGAGGAGAGGGGGGTGGGGAGGAGGGGAGGGGCGAAGGGGAGGAGGGGAGGAGAGGGGGGGCGAAGGGGAGGAGGGGAGGAGAGGGGGGTGGGGAGGAGGGGAGGGGCGAAGGGGAGGAGGGGAGGAGAGGGGGGTGGGGTGGGGGGGGGGGGTGGGGGGTGGGGTGGGGGGGTGGGGTGGGGGGTGGGGGGTGGGGGGTGGGGGGTGGGGGGGTGTGCCACATCATCAAAAGATAACAGTGTTAGCAAGAAACTAACAGCAGGGACTAAAAGTAGTAACGTTTAGTAATTGCAGGGACTATTTTAAAAGTTTTGGAATTGCAGGGACTAAACTGGATTATTGTGACATTTGCAGGGACTAAAAGTACCTTTAAGCCTTTATTATATGAAGAATGACATTATGGAAGACATTAAAGTCTTTAATTATAGGTACTTGTACGAGGACATTTTGGTCGCTTCGGAACAGACACTGAGATTTGTGTTCATGTGTCCGGATAATACACACCTGCATGATGTGTCCCAGAAGCTGCGTAATTATGAGATGCTTGTGGAACAAAACAAGACAGAGGTTAAAAATTATATCACTCGACGCTTCTGGGAAGTTCAAAGTAAAAGCGATGATTACATGTTTTTGGCACCGTGTCTCTTTCGGTGAGAGATTTAATCCATTCTTATATAACATGCATTTTTTAAATACTAGTCAATTACTTATTCAAAATCTTATTTTGTAGGGAACATTAGATTCTGTTAGCAATAAATCCGGGGAGAGATACAGTGTACTTCATTGATCCATTGCATGGTCATTTCAACAACTACCCCGAGTTGATCGAGTTATATAATAGGTGTGTGTATTTCGATCCCTCTACATATTTCTTTGTTTTACTTATATACGTATATATGTATTTCGAATAATATAGTTATATGTCATTGTGTTCAGTTGTTTGAAAACATATTGGGGAGTGGAACAATCAAAGACCAAATGGATACCGATAGTTGTAAGTTTTTAATCAATGTTCTTATATATTTAATTACATTATTTTGTGAAAAAATGTATTAAATTAAATTTAACATCTAACTAATGTTTTGTTTTGTAGTGTCCAAAACAACCCAATAGCAATGATTGTGGGTATTATGTAATGAAATTTTTGAAGGAAATTATTACCCACAACCAAACGATTATTCCCCGACAGGTATCTAGAATTCTTTTTGATTTTGATATAATAATAGTTAATTCCATTTAACCATTTCAATTCTAATTTTATTTATTTATATAATTTCAGTATTTTCCTGATTGTCGGGTGAAGACATACTCTGAGGAACAGCTAGTTGAGCTTAGAGGAGAGTGGTGTCGTTATGTCTCCCGTTTTTTTTGATTTTGGATAGAATATGTAATACTGTAAGTTGTTAGCGTTTGATTTGGATACATACAACTAAGCTAGTTTTGGTTAATATTGAAGTTTAGCTAGTTTTGGGTACATATGAATTGGATAATAACTTGTTAGCTAGTTTGTTTTGGTTCAAGTGTAGAAATGGAATGAATTGGGAAACTTAAGCACTTGTTAGCTAGTTTTGGTTCATATTGTAAGTTTAGCTAGTTTTGGGTACATATGAATTGGATAATAACTTGTTAGCTAGTTTGTTTTGGTTCAAGTGTAGAAATGGAATGAATTGGGATACTTAAGCACTTTCTTAGCTAGTTTTGGTTCATATTGTAAGTTTAGCTAGTTTTGGGTACATATGAATTGGATAATAACTTGTTAGTTAGTTTGTTTTGGTTCAAGTGTAGAAATGGAATGAATTGGAATGAATTGGGAATGAATTGCTGAAAGTTTGATTTGCCTTTTTGGATACATATTTGATTTTGCCTTTTTGGATACATATAGCTAAGTTAGTTATGATTGGAATGTTTGATTAGCTGAGTATATATGTCCAGGAAAATTGCAACTGTAAAAAGGAAAATAACAAAAACAGAAAAAAAAATAAAAAAAAAATTACACAATGGGCAGCACTTTCTCCTAAAAAGCGCTGTCCATTCGAAAATGCGCTAAGGCAATGAGCAGCGCTTTCTCCTAGAAAGCGCTGCCCATTTGAAAATGCGCTAAGGCAATGAGCAGCGCTTTTTCCTAAAAGCGCTGCCCATTGCTATAAATGGGCAGCGCTTTTAAAAGCGCTGCCCATTATTAGAGTGGAATCAGCAGCGCAAATATTAGCAGCGCTCAAAAGCGCTGCCCATTGATAAAAAAAAGCGCTGCCCATTAAAAAATCTGTAGTAGTGTGTATTGTATGTCCTTGTTTGATACCTCTTGAAAGGAACTGTTTTATTCTCCTGAGTCTTTGTACATGAATAATGATCTTTCTGTTACCAATAATTCAAACATATGGCTTTGTTTTTTGTTTAGGTAGTACTCTTCTCACATTATCTTATTTCATATTTTGTTACTTTATTTCTGGGTATCCTCCTTTAAACTAGAAGAATCATGGACAGTGTATTGTTCCATGTATATTGCTAAACAGAAACCAATTTTTTTTTTTTAAAAAACCTGACTTTTCATACCGGCTCTGATAGAAAACCGATGTTAAAAATCAGTATTTCATATCGGTTCTGATAGAAAACCGATGTTAAAAATCAGTATTCATATCGGTTCCCATATAAAACCGATGTCAAATATAAGCGAAAACTGACTTTTCATAACGGTTCTAGGGGAAACCGATATAAAAACAGCTTTTCATAACGGTTAAAGAACCGATATGAAATGTCCCTATTTTTTATATCTCCTTTTTCGGCATCGGTTTCGGAACTGATATGAAATGTCAATTTTAACCGATATGAAATGCATTTTTTCATTTAGTGAAAGACCTCAGCTCGGCTACTTGCGCCTTTTGTGTAGGTATCTCCCCAGTAAGGGCAGCCTCGATCTTCTCTAACTGATGATCAATGGGGTAGGTGACTGTGGGAGTAGCGTCTAAGTTCAAGAAATATCGGCCGAGTTCTTCCTCGATAACCATGGGTTGGACCTCGGCCTCTTGGTGCAAGGGAGATGAGGGCACAAGAACTTCCTCTTCAAACAAAGTTCGCCCGATCTCATGTTGCAGCTCCTCTTACACTTGGGCTGCAAACAAATGATTCGTTAACCCCAGCTAGGCAATAGAAGTTTATGGTGAGGTAAGATAAATCAGCTTACCGTTTCTTGCTGAACTAGTCTTGGCTGGGAGGAAGAACATGGTCGGGTTGATCATAGGCTTTTTGCAAAGCATCTAACACTTGGAGCAAAATTATTTGCTCTAGTGCAGCGAAAATCACCTCCTCTTTGTACTAATGGTAGTAACGTCTTATTAAAGTCACCAATTAATCCCAAGGAATATCAATATAATTTCGCATGTTTTTTAGATAGTCTCAAACGGCAGCAGGCCAGGTATGTAAAGAGGACTAGCATACACCCTAGAGCAAAGCCAAGAACTACCCCCACGAGAAATAGATAATGTTATGCATTAGGGCATAATAATAACCCAACTTATCCCAAAAGCCAACCGAATTCTTGTAGGGGATATGCTTGGTATTCCTTTTAGTAAATGAGCTATTTCATATGCTTGGTACTCCTTTTAGTAGCAAAACCACACACATTCCAGACAATAATAGACGTATCTTTAAAAATAATCATTGAGAAAGATATTTAAAAAAGGACTAAAAAACAACTTATATATCTCAACGTTGAAGCATTTCGATCGAGGGTTTCTTCAACCATATTATCCTCCTCAAATTCATCCCCACTCACTTTCTTCCTCCATGTTTGACCTCTCCAACTCCACTCGTGATTGCGTATCACCTTGAGGGTCTGGAGGTTTTTGGTTTGCTCCAAAATTCTGGATGTGAGCTACGTGAATGCATAAATCATGTTCCTGCACTTCAGTCTGAATATCTAATTGTTGGCTGTTAATTTTTCTACCCTGACAGTTGGACTTCATACCCCAAATTTTCATTTAATACCATTTTTACCCTTACCAAAATTACCAATTCCGGATTGGTGTATTACAAACAAAAATTCGGAATGTATTTTTAATTTTAGGGATGTGTTATAATAGCGCTTGTTTGAGTAAGCGCTATTAAAGAGTATAAACACCACTCCAACCATATACTACTGCCACGAATCCGTAATAATGTTTGCATTCCGAATCTTCTCTTTAATAGCGTTACTCAAACAAGCGGTATTAAAAAACATCCCTAAAATTAATTTTTCATTCCGAATTTATGTATTAATACATAAATCTGGAATGTATTATTCAGTTCTGGATTTTTTTATAAAACATAAATCCATAATTAAATAATACATTATGGATTTATGTATTAACACATAAATCCGGAATGAGAAAAATATGATATGGAATATTTGTTAAAGTAAGGAGCAAAATGAGAAGTTTGGGTGTATGTGGGGGTATGGGGTCCAACTGTTGGGGTAGAAAAATTAACAGCCCTTATTGTTTTTCACCTTGGGTAATGATCTCTAGCGTCTTGTTTGTAAGATAATGGAATGCGTGACTATTCTCATTAATCTGAATAGAATATATACAAGGATTTTGTAACGGTCAGTCAACTATACAATTATGACTGAATATATGCAATAATGACAGAATATATATAATTATGACTAATTATATGCAATAATGACAGAATATGCTATTCCTAATATTCTATTCTATCACACCCCCGCAGTCGAAGCGGGAGGTTCACGGACGCTGAGACTGGTCCGGAAATCATCGAAGAGGATGCGAGGAAGGCCTTTGGTGAAGATATCTGCAATCTGATGTCGAGATTGAACATGAAGTACGCGTGCCTGACCACGAGCTACCTTTTCCCGCACAAAGTGAATGTCCATTTCAATGTGCTTGGTGCGCTGATGTTGTACAGGATTGCCAGAGAGATAAATGGCACTGACATTGTCGCAATACACCAAAGTGGCCTGAGGAATAGGAAAATGGAGTTCCAGTAAGAGATTACGAAGCCAACATGACTCGGATACAACATTAGCAACACCTCTGTATTCGGCTTCTACACTGGAACGAGAGAGAGTGGGCTGTCTTTTGGAAGACCACGATATAAGGTTGTCACCTAGAAAAACACAGTACCCAGATGTGGAGCGTCGGGTGTCAGGGCATCCACCCCAATCAGCGTCAGTGTAGGAGATGAGTTTCGTGATGGGGGATGGAGATATATGAAGACCAAAGTGCATGGTGCCCTGGACATACCGAAGGATGCGTTTGAGAGCCAGCATATGTTCTGTCTTGGGTGCATGCATGTGGAGACAGACTTGCTGAACCGCATATGAGATGTCAGGTCTAGTGAAAGTGAGATATTGTAAAGCTCCTGCAAGACTGCGATAGAGAGAGGGATCCTCATAAGCAGTGCCTGATGACGTGCTGAGTTTCTGTTTGGTGTCGACAGGTGTGGCAGTCGGTTTGCAGGACGTCATGCCGGCACGTTCAAGGATTTCGGAAGCATAAGTGCTTTGACTGAGAAATAGGCCGCCCGGGTGGCGAGAGACGGCGATACCCAGAAAGTAACTCAACGGACCAAGATCTTTCATTGCAAACTCAGTAGCCAATAATGACATAATTGATTTGCGAAGCACATGAGTAGAAGTAATGAGGATGATGTCGTCCACATAGAGGAGAATGTATGCCATGTCAGATTGTTGTCGATATATGAAGAGAGAATGGTCTGATGTGCTATGTCGAAACCCAATGGTAGTAACATAGTCAGCAAAGCGTTGGTACCATGCTCTGGGTGCTTGCTTGAGACCATAGAGAGATTTCTTCAGGCGACAAACATAATCTGGATGAAGAGGATCACGGAAACCCAATGGTTGATGCATATAAACAGTCTCATGAAGGTCACCATGTAGAAATGCGTTCTGGACATCCAATTGGTGAATGGGCCAGGATTTAGAAAGAGCAATGGTGAGTACTGTTCTAATAGTAGCTGGTTTGACCACCGGGCTGAAAGTCTCATCACAATCCACACCTGCAACCTGTGACCTGCCATCACAAACAAGGCGAGCCTTATAGCGCTCAAAAGAGCCGTCAGAATTTTTCTTATGTTTGAAAATCCACATGCATCGAATAAGATTGGCATCACAAGGACGAGGAACTAAATCCCACGTCTTATTTCTAATAAGAGCATCAAATTCAGATTTCATTGCGGATGTCCAATTGGGGTCTGATAGGGCTAGTTTGTGATTTTTGGGTAAGGGAGAGATGGGGTGGTTTGAGTGAGAAATTGATAAGTTGAATAGTTTACGGGGTTTGGTAATGCCTTTCATACTACGGGTGGTGATAGTACGTGTGGGTGGTGGTTGTATTGGTGGGGGTGAGTTAGTCGGGATTGTAGTGGGTGGATTGACTGGAGAGGTAGGTGGCGCTGATTGTTGGTTTGTTGATGAGGATGGCTGGTCCGTGATGGTTGGTGGTGGTGATTGGTTATGTGTGGCTGGTGGGGGTGTTTGATTTTGCCACTGGTGTATAAGATAGGGGTGTGGGTCATCGTTGAGGAAGTGATAAGAGTGGGGTGAGGGTGAGTGTATCTTGGTGAAGGGAAATTGGGTTTCATCAAAGATAACATGCCTCGAAATTATTAGTTTTCTGTTTGACAAATCAAAACATTTGTATCCTCTATGATTAGAAGGATAACCCAAAAAGACACATGGTGTAGAGCGTGGTTGTAATTTGTGGATTGTAGGCGACGGGAACAACGGATAACACAAGCAACCAAAAACTCGTAAGTGTGTGTAGGTGGGGTCACGATGGTATAGGAGTTGTGTAGGTGACTTATCTTGAAGTGTTTTGCAGGGAAGAATAATTAGCAAGTAAGTTGCCATGTGAAGAGCATGATGCCAAAAAGAATGGGGAACAGAAGAATGAGCCAGCATGGCGCACATCATATTATTAATGGTTCTTATTTTTCGTTCTGCTTTCCCATTTTGTGAGGATGTGTGAGGACAAGAGAAGCGAAAAACAAGACCATGGTTTGCGGAATATTGTTGGAATAGCTCATTATTATATTCACCGCCATTGTCACATTGAAAGGATTTGACGCTTAGTGAGAATTGTGTTTGAATAAGATTAGTAAGTGACTGGAACATTTCAAAAACTTGAGATTTTCTGCTAATAGGAAAAGTCCACAAGAAATTTGTAAAATCATCCAAGAAAAGAACATAATATTTATGACCAGCAGAACTCAAAACGGGAGAAGTCCACAAATCACTATGTAAAATATCGAAAGGCATCAAAGTTATTGTTTGAGAATTAAGAAATGGCAATTTAACTTGCTTGCCTAAAACACAAGAGTCACAAATAACAGAAGGATTAAAAGGTTCACAACAGATGAATTTATTATTGCGAAGAGAATTGAAAACATGGGTGCCAGGGTGACCAAGGCGACCGTGCCAGAGACTAGACGTAAGACCAACAAAACTTGGGGAAGTGGTGACTGGATATAGATCGCCAAGACTGTCACATCTCATGAGAGGCATCCCCGTCTGAAAATCAGATACAGTAAAACCAAAAGGGTCAAAGGAAACAGAAACATTGTTGTCAGTGGTGAGTCGCCTAACAGAAATCAAATTTTTAATAATATTCGGGGCATGTAGGACATTGTTTAAGTGTAACGGTTTGTAAGGGGTGGCTATTTGTGTGTGTCTGGTGCCGTGAATTGGGATACCATGGCTATTACCAACAATGATTTTCTGATTTGAATTACTTAAAGGAAAATAAGACGAGAGATTACCTTGTGATGCTGAAGTGTGAGTGGATGCGCCAGTGTCCATGTTCCACGGGTCCTCAGGAGTGTTGAGAGACATGGTGTGCATAGCTGCCTCGATGTCTGTCGGTGTCTGAGAGGTAGTAGCAGTATATGCCTGAGGACGCTGTCCTAGGATGCCTGACTGCTTGGGAGGACCAGTTGGGCGTGTCCACTGAGATGTGGGATACGGGCACGGAGGCATGGTCCATGGTGGTGGGGCCCCAACCCCATTGTTGCCAGGGTGGATACTGCTGCTGTTGCTGCCAAGGAGGAGACGACCATGATGGAGGAGCATTGGAAGCTCCAGACCGAGGTGCACTGCGTTGACCACGCCCACCTCCGCGGCCTTGGTTTCCACGAGGGCGAGAGCGGTTGCCAGAGCGACGATTGTTCTGCTGAGAAGTGTCGGTAGAAGGTTGCTGCTGAGCGGTGTGCAAGACAGTATGAGAGCCAGTGCTGGTCATTTTAGCCATACCTGCTTCTTCCAAAGTGAGCATAGAGCGAGCCTGATAGAAGGCCGGAAGAGGATTACTCTGTCGAATCAAGGTAGCAACGCTGCGGTAAGCTTCTGGAAGACCAGAGATCAGTTGAAGTACCAGACGGTGGTTGTTGACAAGAGAGCCGACATTTCTCAACTGGCGAGAGCATCTTGAGGCGCTGACAGTAGGCAGAAACATTGGGAAAATCCTCCATACGAGTGGTGGAGAATTCTTGCTCAAGAGTGACAGCACGAGCGTTCTGGTTGTCCTGAAATATGTCTGCCAGGCGGTTCCAGGCTGCTGCGGCAGTGGAGTCAGGTTCCAGAATGGTCGACAGCAGATCAGTGGAGATGGTGGAATAGATCCACTGAAGAACAGTGGCATCAAGAGTGACCCATTGTTCGTAGTCGGCGCTAGTAGGAGCTGGCGGTGGTTTTTCATTGGAGGGAACGATGTGATGCAAGACACGATGAGAGCGAGCATGGATGCGGAAAAGCTCGGCCCAGGTTCCGTATTGATCTTTTTCCATTTCAAGGATGATAGGAATGTTGTTCTTGACGTTGGAGACAGCAAGGGCGGGATGAAACTCGGTTTTCTTGGAAGAGGAAGAAACCGAGGGAGGGGAGGGGGGTCGCGAGTCTGACATGATGGCGGAAGGGGAGAAGGCGAGGAGGAGAAGGGTTGCGGCGCTTGGAGGGGCGCGGCGCAAGGAAGCACCGGAGAGGGTTCAACGATCGGAGGGGAAGAGCGATCGGAACGGCGCGGGCAAATACGGCAAGGGTTCGTGTGCGGCGCTGGGTTCGGTGTTTAGAGAGGGATCGTGTTTAGGTTTGATACCATGTAAGATAATGGAATGCGTGACTATTCTCATTAATCTGAATAGAATATATACAAGGATTTTGTAACGGTCAGTCAACTATACAATTATGACTAATTATATGCAATAATGACAGAATATGCTATTCCTAATATTCTATTCTATCATTGTTACTAGAGTTTGGCCCAATAGAAACATTTGACGGCCCTCTTTTATCACTTCTGACCCAAACCGTGTAAGGCTTAAATCCTCCATGTTATCCATCCTCTTTTGATGTGCTTGGTAGCCATGAAAACCAAGAGAAAATAAAGGAAATGAAAGAAAAGTAAGAGAATATGCCATTTTCTTTTGTTTGGTTGCCTTATAAAAAAGGAAGGAAAGAAAGGTTTTAGTGGGTCCCATACCAAATTTTGTTTCTCCCATTTTTGGAATAAAAGGAAGGGAAAACACAATTTTTTTATGTAAATGACATATTTAACCTTGCATTAAAATTAACACATTGCAATAAAAAATATTTTTCTTATTTAATAAAGGTTTTAGTTTTGTCATTTTAGACAATACACTTTTTAGAAAATATTTTATCTTATCACTTCTCTTTCCTTGGCTATACTAATTTCCTTTGACTTTCACTTAAACCAAACAACTAAAAAATCATCTCATTTTTTTGTCAAAAAAAAATCATCTCATTTTCTTCTTTCTTTCATTCCAAAAATGACACAAATAGTTAAGTTCTTCATGTGTTTATTTAGTGTTAGAAAAGATCAAAACAACAAAATTAGTATAGCCAAGGGGTTGGCCTAGTGGACCATGACAAAATTTGTATCCAGGAGGTCCCAGGTTCAAATCCCCACTAGTCCCCTTGGGGTGAGGTAAATGTAATTACATCCTGAAGTGCTCAAAAAGCACGAATGTCTTCCCTGCCATGGACTGGGCACCATCCCCTCACCCAAAAATAGGGTCCTTTTGATTCGCAAATAGGTAAGTAAGTACTGGACTGGACAACATGTTGTCCAGTACACTGTTTGGTAAACACCCGACAACGCAAGCAAAAAATGTGTAAAATTTACTATAATTCTCTTTATGTGGTTGTTGTCGTTAAACACTTCAATCCTAGCTGTAGATTCGGCCAGAGGTTTGGACAGTCTGTGATTCCTCTTTCTTCAAGCGATTGCGTCGAGGAAGGAACTCTGTTCCTCGACTATGGGTTCCAAAGAGTGTTAGGTTATGTGTGAGAGGGACGTGTGGCTTGGATTATCTACGAAACAAAGAAAACATAAAGAGAAAGCGACAAAGCGAAGATAAAGTTAGTAAAAGACTTGTGTATTGATTGATGTGTGTTTTTGAAAGAATCGATTAGGTGTGCCTCCAAATTTTTGGACTTGACTACCACATCATCAATGTATACTTCCATACTCTTTTTAATGATAGGCTCTATATTGGATAACCATTCTACATACTTGGCGGTCCTTATGAACTCAGCCTTCAGTAGCCTTTCTATCTCAGCTTTGATCTGTGGCATCAGCTGAGGTTTAAATTTTCTCGGCAGCTATTTATGGGGCTTGCATCCGTCCTTGATAGACAATCGATGTTCTACCAACGCTCTATCCAAGCCTGGCATCTCATGGTAATCCCAAGCAAAGCAGTCATGGTATCCCTTAATCAGCTCCACCACTTGATCCCTCTGTTGCATGCTGAGGATCCCACTGATTTTGGTCATCCTCGGTTCTGTTTCCGTTCCTAGATTGACCTCCACCAACAGATCCTGAGCTTCGAACGTGGGGACTCTTCACTGAATAGGCTCAATGTGAGGAGGATCAGCCAACTGTCTTTCTCTGACGTCATCCGATGCCCTCGGGTGCAAATCATCCTAGAGCTCATCCTCCTCATATACTGCACCAAACATGGCTTCTTCAATACTGGACTCAACCTGGAAAAGGTGTAACCTGTTCAGTAGGCTCGGTAACTCAGGAGGTATATCAATCATCAGACTTGTTATCGGGTTGTGGATCGGCCAACATTTTGAGTTCGAAACCCTCTCTTGTCCATTCGCAGGACTCCACCCCTCCTTCCTCATAGCTTCTTGGTATAGCAATAGGGCACATGTGAGGGGAGTAGAACACTGCCTCGAACATCTTCACTTCGGCAGGAAAAGATTGGGATCAGCTTCCACTATCTCCACCTTATCACCAATCCATATCATCAGCTGCTGATGTAACGTTGAGGGCACACATTCACTTGTGTGAATCCAGTCCCTCCCCATGATTACAACATACAATGGCTTCCCTTCTATAACGAAAATATCTGATCGCGTTACCTTCGATCCCATAGTAACATCGGCCACCAACACGCCCAAGGCCTGAGAGGGGTGGCCCATGAAGCTGGTCATGGTCATGGTGGTAGGGATGAGATCTTTGGCGTTCTTTCCGAGCTTCTTCATGGTAGCCAAAGGCATTATATTCAGTACAGTACCACCATCCACGAACACCCTATTGAAGAGCTTCCCGTTTAGGTGAGCCTTGATGTACAACGGCTTCAAGTGTTTTACCATGTCTGCTGTAGTTTTTTCTAATAGCACTCCTTCGGTCACCTGATATTGTTTGATTCTGTCAAGGCAGCCCATTCGGCCTCCTCGGTAAAAACATCACCCTCAAGTTCCTTGGGTTGTCCTTTGGCTCCACATAACTCTAATGGCAGCAACCCCACCATTTCTATTTCTGCGAGGAAACTTTCCTCCTTCCTCATCCAGTATGTCATCCAAAATGGAATCATCCATCAGTTCCTCCTCAAACACGAGTGGCCCGAATGGATCCTCTGTACCATCATCCATTTCTACGTCCACAGCTTTCTCCGCCAATGACCTTGGGACTTCCTTAGAAGAGGACTCCTCAGTGTCAGCCTTTAGTGCCATGGTCTTCCTCGGGCTATGGGGGTCAGACAAACACTCCATTACAACGTCCGTTATGGGGCTACCAGCTATCTCCATTGCCCCAATCAGGTTATTCACCTCAATTTTCCGTTAAGGAACAGTGTCAAGGATCGGTGCCTCAACGGGGGTTACATTGCTTGTGCTATCCTCGTTGGTTTCAGGAAAAGCCTGATCCAATACATTGGCTACAGAGGCCCTAGGAATCTCCTGCGCGTCCGTTCGTTGAGTCGTGGTTGTAACACCCCAATTTTCGTGTTAAAATACGTGTGTATGCATTTAAATAAGTATACAATTTTGCGATGTTGTTTTGTGTATTTTTACTTTAGTAATTAATATTTAAAGAGGTAACTTAATTTTTAGTGATTATTTGTTTTTATGGAATATTAATTTTGATTTATAAACATTGTTTTGAAAGTAGTATTTTGTTAATAGAGTGTTAAAAAGGAGTTTGCAAGGTAAAAATATTTTTAAAGAATGTATAATATAGTTTTGGCCTGTTTACTATACATACAGCCCCTAATTTTAAGTGAATTGTTATTCACACCCCTCAGCACTATTCATCTTCTTTTTCTCATGAGAATCAAACTCACGACAACACCACCAGGTTTCAAACCCTTATGAACCGTCCAAGCCGACTCGGTCTTTTAGAGCCCGGCACGTAAGACCAGTTTGGTGACTCATGAGCAAACTGTGTGGTGGCAATCGAAGAATAGGCCACGTGCCCGGATTGGTGACTTACAGATCGGATAAGATCACCACGTAACCGACAGCGTAATAGAGAGAAGGGAGACGTCATCATCTTGAACCCGGACATGCATCCACCTCGGCAGTTAAAGCAGAGGTCGGCTATAAATAGGGGTCGTAGGAAAAGAGAAAGTTGAAAATAACATTGTAATGAGATATAACCGAGATAGACAAATTGCTATCCGGTCTCCTTGTAATAATTCCGACTTGTTAATATAGATATGGTCACCACTTGCCGTGATCACCGATGCCGTTCACTGACTTCATTTCGTGGCAACATTGCCAGGAATGAACCCCGAACTCAACGTCCATCCATTCCTGTGCACTTTCCAACCCAGGAAACTAGCACTTCACCGGTGACAACGACCACGACCATACCCGTTGTCACTGAAATCCCAATTCAACAACCATCAATTCCTGTTCAACCTGTGACGGAAGAGCACCCCTTGCTAGTAGGAGTCAACACCGTCATTGACGACCTCCGCAAACAGAACCAAGCCCTGCAGCGTAGAATGGATCAACTTCAACAGGAAAGGGACCACAACAGTCTGGACAACGTCCAGATAGAGAAGCCCCAGCCTTTGGTGGATTCCATCATGTCAGACATGTTTCCACAAAACTTCAAACCTCCTCCACTTGAAAATTATGATGGCAAAAGGGACCCTCAAGAACATTTGACAGCCTTCGACACCCAAAAGGCCATCATTGGCGCACATGCAACCCTGAAGTGCAAGTTGTTCTCAGGAACCATGAAGGGAGCAGCCCTTCGATGGTATATGATTTTACCCCGGAAATTTATTACCAGTTATGCCGACTTCACCAAAAATTAATCAAACATTTCTCAGATAGGAGGCATAGGAAGACCACAACTGCTACCCTGTTCAACACCAGGCAGGGACCCAATGAATCTCTCCGAAAATACTTGGGCTAGAGACATAACCCTCAACGTCTAACATCCCGACCAATGACAGTTTGCCGACGCCTTTGTTAATGGCCTCTGAGGAGGGCAATTCAACGAGTATTTAGCCTACAGGCCGGCATAAAATATGCAGGAGGTCCTAGCCAGGGCAGAGGCATACATGAAAGGGGAGGAAAGTAACACTGAAAAACGTAACCAGGATGTCACAGAAAGAGTGCAAGATCGTAGGCATCAACCTGAGGAATTCCATCGAAATACCTCTCAGCGCCATGAACCTCAGCGCAAATCTAGCCCACAAAGGGGAGGGCTAACCCCCTTGAACCAAAGAAGAGAGGTCATTTTGAAAGACATCCTACACACAAAACTCTTCCCAGAATTGAACCCAGCGAGAAGAGCCTTAGGCAGAGACACTCACCTCTGGTGTGAATATCATAGAGCCTGGGGACACGAAACAGAGAATTGCTTCGCCCTCAAGAACGAAAATGAAAATTTGATCAGAAAGGGTTTCCTAAAGAAGTACGTTAAGACCGACTCAGAGGGCTCAGCAAGCCATACTTCAGAAGAGCCTCGGCCAAAGCTGCAATCCCAGGTAGTCAAATTAGACAACAATGGGGGAGAATAGGAAGTCCCTCCGGTGCAGCACATCCTAAATACCATCTCCGATGGATTTGCGGGCGAAGGTGAAACTAGTTCTGCTCGGAGAAGGTACGCTCGCCAAATTATGCATGTTGCTGAGTCCAATTCCAATCTCGCGGTTTCCAGGAGTGAGCCTGATTTGAATTTTTCTCCAAAAGACTTATAGGGGATTCTCCAAAATTCCAATCTGATGTTTGCGAATTTTTCTCTCAATTCGCAAACATCAGATGCTTCTAAACCCCACCAAATGCTCTTTTGGTGTGCAAGCAGGTAAATTCCTCGGCTTCATGTTGACAAACAGGGGAATTGAAGCCAATCCTGTCAAATGCAGAACCATATTAGAAATGCAAAACCCGTCCAGTCCCAAAGAAGTACAACAACTTACTGGCCGGCTAGCAGCGCTCTCCAGATTCTTATCATGTGCAGGTGACAAAGCTTTCCATTTCTTCGCCTCCTTGAAGAAAGGCGGCCATTTCGAATGGACTAATGAATGCCAAGTCTCTTTCGAAAACATCAAGCAATTCCTTTCCTCACCTCCAATTTTGGTCAAGCCAAAAGTAGGAGATCCATTACTCCTATACTTAGCAGTGTCAGAAAAAGCAATGACCTGATTTCTAATCAGAGAAGAGGGTAAAGAGCAACGTCCGGTCTACTTCTGCAGCAAAGTTCTAAAAGGTGCCGAGATATCAAAAAATCGAGAAACTAGCCCTGGCTCTCATCACAACTGCAAGGCGACTTCGCCCTTATTTTCAAAGCCACAAGATTGTCGTCAAAACAAATCACCCAATCAAGCAAGTCCTAAGAAAGCCCGATCTTGCAGGTAGAATGGTGGCCTAGTCCATAGAGCTGTCCGAATATGACATTACCTTCCTCCTGAGGGGAGGCATAAAGGCACAAGTCCTTGCTGATTTCATGGTCGAGCTTGCACCAGATGATTCAGAATCCAATTTTGTATCCTGGATTTTATTAGTAGATGGTGCATCCAACCTCAAAGGCAGTGGTGCAGTAATCACCCTAGAAAGCCCGGATGGACTTTTGATAGAACAATCCCTCCGTTTCAACTTTCAAGCCAACAACAATCAAGCAGAGTATGAAGCCCTAATTGCAGGAATGAAGCTGGCTAAAGAGGTCGGCGTACAGCACCTCAAGGTCAAAAGTGACTCCCAATTAGTCACCAGCCAGGTCTCTAGAGAATTCCAAACGAGAGACGCTCAACTCAGCAAATACCACCAGAAAGTTAAGGGTTTGGCAAATTGCTTCACATCCATTGAACTGTTATATGTTCCAAGAGAGCAGAATATTCGAGCTGATGTCTTGTCTAAAATAGCAAGCACTAAAAAGCCATGAAACAACCATACGGTTATACAAGAAACGTTGCTCGCTCCCAGCGTAGAAGCGGGAGAGATGCACTCCAATTTCGTACAACTAACATACAAGAATCACTGCTATACACTTCAAACAACAGACTGGACTTCTCCAATCTTGTCCTATTTGGAGCATGACATATTGCCAGCAGATGAGCACGAAGCAAACCGACTCCGCAGAGAAGCCGCCAAGTACACCCTAGAAGCCGCCAAGTACTCCTCTATTACGATGCCTACTCCCTGATGAAGCAGACTATCTAATGAAAGAAATCCACCAAGGAATTTGTGGAAGTCACATAGGAGGAAGAGCATTGGCCAATAAAGTAATCCGAGCTGGCTACTACTAGCCACGCCTCAATAAAGATTGCATAAGCTTCTCAAAAGCCTGTGACAAATGTCAAAGACATGCCGACCTCCACCATTCCCCAACTACAACTCTCCAATCCATATCAGCACCATGGCCTTTCTACAAATGGGGGGCTGACATCCTAGGACCATTTCCTACAAGTCCGGGACAAGTCAAGTTCCTAATTGTGGCAGTGGAGTACTTCACCAAGTGGGTGGAAGCAGAACCTGTTGCTAAGATCACGGCGGCCAGAGTCAAGAAATTCTACTGGAAGAACATAATATGCCGTTTTGGTTTGCTTGCCGAGACAGTATCTGACAATGGGACCCAATTTGCAATTCGGTAGTTGTAAATTTTTGTAAAGAACTCGGCATCCAAAACAAGTTCACGTCCGTCGAGCACCCACAAGCAAACGGCCAAGCCGAAGCTGCGAACAAAGTCATCTTATCCGGCCTGAAGAGAAGGTTGGACGAGGTCAAAGGCAATTGGGCCGAACAACTATGTCAAGTCATTTGGTCGAATCACACCACCCACACTCTACAACTGGTGAAACGCCCTTCAAACTCGCATTTGGATCAGATGCCATGATCCTAGTTGAATTCGGCGAACCAAGTTTCCGAAGAGATAACACTGTAGAACCATTTAACTCGACCAATCTCAAGGCTAGCCTGGAACTGCTGGATGAAACCAGAGAAATTACTCATCTGCGCGAATTTACAGTTAAACAGCGTGCAGCTCAGCGATACAACTCAAAGGTTATGCCCAGAGAAATGAGACCTGGTCCTAAGAAAAGCTTCCAAATCGGACGGGGCTAGAAAACTTTCCCCAAACTGGGAAAGACCCTATAGAATCATGTCCGAGCTCTCTCCAGGAGCTTACAAGCTAGAAACTCTAACTAGGCACACCTGTTCCAAGGTCATGGAACTCGACCAACTTGCGCTTCTACTTCAGTTGAAGTATGCTTCCCCCTAAGGTGTACTGTAGATGATTTCATGTACCTTCCTTTTAAGCAATGCTTTTTATTTCCTTGTAATTTCCCTTTGTACTATTTCATGCATTTCTACAAACTATGAATATCAAAAGTACTCTTTTCTCCCACAGGTAATTTTTATCGAGGCTTGCCAGTTGATTATATTCCCGTGTTACGCATTTTGCATCTCTTTAAGTGGTGTTAAAACAAGCACCGACTTGTACTAAGTCTCCATGAGACAAGGTGTAGCGACCGAAAAATCCGAAGGAGGGATTCTTCGTCATTTTTGCAATGAAGCCGCCATCAATATTTATTAAATAGGAAAAACATTGAAAAAACCTTTATCTTTGGGTTCGGGGGTCGATTATGTGTGGGGAAGGTATTAGCACCCCACAACATCATTTCAAAAGAAAGGTTACCATTTAATTTAATGTGTAGAGAAAAAGTTAATTCAAAGAAACACTCTAATTTACCCTTTTTATTATTTGCAAAATTGAAAAAGAAGACTTAATAAAAATTTTAGTTTTTTGCGCTTGACACGAGTGGGCCCCTGCTCCTACGTATCCCCAGGTGCGATGGAGAAATCAAAGCTACGTAGTTCTTGGATAGAAAAAAGTTTGTGTGTTGGTGTTTTTTTTTTTTTTTGAAATTGGGAGAGGTATTCGTAATGACCAAACATGTAAAACTCAGAGTGGTCATCACTCATAGCTCGTTTGAAAACTTAAGCTGTTATTAACGGTCAAACAAGCTAAGCTCAGAGTGACCATTAGTAACAAACCATTTTTTGTGAATAAGTGTTTTAAAAAAACTGGTTTGGAAGCATTATGATGTAATAATAAAAAAAACTAAATGAGTTGTAATAGAAAAGGAAGCATAATTGACAGGGGTGTCATGTTATTAAAAGGGGGTGTATTTAGCTGCAGGGATGCTGTGTTATAAAAAGAAGGGGGTGCGAATAACATCCAGTAGCCCAATCTGCGTTTTGGGGAAAAAGAGAGAGGTCTGCGAAATCTGGGCCTAAGTAGGGGGCTGTATGAATTAAGAAGTGGTGGTGTGGAAGTAAATCTGATGTTTTTTTTTTTATTAAAATTTAAAAATAAAATAAAAGGAAATGAGGTATAAAAGGAAACTAGTGGTTTTGAGAACCCTAGTTTTCCATCTCTCCTCTCAGCCCCGTTTGGCAAGTCTGGAGAGAGAAAGAAAAGATTTTGCAAAGAGAGAAAATGAGAGAGAGAAGGAAGAAAGGAAAGGGAAGAGGCGAGAGAGGGCGGTGGTGAGGGAAGAGGAAGATGACGATCGGAAGAAGGCCAGACGTGGGGAACGTCACTGACCTGCCGTTCCATGGCCGGCGGAGAAGGTTGTGGACGACGGTGATGGGGGAAAGCGATGGGCACGGCGAAGGGGTGACAACACCCTGACGCGAAGGACGAGGACGCGGTGGGAGGGTTCGGCAGCGTCACTTGGTGGCAACGGCGAAGGCTCGCAAAGGCGTGGGGACGATGATTGCGGCGGCGGCGACACCGTGTTCGGTGGCCGGAGGTAGCAGGTAGGTTCTGTTCAGTTCTTGTCCTTTTTTTTATAGATTCATTTCCCTCCTCCATTAATTTCCACTTAATCTGTTCCTAGTTTTTTCAAAGAACTCTAAATCCTAAGTTTATTTCAACAATCAAATTCTACTTGTAAATTTTTAACTCCTAGTTCCATTTGTTATGACATGTTTCAGATCCTCTTTTTTTTAAGTCATGGATAGTTATACAATAAGAAACGCTAATAATTTGGAATCTAATCAATCAGATGCTTGGTAAAAAATGTATGCTAGCATTTCAAGTTCTAAGCAACAAAAATATTCACATGTTCTCGATACTTCAAAAGAAAATTAGTAACTGAGATACCAACCTGGCTTCCTGAAAGAAAATTGATTTTTTTGTTGTTAATCCCTACCCTTTGCTCTACTGCTACTGCTATTTTTCGTTTGTATTTCTCTCAGTTTTTGCGTGTATGTTGCTGTCTCTCTGAATATTTTTGTGTATTTTTCAGTCTCTGTGCCTCTGTGAATATGTGAAATTTCTGTGTATTTTGGTGTCAATTTTCGTCGATCGTGTTCCCCCTTTTTTCTGTGATTGTGTTACTGTTTTATAGGTGGATTGATGAGGTGCTGAGGGGCTAATTTAGGGCACCAAAAGGACAACATTTTGAGGAGGAATCAAAAGGACAATAGCTGGAGCAATTTAGGGCACCCAGGACAGTCAAAGGAAGGACAATAGCAAGGAAAAGGGAATCAAAAGGACAGCTAAGCAGCTAGGGCAGCTGATGCGCCCTCTTCCTCTTCTTTTTTCTTTTTTTTGAAATTTTGTATTTTAATTTTTTTGTATTCTTTTTGTATTATTTTTTGCTGTTTGCTTTTTGAGTTTATATGTGTAAAAAAACTGCATTTTATAACAAAAGACCTTCGACCATTCGGCTTTCTATTTATTATTTTTTTTACACCAATAACAATAGACTAAATAATAACAACAACGAAATAGAATAAAACGAGCATCAAACAATCGTTGTACGAGAGTGCCAACGACACGCGCGTATAAAACGATATGTGACGCAATAAGAATTTTTGGATTTTAATTGATCGGACAAAATTAGGGTATGACACAAGGGTCCCCCTTTCCAAAGGGTTACTCCCACTACCTTCTACTGCAATTGAAGTAAGTAAAACCAAAATTAAAAAGTAGGCAAGAACTTGCATAAAGTCTCCATGAGACGAGGGTTCACTTCTCTTTTGAAGATCACTCCCACTCACTTCTACCGCAATTGAAGTTAGTAAAAATAAAATAAAAAGTAAGCAAACACTTGCACAAGTCTCCATGAGAAGAGGGTTTGCTTCTCTTTTGAAGATCACTCCCACTCACTTCTACCGCAATTGAAGTTAGTAAAAATTAACCACTTAATTAGAAAAAGAACTGAGATCTCCCTGAGATCGTTCAAGACCAACAAAGGTCAGTGGTTACTCACTCAGTTATAGGTCAATGGGATGTTTATTCAAAAACAAAATCCTAAAACCTAGGGGAAATGGGGTCACGCATGAACCTTAAAAAAACAAACCAAACCGGTTAACGAAATAAACCGGATCCATATAGAACAAGGGCAAACGGCATCAAGTTAACTTGTTGGTTTGAAATTTGTAAAGCAAATCGAAGAGCTAAGCCAGAAACCGAGTTCATATAAATAAGACAAAGTCACAAAGGCATCATTACACTAAGCCGATTTGTGAAACCTGAGATTCTTATAGCAAAGTTTTACAAACGGTAAGAGCAAATAAACTCAGCGTTCAAAAAACTAATCGAAAGATCTCATTTCGTCAAAAGATCCCGAAGGCATCAAAAGATAGAGCCCGGCAAGACACAAGCTAAGTAAAGAACAATACAAAAGGCACGACAATAATGAAGAACCCAGAATTTCATTTCATTTAAAAAGCCCAAAGGCGTTACAAAGTGAGAGCTCGGAGGCATTGCAAAATAGAGCCCGGAGGCGTTACAAAATAAAAGCTAAGATAATAAAAAGGAGCCCGAAGGCATAACAACAAGGCAGGAAAGTTATCACTTCTCGTTGTCCCCCTCATTTTCAACAATTCCCTCACCCGTCTTGTCATCCTGCTCTTCATCACAAGAAGCCGGCATTTCTACAAGCTAGCCTTCTGATATGGTTTTGAAAGCACTTATCTCAGATAGGTCGAGGTCGGGATAGAGAACTTCCCCTTGTGCCTTGGTTTTGTCAAAGCCCGTCAAAACTCCACCAGCAACATCAACCCTCAGCTCCTCAATCTCAGCATTTTTCTGAGCAAGAGTTTCAGACTGAGCCTGCATTTCTTGACGGACTTTGTTGAGCTTCTCCGTCCATTCAGCCTCTCTGTCCTCCAAGGTTTTCTTGACGAACTCGTACTTCTCCTTAAACTTGGTTTCCTGAGAAGCCAGCTCGGCCTTCAAAGGAGTAACCTCTTTGGCCAAGTCGCCCTGATCCGCCAAAGTCTTCTTCGCAACTTCCAGATTCTTCCTGCTCTCACGCTCCTGAAGCCTAAGATTGTTAAATTCTTCTCCAATATAGAATGTGGAACCCGGTGCTTTCTCGCTGCTGAAGCACGCATTCCCCACGCGTGGAGTAGTTGAAGGGTGGCAGTGAAGCTGAACAGACTTGACAGTGAAGTGACATAAAGCAGAATTGATGGGACATAAAGCACAATGCTTGTTCCTAAGGCAGAACAAGTGCCACACACGGCGTTGGACTTTATCTCTTCGCATTCCATCAATCCATTCAGGTTCTCTCAACTAACGAAGACCCCGACACAAAAAGTAGAACAAGGTCAACAAGGAAGTGACTCTTAATATCCTCGGCAAGTCAAAAGCCTTTTTTCTCCAACAAACTATTCTCATACCTTAAGCTCTTCATCCTTACAGCATTCGAGCTTGGGGGTTGTGAACCGTCCAAGCCGACTCGGTCTTTTAGAGCCCGGCACGTATGCCTGGTTTGGTGACTCATGATCAAGCTGTGTGGTGGCGCTTGAAGAATAGGCCACGTGTATCCGGACTGGTGACTCACAGATCGGATAAGATCACCATGTAACCGGCAGCGTAATAGAGAGAAGGGAAACGTCATCATCCTGAACCCGGACATGCAACCACCTCGGCAATTAAAGCCGAGGTCGGCTATAAATACGGGTCGTAGGAAAAGAGAAAGGGGAAAATAACACTGTAATGAGATATAACCGAGATAGACAAACTGCTATCCGGTCTCCTTGTAATAATTCCGACTTGTTAATAAAATTCTATTCAAGTACACCTTATTTCCTTTTCTCTCTCCTCGAGTTCTCCCTCATCAAGCCACGGCGGCTCACGAAACCTTGACATCCTTCACAAAATCAGCCGCTGAACTCATTTTTGGTCTCACCTCGGTCGATTACAGTGTAGTTTTGCCAGAAACAACCACGTTTCCTCTCTTTGGGCGGACCATTTTTGGCCATTTTCAGCCACTACAGTTACCTACTCGAAAAACGAACCTTGTTTTTGAATTCCTTTCGTCAAAACCTTCAGGAAACACTAGACTCTTTTTGGTTTCACAAAAATTGACGTCGGACCCTTTGTAACTCATTGTGTCGGTGAGACTTTTTCCTGTCACTCATTTTGTGCCTTTTGATTCCGTTTTGTTGGCTAATATTACTATTAATTATTTGGAACTAATTTTTGTACTTCATTTAATTCTACAGCCACATTTCGTGGTTCTTTGTACCCGCGTTCTAATGATATTATTCGGCGTTGTTCGTTCCTCAAATTTGTTGCCGTGGGTGAACCTACTTCATTTTATTTTTCTATGGATTACTTTTATCGAGGTACGGGGATGATCTTCTGGTTATATTCGGGCTATAGGGTATCATTAAAGTTGTAGGGATTTCCATTAACCCCTTGAACACTTACTTAAATATGCATATGGCCTCATACAATGAGGCCAACATCAAAAAAGTGAAGTTATTTTAAAGCATGTGATTAATAATTCAACTATCAAGATTGGGTCTTATGTGTATGTCTATTATGAATATTGTTTGTACACGTTTGATTTTATTGAACTTTTGAATGTGTGGTGTCAATTGAGTATATGAATGTTTAACGTGATATTCTGGTATTATATCCTTGTGTGTTTGACTGTTGTAACTTGTTCCTCTCACATGTTGTATTAGTTTCTGTTGATAGTATAGTATATTGGTACCAAACGATTAAACTGATTTGTTCGATTGGAGTGATTCTGTTGTATCTTAAAAGTAGATTAACTATAGTGTAAGATTTATTGTTTAAAAATATTATACGCTATACTAAAATAGGAAACAATAGAATTAGAGTTAGTAATTAAACTTATATTAATATTTTGATGTTTTAATATTTGAATAAGAAATACTATTGGTGGATTTGAGAGTATATATAAAGAATTATATGGATTCGAATGAATAAATGTGCGGGTAAAACATGTGTGTCCTTGTTACTATCTTCCGTATACTATGTGATATATGATTATGACTTGATATCATTGTGATGAGCTACCTAGCCTGTAACAGGTGAGAATGGTGCTCAGGAGATACTGTGATTGTGTTTGTTATATGTGATTGTGCGTGTTGTGATATGGTACCCTTGAGTCTGAGTCACTTAGCATGTGAGGAGCGAGAATAATAATTGAGTCATGTTATGGCAAACCTAGTATCTTTGAGTCTGAGTTACCAAGTCTGTGAGAGGCGATTCGGTAGTCAAGTGATGTCATAGTTGACCTAGTGTGGTTGAGTCTCAGTTAGCTAGCCTGTGAGAGGCGACCAGTGTCTCCGAGTCTGAGTTACTTAGCCTGTGATGAGAGGCAATAATGGTGTTTAATTAAGTGAAATATAACTCACTTAGTTTCATTGAGTCTGAGCTACCTAGCCCGTGAGAGGTGAAGATGGAGCTCAGGTGCTACTGTGTTTGGTTACGTGTCATTGAGTCTGAGTCATCTGGCCTTAGGGTGAGGCAAAGATGGTTCTCCTTTTTTTACTTGAGTCTAGGGAGAGACATTCTTGTGTTGGCATTATGAGACATGCATATCATACATTCGTGACTTGTGATGACTTATGATTTTATCGCGATTTTTTTTTGACTCGTGATTGTCTCTATGGAAATTTGTGTTTGTAATGACACGTATGATTTACCAGTAAATAAAAAGTCGGTGTAACCTATAAGTAATTTAAAGTACATATTTCATACGTAAGTTATTCAGTGAATTTATTGTTGTGCGTGATTAAATGAGACTAGTGTCTTCCTAGATGTTTATCTTATAGTTTTAATATGGCTCGAATGTGATTCTCACTGTACAACCACATTTTTCAGATAATTTTGATGGGTTGCATGTCTTTCCTGGGAGTCCATTTCAGTCAGATGTTTTTGAATATGGGACGCAGGTCCTCGTGTCCTCGTGATTATATGGTGTCAAACTCTGACTAGGTGAAATATCGGGATGATGGGATTTATTTCGGTGTATTTTTATTAAAAGTGATTATCTATACGTCTCTATAGATGTAAAGAAAGAATGACGCACGTGGTGCCTTTTTCCCGAGTGCGGATAAAATTAATCAAATCCAATACGTGAATCTTTTCTAACTTTATTTTATTCACGTTATTTTAATTTATTTCAAGAAAGTCCTCTAATTTTCCATAATTTTCTCTATTAAATTATTTTTGGGAAAGGGGTGTCACAGTGGTTAGCATTTGCAGCACGCCCCTCATCTTCTAAATAGCCCTCGCCCTCTGTGCCCTTCTCTTATGCGTGCGTGTCTGAATGGCTACTTTGGTGGGCAATTCTTTGAACACCCTCTTTGTCATCCACTGGTCTTGGGGTACCTCTGGGGCGGTTTCACTGTTCTGGTGGCCCTTACCCTTGCCACCTTCTTTTCTCCCTTAGGGGCGGACCTCTTTCCGGGGGTGGGTTCGCTCGCCTGCCCGATATTAGCATCAGCGGGTGAGTGAAGCCCCCCAGACAGGAGGTGTGCGGGCCATGGCTTTGGCTCCTTTGGCTGAGCTCGTGATCTCTCCGGGTTTAGCTAGGACAAATGAAACTCCCTCAACTCCTAAGTGAGCCTACCAGGCCCGGGTAACTTCTTATGGGTCCTCCTGGGCTCTCGACTCTCCTACCTCCAACCTATAGTGCAAGTAAGCCATGCGATCCTCCACGGTATACCCCTCAACCGGGGTTCCCAATCGGTCAAAGACCGATAGCATCTTCTCAGGAAGTCTTTCTCCTTTGGGCACCCATATGTACTTCTTCTTTCCATTTCCCTTATCGGCCCCCGTAAAAGAGACCATGTTTACGCCCATCACGGGGAAAGGGTTGGTATCGACGGTCATCTCGGCCACACCCTTCTCGGCCAACTTGAATCTCCCCTCAGTAATAGCCTTTTGGATGGCTCGGCGGAATACGATACAATTGGTAGTAGCATGGTTGTAAGAGTTATGCCACTATCAATATTTCTTCCCTTTCAACTCTTACGGGGGAGGAATCTTATGGCCATCAAGTATCCAAAACTGCTTGTCTTTGAGTAGGTAGTCAAAGATTTGAGCCCACTCTTATTTTAAACATAAACTCAAGAGTTTTAGAAGGTTTGGGCCATGTAACAACCCAATCTCCAATTAAGATGACAAATTTAAACTAAGTGTATGGGCTGAAACATAGTTTAGCAACCCAACACATTTTATTACAACTTTAAAAGAAAAAAAGTGCAATTGTGGGCCTATTTCATGTGCCCGTCTCCTCTTCATATGGACCCAAGCAATTGACCAATTTGGGCTCCATCCCTTCTAGTTTTGGCCTTGCTTCCATTATAGTTGTTACCATTTGATGTAATGCCTCCCTAGCTTTCTTGGCACGTGCCCTTGTCATTGGTCCTCCTAGCCTTTTAAGTGCTTCATTAGTCTCTTTGCTCATTATGTCCTCATCATCCCCTCCTTCTTTAAGAGGTTTCGACCTCGAAATAAAGTCTTCATCACCTGAATCAAAAAGAGACAAGTCAGCCACATTAAGGGTAGCACTAACACCATACTCACCAGGAACTGCTATTTTGTAAGCATTGTCATTGATCCTGGATAGCACTTGGAACGGTCCATCCCCCCTTGGGTGAAGTTTGGATTTCCTTTGTAAAGGGAACCTTTCCTTTCTCATTTGTACCCAAACCCAGTCTCCGGGTTCAAATACCATCTTTTTCCGTCCTTTATTCACATGTTTAGCATAACTCTCAATCTTTTTCTCAATTTGGAGTTTCACCTACTCATGCAATTTCATCACAAATTCGGCCTTAGCCTTTCCATCTTTATGCTTCAAAAGAAAACTGTTAGGCAATGGCAATAAATCAAGAGGGGTCAAAGGGTTAAAACCATAAACAATTGCAAATGGTGAATGTTGAGTCATACTATGGACAGTCCTATTATATGCAAACTCAACATGAGGCAAACACTCTTCCTACATTTTAAGATTCTTTTTAAGGACAACTCAAAGAAGAGTAGAAAGAGTCCTGTTTACTACTTCAGTTTGTCCATCCGTTTGAGGATGACAAGTGGTGGAGAAAAGTAATTTTGTGCCCACCTTACCCCACAACGTTCTCCAAAAGTGACTTAAAAAATTTGTGTCACGGTCTGAAACTATTGTTCTTGGCAGCCCATGTAGGCACACAACCTCTTTAAAGAATAAGTCAGCAACATGACATGCATCATCCACTTTCTTGCAAGGTATAAAATGTGCCATTTTTGAAAATCTATCCACAACCACAAAAATTTAATCTTTTCCATTCTTTGTCCTAGACAACCCCCAAAAAAAATCCATAGAAATATCTACCCAAGGAGAATCAGGCACAGGCAAGGGAGTATATAACCCATGAGGCCTCACCTTAGATTTTGGCTTTTTACACACAACACACCTGTCACAAAACTTTTGCACATTAGTTTTCATATGAGGCCAATAAAAATGTTCTTGCAACATATCTAACGTCTTTGGAACCCCAAAGTGCCCCATTAGTCCCCCCTCATGTGCCTTTTTCACAAGAAATTCCCTAATTGAACTTTTTGACACACAAAGTCTTTTCTCCTTAAACAAATAGCCATTATGCCTAAAGTAACCATTTTGGGCAGCATGCTCACAAGAAGAATATTTAGAAGAAAAGTCAGGGTCACTTTCATACAATTCTTTAAGAACCTCAAGACCAAACAATTTTGTTTCAAGAGAAGTAAGTAAGACATACCTTCTTGAAAGTGCATCCGCAACCACATTGGCCTTACCTTTCTTGTGTTTTATCACATATGGATGTCCTTCTTGCAATAACACAACCCCAATCCCCACATTAGATGCATCACATTCAATTTCAAAAGATTTTGCAAAATTAGGCAATGCAAGAATGGGTGCATGAGTTAGTTTTTCTTTTAAGGTAGCAAAAGCTTGTTCTTGTTTCTCACCCCATTTAAAATCTACATTCTTTTTAACAATTTCATTAAGAGGTGCAGCCAATGTGCTAAAATCTTTTACAAACCTCCTATAGAAACTTGCTAAACCATGAAAACTTCTCACATCGCTCACATTTTTAGGAGTTGGCCACTCTTGAATGGCTTTTATTTTGTCCTCATCCACATGCACACCTTCAGCACTCACCACAAACCCCAAGAAAATTACATGATTTGTGCAAAAAATGCATTTTTCCACATTAGCATACAATTTCTCCTTTCTAAGCGCATGTAAAACAGTCTTCAAATGAGTATAATGATCATCTAAGTTTTTGCTATATATCAAGATATAATCAAAATATACAATAACAAACTTACCCAAAAATTCCCTCAAGACATGATTCATTAATCTCATGAAAGTACTTGGAGCATTAGTTAAGCCAAAAGGTATGACCATCCATTCATACAAACCAAATTTAGTTTTGAAAGTTGTTTTCCAATCATCCCCTTCCCTTATCCTAATTTGATGATACCCACTTTTCAAATCAACTTTTGAAAACAAGCATGCACCAAATAACTCATCAATTAAATCATCTAACCTGGGAATAGGATGCCTATACTTTACGGTGAGGTTGTTGATGGCTCTACAATCAGTGCACATCCTCCACCTACCATCCTTCTTTGGTACCAAACTCACTGGTACAGCACAGGGACTCAAGCTTTCTCTTACCCAACCTTTATGCATCAGTTCCTCCACTTGTTTTTGGATCTCTTGAGTTTGTTGAGGATTACTTCGGTAGGCTGGTCTATTGGGAAAAGATGCTCCAGGAATGAGATCAATATGGTGCTCTATCCCTCTTATAGGTGGTAAACCATTTGGTACCTCCTTTGGAAACACATCTTTAAATTCCTGCAAAAGAAACTCAATTCCACTTGGCAAAATATTTGTTTCAGGTTTGTTAGAGATTAAAGCAAATTCATTGGGACAAAGCAAGTATATAGGCTGGTGTGAACAAATAGCCCTTTTTATCTCTCCTTTTGTAGCAAGAAAGTTTTCTTTTCTCTCCTTTACATCACCTTTTTTTCTCACTATTTTTACTCTTTTTATTGTTGCCCTCTTCTTTCTCTTTCTGTTCTTGGCTTACTTTTTCGCTCATTTTGATTTTGTCTTCTCTCACCTCTCTAGGAGTTAAGGGTACAAGAGTGATCTTTTTTCCATTATGTAAGAATGAGAATTTATTTGTGTGACCTTCATGTGTGGCCCTTTTGTCAAATTGCCACGGCCTCCCAAGTAACATGTGACTAGCTTCCATAGGTACAACATCACACAAAACAATGTCTTCAGACTTCCCAATTGAGAAACAAACTTCAACCTGTTTGTCAACAGTCATCTCTACCGCATCACTTAACCATTGAAGTTTATAAGGTTTTGGGTGAGGTTTAGTTTCTAAATTGAATTTTGAAACTAAACGTATGCTTGCCACGTTAGTACAACTTCCTCCATAAATGATTAGGGAATATACCTTTTCTTGAATCACACCTTGTATGGAAGATGTTTTCTCTCTGGTTGGTATCCTCCCCTTTGATTTGGCTCCCTAACATTCTTCTCACCATGAGCAACTCTCCTTCCGGTGGCTCCTGCACTTCATCCTCGACTTCAGATTCGGCTGAGGACTCAGTAGAGTAATCTCCATTGTATTTCAAGATCATTTCCTTCTTGGTTGGACATTGAGTTGAGATGTGTCCTCGGTCTTGGCACTTGAAACACTTAACATTACTGTTTTTAGCATCAGATGGGACATTGTTAGAAGAAATACCTTTCCCCTTAGGGTGACCTGTGGCCTCTTTGGAAGATGAGGTTCCTTCCTTCTTTGGATTGTTCTTCCAACTTGGAGAGTTGAAACTTGAAGGGTTTTTCTTTGCTGGACCCTTCCTCTTGAGTTGTTGTTCCACCATGATTGCTTGATGTACCAACTCCTCTAGTTCAACATAATGTTGCAGCTCCACCACATTACTTATGTCACAATTTAGGCCATGAAGAAATCGTGCCATTGTTGCTTCTCTTTCTTACACTACATTCGCCATTATCAAAGCAACCTCCATCTCTTTGTAGTATTCATTAACACGTTTAGACCCTTGGGTGAGTCTTTGGAGTTTGTTGTGCAATTCTCTATGGTAATATGAAGGCACAAATCGTCTCCTCATAATTCGTTTCATCTCCTCCCAAGTATCAATTGGTGGCTCTTCATACCTCCTTCCATCCTTGATGGTTTGATCCCACCACACCAAGGCATAATCACTAAATTCAAGGGCAGAAACTTGAACCTTTTTAGCCTCCGAATAAGTATGACATTGAAAAATTTGTTCAACTTTTTTCTCCCACTCCAAATACACCTCCGGATTATTTTTCCCTTGAAAAGATGGAACTTTAATTTTTATTCTACTCAATTTTTCTTCTCTGTTTCTTCCCTCATTTCCTCTCCTTCTCCTCCTATGCCTCCTATCATCAGAACCATCACTATCACCGCGAGAAGATAGTGATCTTCTTTCTATATCATCAAGCCTTTGGTGAATTTCGTCCGCTTGAGTACGCATCAACCTCTCCAAATGCTCAGTTAAGGCTCTCATTTCTATTGTTCTAATTGCTGTTCTAGGTGAAGGTGGATCTTCTTCAGCCATTGTAACAAAATAAAAATGATGAATAGGACCTCACCACTCGCTCACGTGTTTCACTCAATAATTTTTTTTTATCACTCGTGTTTCTTTCGAAATGGCTTTTTTTTTATATGTACTCTTGCCTTTTTCCAATCAAAATGCTCTCTTCAATTCTTTAGAGAACCAATCTTTTAGTCCACACAAGAAAACAAACTCTGATGGTAATCACACACAAGAGTTAAGGAAAGCAGTAGGAACTAAGAAAAGAAATAAGAAATATGAAGAAGAAAAAAAATTGAGAAAGGAAGAAACTACCTCAAGAATTTTGATTATAGAAGTAATTTGAGTAACTTGAGTATGACAACAAGAAAATAAAAGAGGAATATAAACACAATTCCTTCAACAAACCAGAATCTTTCTTTTTTCTTTATACTTTTTTTTTCAATTTTCGTTTTTTTTCTTCTTTTTTTTTTATATATATATTTTTAACAACTTGATAATAACACTTTTTCTAGCAACACTTTTTTTTTCTTTTTCAAATACTTAATCAATCTCAGAATAACAGAATTATTACGTGGAAGGAAATTGTGCCAATCAAGATGAATATCAAGAAGGGAATAGATAACAAAGAAATAGAAATATTCAACCCAACAACCTTGCTCTGAATACCACTTGATGACTACCCAAATGAATGGTTGTCCGTGTATGTGATTTCGGGTTGAATAACACAAGCAATATATCCGTAAACTGAATTGGAAGAATAAAATATAAGAACAATAAAGAAGAAACAAGGAAAATATGGAGAAGATAAGAAATGGAATGGCGCCACACTCTTAATTCATTGAGAGAAAGAAGAAGTGATAAGCCTAGTGAATGATCGCCACAAGAAAACTTGGTTTCTTGATAAGATCTAAAAAAGGTTCAATGAAGAACAAAAGAGAGACATACTCTCACAAAACACAAGGTATTATTTCTTAAATTCTGAGTTGCTATTCTCATAGATTTACCCCCTATATATAGGAAAGGATTGTGATGGACTGATTTATTACAAGCCAATACAAAGGCCACAAATAGCTAACAATAATTCCTAGTGGCTTTTTAATACAACTTAGTGGAAGAAAGGTTACAAAACAACCAAGAAGGGCAAGAATCATCTTCAGCAAGCAAGCAAAGAGTCATCCCTCCTTATCTACATAGAAATTTCGTCCACTTAGCCATATGGATCAGCCACACCTTCAATTTGTCATGCACTCCTCCTTGAAGCTTGTTATGGACCCCTTTGCATGGATATTTCTGCCCACTCTTATTTTAAACATAAACTCAAGTGTTTTAGAAGGTTTGGGCCATGTAACAACTCAATCTTCAATTAAGATAACCAATTTAAACTAAGTGTATGGGCTGAAACATAGTTTAGCAACCCAACACATTTTATTACAACTTTAATAAAAAAACAAGTGCAATTGTGGGCCTATTTCATGTGCCCGTCTCCTCTTCATATGGACCCAAGCAATTGACCAATTTGGGTTCCATCCCTTCTAGTTTAGGCCTTGCTTCCATTATAGTTGTTACCATTTGATGTAAGGCCTCCCTAGCTTTCTTGGCACGTGCCCTTGTCAATTGTCCTCTTCATATGGACCCAAGCAATTGACCAATTTGGGTTCCATCCCTTCTAGTTTAGGCCTTGCTTCCATTATAGTTGTTACCATTTGATGTAAGGCCTCCCTAGCTTTCTTGGCACGTGCCCTTGTCAATTGTCCTCCTCTCCCTTGAAGTGCTTCATTAGTGTCTTTGCTCATTATGTGCTCATCACCTCATCTTCTCTTTCTCTTGTATGAACTGCTCTATATGAACAACCCTGGATGCCAGGTTACTGAGGTCATGGCAGGCTTGACCAACAAGCCTCTCCTTTAACAGCGGGTGCATTCCAGCGATAGCCATGGAAGTAAGTTGCGATTCTGGGAACTGAACTGAACACTTCCCGGCCGTCTTTCTGAATCTTTCAATAAATTCGTTCACGACCTCGTCCACCTTCTGCCTTAAATTCATGATATCGGCAGCAGTGACTTCGGGTTGCGGCCAATGAAATCTGTCACGGAAGCACCTTTCCATGTCTGCCCAGGTCTGTTTAGAATTGGTTGGAAGGGAAGAGTATCAGGTAAATGCAGTCCCTGTCAAAGACAACGGGAAGAGCTGCAACTTATGATATTCATTTTGGTTACCCTCTTCAAATTTGGCCGTGAATCGGCCTTTGTGCTCCATGGTCGACTTGCCATCATCTCCGAAAAATGTGGCAAAGTTAGGTGTTTTAAATCCTCTGGGCAGAGGCACCAACCTGTCAACCCACTCTGGGTAAGGCTTCCTGTATATCGGCCTATCGAGCGGTTTCAACTATACACCAAATAACTTTTTGATGGTGTCAGCTATCACGTTCGGATCCAAGAGTTGGGACCCCGAGGGCTTGGGCTCAGTTGTAACAGTTGGTCGCCACATTGCTTGTGGGGAACCCTGCATTCCTGGTTGCAGTGATGCCTGAGGTTGACTATTAGCCCATTGCTTCCCGGGCATTACCTGGTCGAAGTTTGCAGAGCCAGTTCCTTGGGCAGATGCTGGTTACTCTGACAAGGTGGAAACTGGTTCCATGGCTTCTCGGCAGAGACCCCAGTCATCTGTGGGTATGGTTGTGAACCCACCGGATACGGTACAGGTGCCTCCGGATACGGCTGACTAGGCGGAAAACTAGCCGAACCAGGTGGGTATGATACTCATGTAAAATTGGGTTGACTGTGAAGGTGTATTTAGAGTAAAATGTAGTAAGTATAGGAGTTAAAGTCTAAAATTAATCCTAGGCGTGGATGATGTGTTTATAAATAATAGTGAATGGTAAATTAATAAATAGTATACAATGGTTAACTAAGATTGAGACTAACGAAGGGGCTTGGGGACATGTTTAGTAGTTAGTAATTACGTCATAGCAACAAAAACATTATAATTGACATTGAGAACAATTCTTAGTGATGGAAAGACATGTCGAACCAGTCGTAAGTCATGAGTGACATAAGACAATAAAAGAGTGAGGTGTCCTAGCTAGATCATGACTTGGTACTAGTTAGATGAAGAATACTTAATAGCCTAATGAAGTTAACTAAGTTATGAACGATTGATAATGAGCCCCAGACAAAGTCGAGTAGATATAGCCTGCGAGTTACTCAAAATCAATTATAACTCACTTAAATGAGAAGGAAGAGTTAGTTGTAAAAGTTAAGGTACACGTTTGTGTCTAATGTGCTTATAGATTAGAATGATATGTAATTCTAAATGATACAAAGTTAATATTGTTTAAGAGCTAGACTGATATCTTAGGATCGATTAGTATCGCCAAGATTGACTTAGACTCGTTAAAGTTATTAATTAACTTAAAGTTCATGCTTTGTTGTGATCACTGGTTGGTTTTGTGTGTATTGTTAGGGGAAACTTGTTGCATAATGAGAAACTTTTCCTTCGTTGATGATTAATGAGATTTCTCGTGTTGAAGAATCTTATCGCGGCATGGACAAGAACTCATTGTAGTATGGGCAATTTGTACCTTAGTGATCGAGATTTGTTGAAGGAACCTTGTCGTAGCATGGGCTAGGACACGCCGCAGTATAAGCGAATCATATCTCAATACTTGAAACTTGAAGGAGGAACCTTTTCGCAGTATGGGCAAGGACTTGTCGTAGTAGGGGCGGGTCGTACCTAGATAGTTGAAATTTGTAGGAGAAATCTTGTCGCAGTATGGGCAAGGACTCGTCACAACAAGGCCGAATCGCACCTTAATGGTTGGTGATGATGATAGGTGGTTCTTTTCTAAGCTCAGTTTTTAAGTGTTTAAAGCAGCAATAATTCTGATCATTGTTCAAACTAGGCTACTTTTTTACATACACTTAGTCATCATTAATATCAGTTCAAAAAGGCACATGTTTCTTTATAAAGAGTTTTAGCTGATCATACTTCTAAAATATTAACCTAAACATTGACATATCTAACTAATATAATATCACAACACAACAAAATACAACTAACACAAAACTTATATTATAACATAACACATAATATATTTAATTTTGTTTCTTTCAAAACAACATATATATAAGTCCTCCCCCAACTTAAAACCCAACAGTGTCCTCACTGCTCATGCAAGAAAAAGATAGGGAGAATATAAGTACTATAACAGTTACTAGCTAAAACAGTTCTAGACATCTGTTGGATGCAATCACAGATGCTACAGCATCCAGCAGGTTTATTTTTAACACAAAAGTTTGATTCAACATTAACCGTAGAGTTTACTGTTTTGGAGAACCACTTTTGAGCCTGTTGCTTCCTCTGACTGGTGCAAGCTTCACCATTTTCTCACTGCCTTTCTGCTTCTTCTTCTTTGGTTCATCAGTTTTGGATGCACCAACAATGTTGTAATGCTGGAGCAATGAATGCTGCAACATTGGGATGCCTTCACTTTGTTCCTACAGAAAAACATAAACACAAAAATAGACAAAAATAAGCTTATTAGTAAATCAAAATCATGGGTTTCCTCTCAAAAGCGCTTGGTTTAAGAGTCTTCAGCTAGACTAATCCTCATGTTAGAGTTCTGGTAACTATGTGGTGACTTGTCCCTTACCACATGTGTTCCATAATACTGCTTCACCCTTTTTCCATTGACTTTGAATGTGGAATTAGTGGCTTCATCAAGCAATTCCACTGCCCCATTAGAATACACTCTCACCAATTTAAAAGGTCCTGACTGCTTAGATTTGAGCTTTTCAGGGAGTACTTTAAGCTTTGAGTTGGACAAAAGAACTTGTCCCCCTTTATTTAGCTCTTGTCTTTGAATCTTCTTGGCTACTGCAGCAGTTGCTGCAGCATTCACTTGTTCAGCAGATGCTGTAGCAACTGATGCTACAACATGGTTTACTTCAACTTTGGTGTATTTTGGTGGTGGGAGTGTCAGTATAGACCTATTGGGTGGTGTGGTGGTAGCTGATTGGGGAGAAGATTGTGGAGTTGGATCTTTTTGAGGTGGGGATTGGGTTGAGGGAGTTGGTTGTTTGTTGAGTGCTTCTTTAGGGTCTAGTTCAGGCTCAATCTCTTTAACACTCCCTTCTTCTTCTGATTCATTTCTTCTTCCCACACTCTCCTTTGGGCTCTCAATTGATGAAATATTTTCTTTGAGGCTTGAGTCTACCAGCTCCATTAACTCATATTTTCTTTCCCAAGTTTCCTTGTCAGTAGCCTCATCTTGTAACACACTTTCTTCCACCAAGGGAACATTGATGTGGACTTGTTTCAGTACCTTTAAGAATTTACCAAATTGTTTGACTTCATGGGTTTTCCCCCAGCCTTTGAGGAAAAGGAGGAGGAGGGTATTCTTGAACAAACTTTGGTGATGGTACTGCAGCAGCATCAGAAGCTCCAGCATTGGATGCTGTAGCATCAGTTGAATTTTTTCCTTTTCTATTTTCTTTATTTTTTTTCATTTTTTTCTTTTTCTTCCTTAACTTCACCTTCTGTATCATATGGCTTTGTTAAATCATTTCCACTTTTCAAAGATATAGCAATGACCTGCTTTTTCCCAAGAGTTTGTGAAATTGTAGATTCTGTGGTGGATGTTAATGATCCACTTGGTCTTTGGTAAAGAGTAGTGGCTAATTGTCCAACCTGACTCTCCAAGTTCCTGATGGAAGCACCATGAGTTTGAATTGAGGTTATTGTATCACTCATAAATGCTCTTGTATCATTCATAAATGTTCTGGTATCACTTATAAATGCTTTCGTAAGAGATTCCGAGGAGATTTCCATTTCAGGTGTAGATGGTCTTTGGACATGTTGAGCAGGGAATCCTGATGGTGTGGGACGTGTAGCAGCAGGTGCGGTGGCTGCATTGTTGCTCCAATTGAAATTTGAATGGTTTCTCCACCTAAGATTGTAGGTACTTGAGTAAGGATTGTTATTATTATTGTATCCTTCATAGTTGACAGAGATAGGGTTGCGGGGACACTCTTCATACAAGTGTCCTCCTCCACGGTATACACAACTTATTATTCCTAGAGGGGCTTGTTCTATTGCGGCAGTTGTGTGTTCTGTCAATGCTCCATCATTAGATGCTGGAGCATTAGTGGCATTGAGATTTTTGATCATGTTGGTCAGAGATGCTACTTGAGCTGATAGGACTGATACTTCACTGATTTCATGAACCATTATAGAATGTTTCCATTTGGATAATGACAGGTATTCCATGGTGTGGACATTTTCTCAGCAATTCCTTCCGTCTTTCCTATGCTTCAAACAATGACTCATATTCTTTTTGTTTAAAAGAAGTGATATCATTCCTCATCCTGGCATTTTTGATAGGTGGAAAATATTTTGCCAATAATTCTTGAGCCATCTCATTCCAAGTAGTGATAGAGTTAGGCTCTAAAGATTTTAGCCAAGCCTTAGCTCTATCCTTCAAGGAATATGGAAATAATTTTAATCTAAAATCATATTCACTAACACCAGGAATGATAAAATTGCTACACACTTCCAAAAATTGTTTTAGGTGCAAATAGGGATCCTCATGAGAACCACTAAATTGACCCACTGTTTGAAGCATTTGGAACATCATGGGTTTAAATTCAAAATGTGTTGCAGAGATTTTAGGCCTAACTATGCTAGTTTGCATGGTTTGAGGATCAAACAAAGCATAGTCTTTCATTGGTCTATTTCTGTCATTCAACATACCTATGGCTCCCATATTGAGCATACCAGAACCTCTGCCAGTTTCTTGTTCAAAGATTGTGTGTCTAGCTCTGCCTCTGTTTCTTTATTGTTGTTGAAGTCTTTACAAGCTCCTGAATCTCCTCTCTATCTCAGGTTCTTATTGGAATTCTGGTGTGTTGGACTTGGGCATATGCTAGAGCAACTATTGCTGGAGCAACTATTGCTTGAGCAGCTATTGCTGGAGCAACTATTGCTGGAGCAATTATTGCTGGAGCACAACGAACAAACACCAAAGTAAAATTATCACTACTTTACTAGTAGTCTAAACAATAAAAATTAATGACAATCCCCGGCAACGGCGCCAAAAACTTGTTCTGCAAAAAGGTGTGCAAGTGTACACAATCTTTAACAAGTAATATAGTAGAAAGTAGAGATCGTACCCACAGGGACTGGATTAATTTCTAAAGTTTAAAATGGTAGTTTAACTAGTGAGAAACAAATAGTAAAATAACAAAAATAAGAGTACGTGTGAGATAACAGAAAACAAATAAGCTAAGTAAAGATAGAGTGTATTCAAGTGAGAAAGATAGTGGGAATGCTCTTCACTAAGTAAATCACTTTTGATAGCATTATGTTATATATGATGCTCCTGCAATGGATGCTGTAGCAATTAATGCTCCTGCAATGGATGCTCTAGCAATTGATGCGTGCTTTTCAGCAACTAACGTCAGGGTTTCATTACAAGTCTTATGTCTAAGCTCTAAATAAGTTCACCCCTGTATATGAAGTACCCACAGTATCACCCTATGGACTATGCTATCCTATGTCTTGGTTTTAGCATGGAAATAACAAAGTTTCCTTCATTAAACACTTATCCATATTAGTTCTTGAGTTCTAATCATAAACCATGTACGTATTTATGATTTGCATTCACTTTTAGTTGGCCAATTCTAAAGATGAATATGAAAGAGTTATCATGCAAGAACTAAAATGTAAACATCAATATATAACATAAAACTAGTTAAAAAGATCATTACAGAGTTAAAGCATCCCAACTAGAGAAGTTTAGCTCATGCTAGATATTACTGATCACATACAAACAGAGAGATAACTATGTTCATATGTTTGATAATACAAAGGGAAGAAAATAAAGAAAGAATTACACGGTTGAAGTTCCCTTGCAAAAATCCGCCTAGTTATGCTTTAGCAATCAAACAGCAACACGAAATGGTGTAGAAGTAGAGAGAGAAGTTGTCAATTTGTCTCCCTCCGTCATACCTATGAAGTGTAAGTGATTCTAATTCTCTAACTTGGTATATTCTTCAAATTAGGAGAAGGGGATGTATTTATAGGCTCCTTGGAGTGGAGTTGTCTTGAGCACCACGGTTACTTTGAGATGACGTTAGGTTTTCCTTTTTTTAATTTTATCTCAAAAGCTTCCATGTGATCACCCATCATGCAAAAAGAAGAGGTCTAATGATGAGAGTACAAGTGTCCCTTAGAAGGGTGACTCTTGTGAGCTATGGAGTCTATGATAGGCGCCGAACTCTCCCACTTGGCCACTTGCCCACTTGCCTTACTTTTGACGCATCATGACGTCATCAACAGGATGCTGGGGCATTCTGTGTTGTGAAGATTGCTGAGGCAATTGATGCTGGCAGCGATGCTGGGGCAATGCCTCTGCTTCTATTGCTGGTGCATCTACTGCTGGGGCAATGACTGCTACAGGAATTGAACAAACACATAAAATACCACAAATTATATAAAATAGTCATGAAGTCTGCTTAAACCTTTATTAACTCAAAAAGTTGTATTTTTTGGTATTTCTTTATTTAACAAAACATTATTATTTGAGATCTTACAATTATTTAGATTTAAAAGCATAAATATCTCTATATAAAATAGAGTTATCAAAGATTACGGGGAAAAATCGTAGTTTTGTGCAAGTTGGTTTGATGAATATAATTGGTTGGAGTACAGTGTTAGAAAGAAAGTTGAATACTGTTTTCCTTGCTATTTGTTTTATTATGAGTCTGCAACAAATATTGGTTGAAGGGGCTCTCAGATCTTTCTAAGACTCTTGTGCAAACAAAGAAGAACATGACCTATAGATTCGTGTATAGGCTTCTGAAATTAGCTTTATCTTTACCGGTGGCAACCGCAACGGTTGAGCCAGTATTTTCAGGAATGAAGTATGTGAAGGATGAGTTGAGAAACAGGATGTCCAACCCTTGGCTTAATGATTGTTTGGTGAAATTTGTGGAGAAGCAAGTTTTTAGCACAGTCGATGATTTAGATATCATCAAACACTTCCAAGCTATGAGAAAGAGGAAAGTGGAATTAGACATGGATTAAAAGGTACTTTATTTTGGAACATTACTTTATCGTTGATTTTTTTTGGAACATTACTTTGTCTTTTTTTTTTTGTAAAATCGTACAATTGTTAAATCATTGAAGGAAAAGGAACACCCTATTTTAAAATCCTGGATCCGCCATTGGTAGGATTGCCTTGACGTTGTAGTTTTAGGATCGTACACTAGATTTAGGATGATTATATTAGTTGATGATTGATCGAGCACGCGTGTCATGTTCACTGTATTCACTACTGTGATATTCTATGTTATGTGATTCCCTCGCTCTTTAGGGATGAGCCTTGCATGGCTTCACTTTGTGACTTGTCGTAGTATGGGCATGTAGGGTTCGTTACTTTTTAGAGATTGACTATTTGACATTGATTTGATGGATTTGGTGGTCTTTGCTAGTTAAGTTCCAGTCTTATGTTCCTTATATGGTTTGGACAATCTTTCTCACCAATGCACCATTTTTTTTAGATTGAGTTCCAAGTGTCGTTGGAGTAGCCTTCCACGATCGTGTAGTGGTGGAGACGTGACCGCTACGGATCAACCAGTAACTTGCAGTAGGATACTATGCATTGATGTTACTCTCTTTTTAGTTAATTGGATTAAAGGTTAATTGCCTTGATCATGTGACATTAGGTTTTGGGATGTACGTTTAATATTATATTTAAGGTCATTCTCATTACTTTATTGAAGGAAAGATTTAACCGATCTAACTTTTGATAATACTATAAACTGTGTTTATATGACTTAAGGAAAGTATTTCGAAAATGGATTGGAAATTCTTTTTGAAGAACAAATTTACTCGTTTTTCGTACTTTTTCATCTATAATTACTTTCGGGGTAAATGGCGTCACACGACACCTTTTACCTATTTCCACAAGAACACATCAACATAATTTATTCATTATCTCAAACAAGATTACATCATTAGTAACCCAACCCAATATGTGGTGTATCACCCTACATTACTCTGTCACTCTAAGAGTTACAAAGAATGATAACACCCTCATCTCACCAACACTCTCCTCTCATTAGGACATGGTTGGAGATCTTTCAATTCTCTACATGATGACCCAAGAATAAGGATGCCTCACATATCTATATGATCACCCAAAGTGAGGATGCTTCACCTCTTCACGATTCTCATTATTTATATGAGATAAATAGGCTTCCATGCATGAATATGACTTAGTGGACATTAATTGTTCCACATTTTCAAGACTCTAGATATGTTCACCCACCTTGTGAAATGTACCTATTAGATTTCCACTCATTTGCACTTTATTGAAAATTTCAATTGATTTCCCTACATATCCTCCTTCAATTGAAATTTCCAAACTTCTATAACATCTCTTTCTCTTTTGTTTTTCAATTTTGCCACCATTGCTTTCCCTTCTCATGACTTGCCTCTCTTGAGTAGAAATTGTTCTTCTCATTTTTTTCATGAAAGACTAAGCGGCTCCACATATATATCTTGCAAACTTCTTTGAACTGACAAAGTTGAGTGTGATCCTCGCCATGGTTATGATCTCATCATTCTTCTACTTGTACCATTGTTAGAAACAACCAAAAGGAAATGCCACTTGGCCTCCACATTGCCAAGAAGACTTTCAATACAAGGATCACACATGGATCTGCCACCAAACACGTTGAGGTTTAGCACTTGTCCGAACCGAGCACATGGTCGCACCAATATTTTTTTGAGCAAATCATCCCAAACGATTAACCTTAATACTGGTGTTGGGGAAATCATCTTACACCTAGGATCTTGTATGAGAACACACACACCACAAAGAAAGAATTAAGAGCGCACAAAAATATTTGTGGTGTCTGGAACCTCTTGCCTACTTTCACGGAAACACCACAACAATTATATTCACTATCTCAAACACGAATACAACTCAACCCAAGATGGGTATCACTCTACAATACTCTCACTCTAAGAGTTACAAGAAATGATAACACGCTCACTACAAGAGACTCTATCTAGAATGCTGAAGAAAAATCATGAAGTGGAGTTTATTGGAAATGTGGGATAACGCACGCACTACAAGAGACTCTATCTAGAATGCTGAAGAAAAATTCAAGAGACATCTTTGAAGAGATGAAGAGGTGTATCTAGAATGGTGAAGAAAAATCATGAAGTGGAGTTTATTGGAAATGTGGGATAATTAATAACCATTATGTCACATACATGAATGGAGACTACTGCTCTAGTACTTATTTATTGTTCTAAATAATACATGGTTTAGCACGGTGTAGGTAATTATATGTGATTGTATACTGATTATAATATTTGCGCTAGGTATGCCATGCCAACATGCTATCACTACAAGAAAAGCGCGTTTTTCCAGAGGAATAAGTCCGCCGGAAAAGTGACGTTTCCGCCAGATTATTTCCGTCGGAAATCCGCAGGTAAAACGCTCGCAGGTAATGTTTTCCGGCGGAATTTTCGCCGGTAATTTCCGGCATATTTTTTTGCCGGTAATTTCCGGCGGATTTTTTCCACCGGTAATGCACATTTCCGACAGATTTTTTTAAAATAAAAAATAATTTTTTTTTGAAAAATCCGCCGCAAACATGCATTACCGGCGGATTTTTCCGCCGATAATATCCGGCGGATTTTTTCCACCGGTAATGGGAGTTTCCATCGGATTTTTTAAAAAAATAAAAAATAAATTTTTTTTGAAAAATCCGCCGGAAATGCACATTACTGGCGGATTTTTTATTTTTTAAAAAAAAATTAATTTTTTCGAATTTTAAAATTTAATAACAAGTAAGAAAAATGAAAATGAAGTAGAATATGAGAAAAATGATATAGAACAGAATGAGAAAGAATAAAAGAATGAGAGTGAAGAAGTAGGAATGAATAAGAAGGAAAGAGAGTATGAGAAGACATAATATTTGAGAGAATAAAAATGAACAAGTAAGAATGAATAAGAATGAAGGAGAGTATGAGAAGTAATAATAAAGGAGAGAATAAGAATGAAGAAGTAAGAAGGAATAAGAATGAAGGAGTGAGAATGAATGAGAAGGAAGAAGAAAGAGGAAATATAGAAGAGAGATATGTAGAGAAATTTATGGAGATTGGAGAGTGTGAGAAAGAAGAAGAAAGATAAGACAGGGAAAGTGTAGAAAAGAATGAGAAGGAAATAAATAGTGAAATGAGAGAATGAGAAGAGTGTAGGAGAAATTTTTATTTATAGGCATTTTCGAACGGTTCCGGCGGTTTTTTCCGTCGAAAATGTGCATTACCGGCAGATTTTTCCGCCGGAAGTTTCCGGCGGAAAAATCCGCCGGTAATGCTCATTTCCGACGGATTTTTAAAAAAAAAATTTAAAATCAGTAAAGCACACTTCCGGCGAATTTTTTCCGTCAGTAAAGCACATTTTCGGTGGATTTTTTTTAAAAAGAAAATTAAATATTTTTTTTAGAAAAAAAATTTAAATATATTTTTTTAAAAAAATCCGCCGGAAAGTCTATTTTTTCCGCTGGAAACTTACCTGAGGAAAAAATCTGCCGAATATGCCAAATTTTCGCCGGAACCGTACCGGCGGAAAAAATCCGCCGGAAAAACGCGTTTTTCTTGTAGTGTATTGCAACATCGGACATCAGTATAAGAAGCCTGGAGATTATTGTCATTGATAGCTGACATTGGGATCATACAATGCCACATATAAGAATCTCATCAAACCAACACAAGGTGAAGAATTATGGGAACCAACTTAGTGTCATAGGACAATACCTGCACCACTTAAGAGGCAATCAGGGAGACCTAAGAAACAGAAAAGGAAGGACAATACTGAGAACCATTCACAAACAACAAAGCTAAAGAAGTCATACACAATCATTAATTGTAGAAGATGTGGTAATTAGGACCACAACACAAATTGATGTAGCTATCTAGGAGTTCCACTTAGACCAAAGAATTGGGTGCCACCACCACTAGATGAGGGTGAGAACCAAGAACAAGAAGTTCAAACCAAGCTTGATTTGCCACAATTTCATCCTCAAGCACAGTCTACTCATGCTCAGGCACATTTTGCCACTATTCAAGCACAAACAAAACTATAAACCCATTTTAATTTCTATGTCATGGTGTTTGGTCATTAATGAAAAACAGTTACAACCATTTGGATTTGGCCAGGGAACATTTACTTCTGCACTTGTACCAAATGGAGTTAGACCACCTCCTATTAGGGGAACTTTTCCAAGACCAGTTATGGTTTCATGTCCGTTACAGCCTAATCCAAGTCAGTAGATGATGATGACGTCATTCATGCCAACTCCTAGGCTTCCCACAAGAGGACCTAGTCAGAACCAAGGTTGAAGAAATTTGAAGAATGAATTTTACACAATTGTATTTGAAATTTATGCATAAGTGATGGTGCTATTTTGTTTTAGGATTTGGAAATGATGTAATAGAACCAAAGTTGTCTTCTCACTATTTTGGATTTTCTAAAGTTATAAGAGAATCTTTTGGTTTTCCTTCTTCTTTTGATGTTATTTATACAAGATGTAATGGATATGAATGTTTCCTATTATATGCAATTTATGTAATTTACCAAATTATGCAATTTACTAAATTATGCATTTACCAATTCTGCAGTTTACCAGTTCGACAAGTGAACAATTCCGTACCAAACAGGTTTACCATTTTACCAATTATTCAAAAACCAAAATGACAGTCAGTGACAACTTTCAAGGACTAAATGCAGCTTGTTTCCAAATCTGTCCAGGTTGTGCAGCAAATATGCACAAATCTGTGCAACAACTATCCACGAAACTGCATTATGCACCACTTATGCACCAAAACAGGTTTTACCAATTGTGCAACTTACCAATTATGCAAATCAGCAATAATGAAGCTACCGGATTACCAATTCTGCACTTGCATAATTGAGCAAATTTGCACAATTCTATTCCAAAACAACTTGTTTTCGAATCTGTGCAGCAAAGTTGTGCAAATTCCAAATTTGTGCAAATTCCAAAATGGGTGCTCTGTGTAGAATTCGTAACCAAGTTGTGCATATTTTGTCCACCAAATTGTGCATACTTCAAGCACCAAATAATGTAATGCATTAGGAAAACAAACAATAATAACATAAACTAATTTCCACATTCATTACTTGATCAAATTTGATACATAGACCCAAAATAAATTGGGCAATTACCAACAAGGGTTGGTCCAAGCGGTAAATGGGCATGGATTCCACCCCAAGGTCTCGGGTTCGAATCTTGGGTCTGGCAAACACTCTGTTGGGAGGGGAGACCACACGAATCGGCTAAGCCGGGTATACACGTGGCCGACCAGATTCCCCGGTGTAGATTAGCCATTGACAAATTCGGTTGATACTGCACACCAATAACACGGTAACCTAAAAAATTGGGTAATTACATCAAAACTAAAATTCTAAACTACCTTAGACCCATACTAAAATTCCTAATTTTTGTGAATACAAACAAACAAAATCATTTACAACATTTGCATTAAAAATATTGCATATATAATCATTGTAAACATTTTCATTTCAGCCCCCATACACTCAAGCTTTGAGTTAAATTGACCCCTCCCTATTGCTTTTCTTCTATCTTCTCTTCCAACCTCTCTTGTAGATTGTCTTCCAATATCTACCTCTTGCAGATTGTCCTCCTTGTTTCATCGAAACTGGTTCTAGTGCTTCATCATTTGCAAGTTCTTCAATCAATTTATCTACCCAAAAAAGTACCCACAATATCCAAGTTCATCCTGAAATTCATAGAATGAATCATCACAATTGACATAACCAATAACACTTATATGGAATACAAATAGATTATATAACACTAAACCAAATCAAATACCTTATGAAGGGAACAAGTGTAGAAAGGTCTACCTCTGTTAAGATCTGTACCAGCAACACGCCTAGCAACCCTTCTACCACATCCACAAAAGACAACAACAACTATGGACCTCGATGAAAATGCATTACTCCTCTGTGAAAGCATTGTGGGAAGTGAGAGAGAAAGGAGGAGTGCTTCATTGAGGTTTTTGTTTCTGAAATCTTAGGGTTGTTGCCAAGTGGCTTCAGTCTCAAGAGGGGGGGTGAATTGAGATTTAAAAACTTTTGATAACTTTCGAAAACGTTTTTCCCCTTTTCAATGACTTAGATCAATTTTCGCGCAGGTTAAGTGGAAGCGAAGGAATTAGAAAATAAAGCAATAAAGAACGCAGCAGATTTATACTGGTTCGGTCACCTCCCAGTGACCTACGTCCAGTCGTCACACCCTTGTGAGATTTTCCACTAACACAACAAGGCTTACGGGTGCCTTGGAAACCTTTATAGACTCAGACACTCTCCTCCTAGGATACCCCGCCTATGGAGAGCCCTCAAATCTATTACAACAATAACAAGAGATACCCCACCCCTGTTACAACCAGCTGCCCCAGAAAGATACCCCACTTCCTAGTACAAACAGCTACCCTAGAGAGATACCCCACTCCCTAGTACAAAATACAACAAATAAACAATAACAAATTTAAAGACCGAAATACCTCTAATGTAGGCAGATAATACAACTTGAAGAATGCAACCCCAACTAACTCTTTGCGAAAGATCAGCTCTGACGAACCAGCGGTGCGAGAAGAGCAGAGAATAAAATGTAAAGAGTTTTTCAAAGATGTAATAGATCGTGAAATGGGTTGGTAAGAAATGAACACAATGAGGCCTCTATTTATAGGCTATGAGAAAAAGAAGTTTACGTTGAAAATAATGTAGGAATCGATTATATGCTAAAATGTATTGGATATGGGAATCGATTCTTATGTATGACTTCTTTTAAGTGAGAACCGATTTTTCTTTACTTGAGAAAGAGTAACAATTGATTCTTATGATTCAGGAGGGCTAGGAATCGATTTCATACTTAATGGAATTTTGTATGAATTGATTCTTGGCTTACCTGAGATGTGTAGGAATCGATTTTTAAGCTTAGAGGAAAAAGGTATGAATCGATTCTTTCCTTTGAAAAATTGCTTAGGAATCGATTTACATACTTAGTGAAACTAGTATGAATCGATTCTTATGCTATTGTTGTTGACCTGAAAATCGATTTCAATGTATGTTTATAAAAGGTGCTAATCGATTTTTATGCTTTCACAAATGCTTTTTGTGTTTACGTAAGTATGCATGCATTTTGAAAACTTGTGTGAGTGTGTGAGACTTCGAGAGATGACCTGACCTTCAGAAGAGTTTACACTTTTTCCTAAGACATGCCCAAACCCTAAGGACTACCCTTAAGCTTGAATCTTCAATTCTTGAGCTTGATTGTCTTGGATTGTGACTTTGATTATATGTAACTTTTTATCAACTTTGGCTTTGTCACTTTCATTCACTTGGGCCACACTTTGGCCCTGTCTTTTTCATCATCAAAACTTGACCTGCAATATTAGGTTACCTGCAATACAAGGTATCCACAAGGGTGTCTGTTTATGAAAATTAGGAAATTGAGAGAGAAAGAGGGAGAAAATATCATGGTTTACTGTCAAAATAATTCCTCCCTATGGGACACAACGTCTGGTGCCACAAAACATGACTCATCATCAAGTTTGACGGAGTTAACGAGGAAACTTAACAACATGGACAAACATGACGAAACAAATTAAAAATTGGAGAACTTATTTGCCTTTTTGTTCAAGTGAAAGACCAAATTGACAATGAGCAATACTTTGAGGGACCAAAGTGGCCATTTACCCTATTAACTTTACATTGCAAAATCTCCCTCCTAATTAGACCACAGGGGTTGGGAAGAGGATAACCTTTTTTTTGGACAAAAAATTATTTTCAAGGATATATAAAAGGTGATTGAAATGTTATACGATCGTCTATCATATTTTTTTTTTAAGAATCGTCCACTAATGGAAAAAAGACATTAAAAAGCATCATTTAGCATCAGTTGTTTGAACAGCCGATGCTAAATGTTGAACCGGTGGCAATTTTGTAAATAAAATGAAGTTTGAAGTTTTCGAGCCTATATTTCGCATCAGTTGTTTAAACAACCGATGTTAAAAGTATTGGCCTCAGACATTTAGCATCGGTTGTATGGAATAACCGATGCTAAATGTCTAACGCAAATACATTTAGCATCGGGTGTTTAAACACCCGACGCTAAAGGTCATGTTTTTTCAATTCTTCCATCGCATACACTCTTCACATTCTCACTCTCACTCTCTGAACTGTCTCACTCTCTCAACGCTCTCGCTATCTTACTCTCTAGACCTCCATCGCTGTCACGATTCTTGGCTCGTCGTCACTCTCACTCTCTCAACTCTGTCACTCTCTGAACTCTCTCGCTCTCTGAAGTCTCTCACACCCTTATTTCACTCACACATGGAACCCTAGACAAATCTCTCTTAGTTTTCGCACGATTTCGCCTTCAGATTTCATTTTGAGGTTCGTTTCCCCCTTACTCTTTCTCTCTCGATTTCACCTTTTTATGTTAGTTTTCATTTCGATTTTTGCGCATTTCGCAGTTTTCGCACGTATTCGCATTATCTCCCTTACTCTTTTCCTTTAACCAATGTGTGCTCACTTTCAGAAACTGCACAAGCTTCCTTCGCGGTAAGTTTCCAAATCTTCGTTTTCTCCTACTCTATTCCTCATCACGCAAACCCTAAATTTCTAGCATTGTCAGTTCGAACGAGTAAACGAGGATACAAAGACGCTTTGAAGATATGTTGTTCTTGCGATTTTTCTATGTTGTGAGTGAGCATTCTACTCATTACGCATCAGGTCAGTGAACATCACCAATCTTTTGTTCTTGCGATTTCTGCTATGTTGTGAATTTCCTTATTGTTTTTTATTCCAGGTAGTCAGTGTTGCCTTATGCTAAATCAGCTAGGCTGTTATTCTAATTTGCTTTTGTTCTTCTTGTTATCTTTTACCATTTCTGGAACCGCTTGATTTTCTTGCATTTCTAAGTGTTTTTGGGTGTGTTTCTCTGTCTATCTGAAGCTGTGTGTGTGAGTTTTCTGGGGCAAGGGTTTGCTTGCTGGGTAATAGCTTGTTCTGCATTTTAGTTGGAAGAAGTTCTTTCTGTATGTCCATATTATTAAATGCCAGAAATCTTCACGCTTCTGTGAGATGGTAAGCATCTTCGCTCTCTCTTCCTCTCTCTTCGTTTTCGTTTTCGTTTTCGTTTTCTCCACTCTCTCTTGAAACCCTAAGTTTTGATTTTCGTGTTTGAAGCTTCTGTGAGAGTGGTAAGCTTCTAATGATGGATCCACGTTTCGTATGGATTTTGCGAGAGTTATGTTGAAATCGTCTAATCTTCATGCTTTGACTGGTACGTGATGTTTTGCTGCATACAGTGAATCCATTGACAACTCTAGTATGTCTTAACTTCATTTTTCTCATTTTGGAAGTAATAAAACGTGGACTATGACTGTTTTGTAGAAAAGGGTTTACTTCAAACCATAAAATTGCATCTGTCATTGTGAATATTAGGAACTTCTATCACAGTAGGCAATATTTATTTCAGCTTTCTTTATCTGTCCACAATGCCATTTTTATTTGCTCATCATATCTGGTTGTAGAAAGCCTCTCTGCCCTATCTCTATATTTTGCTGCATACAGTGAATCCATTGACAAAATTAAGAGAGATATATGCGCTATCCCTATCTCTAGGATGTCTCATGTTCATAATTGCACCCTTTTCATCCAATATCAAGATTCTTATCAAGATATATGCATGAGTTCTAATTGACAGAATTAAGAGAGATTTACAAGGATTTTGGATTTATTGTCATATATGATACATCCTAGAGATAGGGCAGAATATAGGGATAGGGCAGAAAGGCTTTCTTGGACGTTGATTCTTGTGTTGTTGAAATAAATAACAAACCTTTACTCTATACATTTCTTCTTCTATTCAATTTCTTCATCAAACACACATAAAAATGGTCCCTCTGTAATCAACAATTTGCTTTTTGCATTGGCCCTATTGGTCTATGACTGTTAGAGTTTTTTTACTAAGATGAATGAATACTATTTCAGGTGCACCTGACTTCATATTGGTCTCCTTGCTTTAAAGTTGATTTCTTTGATATATAATAACAGATTTGGAGTCCTAGTCTCGACAACACAGTAAGTCTTCATCTAAACTCTTTCAGCAATATTCTTTATTTCTAACTAATGTGATTTTATGATTTCGCCAAAATGGTCACTTTTTTTTATAATTTCATAATACATTGATTCTTAGATACACACACATGTGTAAGAGTTATCAAATTGATTTCTTTGTAAACTACTTTTGTTCATTTCATTCCCCTTCATTAAAAGGATTCCTGGGGAACATTCAAGTTATGTGAGATGGGATTTTATTTACTATAATTTGTGATTTTGATTAATCATCATTGATTGATGAGTTCTATAAATTTACTTCTCTTTATTGTTTTATTTAGATACTTAATTGGAAACCTTTTTACTGGACCATTTCTCAATGAGCTATATTTTTACTTGTTTTGATTTATGAATTTATTTTTACTATCTTGGTTTGATGTGATAGTTTGATTTTGTTTTAACAATTAATACTTGGTTGATTATTTGGAGCGTAGCCATGGATCGTAGTTGGATACAAAGTAATCGTCTGAGTAATGAGTATGCGAAAGGAGTCGAAGAGTTAATAAACTTTGCTCAAGCAAATCTTCGCAAAACTGATGCTCCCAAAACTGATATTCCCGAAACTGATGTAACTTATTCATGTCATTGTTGTAATTGTGTGAATCGAGCCCCACAACCACCATGGATATGGCATGGTGAATCAACCGGCAACCCAAGTGTGTCCAAAAGTGAGAAAATCGATGAAGATATGGATGATCGAATGGAGGACATGATACGTGACATTGGTCCTGAATCTTTTAAGCGAGCGCATGAATATAATAATTTGGGCAAAGACAAAAATCAACCTTTGTATTTGGGTTGCACAAAATACACCCGGTTGTCGGTGTCGTTAAAATTGATCAATCTGAAGGCGATAAATGGGTGGACTGATAAGGGATTCACCGAATTGCTTGAGCTGTTGGAAGACATGCTTCCCATAGGTAACACATTGCCAAAACGAACGTATGATGCAAAGAAGATAAAAGAAGATATTGTGTCCGATGGGTGTGGAGTATCAGAAAATACATGCATGTCCGAATGACTGCATATTGTATCGGAAAGACTTTGAGAAGTTGCATAACTGTCCTACGTGTGGTTGGTCGCGCTACAAAGTGAAGTCGGGTGAATCTAATTGTGACGACAACAACGCAAAGGGTTCCCCTGCGAAGGTTTTATGGTATCTTCCAATAATACCTAGGTTTAAACGCTTGTTTGCTAATGCAAATGACGTGAAGAGCATTAGATGGCATGCAGATGAGAGGAAATGTGACGGACAGCTTCGCCATCCGGCCAATTCTTTGCAATGGAAGAAAATTGATAATTTGTATTCGGATTTTGGCACTGAGTCAAGAAATCTTAGGCTCGCACTTGCTTCAGATGGGATGAATCCATATGGTAACTTAAGTACGAATCATAGCTCGTGGCCTGTTCTCCTTTTAATTTACAACCTATCTCCATGGTTGTGCATGAAGCGCAAATATGTGATGCTATCCATGATGATTTCTGGCACGAGACAACCTGGTAATGACATAGATGTTTACCTTAGTCCATTGATTGAAGCATTGAGAAAAATGTGGGATGAAGGCGTGGATGTGTTTGACAGGTATTCTAATGAAACTTTCAAGCTGCGAGCCATGTTATTTTGCACGATCAATGACTTTCCTGCATACCGAAGAGGAGCTTCTTAATTACATCCAGTGGAACGAGGTAAAGGCACATATTTACCTCCAACATGTTATACCTTATCAAGAAAAGAGAAAATGAGCTTTTGCGAGTGTCTACGGGGAATCAAAGTCCCACATGGTTACTCGTCAAATGTAAAGCGACTGGATTCAATGAAAGATCTCAAATTAGTTGGCTTGAAGTCTCACGTCTGCCATGTCTTGATGCAACAACTACTACCTGTGGCAATTCGTGGCATCTTACCGAAAGATGTCCGATATACCATAACTAGGTTGTGCTTATTCTTCAATAGTATATGTGCTAAAGTCATCGACCCTCAAAAATTGGACGAGTTGGAAAATGAGGCTGCTATTATCTTGTGTCAATTGGAGATGTTTTTTCCTCCCTCATTGTTTGATATCATGGTTCATTTAATTGTTCATCTGGTTAGGGAGATTTGATTATGCGGCCCTGTTTATTTAAGGTGGATGTACCCAATTGAGCGATACATGAAGATCTTGAAAGGGTATGTGAAGAACCAATATCGTCCTGAAGCATCCATTGTCGAAAGGTACGTCACAGAAGAAGCAGTTGAGTTTTGTTCTGACTACTTGTCAGGAGCAAAATCTGTGGGACTACCAAAGTCTCGTTATGCAGGGAGAGGTCAAGGTAAAGGTACACATGGTATAACCACTAAATGCATGGGTCGAGCTGAAGTGCTTCAAGCATATTTGTATGTTTTGAATAATACAGATGAGGTATTACCTTACTTTTCTCTCCATAAAGAGATAGTAAAGGCCAAAAACCCTCAAATGAAAGAAATATTGTTATTGAACGAGCATAACAACACATTCATAGATTGGTTTAAATCAGAGATTAAGAAAGAAGTGAGTGCCTTTGAGACTTTGAGATGGTTAGCACATGACCCTCACTTTAATGTCGTATGTTGGAGCGGGTACGACATAAATAACTTTTCCTTTTACACAAAGTCGAAAGATGACAAAAGCACCATGCAAAACAGTGGAGTTATGGTCATGGCTTCTACGATGCACTTCTCTAGTTCAAAGGATACAAATCCTGTACTCGCATCCATTGCTTACTTTGGTGTCATAGAAGAGATTTGGGTGCTTGATTACTGTAAATTTAAAGTGCCTCTTTTTAAATGTAAGTGGGTTAACAACAATAGTGGTGTACGTACTGACGAAATGGGATTTACACTAGTGGACATTGACAAGGTAAGTTATAATGATGAACCATTCATCATGGCTGACCAAGCAAAACAAGTTTTCTATGTCAAAGATCCTTCTAACAAAAAGTGGTCAGTTGTCCTACAAGGAAAAATAGGTAGTGATTAAAATGAAGATTCAAGTCTTGCAATTTCCGAAACACCTTGTTTGTTAACACAAGTGCCTACATCAGTTGATGACAATGAAGTTGACGATGAAATGCCACTCGCAATGATCATAATGAAGGAATTTTAGACGAAGGAGTTTAGATTTGTTTTCTTTTGAACCTATGAAATTGTAATTTTGAACTTAGTGACAATGATGGTTTGTTTCTATTATTTCCATTTGAGCATGTGACAAATTTTGTAACTGAGAGAAGTATGTTTTCCAATTTCTTCCAGTGTATTTCTCCAAATGTGTATGGATGGTTTCATAGTTCATATTGAATGAGAGATTGTTTTTTCCTCTCTAATTTAGCCTCTAAACAACATTTGCAAGTGTAAAATTTATTGATTATTTTAGTTGTCTTTTTCATAAGTTCAGGTATGATTCTATGTTTAGTTCAAATATATAAGAATGAATGATATATTTTGTTTCCTTTGTTTAAAGAACTATCATGGATGATTTCAGTGATCCTCCAAAAAAGAATACACGACGTCCAACATCATTAAAAAAGTTCACTTCTAGGTGCCCAGATGGTCAAAAATACAGAGTGGATATTGATAGTAAAGGCGATCTTATTGGTCCGTATGCTAACAAATTCAAGACCTATTTAGGGGTGGTTGCACGAACAAAGATAAGCATATTGCCAATGAATTGGAGTGATGTTGATGACGAGACAAAAAAGATTGTGGGATGATGTAAAGCTAACATTTGATGTTCCCGAGAGTAATGAATTCAAGAAGACTTGGATGTCTCATATCAATCTTTGTTGGAGACAGTTCAAGACAATTCTGACCAGAACATATGTCTTTAGTAGTGGGGATAAAGATGGTCTAAAAAATCCATGTCACAAGTACAGCAGCATATCTCTCGAGACATGGGCCGCATTTTATAACAGTCGCATTACTGAGGAGTTTGTGGTATTGTTTTAACTATAACTATTTTAGTTTTTTAAACATTAATGATATGTTGTAAATATGTTGTAAATCCATGTCACAAGTACAACAGCATATCTCTCGAGACATGGGCCGCATTTTATAACAGTCGCATTACTGAGGAGTTTGTGGTATTGTTTTAACTATAACTATTTTAGTTTCTTAAACATTAATGATATGTTGTAAATATGGTGGTGTTTGTTCTTTGTAACAGGCTAAGAGAGAAGCTGCCAAGAATATTCAAAAAAATAATAAATACAACCACACAATGGGGCCATGTGGTTATAAAAAGTTGAAGAAGGCTTCGAAAGAAGAACAAATCAAAAAAATCCAGGAGGAGTCTGGTGATCCTGATTTAGAGGTGGAGGCTACATCTCCAGAGCGTCATGAGTTGTGGAAGGCTGGCCTGCAAAAGCAAGTCTGGATCTTATGTATCCGAGTCGTCAGCATCAGTTGGATCTAAGATTGTAAGTAAAATATTGTGTGGTGTTTCTAAGACATTGTGTGTGGATCTAAATTGAAGAAAAGTATGTTTTGTTTAATTTGTTAAATTGTAACATGTGAACATGCTTTTGTTGGAGGATGAACTTGCGGTTATGAGTAGCCAAAGATCTTTCGTTCCTCAAGGAAAGAATGATATTTTGACTGTTGCCATTGGAACACCTGAGCATCATGGTCGTGTTCGGGGAGCTGGAAAAGGTGTCGGGATAAAGAGATACTTTGGAGGTGTGGCACGTTCTGCCTCGAGTAGCTCACAAGTTGACAAAGCAGAGTTGATGAAAGAAATTATGGAGGACGTGGAAGTGATGGTGCAAGACCGAGTTCGCAAAGCGTTGGCAGAGGTATATGTTTATATTACTAGATTTGTTTTATTATTTGAATCAATTCATAAATACTAGCTTAATTTGTATGTATGTTTTAATTATTCAGCACACCATCTCATGTGGAGGATTTCAAAATGCGGGTGTTCAGGTTCCCCCTCCCATGACAACTGTTGGATCTAAGGCTAGCTACTCACCATCTCATGTGGAGGAGGAGGTCAATATCGATTGGATGAAAGGGATGCTTGTGACGGGGTATGCTGATAAAAGACATGCTAGGATAAGGTTGGAGCATGAAGATCATGAGTGCTTTGTCTCCTTCAAAGAGATCATGGACATGATTTCTGGTGAAGAGTGGCTTGAATTGAGCCATTTGGCCATATGGTGCACGTAAGTAGTAAAGTCTATTTCGTTATATAAATTTCTCACATTTTTACATATATTAATCGATTTGATAGTTTTTCTTACTTGCCACTAGATATTTGCATCGTCAATGTGTTGAAAGAGGTATTGATGACTTATATGGATTTGTGTGTCCACACAAGCTTAACGTGAAGAATATGTCCATGAGTATTGTCCTTCAAAACCTTCAAGAGAAATTGATGACCATCAATAAGGGGGTATATATTGCTCCATTTTGCCATAGGTAACAGCAACATATTTCAACGAATTGGTGATTCATTTTTCTTTGTGTGTTGCTTAATTTTAAGTTTATCAATGTTGCAGCGGACATTGGCAACTAGTTGTCTTAATCCCACCTCAAAATACTGTGGTCTGGATGTGTTCCTTATGCCGCAAACCAAACAAAACAATCAAAGAAATGTTTAGCAAGTAAGTTTTTATTTTTTATCATGGTTTAGATTGTAGTATTTGAACTTAAGTTGGGTTGAAATTTTATAAATACTTTTATATTATGTTATTAGAGCTGTCAAAGGTTATTCTACATCTGTCCCCACGTGGTTGTACCCTACAGTAAGTAATTTAAAATATTGAGTTGATTTAATTTGGAGTGAATTCATATATGATTTATATATATATATATATATATATATATATAATATTCTGTTTAATTTGGTTAACTTTGTTAATTCATTTGTGTAGATGCCAATACAACGGAATAGTTTTCATTGTGGCAATTATGTGATGAAGTTTATGCTGACCATTGTGAATGTTGGTGTTGTTGATAATTGGGAGCAGGTATAAATTTTTGGTTAAAATTATACTTTACACATTTATTTGGAATTAGAATGATTGAATATAATTTGTTTGAGTAATTTTTAAACTTGTAGGTATTTGATGACCCAAAGGCATACACCGAAGAGGAGCTTTTTGAGGTTCGTCAGTATTGGGCAGAATTCTATATGAAGATTCGTACAGAGAAAAAGGATACACTGTTTAACACTTTCTGATTCTGAAGCTTTGGGCAGAATTCTTTAGATACACCCTTTGTTTTAGATACTCTAGCTCTTTTAGAATCATTTTGTGTTGTGGTTGTTTGAAACATTTTTAAACTTGTTCAATCTATTATCTATCTATATTGAAAGTCTACGTGAATTGATAGTCTAGATGAAATGTGAACAAGCTAGTTATATGGTCTGGTTTTCTGTTAATGTGAACAACTGAGGTATTAGAATTGGACGTTTCTGTTAATTTGTAAAACTGTCTGTGATGCAATCTGTTATTTTTGTATTGTTGTCTGGGATACAACAGGTTCGTAAACGGTATGGCTCAAAAATGAAAGAAACTAAAATGTGTAAAATGACATTTAGCATCGGTTGTTTGAAACAACCGATGCTAAATGTCATTTTCTGATGACGTTTAGAGATATTTAGCGTCGGTTGTTTGAAACAATCGATGCTAAATGTCTCAAAGGGGACTTTTAGCGTCGGTTGTTTGAAACAACCGATGCTAAATGTCAGTTTTGGAGACATTTAGCATCGGTTGTTTCAAACAACCGACGCTAAATGTCATTTTTAGACATCTGAAATAGTTTTTAATGTGACATTTAGCATCGGTTATCTGAACACCCAATGCTAAATGTGACATTTAGCGTCGGTTAAATATTCGATGCTAAATGTCTGACATTTAGCATCGGGCGATTTAGCGTCGGGCGATAACCGACGCTAAATGTCCAATTTAACCGACGCTAAATGTCTTTTCTGCACTAGTGGTCTATCATTTTTTATTGCAATCGTCTTGTTATTTCTTTAATTTTTTTTAAAAATCTCAAATAATATACCAACATATAAACTTTTTTTGACGAAGAGCAACATATAAATTTAGGCATGCATAATCTTCCCATCCAAATGCCTCCTAAATATTAGAATGAAGAAATTTTTTGACAAGAAGCACTTAGTGCATTTCATTCATGATTAAATCAAAAATACATGAGGGAACATCGAAGTTTTCTTGAAGACTAGCTGTCAACAAGGTCACCCCCACAAGAGAATAAACAACCTTGTTAGCATTTCCTCCTAGCAAACACAACATGTGAGTTACAATTGAAAAAAGAAAAAGGTTCTTACAAGCTTTGATTAAAGAACCAAATGCAAAATTAGAAGCCTTAGAATTAAAAGCATCAACTACAAACATTGTGTCCAGCTTACGATCGGCGTCCTTGTAGCCCATCTCACGAACCCAGTTAATTGCCAAGCACAAACCCGTTGTTTCACCCGAAGCACATCCGTGATGGGGGAGTACCAATGAGTTTTTGCTCTAATGAAATTGCCACCATCATCCCGAAGGCATGTACCAATGGAAACCTTATTCACTACCAAAGAAAAGGACGAGCCAACATTGCATTTTGCCAATTTAGTTTGTGGCCTGACCCTAACATCAGATGCTGAAACAGAAGATGGACCATTCACAACAGTAGTAGCGCGAGCACAACTCTGAGCATTCCAAAAACAATTTGTTCCCAACCCAAATAATTGAAGCCGCATCAGCATTCTTGTTTTGCCAAACACATTCATTTCGACTCTGCCATAAACTACAAAACATTATGCACCACGCCACACAGTCAGTTTCACTAAGGGAAACAAGGACAAAAAAATACTGTAGAAAACCTATCATGCAGAAGCGCTATATTGCTAACAACACTGTATAGGCCGAGAGTATTCCAACACGTCGTGGCCTTTGGGCAGAAAATGAATAAATGAGATGGAGATTCAGAGAAGCCTGCACACCACAAGCAATTGTCTTCCACGTACATCTACATGTCTATGAGTCAAGTTGGAACACATAGGTAATACATCACGACATAGCCTCCAAAGAAAATGACTCACTTTAGGAGGAACCTTCAACTTCCACAAAGCTCACCAATTCCCTCCAGCCTGTGAGTGGTTTGTATCCAACACCCGATCCATGAGAAGCTTATAGGTGCTACGAGAAATGCAAGAGCCATAAGACTCCGGTCACCAAATGCGCCAGCCTATGTCTACAATGTTGAAAAGAGGAGTCTTCAAAATCAGACCAGCAATAGAGGGAACAAACAAGTGATTGATGAGAATAGAATTCCAACTCTCGGTGCTAGCCTCCATCAAGTGTGAAACGGAGAATCTGCCTCAGATATAATCTTGCGGTCCACCATCCATCTCTCTCTAAAAACCTTAATTTGAGACCCATAACCAATCATCTACCAACACTTGGGAAGCCCCGATACTCCAAAATGGACCAAGTATCCGTATCCGACACGTATCCAACACCGATACGGCGGGATACGTGTCCATGGAGTATCCAAGAATTTATATTTATTTTTTAAAAAGAAAAATGACAGATACGTAAAGGACACTTGGGGGACACGGCTGGCTAACACAGATACATTCAAGCTAACACGGGATACATTTAGCTTCTTTTGACAGTGTTTACAATTTTAAACAAAGTTATATCATAAATAAAGTAAGAAATAATAAAATAAAAAATCCTAAAAGTAAACCCAATAAACAAAGCGCGTTCTTGTCTTTGGCGAACTCCATAGCCACAGCGAACTCCATCTCCAACAAACGCGTTTTTGTTTCTCCATCTCCTGTTTGTTTTTCAGCAGGTGCGTTTTCCCCCATCATTAATGCTCTATTCTACGTTTTTTTTCTATGTTCGTTGCCTTCCCTTTTCGTTTCTGCATTAGCTATTGTTTCTGTTTTTCTTCTGTTTTTGTTTTTCCCTGCTTTACGGTTTGTTTGGTCCGATGGGAGTATCACGAACGAGAGAGATAGGAGAGATTTGGAAGCCATTTGTTTTGTTTTCCTCTGCTGCTATGAAGTATATTCAGACTGTGAAATTTTGGTTGACATTTATTTTGTTGTGATGAATTTTCTGGATAATGTATATGAAGGGGTTAGGCAATACATCACAACAAAACAAATGGCTTTCTGAATTAAGTTAAGTAGGGGCACTACACACGTTTAGGTTTAAGGAGTGCTGAAGATGTAGTGTCTCCACGTGGCTTTGATGTTTTTTTCATGAGTAGGAAAGCATAAAAGGCAAACGTGGCTCATGTAATTTGAATAAGATGGAAATTGTAGTTTTTTTTTGGTACAATGGAAATTGTAGTCAATTTTAAAATAATTTAATTAGATTAAAATTCATAATTAAATTCATTAGGTAATTTAATTACTGAGTTTTTTTACGTGAATTAAAATAAAATTAAAATAGAATAAAGGTTTAAATTCATTAGGTAATTTAATTAGAAGAAAGTGTTACTATCTCTAACCTAGAGCATGGGTTCAGCGGTTGGGGCTGAACCTCCCTTAATCAAGGGTCGGAGGTTCGATCCCCGCCTTGGGTACGAAGCAGCGTTAAAACTCTATGTCAGTTGGCCTGCCCCTCGAGGCACCTACAATGAGCGAGGGATTAGTCTGTCCGTGCGGTGGATACCCAGGTTTACCCAAAAAGTGTTACCATCTCTTTATTTTTAGTTATGTATGAATATTATGTTTTTATATATTTTAATTTTAATTTAATTTTTTATTAAAGTATCCCGGCCGTATCGTATCTTGACTTTCAAAATTTTCTCGTATCTCTGTATCCGTATCGTGTCGTATCCCGTATCGTATTCCGTATCCGGGCTTCATAGACCAACACACCCCTCTTCAAGAACCAACTACTAGGCTTAGGACGAATAGTAAGATATTCTAGAAATCATAGTTTCTTTTTTTCTAAAATTGAAATCAAAAGTTTCTAAAAAAGTAAAATTTCCAAAAAAAAAAAGAAAAAAATAATTTTAAAAAAAGAGAAAATCTTGACTTGCTAAACCCCAAAATTAAATAATGTGATTTGTTTGGAGTTATACGAAATAGGTGCACTCTATAATTTTCTACTCCCTTCTCAACTGTCTCGCCGTGTTCATCTCGCGTGCATAGCAGTCAGAAACAACAACACTGCAACAAAGAGAAGAGAATCTACCAGAGAGAGAGAGAGAGAAATAAACCCTTTTGACCATTTAGCCCTTCCCCTTTCAATTTCACTTAGGCAACAAAACCCTTGTTTTGTTTTCTGATCAATTCTTCAATCTCATCTGTGATTTTCTCTGTGATCAGATCTTTTTTCCTTTTGCCGATTCGGATTCGAATACCCAGTTGCGTTTCTCTTTCTGGGTATTCTGTTTTTCCAATAAAGTTTCACTTTTTCAGTGTGGGGAAGTATAAAAAAGAAGAAGGAATTGATTTATGCTATCTGGGTTTCACACAGATTGGCTAATTATGTTGACTTCAACAATATGGTGGTTATGAAGTAATATGGAACTGTTCACAACAAAAACAACAACAACATGTCGTTTTACATTGGTCGTGAGGCTTCAAAGGTTGTTTTCTTAATTTTAATTACTGTCTTGTTAGTTACTTTCATATGTGTATTGTTAATTATTGTTGTTGTGGTTTGTTTTAATTTATGTTTGGTGTTTTTACACTATATTTGTGTAGTTATGGAAAAGAATTTGTTCAGAGACAACTACTGAGATCAACCTCCTTGCAGAAAATTGGAAGTACCTTCTAGCTGGTCTTATTTGTCAGGTTTGGTTTTTCCTATTTTGGTCAACCTTGAGTGTGATTCCTTTTGTGTAAAGAATGCAATGGTTCTTTTTGTTTTTCTTTGATTAGGAGTAAAAAATTTCTGAAAATGGTTCTTACTTGCATTCTACAAAAAGTTCAAATTTTGATTCATGTTGTTTGGGTGGTTACTTATACAACTTACTTGGTTTCTTTTTAGATAGGAACATGGTTTATGATCTATGAAGCACAGACACAAACACAGATACACAGACACCGGTCTTAATCTGAAAAATACACCTAATTGAAGTGTCACTATCAGTGTCGGTGTCCGACATGATACGTGTCGGACACCAGACATGTTTTCAATGGAAGTGTCGGTGCTACATAGTTTATGATACTATTATCACATGGTTTAGTTTGATCATGAAAAACCTTATTTCGCGAGCAATTATGGTAAGTGTTGGAGTTGATGGATTGGTGTTTTAATGAGGGAATTAAAGGAAGATGTAATTGTTTCAAGGATAGGTGCGAAATATCTACCGGCTTTGCCCATGACTAATCTGTGCCAGAGAATCTGGTTGGCTAGCTTTAGTGACGTCTCCACTCCCAACCATAATGATTTGGCATTAGATGATGCATGCTTTTGATTTGGAGCTTCTAGTTATATAGTCTATCTGAAATACATACTGTCTGGAAACCTTTAACAATATGCAGCAGCAGCAGCTAGTTGTTGAGGGAAAATATTGAGGATAGAAAGCAGAAACAAACAAGAATAGCCAATTTTCGGAAAGCATATCTTTGTGTTTTTTCTATCCTTGCATTCGTTATGAAGTTTAACAGTTAGTCCATTGGTTTAATTAGTTATGTTAGATACTTTTATTTTATTTTAATATTTGATCTCTAAATCTATTCTGTTTTCATACAGTACATACATGGTTTGGCAGCGCGGGGAGTTCATTACATACATAAGCCCGGCCCTACTCTGCAAGATATTGGATTCTTTCTTCTCCCGGTTCGTAATTGTCATTCCTTCTTTTTCTTTCCCACCCTTAAATAGAATGATAGGAATGTCTTTGTAATATTTAATCTTGATGCTGCTTTTTTAATCTTAATGGTCATACAGGAACTTGGGCAAGACAAAGCCTACATCAGTGAAACACTGTTCTCTTCTATCTTTCTATCCTTTGCCTTAGTAAGAATTCTTTTTGTGTTTGTTTAAACCATCTTCATATTTTATCTGTATGACCATAACTCTGTGAGCATTTATCTTTTTTATGCCCGCTGTGATAGGTTATATTGTACCTAGCTATGGAATCGCAATTCTCAAAGACTGAATTCTACATCGAAATTCCTTTTTTGAAAAGTTACAGATGAAGTTTTTCAAGGTGTTTGTTTGTGCTGAATATTGAGGATGACATGTCAAAAATAAAACAATAAAAGAATGACATTTGAAATAAAACCAAATATGATTTCTTATTTTCTGGTTTTAAGTGGTTTTAAAGGTTTCGAATGGAGAATGATTATTTGCTGTCGGTTCTATGGCTTTATTCCCTTTAATCTTTGCTTGATATTCTGCTATTTCAAGATTTCATATAGTCAAATTAATACAGATTACAGTATAACATCATTTTCCCCTTCTTTTGAAGTCCCCATGATATATTCTTTGATATATGGTTTTGCAGTGGACGTTTCATCCTTTCATATTGAAGAGCAAAAAGATCTACACCGTTCTAATATGGTGCAGGGTTCTAGCATTCTTAGTTGTAAGTTTTGATCACACTTTAAGTATTGTTTAATCTTGTGGTATTTCTAGTCGAATAGATAAGTACTTGTGTTGTAGGTCGCTTCATTTTTCCTCTTGTATGGTCAATGCGGTATATTTCTCATTACATCTGGCTATTGTGTATTTGTTCATTGCAGGCTTCTCAATTTCTTCGTGTAGTCACATTTTATTCTACACAGCTTCCTGGTCCGAACTATCATTGCCGTGAGGTATGACTGTAAATATAATACTGCATGATGTGTTTTAAGTGTTACTTTTCTTTGTGTCAATTGCATATCTGTGTTCATTTTTTTATTTTATATAATCTTGTTATAACTTTACACTACTAATGTATCATGTAGGGTTCTAAACTCGCTACATTACCTCGACCAGATAGTGCCCTTGAAGTCCTATTGCTTAACTGTTAGTATACATACATTGTTGTATTGGAGTTTTAGCTTTGACTGATGCCTTGTGGTGGTTCCGGCACTTATTTTGATTTTAATATATGCAGTTCCGCGTGGTGTGTTATATGGATGTGGTGATTTAATATTTTCATCACACATGATCTTTACTCTTGTTTTTGTTCGTACATACCAAAAATACGGCACTCGAAGGTAAAATTTGCTTATATAAATCTTGTTGTCGAAGTTTTCATGAGATTAGGTATTACCTCAAAAAATGCCTTCATTGTCACATATTTTGTTATGTTTAAATTTAAATAAATCCTGATTTGTTGCGACTATGCCGGGTGAACCACTAGATCCTTAAAGCAGCTTGGGTGGCTGCTTGCTGTGATTCAGAGCCTTTTGATAGTAGCATCTCGCAAACATTACACGGTTGATGTAGTTGTCGCTTGGTAAGTAGCATTTTCCGCTTTGTGATAAAAATAAAAACCACTGTCTTGCATCCCTTTTGAGTAATCTTTTGGTCTCTGGTTGGCAGGTACACTGTTAATTTGGTGGTATTTTTTGTTGACAAGAAATTACCAGGTTTGCTCATATGTTCGTACTTAATACTCCCTCTGTCTCACAATAAGTGTCACTTTAGCTCATTTCATGCATATTAAGAAATGACCATAAATGAAGGAAAGAGAATAGTATGTTAACCAAATTATCCTTATCAAACATTGGTTTGTTCACCATCATCATAAATGCTAAGTTGAATATAATGACTTGAGAGCAATGAATATTAGTTTAATCAAAGGGTGCAATTGGAAAAAAGTAACTAATATTACACTGAAAATCATATGGGACATTCATTTTGGGACATTTTTTTTTGTTGCTAAAATGACACTTATTGTGAGATGGAGAGAGTATATATTATATATGCGGTGCGATTGTCGGTTACTTGAGGTGCTATATATTTGCTGTTGTCGTGACTGTTATTCTTCTGCAGAATTACCAGACCGGTCGATTGCAGCTGCAACAACCTTGCTACCATTGAGCACGAAAGACAAAGACGGTGGTAGGACCAAAGAGGAGAACTACAAGCTATTGAATGGGAATTCTGGTGACCCTACGGATCGGGTACGGCAAACATAACATGCTTGTCGTTTCCCTCGTTCCTTTCACACAATCATCTGGATCCAATTTGTTTGCAGTCACAAAATGCAACCAGTCGTGCAGTCAACAACTTGGGGTCGTCCGATGTTAATCAGACGGTCCAGGCTTAAATCCAGAATTTAATAATCAGCAAAAATCAAAAACTGTTATTAAAATATGGACTTTTCAATTTTAATCAGTTCCTAGCTTGCAGACTGCATGACTGCATGCAAATTTGACTGCACCTAATCCAATTCCCAATTGTCTAATTGTCTATGTTCTGGACAATAATAACATGGTTATTTTGCGCTTGCTCAGAGGCAGAGAACTCAAGTAAATGGCAAGATCAGTGATGATGGTAATACAACCCATGTTGACTCTACTATGAATGGTGCATAGATAAGGAGCCTCCAGTGTATAATTGGATCTGCTGCAGCAATGTTGCTGTTGAAAAGCTTCAACCTTGAATTAGAAGATCTTAATTCAAAATTAGAATCCAGATTTGTATTAGTAAAATTGAAACTTGGTTGTGCTTTTTCAACATTTTGCATCCCTGATCCATTAAATTAACTAGCATTATAGCATGTACCCTTCCATGTGCATAGTCCATTTTTGCTGGTTTTATTAATCTTCTTGCACCTACATGGTAACTTAATGATATACACTATGTAATGTAAAGAAAGGGTGAAAGCTAAAATGTAACATGTCAACACTTTTTGCATGCCTAAAAGGGGTATCAATGGTTAGGGTTAAGAGGTCTTTTTGTTAAGAGTTTAATTGGTATGCTGTTAGTGTAAATATTTTTTATACCGTCAACTAATCAGAGTTCATGCATGGTATGTATAAATTAAGTCAAATAATTTTAATAAGAGTTCATGGTATGTATGAATTAAGTCAAATATTTTTAATAATCTGATAATTTCTGATTGCTTGATGTTATAAAAACTCTTTACATTGAGGTGCATGTTAATTTACTCCTTTTGTTGATTAACTCCTTTTGTTAGTTAATTATATAGACTACAACAAAAATATTTTTGGGTTAAATATGTTTTTGGGCTTTATAAAATTTGAGTTTTTTGGTTTTTGTTCTAAAAATATTTCACTTGTTTTTCATCCTCGATGCTTTTTTGTCAGCAATTTAAGTTTCAACTGACTTTTAATAGTGTTTAGAAGCTTTATAAAATGTTAAAAACACTATTTAAAATCACGAGGAAATAAATTTGCCAACAGAAAAAACTGAAGTGACCAAAAGTAGATGAATTTTTTTTGAAGGATTAAAATCAAAGAACTCGCCCATGAATTTATTATAAATACTAAAGTTCAATTATTGTGGGGACTAAAAATAAATAGGAAAGATTTAACTAATTGGAGGTTGGTGGTCATATTCAAATGCAGAGAGGAAATGGTGACAAAGTCACATGAGGTAGAGGAATGAGCACATGATGTTATGACTATGCACGTGGTTTCTTACACATAACAATGCAATATATCGATTGTCTCATGCCTTGTCCCTAATCTGCAGCTCAATTTGGATGCTAGAGAGAGCTAAGGCAACACAACACGGCACATGCATCATCATCATTCATTCTTCTCCTTTACTTTACACATGGGGCCACCCTGCATACATTACATACATATACTCTTCACGCGTTTTGTGGACCTTTTGGTCTAATAGAATAGAATGGAGGGTACCATGTTTGTCAACAGTATTGTTAGTTTAGTAACCATCAACATTTTCTACTGAAGCTTCTGGCCATGCATTTCTATCCTCATTTATTACAACCACATTTTTCTGTACAAAATAACAGCATTTACAGTTACAGTTCTCTGGTGTGTGTAGTGTTGTATGGGGTCCGCTTAATGGGCTTTATCTTGCTAGGCTAGTTCGACCGTTAGGGCTTAATACCAACCCTCAGGTTTTACTATTCCAGATGACTCTCGACTTGTATGTCGCCTCCGCCGATCCCTCTATGGATTGAAGCAATCTCCTCATGTTTGGTTTGGCCGTTTTAGTTTTGCCTTGAGACAATTTGGCATGACCAGGTGTGAAGCTGACCACTCTATTTTCACCATCCATTCTTCTAATGGACGACGAATCTTTCTTGTTGTATATGTGAATGGCATTGAGATTATTGGAGATGGCAGTGAAGGTATCCAACGACTCAAAGCCCATATTTTCAAACAGTTTAACACAAAAGATTTAGGTCCTCTCAAATACTTCTTGGGGATTGAAGTTGCTCAGTCCACTACAGGCATTGCCATTAACCAACGAAAGTATGCTCTGGATATCCTCACTGAGAGTGGTATGTTTGATTGTCGCTCTGTTGATACCCACATTGAGCCCAATGTCTAGCTTCTTCTGGGTCAGGGGGTCATTGAAAGACCCTGGAAGACATCAGCGTCTTGTAGGCCGACTCAACTATCTCACTGTTACTAAACTAAATATCACATTTGCAGTAAGTGTTTTGAGTCAGTTATTAACGCTCTTTGTGATAGCCACTGAGATGCGGTCACTCGTACTCTTAGGTATATCAAGAATGCACCAGGGAATGGACTGTTATATGAAGATAGAGGCATAGCTAAAATCACATGTTACTCGGATGGTGACTGGGCAGGCTCACCATCAGATATGAGATCTACGTTTGGATATTTTGTTCTCATTGGAGGATATGTGATCTCGTGGAGAAGCAAGAAGCAAAACACAATGACCAGTTCTGGTGCCGAAGCTGAATATCGGGCTATGGCAATAGCTTCTCCGAATTTACATGGCTCAAGAAACTCCTCCAGCAACTGAAATAGGGAGACCTCCAAGACACAAATCTTATCTGTGATAATCAAGCTGCACTTCACATTGTATCAAATATGGGTTTCCATGAGAGAACCAAGCACATATAGATAGATTGTCATTTTGCAAGAGAGAAAATACTCACAAGAGAAATCACTACAGACTTCGTCAATTCTAGTGATCAGCTTGCCGATATGTTCACCAAGTCCCTCAAAGGCTCTCAGGATGACCAGATATGTAACAAGCTGGGATCATATGACCTATATGCTCTAGGTTGAGGGGGAGTGTTAGAATCTCAGTTTTAATGTTGCTAACTAGACTATGAGTAGGCTATAACTCAAAGTAATAATATGTAATTAATGTATAGATTATACTAGCACTATATATAGGTATTTCATGTATTGTTGGATTAATAATATAGAAATACAAAATCAATCTTTACAGAGATGAATGGGAAAGTAATTGAGTAACAATCGATTTTAAGTTTTGAGGAATAATGTTTATGAAAAAATGTTTTATAAAATAAATGACAAGTGTTCAATTTTAAGAAGGGAACAGTAAAAACTAGCATAGATGGTACTGGACCTAAGTTGAGTCCTTTGGGAAATAGTGGAAATACTTACAAGGAAGTGGGGAGAGGAAATAACCATGGATTACTTGCTTTCCATTCTATTTTCTCACTTGCGGTAACTTGCTTTCTGATTTCAAAGTAAGAGAAGATTTCTTTCTCCAACCTACTCAAAACTGGTTTAAGCAACCAATCATATTATTGAATCTTTAAATTAGCTTAAAGCTTACTCACTTACTACAAGCTAGATTAATTCTTCATCATTCTTACATTTTGTTCTTCATTATTAATCTTGAGAAGATTCAGGGTTGAATATATCTATTGACTCTAACCTTCTCATATCGAAGATTATCTTGAGAATATTGTTTTCAAGAAGGTTTCAGGTCTCAAAGTTTAAAAGAGCACACAACTCAACCCCCTTCTTGTGTAACTTAGTCACTTCACTTTCCCCTCCCCTATGAAGACCACCTCTCTCTCAAATCTTTTGGGGTTTCTTTTCCTCTTTCACCCTTTCCTTCTTTCCTTCTTTCCTTTCTACCATTGTAGACTCACCCTTTGTGTCACCTCTGTCGATTCACCATTGCAGATGTAACACCCCATTCTACCCGACTATTATTGTAAGAATCAGAGTTTCAAAATTTCATTTCAATGGAATGCTACACATAACTTTAATCTAACAACGACAAAAATCAGCATAAGCGTTCATTACATCTTTACAATACGCAACACCCTTAAATGGGATGGAATACTCAAGAATTCATCAATAAAATCCACACACTAGGAAATGAATGTCTCGCAGCGGAAAATAACGTAATCTCAAAATACCGAACAACAGCCTCATCCAAATTCATTAACTCAATGCATATAAGATTCAACAGCAAAAGAATAACACTAGAATCCTACGCCCACCCCCTAGGTGTCACGTATCAGAGCAGACCGACTCGGGAATGAAGGGAGTAAGCCTTCACTCAGGGCTACCTGTGGTAAACAACAACAGAAGGGTGAGTCTCAACTACATAATAAAGACTATAATAAGAAGTATATTTCATCATAGTATCGCACTCATACAGTCACACAGTAGCATAGTTCATACAATCAACAACTCACATGCTTATTATGAGGATGTATGCAATACGGTTATGCATGTGGTACCATTTTCCCAGACCGCAGCCTCATCATCATAATATCAAACTCAGACCGCAGCCTTATCAACTCAGACCGCAGCCTTATCATTACTATATAAACTCAGAGCTCAGCCTTATGTATGCATGAGACTCCATGACAAAGATTACAATCACAATTCATAACGACACGGTCCATATATCATTTATCACCTCTTTATTAATCTCAGTCATAGCCCCCCATGGCCTCATCATCAAATCGACTTAATTATTATCTCATCTCAAATCACGTCTCTAGGACTAGGCTAGCACTTAGGGACCAATCGGTCACTTTTGGGACCGAAACCAGAACACAAAGCACGGGCGCACCACTTGGCGCCCTGGGCGGCCACATTTGGCGCCCAACACAACACGCACGCGCACAAACATAGTAGGCCACCTGAAAAATTAAAACCGCTCTAGCCAAAATGTTCAAAATGGGATTTGGTCACGTGGATACAGAATTTGGCTCGGGAAAATATGCTCAGAAATCGTGTTGCACACAAGGCCCCCTTTACACAAGTTAAAACGATGCCCAATAGGACCATTTCAAAACAACACATGCAAACCTGGAAATTCTTTAGCCAAAGTGCTTAAAATACAATTTGGTCAGGTGAATACAAAGTTTGGCTCGGAAAAATATGCTCAGAAATTGATTTGCACACAACGCCCCCTTTACACAAGCTAAAACAATGCCCAATAGGACCATTTCAAAACAACAAGTGCAAATCTAGAAATTCTTTAGCCAAAGGGCTTAAAATACAATTTGGTCAGGTGAATACAAAGTTTGGCTAGGGAAAATATGCTCAGAAATTGATTTGCACACAACGCCCCCTTTTCACAAGCTAAAACGATGCCCAATAGGACCATTTCAAAACAACAAGTGCAAATCTGGAAATTCTTTAGCCAAAGTGCTTAAAATATAATTTGGTCAGGTGAATACAAAGTTTGGCTAGGGAAAATATGTTCAGAACTCACAGCTCACCCCTAGGCACCATAAATATAGTCAAAACAACGCCCTCTAGGACAATTTCAAAACAATGCGTGAACAACTGAAAATTCTTTAGCCAAAATGTTTTAAATACAATTTGGTCAGGTGAATACAAAATTTGGCTAGGGAAAATATGTTCAGAAACCGAGTTTTATCCAAAAACATGTTTTGTGCGCCTTGCCTAAGCACAGGCAGCAACCTGGCGCCACCCCAGGCGCCACAGGGCAGCAACATGGGCGCCCTGCACAGACCACACACGCACCCAGCAACAGAGCAGCGCCCAGTGCGCCATTTTCCCCCCAGCAACTTGGCGCCCAGGCGCCCCAACACAAGCTAAAACATCAAATTCTCATTTTATTTTCCAAATCAAATCACCACACAATCAAAAAAATACATTATGCTCATACCAACAACATTCAATCTCACGTTTATACATTAAGAACACAACAAGGCATAAAATCAACACATGAAATCTTAACCTTAGCATAGGGAATCGAATTAATCATACCAATTATCAATTTCAACCAATCTAAACCATCTAACAATTAACAAATAATATCAAGTGGAATCCTATGGTCTACATACAACCTATTATACTCTCTATTATAGAGTGAGACTCCCCTAACCTTGATTATGACGAAACTAGAGCTCTTTCCACCGAAGCACCGACAAATCACCGCAACAAGGAAACTCCCCTTTCTCACGATCACACCCTTTCTCTCTCTCTCTTGGACCATCACGAATTGATCAACCATGGCAAGGGTTAGGAAAAATCGAAAACCTAAACATTTGAAAGAGGAGGAAAATCGAATAAGAAGGGATTAGGAACTCTTACCTAGGATCAAGAGGAATGAAACCCTAACTCCTAGCTTGAAGTCGCCTCCTTCCTTCTCTTCTCCTCTCCTTCGACTTTCTTTCTCTTCTCCTCTCCTTCGACTTTCTTTCTTTCTTTTGGCACTAATGAGGCGCAACCTAGACCCCTAGCGCCTAAGGAGCGCCTAAGCCAATGGGCTTGGGCTTCTTGGGCCGTTACTTGTAATTCCGGTATTTCCGATGCCATCCCCTTCAATTAAATAAAATACTATATTATAATATAATCAAAATTAGTGCAACACTTTAAATAATTTAATCAATTATTTAATTAAATCATTTAGGGTGTTACAACTCTCCCCCACTTAGGAAATTTCGTCCTCGAAATTCATACCTGAGTCAAATAGCTCTGGATAGGATTCCCGCATCCTACTCTCCAGCTCCCAAGTCACGCTCTCACCAGTAGCTCCCAACCACACCACCTTTACTAAAGCAATGTTTTTCCCCCTCAGCACCTTCACTTCTCTATCATCAATCCTCACTGGCATAGTCTCCACAGTGAGATTATCTCGCACCTCAACATTATCCATATGAATCACATGAGACGGGTCCGGAATATACTTCCGAAGTTGCGACACGTGAAATACGTCGTGCAAGTTCGAAAGGTTAGGTGGTAAAGCCACCCTATAAGCAACCTTTCCAACCCTCTCGGTGATCTGGTACGGTCCAATAAATCTAGGAGTCAACTTCTTTTCTTTCAGCGCACGCCCAACACCAGCCATAGGCGTGACCCTCAAGAAAACATGCTCTCCAGCCTGAAATTCCAAATCTTTTCTCCTTCTATCATGGTAACTCTTTTGCCGACTTTGAGACTCTTTCATTTTCTCCCTGATCATTTTTATCTTCTCTGAAGTCTCTCTTACCAATTCAGGTCCAAGAACAACACTCTCGCCAGACTCATGCCAACACACAGGAGTTCTACACCTCCGCCCATACAGTGCCTCGTAAGGAGCCATCCCTATACTCGAATGGTAGCTGTTGTTGTAAGTAAACTCAATCAATGGAAGATGTGTATCCCACGCACCCCCCTGCTCTAAAACACACGATCTCAATAAGTCTTCCAATGACTGAATGGTTCTCTCTGTCTGCCCATCAGTCTGAGGATGATAGGCTGAACTCAACCTCAATCTGGACCCCAATGCCTCCTGCAAGCTCCCCCAAAACTCCGAAGTAAACCTCAGATCCCTGTCAGATACAATACTCTTCGGGACACCATGCAACTTCACGATCACCTGAATATATATCTCGGCCAATCTCGATACCGGATATGTGATGTTGATAGGAAGAAAGTGAGCAGACTTCGTCAACCTATCCACGATCACCCAAATAGAATCAAATCCCCGAACGGTTCTTGGTAACCCAGTCACAAAATCCATGGAAATGCTATCCCATTTCCATTCCGGAACATCTAAAGGTTGCATCAACCCTGCAGGCTTCTGGTGCTCAACCTTTGACTTCTGGCAAGTCAAACAGGCATACACAAACTGTGCCACATCTTTCTTCATACCAGGCCACCAGAATAACTTCTTCAAGTCATGATACATCTTTGTAGCCCCTGGATGAATACTCAGCTTGCTCCTATGACTCTCCTCAAGGATCATCTTTTTCATCTCATTATCATCGGGAACACAAATCCTATCTCTGAATCTCAACACACCTTGGGAATCCAACCTGAAATCCCCATCTACATCCCGATCACCCGCAACCAACAAGTCAACCATCTTCACATCTAATTTCTGGGCGTCTCTGATACTAACCAAGAAGTCATTACCAATCCTCAGCATACCCAGCTTAACACTTTGCGGTGTCACTTCACAAACCAGACTCATATCACGGAATTGCTCAATCAACTCCAACTCTTTTACCATCATTGCTGACATATGCAAAGTCTTTCGACTTAAAGCATCAGCCACGACATTAGCTTTGCCGGGGTGATAGTTTAAGCCAAAATCATAGTCTTTCAGCAGCTCTAACCAACACCTCTGCCTCATATTCAGCTCCTTCTGATCAAACAAGTATTTCAAACTCTTGTGGTCGCTGAATACCTCGAATCTAGTGCCATACAAATAGTGTCTCCAAATCTTTAGCGTAAACACAATAGCAGCCAATTCCAAATCATGAGTAGGGTAGTTCTTCTCATGAGTCCGCAACTGTCTGGACGCATAAGCGACTACCTTCCCATCCTGCATCAATACGCCTCCTAAGCCCATTCTGGAAGCATCACAATATACCACAAACGGTTGATCCGGCACGGGCAACACTAACACCGGAGCTGTTGTCAATCTTTTCTTCAACTCTTGGAAGCTCTCTTCACACTTAGCATCCCACACAAAAACTCTCCCTTTACACGTCAATTGAGTCAACGGAAGGGCTAGCTTTGAGAAACCCTCAATGAACCTCCTGTAGTAACCAGCCAACCCCAAGAAACTCCTGATCTCAGTCGCAGACTTAGGGCTCTCCCATTGTAACACTGCATCAACCTTGGCTGGGTCTACAGCTATGCCATCACTAGAAATAATGTGACCCAAAAAGCTTACCTCACGCAGCCAGAACTCGCATTTGGACAACTTAGCATAAAGCTTCTTCTCTTTCAATACCTCAAGTACCAATCTCAAGTGCTCTGCATGCTCCTCTTCAGACTTGGAGTATACCAGAATATCATCTATAAAAACTACCACAAACCGATCCAAGTAGCTATGGAAGATACGGTTCATGTACTCCATAAACACCCCTGGTGCATTGGTGACACCCAACGGCATCACAGAGTACTCATAATGTCCATATCTTGTTCGGAATGCTGTCTTCTGGACGTCTTCGTCTTTTACTTTAATCTGATGATACCCTGACCTCAAATGAATTTTACCAAAAACCTTAGCACCCACCAGCTGGTCCATCAGATCATCAATTCTCGGAAGAGGGTACTTATTTTTGATAGTTACCTTGTTCAACTGTCAATAATCCACACACAGGCGCATACTCCCATCTTTCTTCTTTACTAACAAAACCGGAGCTCCCCATGGCGACACACTAGGTCTCACAAATTTCTTTTCAAGTAACTCTTCCAACTGCTTCTTTAACTCAGATAACTCAGAAGCTGACATCCGGTACGGTGCCATGGACACAGGCCTCGTACCAGGCACAAGGTCAATCCCAAACTCTATTTCCCTCTCTGGTGGCACACTAGGAATCTCGTCAGGGAACACTTCAGGGAACTCACACACTTGGAGAACTCTGAATCAGCATCATTGGCGTAGTAAGGACAAAATTTGGGCCAGCTCTTCAAATCTGGCTGCATACTCAGCCACAGACTTATTTCCCTGTTTCAATTCTAAGAATTCTACCTCTTTCTTGGCTCGAACGTCTTCAGGGTAATACTTTCTTTTAAATTCCCTTGTGAAGACTTCCCAAGTAACCTCTTCACCAGCAGTGTTCAACCTATGCAGCATCCCTAACCACCACTTGTCAGCCTCTTCCGCCAGCATGTGCGTCCCAAACTTCACTTGCTGGGCAGCAGTGCAATCCATAACACGGAAGATTCGCTCTATCTCATTCAACCACGACAAGGCTCCATCGGGATCATACCGACCCTTGAAGGTGGGTGGGTTTTCCCTCTGAAACGTTGCCAGGTTACGGGCATTCATATCAGCAGCATTGTGTTGATTTCCAACAGCTTGGGCTATGGCTTGCAGAGCGGCAGCCAAAGCAGCATCATCCCTTCTAGCCATATCAACCTAGCACTGCAGCATAAACGACAATTCAGAACTAAATTAAAAACACCTAATTGTCATACACAATATGACAGACAGACACACTTGGTCGAACAGACCGAACTTTTGCTCTGATACCACTAATGTAACACCCCATTCTACCCGACTATTATTTGTAAGAATCAGAGTTTCAAAATTTCATTTCAATGGAATGCTACACATAACTTTAATCTAACAACGACAAAAATCAGCATAAGCGTTCATTACATCTTTACAATACGCAACACCCTTAAATGGGATGGAATACTCAATAATTCATCAATAAAATCCTCACACTAGGAAATGAATGTCTCGCAGCGGAAAATAACGTAATCTCAAAATACCGAACAACAGCCTCATCCAAATTCATTAACTCAATGCATATAAAATTCAACAGCAAAAGAATAACACTAGAATCCTACGCCCACCCCCTAGGTGTCACGTATCAGAGCAGACCGACTCGGGAATGAAGGGAGTAAGCCTTCACTCAGGGCTACCTGTGGTAAACAACAACAGAAGGGTGAGTCTCAACTACATAATAAAGACTATAATAAGAAGTATATTTCATCATAGTATCGCACTCATACAGTCACACAGTAGCATAGTTCATACAATCAACAACTCACATGCTTATTATGAGGATGTATGCAATACGGTTATGCATGTGGTACCATTTTCCCAGACCGCAGCCTCATCATCATAATATCAAACTCAGACCGCAGCCTTATCAACTCAGACAGCAGCCTTATCATTACTATATAAACTCAGAGCTCAGCCTTATGTATGCATGAGACTCCATGACAAAGATTACAATCACAATTCATAACGACACGGCCCATATATCATTTATCACCTCTTTATTAATCTCAGTCATAGCCCCCCATGGCCTCATCATCAAATCGACTTAATTATTATCTCATCTCAAATCACGTCTCTAGGACTAGGCTAGCACTTAGGGACCAATCGGTCACTTTTGGGACCGAAACCAGAACACAAAGCACGGGCGCACCACTTGGCGCCCTGGGCGGCCACACTTGGCGCCCAACACAACACGCACGCGCACAAACATAGTAGGCCACCTGAAAAATTAAAACCGCTCTAGCCAAAATGTTCAAAATGGGATTTGGTCACGTGGATACAGAATTTGGCTCGGGAAAATATGCTCAGAAATCGTGTTGCACACAAGGCCCCCTTTACACAAGTTAAAACGATGCCCAATAGGACCATTTCAAAACAACACATGCAAACCTGGAAATTCTTTAGCCAAAGTGCTTAAAATACAATTTGGTCAGGTGAATACAAAGTTTGGCTCGGAAAAATATGCTCAGAAATTGATTTGCACACAACGCCCCCTTTACACAAGCTAAAAAATGCCCAATAGGACCATTTCAAAACAACAAGTGCAAATCTGGAAATTCTTTAGCCAAAGGGCTTAAAATACAATTTGGTCAGGTGAATACAAAGTTTGGCTAGGGAAAATATGCTCAGAAATTGATTTGCACACAACGCCCCCTTTTCACAAGCTAAAACGATGCCCAATAGGACCATTTCAAAACAACAAGTGCAAATCTGGAAATTCTTTAGCCAAAGTGCTTAAAATATAATTTGGTCAGGTGAATACAAAGTTTGGCTAGGGAAAATATGTTCAGAACTCACAGCTCACCCCTAGGCACCATAAATATAGTCAAAACAACGCCCTCTAGGACAATTTCAAAACAATGCGTGAACAACTGAAAATTCTTTAGCCAAAATGTTTTAAATACAATTTGGTCAGGTGAATACAAAATTTGGCTAGGGAAAATATGTTCAGAAACCGAGTTTTATCCAAAAACATGTTTTGTGCGCCTTGCCTAAGCACAGGCAGCAACCTGGCGCCACCCCAGGCGCCACAGGGCAGCAACATGGGCGCCCTGCACAGACCACACACGCACCCAGCAAAAGAGCAGCGCCCAGTGCGCCATTTTCCCCCCAGCAACTTGGCGCCCAGGCGCCCCAACACAAGCTAAAACATCAAATTCTCATTTTATTTTCCAAATCAAATCACCACACAATCAAAAAAATACATTATGCTCATACCAACAACATTCAATCTCACGTTTATACATTAAGAACACAACAATGCATAAAATCAACACATGAAATCTTAACCTTAGCATAGGGAATCGAATTAATCATACCAATTATCAATTTCAACCAATCTAAACCATCTAACAATTAACAAATAATATCAAGTGGAATCCTATGGTCTACATACAACCTATTATACTCTCTATTATAGAGTGAGACTCCCCTAACCTTGATTATGACGAAACTAGAGCTCTTTCCACCGAAGCACCGACAAATCACCGCAACAAGGAAACTTCCCTTTCTCACGATCACGCCCTTTCTCTCTCTCTCTTGGACCATCACGAATTGATCAACCATGGCAAGGGTTAGGAAAAATCGAAAACCTAAACATTTGAAAGAGGAGGAAAATCGAATAAGAAGGGATTAGGAACTCTTACCTAGGATCAAGAGGAATGAAACCCTAACTCCTAGCTTGAAGTCGCCTCCTTCCTTCTCTTCTCCTCTCCTTCGACTTTCTTTCTCTTCTCCTCTCCTTCGACTTTCTTTCTTTCTTTTGGCACTAATGAGGCGCAACCTAGACCCCTAGCGCCTAAGGAGCGCCTAAGCCAATGGGCTTGGGCTTCTTGGGCCGTTACTTGTAATTCCGGTATTTCCGATGCCATCCCCTTCAATTAAATAAAATACTATATTATAATATAATCAAAATTAGTGCAACACTTTAAATAATTTAATCAATTATTTAATTAAATCATTTAGGGTGTTACAGCAGACACCACCCCCATTGATTTCCTCTCTACCATTGACCTTCCACCCTGACTACTACACGTTTTCATGGAGCTAGTTTTTACATCAAGCCCTACCCTCTGAATAGATCCCATATGCTCGTCGAGGCTCTATCAATTTCTCTTTCCAGCGTCCTCTAGCGCACAGCTCCTTGTTGATCGACCCACTCCTCACCACCACAGTGTCTTCTATGGTGAAATGTCCCCCACTTGATCCACTTGCTTCTGAATCCAACACCTATAGTTGATACCCAACCTATACGCAGATTAGGATTTGAGGCGCCCTCCTACGAGACTTCTAGTCCAGTCTATATACCATTGCTTGGTTTGAGATCTAATAATATTTGTTTCATTGAGTTTTTCATGTTTCCCCGTCGCCACTTTTTGTTTCGCGTTTTATTATCATTTTTACATTGTTTTAAGATTGTACCCTTGGTGTCCAAGAAGTGCTTGGCCTTTTGGTATTGCATATTGAGTATAGTGCCCAATGCCAACCTAAGCATAGCTTTCACCCTACAAATGGCTTCTGAGCCTCTAGTAAAATTCGCCATTTTCAATACCACCTATACTCGATTTGAGCCAACACAAGTCAAAGAAATGATCTGTAAATGGATGAGATCAATGATCGCTCGTCATTTCTCATTGGCCATTGACTATGAAAATATATTTTTTGGCTATAGGATTAAGATTCTAGCTTGGTAATGCCCTATTGGCTTTTGTTCGTGTACTTGGTTGACTTAGTTATTTGTGTTAGTTTTGATTTATAGATGAGGAACTCCCAATAGGTTTTTCAATATGATCGTACCAATCCTTGTTGTAGTTACTGAATGGAGTTTGTGTATTGTAAAGTTAGTTTTTTTTTTTATGAAATCAGGAATGATAAAGTGGCTAGACCCAATAGACCAGTCTACCTAAAATGAGGTTGGGTGGGCTAGGAACCCGCTTGGATCACATCTAAACAAATAGAAGCAGGGCGCCGGGCAATGTCACGAAATGTCCGTCGGGGTGGACAAATATGGGTACGCATATTATGTGATCTCCATTTCTGATGGACAAATCTGTTTGGAAATCGTGTAGCAAGGAGGTAGGCTTAGAGCCAGCAATAAAGCGGATGTTTTTGTATACAGAGACCGAGCTTCTATTCTAGAGGTTCCAGAGGGGCTGGCTTTGAATTTTTCTACAGTATCGTATCGACAGGAAACTAATTTCACTCCTCTGGTTTGTCCTCCAATCCATGTTGCCCAAAGGGCCACAAGTATATTTGTCATTTTCACTTATATTAAACAAAAAATACATAGAATATGATGCGTTTACGTTCCCCATTGCTCTGCTAGGATTTGGCCCTTTACGAAAGCATAGTTGAGATTAAAGGATCCGTACGCTAGGCCACGTGAGCCTTAAGTTATCTGACTACGGTGGGAATGCCCTTAGAAACCATAATTTCCTCGTTGCTTACCTAACTGTCTCCTTCGTCGCCTTAAACCTAAACCATTCCTCAACCCGTTTCCACCGCCCCAGCCTCTATCACTCTCTCTCCGTTCCCAAAATCACCTCCCTGATTACCACGAACAACAATACCATACACACCATCAAATTATTACACTCTCTCTTACACACAAAACATAAATATATACAGCCATATCTAACTAGTTATATAACAAAGGTATATTAATCAAGCCTATCTTGCTGTCCCTGTTATCCCTAGAATGGCTTCTTCTTCCCAAGCTCCTGATGAAGAACTCCACTCCCTCCTCCCTGCAAGTAAGAATTCATTAGGGTTAGCAAAGAAAGCATTAGTGGGGAAAGTTATTGCGCACAAGCTGGTTAACAGAAATGCTGTCAAAGAAATACTATACAAAGCCTGGTAGGCATATGAAGGCCTGCTCACCTTCAAAGAAGAGCTTCATGCTAGGGATGTAATGAAAAAAGCTCATTGGTATGTTATTGATGGGATCACAGCAAGTGTACCAGATCGTTGCAAATAATAGTACAGAAAGACTGAGTGTCGAACTCAGGGACTGCGGTTATTTATCAGTTTAGCAATTTAACTTCTAAATTGAAAAGGGACTAAATTGGATTTGTTTGACAAGAAATTAAAGTGAAAAACAGTAAATATTTTTAGTGATTTTAATTTATAATGATAACATGAACACAAGTTGAATTTGTTTGAAATAAAGAGCATTGAGGTCGAGTTTCAATTTACTTCACTCTTATATCTAACGAATCAAACATGTTATTGAACTTATTTTATGAGCTATGATCAAATTGCTATAATTATTCTAATCCTAATTCCTTAGGTAAAAGAACCTTTATTTCTAATGAATATCCCTAATTCCTTAGGTGGCCTTAAAAAGAAATAAGCAGTAATAACAACAATTATCCTATGATTCTGAATATCAATGACTATTCCTAGACTAGAGATAAACAAATTTCAATTCTCAAGTATATGTAATTCAAATTTCCATTCACAATCACATATCATAAATCATCCTAAGAGTGATCAAATCCTAGAAAGCATTAAGGACAGAGATTAACACATAAATCATAACATTCATTCAAATAATATAGTTTTGATTCAATAATATAAGAGATTCATAAATTGTTACTCATCTCCAACAACGGGAAATTTAGCTAGACATAGAAATAAAGATAACAATTAAAAGAGAAAAAAGGAGTGAAAATAACTCCATGAAAAGATGAAGATGACCCGAGTTCCGTTGGCTCCTCCGCTATCTCGCTCATAGTAATTGTTAGGTTCCCATTTTTTCTCCTCCAAAAAACCACTTCCAGCCGTCAAACTCTTTAGTGCCAAACGTACTGTTTTTTTGCTCTTTTTTTCCTCCGTGCTTCAATCCCTAATAATCTGCCATTTTTTCCTTTCCACGCTTCCTTCCTTAATTCTTGTTTGTTTCCTCTTTTTAATTCCTTGTGCTCCACTCTACGTTTTTTGCTTATTGGACTTCTGGTCCTTCTTTTTGTTGGGCCCCCAATGGTAATAGCTTAATTTTGCTCCTGCACAATACTCACACCACGTGAGTGGACATTAAGATCAACACAAGTTAGGTAAAAACGCTTAATAATTATGATTCAATTTAATTATAATCATTAAAATATTCTAAGAGAATGATCATGCCCAATTAACATCAAATTAAGACAAAAGCAAACTATAAGTCTAGAATATATGGCAATTTTCCCTTCATGAATAATAGAAAAATTAGATAATTTAGAGAATTATCACCACCCCAAACTTAAATCATTGCTTGTCCTCAAGCAACAACTCACATTGGGCACTGGGTTAGAATCAAAACACAATTTCAACAAATGAAATTCCACAAATCACCATTATTCAAGCATTCCATAACACTATGCATTCACGAAACCAAACTGCCCAAAATTTTTGCTAGCAAGCAAACCAAGCTAAAGCAACCAAAAATAACATGGGCAGCTAATCATCAACATCAACCCTCTCCTCACACGCTCACCAAAATTCACTCTTAAGCGTATATAGGGTAATGCGCTCAAATCACAATATATGTATATCTTACCATAGCACTACAAGAATTTTGGGGATTTCCGGCGGACAAAATCCGCCGGAAATGGACAAAATTCGCCGGAAAAAGGGCATTACCGGCGGATATTTTCCGCCGGAAATCCGTCGGAAATTCGCCCGCAGGTAACGGTTACCAGCGGATTTGGTGCCGGAAAATCCGCCGGTAACCACTCAAAAAACGACTGTAATTGCCTTTTATAATCCGCTGGTAATTTCGTAATTCCGCCGGTAATTACCGACGCCAAATCCGCCGGAAAAATAAAACAAACCGCCGGTAATTATTTAACAAAACCATCGGTAAAACATTTTAAAAATTAATTAATTTACAAATCCGCCGGTAATCTAATAGAATCCACCGGTAATGTTTTTTTGTATTAAAAAAAGTTTTTTTAATTCATTTATTTAAAAAAATAATATGATTTAATTTTTTAAATTTTTTTTAAAATATTTAAAATAAATATTATTATTTATTTAATTCGTTTAATTAACTCAAAAATAAATATTATTAATTTTATAATATAAATATTTATTAATTAATTAAATACTAATTAAACGAAAATTGAATAATGCTTTAAAATGATAAAGTTTTCATAAACATCCATACAAGAAAGTACTAATTAAAACATGTATTATAAAATATAAATTAAAATATCCAAGAATAGAAATTAAAATATCTAATAAAATGTCTAAAACTACTAGTCATAGTAGCAATCGGGCGGGTTGTTGGTGGGGTCTGTATTATTTAACCATGTATAAAAATCTGTGTTGAGATCTAGATCTGTGTTGAGTTGTTCCTGGGGATGCTCGGGCTGCTGCTGGGGTTGTTGGGGCTGCTGCTGGGGTTGCTGGGGTTGTTGCTGCTGTTGAGGCTGAGAGTTGAAACCAGAGTACGACTGACCATATGGGCTGTGGAAGGAAGGCTGGAAGACACCAGCGTACGGCTGAAAAGCACCGTCGTAAGGATGCATCTGCTGCGGTGGATAAAATGATGATGATGGCATAGAAGGCCTCGGGTATTGAGACATACTATCCAATAAGTGCTTCCAGCGCTCCTCATTCAACCTTTGTAGCTCCGCATGCTGCTCCCGCATCAACTGCATTTATTGATCATGTTTGTTCTGTCGCTCTCCCATCTCACGCTGTTAATCGCTCAATTTCTGCGTCAATAGCTGAACATCGCTTAATTCTGAAGGTGTAGGGACATAAGAGCGACCAGTACTTCTTTCTAAAGATGATGGCCTCAGATTTGGAATAATGGAATTTTGGAAAGCAGACGGGCCCAAACCACCAGCTCCTACTAACCGGCCACTTTTTGTTGGACCAACAGATTCCTTCCAAGCAATTTTATAACAAATAATTTTGTTGGACCAACAGATTCCTTCCTTTCAATTAATAACATCAAATAACATTTTATAACAAATAATTTTTTTATCTAACCGGTAGTGAAGAGAAGTCTCTGACTTGATGCTTTCCGAACTCTTATGAACAAAACTTTCAAGCAAACTCCAAATCCCAAACTCCAATCAATTGCAAAATAAATAATAACAAATAAAATATTAAACTTATATTCAAAAACTAAATATTAAATAAAACAACCAAATATGAGTTCAAAACATACCTTAAACAAAACTTAAGAACAATCTCGCAGAGGGAAGAGAACAGAGTTCGAATAGAGTGGAGTGAGTGATTTGAGAAGAGAAAAGTGAGATTTCGGAAAAGAGAGTGGAGAGATTTCGGAGAAGAGTGAAGAGTGAAGAATAAGAGTGAAGAATGAAGAGTGTGGTCGTATTTATAAAGGAATGGCGCAACGGTTCTTTTTGTAATTCTGCCGGAAATGTCGATTACCGGCAAAATTTATGGCTTACTGACGGAAATGGTGCAACGGTACAAACACAACTTCCCAGAAAGAAATCCGCCGGTAATCGACAATACCGGCGGATTTTTTGATTACCGACGGATTTTGATTTTACCAACAGATTTAATTTGATTACCGGCGAATTTTTGAATTTCAAATTTTAAATATTATCCGCCGGAAGATGTAATTACCGGCGAATTGTTTTTAAATTTTTTACGCAAAAAATTTCTGCCGGAAAACCTAGTTAATCCGCCGGAAATAATTGATAAATCCGCCGGTAATTTACTGGGGGATCAAATCAGCCGGTAACGCCCAAAATCCACCGGTAATTTACTGGCGGCTTTATTCCGTCGGAAATGGGCGAAATTCTTGTAGTGTAGGCTTGAACAAAGTTCTAAGAAAAACAATCACACACAAATACTACACATATCATGAGGATTTTATTAGGGTTGTAATGGGGCTTGGGTCAGGGTGGATAACTTTTGGAATCTAAGCTTTCTTGATTGGAATTGACTTGAGAAATGCATTCTTCACTCTACTTACTCTCCAAACTTCTTCAAAATAATTCTCCACAAGGAAAAATTGTCCTTGTTATTAATTTCCCACAAGGAAAAATTGCCCTTGTCATCTTTTCTAAATATTTGTTGTGTTCTTTTTCTTTTTCTTTTTTTCTTGACATTTTTGGTACTTGTTTTTCTTCTTTTTTTTTACAACCTATTTTGGTATACCCACCCCAAACTTAGAACAGTTGCTTGTTGTTGCGCCCGAAAAAGCCCCCGAGGGAGAGTCTTCCTCGTTCACAACTTTTTTAAAAAAACAATGAAGCCGCCACCAATATTTATTAAGGAAAATATTAGGAAAACCTTTTTTAGAAAGCGATTGGCCTTTGAAAACTGAGAGTTTTGGGTTCGGGGGTCGGTTACGCGCGGGGAAGGTATTAGCACCCCACACATCCTCTCTACTGAGAGGGAACCTTTAATTAAATGTGTGGTTTTAAGTGTTGATTTGAAAAATACCTAATTTGCCTCTTTATTTCTTATTGAAAAAGAATTAAAGAACTTAATGATTTTTTTTATTTTTGGCGAGAAAAGGGGGTTGCAGAATGGAATTGTGGGCTTTCCTAGGGGGTTGCAGAATGGAATTGAGGGGGGTGTAAGTTGTAATCTGAGTTAAAACAAAATTAAAATAAAATAAAATAAAATTAAAATGAAATCGGAGGGGGGTATAAAAGGGAAATTAGGTTTTTTGGAAAACCTAATTCATTTCTCTCTCAAGTCTCAGTTGCGCCGCGCCCCCCCTAATCCTCTCTAACCCTAATTTTCCCTTTCTTCCCTCTCGCCGCCGTTCACCCTCGCTCCCTCATCTCCTACCCAAATTTTGCTTTCCTCTCCTCCCCATAACCGTAGATCCTCTTCTCCCTAATCTCTGCTTCCACCGTTCTCTGTTGTTAGAGAGGAGGATCCGAAATTTTCAACAACTTGGTCGACTGAGAGAGAGTGGTTACAGGCGAGGTTACGGTGGTTGGTGGTGTGATGGGTGATGGCGACAGTGAGAGGGTGGTTCGCGAGGAAGGTAGGGGCTGCGGTTCGGTTTATGGTGGAGACGGCGGCGTGGGGGGGGGGGGGGGGGGGCGATCTCACGGCGGTGATGATGAGGTTTTGTTTCTGTGTTGGTTGCGAATGGACGGAGGCAGAGACGGTTCGGTTTGGGACATGGTGATGCACGGCGAAGCTACGGCTGCGGCGACGGTGGTTCACGGCCAACGGCCGCCACCTACGATGGTCAGAATCTAAGGGTAAGTTCCCTTCTTTCTTCTGTTTTTGCGATTCTGTTTGCTTCTTCTTTTTCTATTTCTCTGATCTTTCATGTGTTCATGTCTGTTTCTAATTTTTTTTAATTTTTTTTTTAATTTTCTTAACTAATTAGTTATTTATTTGAAGAGAAACTCTAAACCTTAATTTAACTAAACATTTGCCTAATTTCTTTTCCTAAAACAGATTAACAAAACCCTAATCTTCTAATCTATTTCCATTTTTTCTAAACAAAACTAATTCTGATTTTTACTAACTAAAACCCTAATTTTTCTAATTTCGTTTTATTTTGAACACTGATTTTGAACCCTATGTTTTCACAACTGAATACATGTTTTTGAATTTCGTATAAAAAAATAAAAGGAACATCAACCTATATTCCAGCATAGACTTAGTTCAACATATTTGGAGTACAGAATAAATGAATAAAAAAAAAACAAAACATACATATTTATAGTCTATTTACAGATCCGAAGGAAAGGAGGGTCACCAACCTTAGTCTCGACCTGTTCTGGAAAAAGAAAAGAAAAGAAACTATTTTCGATCTGTTGCTGGTTACTTGGTTTACCGCTGTTGTTCTAGATTTGTAGTTGCTGCTACTGCCCCTTTGAATTTTTTTTTAGAACTTCAAAGGAAGAAACCACTGCTTTGGGATTAGGGTTTCAGTGTAAAACCCTAATCGTTTTTTTTTGCTGTTTACCTCGAAAATCGTGTCTGTCCCCCCTGCTACTGCCGTTGACAGCTGATTTATACTACATTTCTAGGTTTAGGCATTAATTGTATTTTGACTGGGCTCTGAATATTTTTTCAGGTTTGGATCCAAGCCCATCAGCAGCTGTAGCAGCTTGGAGTGCTGCTAGGAAACCCTAATCTGCTCTTTAGATGCTCATTTTCGGATCTGGCCATTTTTGGCCCTTTTGATGTAATTTTTTTGTATTTTTTGGACATTTGGACTCCTAAACACTATTAAATTGTAAATAAAAATAAATAGAATTTTTTTTTGACATTTTTTTTGTTGATACTATATTGCTTAAATAAATTATATAAACAAAATAAGATTAATAACAAGAAAAAGGAGTCGGGCCAGATACAAAGACGAGAACGGGCCAAACTAAACAAATACGCTAAAACGAGGCCCAAAAATAGAAAAATGGGCCTGTTGACTAAAAACGCTAAAAATTAACTTGGAATTGCATTCTTAAACCCAAATTGAAACGACAAGCCCAATCGCGAGAAGAATGACTTTGTTAGTCCCAATTAGGTTCGACTAAATCCGAATACGAAGATTAAATTGAAGAACGCACGAAACGATCAATCCTTCGCGTGCATGCCTAATTTAAAACAACGGTATTTCGATTTAGTTGAACAGGGTCATTGAAATTGACCAGGATTAGTAACTGAGACGCCATACTGATAATTCTCGTAATCACGCGACTTCAAAACACGATTTAAGTAAAATAAACGACTAAAACTAGAAAAAGTAGACAGACAAAATTGGGGTATAACAGCTGCCCCTCTTTATTTGGATTTTGACAAGGAATATGAATTGGCCGAAACATATTCCGAGGCAAAATGGAAATAAAGAATCCAGAAATTATACCAATTTTGTCTACCTAGAGAAGCCTGAGTTTTCCTTTTCCTTCTCTTTTTTATTATTTTTTATTATTATTTTTTGTTTTATCTGGATTTTAACAAAGAATATGAATTGGCCGAAACATATTCCGAGGTAAAATGAAGATAAAGAGTAGACACTTTCGTGTCGATGCGAAAACAGTAAATGAACCCTGACGTGCGGGCAAAAAAGGTAAAACGGGCACTTGGCGTGCAGAAAGCGGTAAACGGGCACTTGGCGTGCAGAAAGCGGTAAACGGGCACTTGGCGTGCAGAAAGCGGTAAACGGGCACTTGGCGTGCAGAAAGCGGTAAATGGGCACTTGGCGTGCAGAAAAGCGGTAAATTGCCCAGGCTGCCTAAAACCTGTAATCCTTAAACGAACTCTCGATGAATCCGAGTTTGCACGTGGCTTTGAGGAGCACGCTTCCTGTTGGCCTTTTCGAGCGACCGGGGGGATCGTCATCAGCTCCGGAACTGATATACTGATCAATGCACGGCGTCCACTGTATCTTAGACTGATACAACTATTCCGTTGAACCTCACATGGGGTTGCGGTCCATCACGTTGCTCGTACGCGACGTGAGACCTGGGCAGAAGGGAGCGATGATCTCTGTGCTCCGATCCGCAATGTGCGCTTGAGCGCTCTCTTTTCTTTTCTCTCTTTCTTTTCTATTTCTCTCTTTTCTTTTTTTTCTTTCTGAACTCCCAACTTGGGGGAACATTTTCTGGAATCTGGGGGCGAGGGCTAACACCGAAGTGCTCATCCTCTCTTTGTACCTGTAGCTGAAAATGAACAAATGCATGCAATGCAAATGCCATGATTGTTGTTTTCTTTTTTCTTATGATGAATGATGAGTTTCTTATTTCCTTTGTCTATGTCGGATGAATGCATGATCTTCTACTGTTCTTATATGCTTGATGAATGCAATGATTTTTCTTTTCTTCTCTTGTCTGTACGCAATGCATGATTTTCTTTTTCTTTTGCTTATGTCTGATGAATGCATGATCTTCTACTGTTCTTATAGGCTTGATGAATGCAATGATTTTTCTTTTCTTCTCTTGTCTGTACGCAATGCATGATTTTCTTTTTCTTTTGCTTATGTCTGATGAATGCATGATTTTCTACTGTTCTTATATGTATTTTTCTCTTTCTCTAGCTTCTCTCCTTTCTTTTTTTCTTTTCTTTTCTTTTTGTTGCTCTCTTGGCTCTTCTCTTTTCTCTCTTTTGGCTTCTCTTTTTGCTCTTTTAAGAATCATGGGTATGTGAATGCAAAGCTTTGGTGTTTGATGAATGCTCATGTATTTTAATGGAATGACAGATGACATGTAATGGAAAACTTTTTCTTCTTTGCCTTTTTTCTATGAAGTGTGAATATTGCTGATGAATAACATGAAATGATGAATGACATGGGATGCTTTAGCTTTCTTTTCTTCTATGAGATGCAAGTATTGATGTGATGCAACTGTATTGCTTGGATGTTTGATGGGATGATGAATGCTTTTCTATTTTCCTCTATGAAATTCAAACATTAATATGATGTAATGCTCTGATGTTTGATGCAATGATGATGAATGCTTTTTCTTCTTTACTATTTTCCTCTATGAAATGCAAGCATTAATATGGTGCAACTGACGTGAAACGTTTTTCTTTTTGCTATGTGATGAATGTACAAAATGTGAAGATGCAAATGTAATGCTTTGATGCATATGCTATAATGAATAAATTGAGATGCCTAGATGCGTGAGGTAGACATTTTTGTGATGATGAGGTGCGAGACTTTGAATGCAAGGAATTGAGATGATTATTGACCATTCTGTTGAAAAATTGAATTTGATTCAAACTCTGGTGTTCTCAAGGTTTTTATTTACAAACAACCTCACTTGTTTTCTCTTTCTTTCCATGATGACTGAATTTTAGATATCACGTAAACAACTTGTGTTCTCTCCTTTGAAGCATAATCTAGTAAGCATGCATAGGAGTGCAAATGTGAATGAATGAGTCAGTTAACTTGGAATTGGTTTAGGGCATGGACATTTATGGCAAGTGAAGGAATGACAGACATGGTTATTGCCGAAGCTTATGAGGGACCAAGAGATACAAGATTGCCCCAATTCAGGTCTTTGACGAGTGAATAACTTGCCCCTGTCTAGTGGTGACAACAACTAGGGGTGTAGAAGATGATGAATTGGGAACGCTTCGGTTCTTGGGATGAAAGCTGGAATGAAAGGGGTTTTGCTTCAACCCACAGAATTTGATGTTGCCCCAGTCATAACAAGGACAAAGCTGCCCCAATCAGAATGACAAGGTCTTGTTTGGGATAGTGAGTTGAGAGATTGCCCCGGTGAGGTTTTTATGGGAATGAATGAGGTGAAGGAATGGGAATGCACTTGCCCCACTTTGGAATGACATTGACAACTGGAGTGACATAGGATGGGCATTGAACAGACTTTCCCAAGACTAGGGTGTGTGGGTGGTGAAGAGAATGCCCCAACTTTTGGGTCTGAGTGGTATTCTCAGTGCAAATCTTTGGTTCTCTACTTATGTCTTGACTTTTGGTGCGAAAGAATCCTTACCTGGTGATCACTAAACCTTGTTTTAATGCATCTTGAATGTGTTTTGGAGTGCAAGTCCCTCTTTTTTATTTTGTCAGCTTTCTTTTTCTGACTGTCCGTTTTTGCTTCCTCAGTTCTCTTTTTTCTGAGGGTTTATTCTTTCTTGATCAGCTTTCTTTTTTTCTGATCGTTTGTTTTTCTTTTGAGCAAACACATTGTACATAGATAAGCTTGTTCGTCCTAAGATTAGAATTTGAGTGAACAAAAGCAACCGGTCATTGATCGGAATGGACTTTTCGGGATTGTGGTGTTTTGTGGAGGAAGGAGGGTTAGGCTTAATGAAGTGTTTGAGGCTAATGGGAGGATGAGTTTTGTTCGGCGTTGATTAACGGTTAATGGTCTATGAGGAAGATGGTTATTGGGCTTGTTTGGGCTCTGTTAAAGCGAATTCGTGTCTCATGGTAGAATGACTAAGGGGTTTGATGTTGAGGCCAAAGGAAGTGTTTGATGGTTTATGGAATCAGGTGTTGGAATGATGAAGTGTTTGAAGGTTTATTTAGACAAGGATCTCTTGTATTTTGTGGTAACATGTACCAGCTCACCACTTACATTTCTTTTGTATTTTCTTTTGTTTTGGGATTTTCATTTTTGAATCCCCCTTTTTTTTATTTTCTCTTTTTCCCTTTTTTTTGTTTTTTGATTCTTTTCCTTCTTCGACTCGGGTGAGCTGATAAAAAGTGATACACTGTTTTTTTTTATTTGGGGTGATCCTTGTCTAGGGTGATTTTTGGATTTTGGTTTTTCTTGGCTCAAGGTGGGTAGGAAAGGGACTTTCTGGGATTTTGGGGTTTTTTGAGGAGATGGCCAAACTTTATTTCAAATCCCGATTGCTTATTTAACTTTAGAACAATAATTTATCTATCTTCATGTGTTTGCTCTTTTTTTTTTTGGCCTTAATTTTTGCCTGGACCGCTCTTTGCGAGTTTTCAGTCCACCGGGCGCTCCTTTTTGCCTAGGCCGCCCTTTGCGGGTTTTCAACCTAGCGAGCTTGTTTTCTTGTTTATTATATTATTATTATTATTATTATTATTTTTTTGAGAGACTTGCACTGAAGGAATATGATACCGACAAGGGAAATTAGTGATCACAGACTTGCCCCAGCATGGAGGACTTGAACCAAAAGTCAAATACGCACTGATGGGGAGAATATGCACCTTATGGGTGGACGGGGCGGGACTAGACTTGGACGGGAAACTGTGGTAAGGGAGGAAAACCAACGGACCCAAACAAGAGAATGTACTCATAGCATGCACGCTCATTAGAAGAATGCTTCACGGAGAGTTAACATCAGTTAAAAATTTGTTTTTTCTTTGATACACTATTTTCAGTCTTTTTTCATAGAATGGATGGGATGCAGTGCTTTTGAAAGAAATGCAAATGAGCTATTGATTTGAAAAACTGAGTGCCTTGGAACACCTTGAGTTTGCAACCAAGTAAGGATAAACTTTTTCAAAAAGGATGATTGTCTCGCAAGAACGTCTCGCTTCTCATCACAACTCTTATTCTATGCAATGAATGTATGAACAAATTATGATATGCAAGTATGATGCAAATGCGTGGAGAATGACCACTCGAAGAGTGTGGCTTATTCTAAATAATTTTGTTATTTTTAATGCAAGACAAAATATGGAATGCCAATGCGAATGATGCAAGAATGATGCCCCCTTTTTTTTCAAAATGATTTTTATAGAGGCAAGACAAGATATGAAATGTCGATGCCCCCTTTTTCTTTGGAATGATGAAAGATGCAGGAATGATGTTTTTTTTTCTAAATGATGATTTTTTTTTTTAAAATGCGTGGGAAGACATGGTTTTATTGAATGGAAATGCATGCAAAATGAGAGGTTAATGTATTTTTTTTTTCACGATGTGTGAAAAAGGACCACAATAATGCATGAAACGCGCTCCTAATAAGACACGATTTTTGGATCTTTCGAGAAAATTTGGGGAAAAAGCCTTAGTGAATGGAAGCGCACACGTGCGGAGAATGCACTCTTGACAGACCTACATGAGATAGAGAAAAATGCATGTATGCAAACATGATGAAAATGCAAAGAAAATGACCACTTGGGAAGTGGAATTGTTCTAAAAGACTTTCGAGTGTTTTTGATGCAAGATGAAAAATGAAATTCCTAGGCATGCAAGAATGATATTTTCAAAATGGTTTTTATTCTTTAGAGGCAAGACGAGATATGAAATGTCGATGCCTCCTCCCCTTTTTTTTTTGTAGAAATGATGACGTGAGACAACCAATTGTCGTTACTCTGAGTAACTTGCATGAAACATTGAGTGGATCCTGACTCAATACTTCACGCAATATACTGAAATTCTTCGACATTTGGTTAACTCAAACTTATTCTCTTATTTGAAAACAAACCTCACTTGATAGGGTCCAAGTGCCCCGATATCGTGGAGTAACATCTCGAATTTGTAGTGCACAAACAAATTTGAGATATTACCCTTCGTCATTCGAAGGTGCACTTTTACTCATTGAGCTTTTACATGAAGAGCTTTTCAATTTTTCTTTGTTTAGAGAAAATGCATGGATTGGAAACCTTTCATTTTTTAGTTTTGGAACATGATTTTGAAAATTATTTGGAGATGCAAATGATTTATTGGAAAAAAAGTTTTAGAAAAATGTGCTTGACGGGGTATGACCCGCTCCTACGTATCCCCATTGTAATGAGGAATCAAAGCTTGCGTAGTTCTACTGTGTCTTTTTTGAAATAATGCTTATGCATGAATGTCTCATCTTGGATGAACTTGACGAGGATTTTTTTTTGCATGATTATAAATGAAATGCTTATGCTATGCAGATGATAATTGTTTATTGTTTTATCTTTATGTAATGAAAGGGAATGCAAGATGAATGGTTTTTTTTTTTTTTTTTTCAAACTTTTGTTAGATGCAAATGCAATGGTGCGAAACGATGTGAATGCGAAATGATGTGGATGCGAAATGATGTGTCATTTACATAAAAAGAGGGTAAGAAAGTAAGGATATTATTTTCTACGATTTTTGAAATAGAGTTTAAGAAAAAGGAATGCCTAAACTAATGCAACAAACAAAGGCGTGCCCCCATGTCCTACAAAGGGTGGGAATCCTAGGGTCTAAAGTCGACGAAAGGGGTAATCCTCCCATGTAGGTTCTAATCACTTCCTTACAATGGCAACCAAGAGCTAAAGTCTCTCTCATGATGGCACCCACAATCGTAGAAAGCTACCGAGTGTGAGGCATCATGACAAAGCGCACTCTTGGGCGGAACTTTTATGAGAGCCATACAGACAAAGGTCTACGAATGGCAGTCACTAATCGTTCCCACTCTCCTAGGTTTTGTTCAGACCTTGGGTTTTAGGCCCCACTCAATGCTCACAAGTATAGGATGTGAAGTGTGTGTCGAAGGCACAACACCTAGGAATAACTACCCTTCCCCACCTGCAAATGAAAATCCAGAGCAGTCCAGACAAATAGCATGTTGTTTATCCTAGGGTTCAATATCGATCCAATATAAACTAATCTAGGGTGCCAATAACAATGCACTACTTACCTCAAGAAAGGGAGCAAAGAAGAAGGGGACATGATAAGAAAGGGGAAGAAATGCATGAGGGAACTAAGCAAAGAAGTAACTATCTATTGCAAAAGCAAGCATAGAAGAAGAATGCACATGGATGTAACATGCTTATGAAAAAGGAAGAAGAAGAGAGGCAAAGCAAGATATTCAAATCAATCATATAAACCACACATTTAATTAATTAGGCTTGACCCACTTTTGAAAAAAATGTTTTTTAGTATCCCCAGTGAAGTCGCCAGCTGTTGCCCCCGAAAAAGCCCCCGAGGGAGAGCCTTCCTCGTTCACAACTTTTCTAAAAAAACAATGAAGCCGCCACCAATATTTATTAAGGAAAATATTAGGAAAACCTTTTTTAGAAAGCGATTGGCCTTTGAAAACTGAGAGTTTTGGGTTCGGGGGTCGGTTACGCGCGGGGAAGGTATTAGCACCCCACACATCCTCTCTACTGAGAGGGAACATTTAATTAAATGTGTGGTTTTAAGTGTTGATTTGAAAAATACCTAATTTGCCTCTTTATTTCTTATTGAAAAAGAATTAAAGAACTTAATGATTTTTTTTATTTTTGGCGAGAAAAGGGGAAAAAAAGGTTTTTTAGAAAAAGTGCTTGACGGGACATGGCCCGCTCCTACGTATCTCCCGGTGCGATGGAGAATTCAAAGCTACGTAGTTCTTGTTTGTCCTGAAAAAGGTTTTTGTTTTTTATCTTATTTAATTGTGAAAATCAAGCTTTCATGATGATCAATTGAGCAAAGGCTCCAAGTGATCACCATTAGCGCTCCATTGTTAATAATCATGCAAGCAAAGGCTTCACAAGACTATAAACAAAGTTTTTTTTTTGATTTAGTGAAACTCCTTAGGAAAATTCAGGCATTCATGACGATCAATTGAGCAAAGGCTCCAAGTGATCACCACTAGTACCTCATTGTTAATAATCATGCAAGCAAAGGCTTCACAAGACTATTAACAAAGTTTTTGATTTATGAGAAACTATTTTGTCTTGAAGAGAATTGAATTAAATTAAAAAAACGAGAAAGGGGGGTGAAATGGTAAAATAGGGTATTATTAGAAACAAGCGGTGGTATGAGTAAAAAGAAGGGGTGCATTTGGCAGCAGCCCAGCCCACTATAAGGCTGGCTAGCCCACGAAATTGTGGGCTTTCCTAGGGGGTTGCAGAATGGAATTGAGGGGGGTGTAAGTTGTAATCTGAGTTAAAACAAAATTAAAATAAAATAAAATAAAATTAAAATGAAATCGGAGGGGGGTATAAAAGGGAAATTAGGTTTTTTGGAAAACCTAATTCATTTCTCTCTCAAGTCTCAACTGCGCCGCGCCCCCCCTAATCCTCTCTAACCCTAATTTTCCCTTTCTTCCCTCTCGCCGCCGTTCACCCTCGCTCCCTCATCTCCTACCCAAATTTTGCTTTCCTCTCCTCCCCATAACCGTAGATCCTCTTCTCCCTAATCTCTGCTTCCACCGTTCTCTGTTGTTAGAGAGGAGGCCGAAATTTTCAACAACTTGGCCGACTGAGAGAGAGTGGTTACAGGCGAGGTTACGGTGGTTGGTGGTGTGATGGGTGATGGCGACAGTGAGAAGGTGGTTCGCGAGGAAGGTAGGGGCTGCGGTTCGGTTTATGGTGGAGACGGCGGTGTTTTTGTTCGATCTGGGCTCGGCTCGCGACGGGGGGGGGGGGGGGGGGGCGATCTCACGGCGGTGATGATGAGGTTTTGTTTCTGTGTTGGTTGCGAATGGACGGAGGCAGAGACGGTTCGGTTTGGGACATGGTGATGCACGGCGAAGCTACGGCTGCGGCGACGGTGGTTCACGGCCAACGGCCGCCACCTACGATGGTCAGAATCTAAGGGTAAGTTCCCTTCTTTCTTCTGTTTTTGCGATTCTGCTTGCTTCTTCTTTTTCTATTTCTCTGATCTTTCATGTGTTCATGTCTGTTTCTAATTTTTTTTAATTTTTTTTTTAATTTTCTTAACTAATTAGTTATTTATTTGAAGAGAAACTCTAAACCTTAATTTAACTAAACATTTGCCTAATTTCTTTTCCTAAAACAGATTAACAAAACCCTAATCTTCTAATCTATTTCCATTTTTTCTAAACAAAACTAATTCTGATTTTTACTAACTAAAACCCTAATTTTTCTAATTTCGTTTTATTTTGAACACTGATTTTGAACCCTATGTTTTCACAACTGAATACATGTTTTTGAATTTCGTATAAAAAAATAAAAGGAACATCAACCTATATTCCAGCATAGACTTAGTTCAACATATTTGGAGTACAGAATAAATGAATAAAAAAAAAAACAAAACATACATATTTATAGTCTATTTACAGATCCGAAGGAAAGGAGGGTCACCAACCTTAGTCTCGACCTGTTCTGGAAAAAGAAAAGAAAAGAAACTATTTTCGATCTGTTGCTGGTTACTTGGTTTACCGCTGTTGTTCTAGATCTGTAGTTGCTGCTACTGCCCCTTTGAATTTTTTTTTAGAACTTCAAAGGAAGAAACCACTGCTTTGGGATTAGGGTTTCAGTGTAAAACCCTAATCATTTTTTTTGCTGTTTACCTCGAAAATCGTGTCTGTCCCCCCTGCTACTGCTGTTGACTGCTGATTTATACTACATTTCTAGGTTTAGGCATTAATTGTATTTTGACTGGGCTCTGAATATTTTTTCAGGTTTGGATCCAAGCCCATCAGCAGCTGTAGCAGCTTGGAGTGCTGCTAGGAAACCCTAATCTGCTCTTTAGATGCTCATTTTCGGATCTGGCCATTTTTGGCCCTTTTGATGTAATTTTTTTGTATTTTTTGGACATTTGGACTCCTAAACACTATTAAATTGTAAATAAAAATAAATAGAATTTTTTTTTGACATTTTTTTTTGATACTATATTGCTTAAATAAATTATATAAACAAAATAAGATTAATAACAAGAAAAAGGAGTCGGGCCAGATACAAAGACGAGAACGGGCCAAACTAAACAAATACGCTAAAACGAGGCCCAAAAATAGAAAAATGGGCCTGTTGACTAAAAACGCTAAAAATTAACTTGGAATTGCATTCTTAAACCCAAATTGAAACGACAAGCCCAATCGCGAGAAGAATGACTTTGTTAGTCCCAATTAGGTTCGACTAAATCCGAATACGAAGATTAAATTGAAGAACGCACGAAACGATCGATCCTTCGCGTGCATGCCTAATTTAAAACAACGGTATTTCGATTTAGTTGAACAGGGTCATTGAAATTGACCAAGATTAGTAACTGAGACGCCATACTGATAATTCTCGTAATCACGCGACTTCAAAACACGATTTAAGTAAAATAAACGACTAAAACTAGAAAAAGTAGACGGACAAAATTGGGGTATAACACTTGTCCCCAAGCAACCCCAAACTTAACTCATATCTAAGGATCCATAATGACAACACATTCCTCAATTCCAGAAAAAAAAGGCTTGTAATGAGGTTTGTAACCAGAAAAAAAAAGGATTTAAGGCTCAAATGGGCTGCTCAAAGGTCAAGATTTAAGGATAGGAATTTTAAGGCTCTAGCTACCAAGAAAATAGAAGTCCTCAATCATGTATTTGTGTGTATATGCGATGCAAAAGCAATCAAGAACTAAGTTCAAGTTCTGAAGAAATACACATGCACGGACACTCACAAATCAAGGAATTAAGTGTTTCGGTTCAAAAGCTCAGAGGTTGTGAGAGAGTCAAAGTAATGAAATAAATGCACATTGTTTTCTTGTTATACCATGCTCAGTTGCTGAGAATCATTTTTTTTGGGACAGCTCGGTGTTCATCATGCACATGCTAACTTAACTTATTAAATGGTGATACGTAAGGAATTTAAATGCAAACAAGTGTTCAAACTCAATCACCCAACAACCCTCAAAGTCATTAATCAACCAAGTTAACTAGAGTTATGGGGTGTTACTACTCACACATCACAGGCAAGTCTAACAACAATTCAACAAAACACAGTACGAGACTTATATAGAAAGGACATTACAAAAAATAAAATTAAGTAAAGTAAAATGAAAAAGAGAAGAAATAGAACACTCCCTCACATGGGTTGCCTCCCATGAAGCGCTTGTTTATCGTCCTAGGCTTGATGTTGAGGCGATTCTTCAATTTGGCTCAGGTGGAGGACTCAACTTCTCAGGTTCCTCCTTCAGTGCTCCTTGGGTACCTTTTCTTTTAAGCTTAAGTTTCTTCTTTCTAGGAGTTGCATGAGGGGGGAATAGAACGTGTAACACTTTAAATTTCACAACATAGTGATCAAACAGGCATTAACACAATAGCATAACTCAGTATAACCTGCTCATATTATTGGACCAATTTAAAAATTAAAAGCAGAATAAAACCACTTTCTCGACTTTGAGATAAATTTTCTCAAACCTAACTGGAAATAAGTACTTTAAAAGTACATAATCGTTATATAATACAAAACTACGGTCCAACTACGAAACACGGTTATAATATCTACATAACCTTGAACAAACTTCAAGGATTGAAATCACTCAGAATGATCTTCTATCAGCTAAGTAGCTCAAGTCTCTACTACTTCTCCTCAGTTTGCTTTCCTTTGCCCTGTGAATCTGAAAACACCACATAAAAAAATAATGATATTACTAATCTCAATGAGTTCTTTCGTACCCCCTCACTGTTCTTCTCTCGGTGTTTTCCTTGTCTGTGAATTATCCTTGTCTATGAACTGTTCTTGTTCATATCTGTCTTTTATTCTTATCAGTGGCTTAGCATAATCCGTGAAATAATGCCAGATATTCTAGAATACCCAATTTCAACGGAAACCCCAATTCGTATAGCTATACGAATAATGCTAGGGCCCTAACTTCGGGTTCATGACTCCTCTTAGCTAGGTATGCTACATGAACTCGGGATCGTCGTCCCTCTCAATATCTTTTATCATTATCTCGGACATTAAGTATGTTACTCGACACGAGGTCGTATCCTTTCTTATTATTACTTGAACATAGACTCTTAAGTCTATTACTTGACATTTAGTCATTTTCTCTCTCGATACAAAACTATTCGGTTTGTACCTAAACACAACATGAATTCTTTTCTTGTTTATAACATAAAACATAAGCGATTCGAGGCCTAAAAACATGCAATCATCAATGGGAAGGGGTAAGGAAAGGATCGGGAGAGGTTTGGAATCGAAAGGAACAACTTTGGACGCATTTAAGATACGGTGGCAGAAGTCTGGGCCCGGACTGGGCCCCTTCACGCACGGACCGGGCTCATTGCAAAATCTGCAAAATGAGCATCAGCAGGGGACACACGGTTCGGGCCTCTGGGCGCACGGACCGGGCCCATTTGATAGCATTGCAAATTTGTTCGTTTTCGTGAAAATCCGCCTTCCCGTTCGATTCTGATACTCGTTCCAATCGATTCCTAACACAAATACAGTCCATAACAGTCACAAAGCAACATCGAAAACATGTCCAATCAACATCAAACAATCAATCATAACAATAAAAAATGAGTTTGACCAAAATAACGATTATCGATTTGTAAACGAAAACACAAAACGTTAAACGCATACCAAACCGAAATAACACATGCCAAAATAGTTTTTCCTCGAATAAAACTTAAACCGAGTAAGAACTCACCTTCTAACAGCGAGAACAACGATCAAACCGAAATGCCAAATTTCTCAAAAACCCCCTCAATCTAGCTTGGGCTCGCTCCTAATCATCTAAGAATCATTAAAATCATCATACAACTCAAAAAATTCATCTCATCACACTCTCTAACTCACTATTTTCGCAACCTAATGGGAAATCGAAAATAGAAGGGGTGATGATGATGACTTTAAGCTAGGGTGTGGGTATCCTTCTCCTCCTCCTCCTTCTCCTTCTCCTTCTCCTTCTCCTATCTAAGAATCAATAAAATCATCATACAACTCAAAAATTTCATCTCATCACACTCTCTAACTCACTATTTTCGCAACCTAATGGGAAATCGAAAATAAAAGGGGTGATGATGATGACTTTAAGCTAGGGTGTGGGTATCCTTCTCCTTCTCCTTCTCCTTCTCCTTCTCCTTCCCCTTCTCCTTCTCCTTCCCCTTCTCCTTCTCCTTCTCCTCCTCCTCCTCCTTCTGCTTCCCCTTCTCCTCCTCCTCCTCCACCTCCTCCTACTTCTTCTTCTTCTGCTTCTTCTTCTTCTTCTTCTTCTTCTTCTTCTTCTTCCTCCTCCTCCTCCTCCTCCTCCTCCTTCTTCTGCTCCTCCTCCTCCTTCTTCTTCCTCCTCCTCCTCCTCCTCCTCCTCCTCCTCCTCCTTCTTCTTCTCCTTCTTCCTCGTCGTCTTCTTCTTCTTCTTCTTCTTCTTCTTCTTCTTCTTCTTCTTCTTCTTCTTCTTCTTCTGCTCCTCCTCCTCCTTCTTCTCCTCCTTCTTCTCCGCCTGCTCCTCCTTCTTCTTCTCCTCCTCCTTCTCCTCCTCCTCCTCCTCCTCTTCTTTTCTTTTCTTCTTTTTCCTCTTCTCTTACTCGATCTCTCTCTTTCTTTTCCTCCCTTTCTTTTCTTTTCTTTTATATGTTATTATTAAATAACTTATATGGGTGAATTTCCCAAACTAACCCCACTCTACACCTTAATTCTCTAATAATTCCTAATTAACTCAATAACTCATTAAGATATTAATTCAATTTCGTAAAACCTCCAACATCAAACAATCATAAATAATCAACTTACTCAAACATCAAAATGATTATATTATTTATTTTATGGATGTTACAGAACGGAGGATCCACTGATTGATTTCTCCCCTCTTTTTGCGAATCACCCTCTTTTTGCTCAAAACTATTGATTTCTCCCCTCTTCTTAATGAACATGGAAGGAGGGAAAAATTGTTCAAGAAATTTGTCTTCAAGATCATTCCATGTAGTGATGCTACCTTCGGGTTGCGAATCAAACCACTCTTTGGCTTCATCCTTCAGAGAGAAGGGAAAAAGCCTCAGTTTCTAAGCTTCATCAATATTACCATCCACTTTCACTGTTTCACAATGTTGTGAAAAATTGGTGAGATGCTTGCTTGCATCTTCACATGGTCGTCCACCAAATTGCATCTCCCTCAATTCACGGAACAGTCCTGGATTGATTTCAAACCTATTCACGGTTAACGGTTGATGAGCAATCGGTAACCTCTGCCTGTTTGTGCCACGATTCCCATAGTCTCCAAGAATATGTCTCACTGGTGGGTCAGTCATATCTTCAATCACAGGAATCTCAGATACAATCTCTCTTTCTCTTACTGCTTTTTTTTCTTGGAGTTTCCTTTCTCTTGTAGCCTTTCGATTAGCCTTTGCAGTCTTTTCAATTTCTGGATCAAAGAGAAGGTCAGCTGAGGCAGTGCCTCGCACAAACAAAGTTAGAGCAAGAGTAAGTGACTAAGAGATAAAAATAAAATAAAATGACAAGAGATTAAAATTCAATCAAGAAATTAAAAATTAAGCTGATAAAAATTTGGCAGTCCCCGACAACGACGCCAAAAACTTGATGGGATCACGGCAAGTGTACCGGATTGTTGCAAGTAATAGTAGAGAAAGACCGAGTGTCAAACTCAGGGACTGCGGTTAATTATCAGTTTAGCAATTTAACTTCTAAATTGAAAAGGGACTAAATTGAATTTGTTTGACAAGAAATTAAAGTGAAAAACAGTAAATATTTTTAGTGATTTTAATTTATAATGATAACAAGAACACAAGTTGAATTTGTATGAATTATTGGGGACGAGCTTCAATTTACTTCACTCTTATATCTAAAGAATCAAACATGTCATTTAACTTATTTTATGAGCTATGATCAAATTGCTATAATTATTCTAATCCAAATTCCTTAGGTAAAAGAACCTATATTTCTAATAAAAATCCCTAATTCCTTAGGTGACCTTAAAATGAAATAAGCAGTAATAACAATAATTATCCTATGATTATGAATAACAATGACTATTCCTAGACTAGAGATAAACAAATTTTAATTCTCAAGCATATGTAATTCAAATGTCCATTCACAATCACATATCATAAACCATCCTAAGAGTGATCAAATCCTAGAAAGCATTAAGGACAGAGATTGACACATAAATCATAACATTCATTCAAATAATTAAGGTTTCATTCAACAATATAAGAGATTTATAAATTGTTACTCATCCCCAACAACGGGAAATTTAGCTAGACAAAGAAATAGAGATAACAATTAAAAGAGAAAAAGGGAGTGAAAATAACTCCATGAAAAGATGAAGATGATCCGAGTTCCATCGGCTCCTCCGCTATCTCGCTCACGGTGATTGCTAGGTTCACAACTTTTCTCCTCCAAAAAACCACTTCCAGTCGTCAAACTCTTTAGTGCCGAATGTACTGTTTTTTCCTCTTTTATTCCTTCGTGCTTCAATCCCTAATAATCTGCCACTTTTTCCTTTCCACGCTTCCTTCCTTAATTCTTGTTTGTTTCCTCTTTTTAATTCCTTGTGCTCCACTCTACGTTTTTTGCTTATTGGACTTCTGGTCCTTCTTTTTGTTGGGCCCCCAATGGTAATAGGTTAATTTTTCTCCTGCACAATACTCACACCACGTGAGTGGACATTAAGATCAACACAAGTTAGATAAAAATGCTTAATAATTATGATTCAATTTAATTATAATCATCAAAATATTTTAAGAGATTAATCATGCCCAGTTAACATCAAATTAAGACAAAAGCAAACTATAAGTCTAGAGTATATGGCAATTTTCCCTTAATGAATAATAGAAAAATTAGATAATTTAGAGAATTATCAGTTATGAACCACCTCCTAAGCCTATAGTACTGGATCCCTGAGGCTGCTATTGCTGAACTAGACTTCTCCCTAAACCCCTTCTTGATCCAAATCCAGAACCTTCCATTATAGAACCTTAACACTGAAAGTGGTCACACCCTGCTCAACAAGGTTGGAAGAGTGGTGGAAGTTGAAGATCCATTGGTGGATGGCAAGCTAGTTAGAGACTTTATGCGAGGAAAAGTCATGGTGGATGTCACAAAACCCCTCCCAATAGGGTGCTGGATCCCAAGAGTGGGCTTACCTAAACCGTGGGTAATCTACGGGTTTGAAAGGTTACAATACTTGTGCTTCAACTGTGGGATAATAGGACATGAGCAAAAACAAGGCTAAAGTGCTCCCGGGGTCCCTTATATTTATTTAAAGTAACGAATTAGTCCTTTATGTTTTTTTTGTCCCAAATAAGTCCTTTATCTTTCAAATTTTTGACACATAAATCCTTTTCCTTTAACAGTGCTGATTTATGTGTCAAAAAAAAGGATTTATGTGTCAAAAATTTGAAACATAAAGGACTGATTTGGGACAGAAAAGGATTTATGTGTCAAAAATTTAAAACATAAAGGACTGATTTGGGACAAAAAAATGATAAAGGACCAAATCGTTACTTTAAATAAAGATAAGGGACCCCGAGAGCACTTTAGTCGCAAAAACAATGCAAACTCCCAAAGGCCATGGCTAACTTCAATGACTCTCTCCCAAAATATACTCAAGCCCTATGTGTACCTGCTGCAAGACCAGTAGCCAACATGCTAGAAGAGCATCAGAAAAGAAAGGGCAAGCACATTAACCCTCAAAGCACACTTGTTAGTAAGGAGCCTACCAAAACTACTACTGAACTAGAGCTTCAGGCTTTCTACAATGAGGTTATGGGTAATGTGTATAAATGGAAAGGGAATAAGGATGATTTTAGAAGATTCATAAATGGCTGCTTCCCAACTCAGCCCCCCCATGCAAACTATAAATTCTGCTACTGGAATTCAGAGCCCTAGCATTAGCAGTCATAATCCCCCTAGGGTGTGCCAAGACAATCCAAGTAAGGTGCAGTTGCCCTCACCCTTCTCAACTCCAAAGAAAAGCAACTTTAATATGACATCAACTGGAGAAGGAGGCCAACAGAGTCACCCTAGCACTGATGCATGCCCAAGTGTGATCTAGGAACCAGGGGAGGTCCTGGAAGGGCTGGCAGCTACAGAAATAAGAAGAATGAAGAACAGACCTGATGTCCCCTCCCTAAACAAACTCCAAGGGAAAAAAGCAATAAAAATGGAGCAGAGGAAACTATTAACAAACACTGCACAAGTCCAAGTCAAAGGTAAGATGGTACTAGATGAGAATCAAGACAAGACAGAAAAGAACTATCAAGAGGACAGCCCCACATCAGAGGAGAGTCTACAAGTAGTATACTCAGATGATGACATTAGTGAAGAGCTGAGGACTTTCATTAAGACCCTGTATCCATACAACAAAGGGTATGGGGGTGAAGAATCAGAGGAAACTAAATGTATAGAAGAAAAGCAGACTGAGGCTGAAACTGGAAAAATAGCAGAGGAGGCATCAGAGAGCTCCATGAGTAAAGATCCCAAACCAGACATCATCAAGGAGTCCCCATACTATGTTGAGTTCCCCCCAGAAGCAAGATATGAGAACTCTAAGACCATCACTATCCAAGAGGCTGAGGAAAACCAACTGGCTCTTTCCTTAACAACTAGCATGGTCCTTAGGAAAAGAAACTTGGCTTTGTTACATAATGATGACCAAACCAGTGAGCAAAGCAAAGAAGGAAAAAAGGCTAAAGTTGAGGCTAGTGGTCAACAAATGTGGTGCCCTAAACTAGATGACATGGTAAATTCTGCTTGGGTCTTTTTTCAAAGGCTGAGGAGGCGGGCCTACCCATGCCCCCACCCCCCCAAATGACCTGCATCAGCTGGAACTGTCGTGGTTTGACGGCTGCCACGACCAATAGGGAGCTTAATAACCTATTGCATGTTCACAAGCCAGCCGTGGTCTTCTTAATGGAGACAAGAGCAAAAAAATCTAGAGTTCTAAGAATAAAGAGGAGGTCCAGGTTTCAACATGCTCATTGTGTTGAAGCTGTGGGAACTTCTAGGGGACTAGCTCTCCTATGGAATGACTATTATGATATTCAAGTGACTGATAGATGCCTGAATTTTATCCATGCTTTCTTGACTGAAAGGAGGACTGGTAAACACTCTGGCATAACCTTGACATATGGCAACCCTACATTCCAGCAAAGAAAAAACTTATGGGGAAAAATGTTACTGCTTTAGCCTCAGACACAACAGTCTTGGTGTTGCTTAGGGGATCTGAATGAAATGCTACACTCTCATGAGAAAGAAGGCTCTAGACACATTGAGGCTAAGAGGATTAACCTCTTCAAACAATTCATTGATGATTCTAATTTGATGGATATTGATCTACAGGGGTATAAGTTTACATGGATAACCAACCCTAGAGATGGAATAGTGACTAGACAGAAGATTGACAGATTCCTAGCTAATTGGGAGTGGAGAAGGCTATACCCACATGCCATTGCCACTTCTATGCCCATAGTTAACTCTGACCACTCCCGAATAGTGCTACAGCCAAACCCACCCCTATCTAGTGGTGTCAGCTTCAAGTATGAAGCTTTTTGGGAAGAGAATGAAGAGTGCAGGAATGTTATCAATGCTAGTTGGGAGAGAGAAGTTGAGACTGCTAACAGTGATTTAGAAAGTGCAGGTGCTGAGGTAAATAAGAAGCTAAAAAGATGTCATGGTAATCTAATTAATGAGGTGGAGCAAACAAACCTTCAAGAATGCAGGCAGAGAAATATCTAAGCTAAAGGTTACACTCCAGACAATCATGAACCTCCCACAACACAGAATCAATTGGGATGAGGTGAAGGAGATAAGATAGGAGATTGACCAGCTATGGAGACAGGAAGAGTCATATTGGAGCCAAAGATCTAGAGTAAGATGGCTAAAAGAGGGCGACAATAACTCTAAATTTTTTCATGCCTCCACCCTTCAAAGAAGGAGCAATAGACTAGAAAAGATACAAGATCAATAGGGCACCTGGTTGGAAGGGCTTCATCAGATTAAGTCAGGTATAATGGATTTTTATTCTAACCTATACACCTCTAATCCTATTAACAATGTTAATGAGTGCCTTGAAAGTGTTCCCCAGTTGGTTTCTGAAGATATGAATAATGCCCAATTGGCTCCTATCTCACCTTCTGAGGTAGAAAAGGCTGCTTTTTCAATGGGATCCCTAAAGGCTCCTAGCCCAGATGGATTCAATGGCTTGTTCTATCAGAAAAATTAGGACACTTTGAAAGGAGACATAACAAATGTAGTTAGGCAATTCTTTGATACAAGGCACCTAGAATCTGAGTTCAATGACACAGTGGTGGCTTTAGTACTGTTGCGCCCGAAAAAGTCCCCGAGGGAGAACCTTCCTCGTTCACAACTTTTCCTAAGACAATGAAGCCGCCACCAATATTTATTAAGGAAAATATTAGGAAAACCTTTTTTGGAAAGCGATTGGTCTTGCGAAACTAGAGAATAGGGTTCGTGTAACGCCCCAAAATAATTTAATTATTTATTTAATTAAGTTATTTAAGGCTTACAATATTTATTTAATTTAATTAAATAATTCAAGGTTTAATTATTTTATTTTGTTTATTAGGAGGTGTTGTCACGGATTGAGTGGTGCGGGCAAGGGCCCGTGATCCACAATTAGGCCCGTGGCCCATTTCCTTGTCAAGTATTCGACTTCCAAGGGGGTCTAGGGGTTAGTTTGCATTTTGTTACTCTATTGGAAAAATAAGAAAAGAAGCGAAAAAGAGAGAGAGTGAGAAGAGGAGGGTTGCGAAAGGAAGAGGAGAAGAAGAAGAGAAGGCGAAGCACTTAGGAAAGAGGAGGAGGCTCGTTGGTGACTTGCATTCTTCCCTTGGAGCTTGGCTAGCAATTCGACTTCCATAAGGTTAGGGGGTCCTCTTTTTGTGCTTAATAATCTATGTGAATTGTGATTGCTTAGGGTTAGGGTTCTAGGTTAGTTCTATGAATGATTTGTGATGCTAATGATAAATTCATAATATTGTGATGCTTGATGATTGAATTGCTATGTTGAAAATCGCATGATTGATGATGAATTGTTGCTAAATGCGAATTGGAGACTATATGTTTGAATATATGATTGTTTGGTGCTTACTTGGTGAAATTGAGAATCATGGTGACATTTGAATCATATACATATAATTGAGTATTTGGTGATTTTAAATTGGTGATTGAAAATAGAAAATTCTGTTTTTTTTAGAAGCTCCTAGGCGCCTTGGGCGCCATATGTGTGTTGCTGAAATTCTGTGTTGTGCGCCATAGTCATGGGCGCCAAGTGCCCAGCAGTGTGCTTCGCCAGTTTTCCAGAATTCTGTTGCCCTGTGTTGCCAATCTGTGTCACTGTGTTGCTGTGCCTGTTGCCCCTGTGTTGCCATTCTGTGTCACTGTGCTGCCAGTTTGGGCGCTTGTTGCTTGAGTCATGGGCGCCAAGGGCCCCAATGTCTTGGTGATAGTTTTGTAAAAATTGTTTTTAGGTTTTCATATTCAGGTAAAATGGCTCATGAAAAATGATTTTGGGCAACAAAAGAGTTGAGTTGCGTATTTTCACTAGGTGCCTAGTGCATGGGCGCCAAAAATGATGTTCAGTTTTTGGTGAAATTTTTATTGGGTCTTCATGTTCTGGGCAATTGGCTCGTGTAAAATCAAATTCGAAGAAAAATGAGTTTTGTTGCATCATGGCCTTAGGCGCCTAGTGCCTGGGCGCCGTGTGCTGTGCTGGGCGCAATGCGCCTGTGCGCGCACTGTTTCCTGGGCGCCTAGCGCCTGTGCGCGTGTTGCTCCTGGGCGCCAAGCGCCTATGCGCCTGTGCGTGTTGTTCCTGGGCGCCAAGCGCCTATGCGCCTGTGCGTGTTGCCTCTCCTGGGCGCCAGCGCCCATGCGCCAAGTTTTTTTTTGTGTTGCTCCTGGGCGCCCAGCGCCCTGCGCCAAGTTCTGTGTTGCCCCTGGGCGCCCAGCGCCCATGCGCCAGTTTCCTGGATGTCTAAGTATTTTTCCTATTTTGTTTTTAACGTAACTTTTGACTCGGTTATCCAAATTTAACGGTTCAAAATGCGTTTCGAAGCTAATTTCAGTGTATATCCAATGGTCTCAATTTTATGCAAAACTAAATTATTTTACTGGTGTTTCTGGGCTGATGGTGTTCAAGTGTCCAAATGACTATTTTTACCCACTTTCCCCATGTCGTGTCAATGTCCTAAGTTGGTCGATTTGAATTGGTGTTGGTGAAGAGAAACTCTAAACCTTAATTTAACTAAACATTTGCCTAATTTCTTTTCCTAAAACAGATTAACAAAACCCTAATCTTCTAATCTATTTCCATTTTTTCTAAACAAAACTAATTCTGATTTTTACTAACTAAAACCCTAATTTTTCTAATTTCGTTTTATTTTGAACACTGATTTTGAACCCTATGTTTTCACAACTGAATACATGTTTTTGAATTTCGTATAAAAAAATAAAAGGAACATCAACCTATATTCCAGCATAGACTTAGTTCAACATATTTGGAGTACAGAATAAATGAATAAAAAAAAAAATAAAACATACATATTTATAGTCTATTTACAGATCCGAAGGAAAGGAGGGTCACCAACCTTAGTCTCGACCTGTTCTGGAAAAAGAAAAGAAAAGAAACTATTTTCGATCTGTTGCTGGTTACTTGGTTTACCGCTGTTGTTCTAGATCTGTAGTTGCTGCTACTGCCCCTTTGAATTTTTTTTTAGAACTTCAAAGGAAGAAACCACTGCTTTGGGATTAGGGTTTCAGTGTAAAACCCTAATCATTTTTTTTGCTGTTTACCTCGAAAATCGTGTCTGTCCCCCCTGCTACTGCTGTTGACTGCTGATTTATACTACATTTCTAGGTTTAGGCATTAATTGTATTTTGACTGGGCTCTGAATATTTTTTCAGGTTTGGATCCAAGCCCATCAGCAGCTGTAGCAGCTTGGAGTGCTGCTAGGAAACCCTAATCTGCTCTTTAGATGCTCATTTTCGGATCTGGCCATTTTTGGCCCTTTTGATGTAATTTTTTTGTATTTTTTGGACATTTGGACTCCTAAACACTATTAAATTGTAAATAAAAATAAATAGAATTTTTTTTTGACATTTTTTTTTGATACTATATTGCTTAAATAAATTATATAAACAAAATAAGATTAATAACAAGAAAAAGGAGTCGGGCCAGATACAAAGACGAGAACGGGCCAAACTAAACAAATACGCTAAAACGAGGCCCAAAAATAGAAAAATGGGCCTGTTGACTAAAAACGCTAAAAATTAACTTGGAATTGCATTCTTAAACCCAAATTGAAACGACAAGCCCAATCGCGAGAAGAATGACTTTGTTAGTCCCAATTAGGTTCGACTAAATCCGAATACGAAGATTAAATTGAAGAACGCACGAAACGATCGATCCTTCGCGTGCATGCCTAATTTAAAACAACGGTATTTCGATTTAGTTGAACAGGGTCATTGAAATTGACCAAGATTAGTAACTGAGACGCCATACTGATAATTCTCGTAATCACGCGACTTCAAAACACGATTTAAGTAAAATAAACGACTAAAACTAGAAAAAGTAGACGGACAAAATTGGGGTATAACACTTGTCCCCAAGCAACCCCAAACTTAACTCATATCTAAGGATCCATAATGACAACACATTCCTCAATTCCAGAAAAAAAAGGCTTGTAATGAGGTTTGTAACCAGAAAAAAAAAGGATTTAAGGCTCAAATGGGCTGCTCAAAGGTCAAGATTTAAGGATAGGAATTTTAAGGCTCTAGCTACCAAGAAAATAGAAGTCCTCAATCATGTATTTGTGTGTATATGCTATGCAAAAGCAATCAAGAACTAAGTTCAAGTTCTGAAGAAATACACATGCACGGACACTCACAAATCAAGGAATTAAGTGTTTCGGTTCAGAAGCTCAGAGGTTGTGAGAGAGTCAAAGTAATGAAATAAATGCACATTGTTTTCTTGTTATACCATGCTCAGTTGCTGAGAATCATTTTTTTTGGGACAGCTGGGTGTTCATCATGCACATGCTAACTTAACTTATTAAATGGTGATACGTAAGGAATTTAAATGCAAACAAGTGTTCAAACTCAATCACCCAACAACCCTCAAAGTCATTAATCAACCAAGTTAACTAGAGTTATGGGGTGTTACTACTCACACATCACAGGCAAGTCTAACAACAATTCAACAAAACACAGTACGAGACTTATATAGAAAGGACATTACAAAAAATAAAATTAAGTAAAGTAAAATGAAAAAGAGAAGAAATAGAACACTCCCTCACATGGGTTGCCTCCCATGAAGCGCTTGTTTATCGTCCTAGGATTGATGTTGAGGCGATTCTTCAATTTGGCTCAGGTGGAGGACTCAACTTCTCAGGTTCCTCCTTCAGTGCTCCTTGGGTACCTTTTCTTTTAAGCTTAAGTTTCTTCTTTCTAGGAGTTGCATGAGGGGGGAATAGAACGTGTAACACTTTAAATTTCACAACATAGTGATCAAACAGGCATTAACACAATAGCATAACTCAGTATAACCTGCTCATATTATTGGACCAATTTAAAAATTAAAAGCAGAATAAAACCACTTTCTCGACTTTGAGATAAATTTTCTCAAACCTAACTGGAAATAAGTACTTTAAAAGTACATAATCGTTATATAATACAAAACTACGGTCCAACTACGAAACACGGTTATAATATCTACATAACCTTGAACAAACTTCAAGGATTGAAATCACTCAGAATGATCTTCTATCAGCTAAGTAGCTCAAGTCTCTACTACTTCTCCTCAGTTTGCTTTCCTTTGCCCTGTGAATCTGAAAACACCACATAAAAAAATAATGATATTACCAATCTCAATGAGTTCTTTCGTATCCCCTCACTGTTCTTCTCTCGGTGTTTTCCTTGTCTGTGAATTATCCTTGTCTATGAACTGTTCTTGTTCATATCTGTCTTTTATTCTTATCAGTGGCTTAGCATAATCCGTGAAATAATGCCAGATATTCTAGAATACCCAATTTCAACGGAAACCCCAATTCGTATAGCTATACGAATAATGCTAGGGCCCTAACTTCGGGTTCATGACTCCTCTTAGCTAGGTATGCTACATGAACTCGGGATCGTCGTCCCTCTCAATATCTTTTATCATTATCTCGGACATTAAGTATGTTACTCGACACGAGGTCGTATCCTTTCTTATTATTACTTGAACATAGACTCTTAAGTCTATTACTTGACATTTAGTCATTTTCTCTCTCGATACAAAACTATTCGGTTTGTACCTAAACACAACATGAATTCTTTTCTTGTTTATAACATAAAACATAAGCGATTCGAGGCCTAAAAACATGCAATCATCAATGGGAAGGGGTAAGGAAAGGATCGGGAGAGGTTTGGAATCGAAAGGAACAACTTTGGACGCATTTAAGATACGGTGGCAGAAGTCTGGGCCCGGACTGGGCCCCTTCACGCACGGACCGGGCTCATTGCAAAATCTGCAAAATGAGCATCAGCAGGGGACACACGGTTCGGGCCTCTGGGCGCACGGACCGGGCCCATTTGATAGCATTGCAAATTTGTTCGTTTTCGTGAAAATCCGCCTTCCCGTTCGATTCTGATACTCGTTCCAATCGATTCCTAACACAAATACAGTCCATAACAGTCACAAAGCAACATCGAAAACATGTCCAATCAACATCAAACAATCAATCATAACAATAAAAAACGAGTTTGACCAAAATAACGATTATCGATTTGTAAACGAAAACACAAAACGTTAAACGCATACCAAACCGAAATAACACATGCCAAAATAGTTTTTCCTCGAATAAAACTTAAACCGAGTAAGAACTCACCTTCTAACAGCGAGAACAACGATCAAACCGAAATGCCAAATTTCTCAAAAAACCCCTCAATCTAGCTTGGGCTCGCTCCTAATCATCTAAGAATCATTAAAATCATCATACAACTCAAAAAATTCATCTCATCACACTCTCTAACTCACTATTTTCGCAACCTAATGGGAAATCGAAAATAGAAGGGGTGATGATGATGACTTTAAGCTAGGGTGTGGGTATCCTTCTCCTCCTCCTCCTTCTCCTTCTCCTTCTCCTTCTCCTATCTAAGAATCATTAAAATCATCATACAACTCAAAAATTTCATCTCATCACACTCTCTAACTCACTATTTTCGCAACCTAATGGGAAATCGAAAATAAAAGGGGTGATGATGATGACTTTAAGCTAGGGTGTGGGTATCCTTCTCCTTCTCCTTCTCCTTCTCCTTCTCCTTCCCCTTCTCCTTCTCCTTCCCCTTCTCCTTCTCCTTCTCCTTCCCCTTCTCCTTCTCCTCCTCCTCCTCCTTCTGCTTCCCCTTCTCCTCCTCCTCCTCCTCCTCCTCCTCCTCCTCCTCCTCCTCCTCCTCCTCCTCCTCCTCCTCCTCCTCCTCCTCCTCCTCCTCCTCCTCCTCCTGCTTCTTCTTCTTCTTCTTCTTCTTCTTCTTCTTCTTCTTCTTCTTCTTCTTCTTCTTCTTCTTCTTCTTCTTCTTCTTCTTCTTCTTCTTCTTCTTCTTCTTCTTCTTCTTCTTCTTCTTCTTCTTCTTCTTCTTCTTCTTCTTCTTCTTCTTCTTCTTCTTCTTCTTCTTCTTCTTCTTCTTCTTCTTCTTCTTCTTCTTCTTCTTCTTCTTCTTCTTCTTCTTCTTCTTCTTCTTCTTCTTCTTCTTCTTCTTCTTCTTCTTCTTCTTCTTCTTCTTCTTCTTCTTCTTCTTCTTCTTCTTCTTCTTCTTCTTCTTCTTCTTCTTCTTCTTCTTCTTCTTCTTCTTCTTCTTCTTCTTCTTCTTCTTCTCCTCCTTCTTCTTCCTCCTCCTCCTCCTCCTCCTCCTCCTCCTCCTCCTCCATCTTCTTCTCCTTCTTCCTCGTCGTCTTCTTCTTCTTCTTCTTCTTCTTCTTCTTCTTCTTCTTCTTCTGCTCCTCCTCCTCCTTCTTCTCCTCCTTCTTCTCCGCCTGCTCCTCCTTCTTCTTCTCCTCCTCCTTCTCCTCCTGCTCCTCCTCCTCTTCTTTTCTTTTCTTCTTTTTCCTCTTCTCTTACTCGATCTCTCTCTTTCTTTTCCTCCCTTTCTTTTCTTTTCTTTTATATGTTATTATTAAATAACTTATATGGGTGAATTTCCCAAACTAACCCCACTCTACACCTTAATTCTCTAATAATTCCTAATTAACTCAATAACTCATTAAGATATTAATTCAATTTCGTAAAACCTCCAACATCAAACAATCATAAATAATCAACTTACTCAAACATCAAAATGATTATATTATTTATTTTATGGATGTTACAGAACGGAGGATCCACTGATTGATTTCTCCCCTCTTTTTGCGAATCACCCTCTTTTTGCTCAAAACTATTGATTTCTCCCCTCTTCTTAATGAACATGGAAGGAGGGAAAAATTGTTCAAGAAATTTGTCTTCAAGATCATTCCATGTAGTGATGCTACCTTCGGGTTGCGAATCAAACCACTCTTTGGCTTCATCCTTCAGAGAGAAGGGAAAAAGCCTCAGTTTCTAAGCTTCATCAATATTACCATCCACTTTCACTGTTTCACAATGTTGTGAAAAATTGGTGAGATGCTTGCTTGCATCTTCACATGGTCGTCCACCAAATTGCATCTCCCTCAATTCACGGAACAGTCCTGGATTGATTTCAAACCTATTCACGGTTAACGGTTGATGAGCAATCGGTAACCTCTGCCTGTTTGTGCCACGATTCCCATAGTCTCCAAGAATATGTCTCACTGGTGGGTCAGTCATATCTTCAATCACAGGAATCTCAGATACAATCTCTCTTTCTCTTACTGCTTTTTTTTCTTGGAGTTTCCTTTCTCTTGTAGCCTTTCGATTAGCCTTTGCAGTCTTTTCAATTTCTGGATCAAAGAGAAGGTCAGCTGAGGCAGTGCCTCGCACAAACAAAGTTAGAGCAAGAGTAAGTGACTAAGAGATAAAAATAAAATAAAATGACAAGAGATTAAAATTCAATCAAGAAATTAAAAATTAAGCTGATAAAAATTTGGCAGTCCCCGACAACGACGCCAAAAACTTGATGGGATCACGGCAAGTGTACCGGATTGTTGCAAGTAATAGTAGAGAAAGACCGAGTGTCAAACTCAGGGACTGCGGTTAATTATCAGTTTAGCAATTTAACTTCTAAATTGAAAAGGGACTAAATTGAATTTGTTTGACAAGAAATTAAAGTGAAAAACAGTAAATATTTTTAGTGATTTTAATTTATAATGATAACAAGAACACAAGTTGAATTTGTATGAATTATTGGGGACGAGCTTCAATTTACTTCACTCTTATATCTAAAGAATCAAACATGTCATTTAACTTATTTTATGAGCTATGATCAAATTGCTATAATTATTCTAATCCAAATTCCTTAGGTAAAAGAACCTATATTTCTAATAAAAATCCCTAATTCCTTAGGTGACCTTAAAATGAAATAAGCAGTAATAACAATAATTATCCTATGATTATGAATAACAATGACTATTCCTAGACTAGAGATAAACAAATTTTAATTCTCAAGCATATGTAATTCAAATGTCCATTCACAATCACATATCATAAACCATCCTAAGAGTGATCAAATCCTAGAAAGCATTAAGGACAGAGATTGACACATAAATCATAACATTCATTCAAATAATTAAGGTTTCATTCAACAATATAAGAGATTTATAAATTGTTACTCATCCCCAACAACGGGAAATTTAGCTAGACATAGAAATAGAGATAACAATTAAAAGAGAAAAAGGGAGTGAAAATAACTCCATGAAAAGATGAAGATGATCCGAGTTCCATCGGCTCCTCCGCTATCTCGCTCACGGTGATTGCTAGCTTCCCAACTTTTCTCCTCCAAAAAACCACTTCCAGTCGTCAAACTCTTTAGTGCCGAATGTACTGTTTTTTCCTCTTTTATTCCTTCGTGCTTCAATCCCTAATAATCTGCCACTTTTTCCTTTCCACGCTTCCTTCCTTAATTCTTGTTTGTTTCCTCTTTTTAATTCCTTGTGCTCCACTCTACGTTTTTTGCTTATTGGACTTCTGGTCCTTCTTTTTGTTGGGCCCCCAATGGTAATAGGTTAATTTTTCTCCTGCACAATACTCACACCACGTGAGTGGACATTAAGATCAACACAAGTTAGATAAAAATGCTTAATAATTATGATTCAATTTAATTATAATCATCAAAATATTTTAAGAGATTAATCATGCCCAGTTAACATCAAATTAAGACAAAAGCAAACTATAAGTCTAGAGTATATGGCAATTTTCCCTTAATGAATAATAGAAAAAATTAGATAATTTAGAGAATTATCAGTTATGAACCACCTCCTAAGCCTATAGTACTGGATCCCTGAGGCTGCTATTGCTGAACTAGACTTCTCCCTAAACCCCTTCTTGATCCAAATCCAGAACCTTCCATTATAGAACCTTAACACTGAAAGTGGTCACACCCTGCTCAACAAGGTTGGAAGAGTGGTGGAAGTTGAAGATCCATTGGTGGATGGCAAGCTAGTTAGAGACTTTATGCGAGGAAAAGTCATGGTGGATGTCACAAAACCCCTCCCAATAGGGTGCTGGATCCCAAGAGTGGGCTTACCTAAACCGTGGGTAATCTACGGGTTTGAAAGGTTACAATACTTGTGCTTCAACTGTGGGATAATAGGACATGAGCAAAAACAAGGCTAAAGTGCTCCCGGGGTCCCTTATATTTATTTAAAGTAACGAATTAGTCCTTTATGTTTTTTTTGTCCCAAATAAGTCCTTTATCTTTCAAATTTTTGACACATAAATCCTTTTCCTTTAACAGTGCTGATTTATGTGTCAAAAAAAAGGATTTATGTGTCAAAAATTTGAAACATAAAGGACTGATTTGGGACAGAAAAGGATTTATGTGTCAAAAATTTAAAACATAAAGGACTGATTTGGGACAAAAAAAATGATAAAGGACCAAATCGTTACTTTAAATAAAGATAAGGGACCCCGAGAGCACTTTAGTCGCAAAAACAATGCAAACTCCCAAAGGCCATGGCTAACTTCAATGACTCTCTCCCAAAATATACTCAAGCCCTATGTGTACCTGCTGCAAGACCAGTAGCCAACATGCTAGAAGAGCATCAGAAAAGAAAGGGCAAGCACATTAACCCTCAAAGCACACTTGTTAGTAAGGAGCCTACCAAAAACTACTACTGAACTAGAGCTTCAGGCTTTCTACAATGAGGTTATGGGTAATGTGTATAAATGGAAAGGGAATAAGGATGATTTTAGAAGATTCATAAATGGCTGCTTCCCAACTCAGCCCCCCTATGCAAACTATAAATTCTGCTACTGGAATTCAGAGCCCTAGCATTAGCAGTCATAATCCCCCTAGGGTGTGCCAAGACAATCCAAGTAAGGTGCAGTTGCCCTCACCCTTCTCAACTCCAAAGAAAAGCAACTTTAATATGACATCAACTGGAGAAGGAGGCCAACAGAGTCACCCTAGCACTGATGCATGCCCAAGTGTGATCTAGGAACCAGGGGAGGTCCTGGAAGGGCTGGCAGCTACAGAAATAAGAAGAATGAAGAACAGACCTGATGTCCCCCTCCCTAAACAAACTCCAAGGGAAAAAAGCAATAAAAATGGAGCAGAGGAAACTATTAACAAACACTGCACAAGTCCAAGTCAAAGGTAAGATGGTACTAGATGAGAATCAAGACAAGACAGAAAAGAACTATCAAGAGGACAGCCCCACATCAGAGGAGAGTCTACAAGTAGTATACTCAGATGATGACATTAGTGAAGAGCTGAGGACTTTCATTAAGACCCTGTATCCATACAACAAAGGGTATGGGGGTGAAGAATCAGAGGAAACTAAATGTATAGAAGAAAAGCAGACTGAGGCTGAAACTGGAAAAATAGCAGAGGAGGCATCAGAGAGCTCCATGAGTAAAGATCCCAAACCAGACATCATCAAGGAGTCCCCATACTATGTTGAGTTCCCCCCAGAAGCAAGATATGAGAACTCTAAGACCATCACTATCCAAGAGGCTGAGGAAAACCAACTGGCTCTTTCCTTAACAACTAGCATGGTCCTTAGGAAAAGAAACTTGGCTTTGTTACATAATGATGACCAAACCAGTGAGCAAAGCAAAGAAGGAAAAAAGGCTAAAGTTGAGGCTAGTGGTCAACAAATGTGGTGCCCTAAACTAGATGACATGGTAAATTCTGCTTGGGTCTTTTTTCAAAGGCTGAGGAGGCGGGCCTACCCATGCCCCCACCCCCCCAAATGACCTGCATCAGCTGGAACTGTCGTGGTTTGACGGCTGCCACGACCAATAGGGAGCTTAATAACCTATTGCATGTTCACAAGCCAGCCGTGGTCTTCTTAATGGAGACAAGAGCAAAAAAATCTAGAGTTCTAAGAATAAAGAGGAGGTCCAGGTTTCAACATGCTCATTGTGTTGAAGCTGTGGGAACTTCTAGGGGACTAGCTCTCCTATGGAATGACTATTATGATATTCAAGTGACTGATAGATGCCTGAATTTTATCCATGCTTTCTTGACTGAAAGGAGGACTGGTAAACACTCTGGCATAACCTTGACATATGGCAACCCTACATTCCAGCAAAGAAAAAACTTATGGGGAAAAATGTTACTGCTTTAGCCTCAGACACAACAGTCTTGGTGTTGCTTAGGGGATCTGAATGAAATGCTACACTCTCATGAGAAAGAAGGCTCTAGACACATTGAGGCTAAGAGGATTAACCTCTTCAAACAATTCATTGATGATTCTAATTTGATGGATATTGATCTACAGGGGTATAAGTTTACATGGATAACCAACCCTAGAGATGGAATAGTGACTAGACAGAAGATTGACAGATTCCTAGCTAATTGGGAGTGGAGAAGGCTATACCCACATGCCATTGCCACTTCTATGCCCATAGTTAACTCTGACCACTCCCGAATAGTGCTACAGCCAAACCCACCCCTATCTAGTGGTGTCAGCTTCAAGTATGAAGCTTTTTGGGAAGAGAATGAAGAGTGCAGGAATGTTATCAATGCTAGTTGGGAGAGAGAAGTTGAGACTGCTAACAGTGATTTAGAAAGTGCAGGTGCTGAGGTAAATAAGAAGCTAAAAAGATGTCATGGTAATCTAATTAATGAGGTGGAGCAAACAAACCTTCAAGAATGCAGGCAGAGAAATATCTAAGCTAAAGGTTACACTCCAGACAATCATGAACCTCCCACAACACAGAATCAATTGGGATGAGGTGAAGGAGATAAGATAGGAGATTGACCAGCTATGGAGACAGGAAGAGTCATATTGGAGCCAAAGATCTAGAGTAAGATGGCTAAAAGAGGGGGACAATAACTCTAAATTTTTTCATGCCTCCACCCTCCAAAGAAGGAGCAATAGACTAGAAAAGATACAAGATCAATAGGGCACCTGGTTGGAAGGGCTTCATCAGATTAAGTCAGGTATAATGGATTTTTATTCTAACCTATACACCTCTAATCCTATTAACAATGTTAATGAGTGCCTTGAAAGTGTTCCCCAGTTGGTTTCTGAAGATATGAATAATGCCCTATTGGCTCCTATCTCACCTTCTGAGGTAGAAAAGGCTGCTTTTTCAATGGGATCCCTAAAGGCTCCTAGCCCAGATGGATTCAATGGCTTGTTCTATCAGAAAAATTAGGACACTTTGAAAGGAGACATAACAAATGTAGTTAGGCAATTCTTTGATACAAGGCACCTAGAATCTGAGTTCAATGACACAGTGGTGGCTTTAGTACTGTTGCGCCCGAAAAAGTCCCCGAGGGAGAACCTTCCTCGTTCACAACTTTTCCTAAGACAATGAAGCCGCCACCAATATTTATTAAGGAAAATATTAGGAAAACCTTTTTTGGAAAGCGATTGGTCTTGCGAAACTAGAGAATAGGGTTCGTGTAACGCCCCAAAATAATTTAATTATTTATTTAATTAAGTTATTTAAGGCTTACAATATTTATTTAATTTAATTAAATAATTCAAGGTTTAATTATTTTATTTTGTTTATTAGGAGGTGTTGTCACGGATTGAGTGGTGCGGGCAAGGGCCCGTGATCCACAATTAGGCCCGTGGCCCATTTCCTTGTCAAGTATTCGACTTCCAAGGGGGTCTAGGGGTTAGTTTGCATTTTGTTACTCTATTGGAAAAATAAGAAAAGAAGCGAAAAAGAGAGAGAGTGAGAAGAGGAGGGTTGCGAAAGGAAGAGGAGAAGAAGAAGAGAAGGCGAAGCACTTAGGAAAGAGGAGGAGGCTCGTTGGTGACTTGCATTCTTCCCTTGGAGCTTGGCTAGCAATTCGACTTCCATAAGGTTAGGGGGTCCTCTTTTTGTGCTTAATAATCTATGCGAATTGTGATTGCTTAGGGTTAGGGTTCTAGGTTAGTTCTATGAATGATTTGTGATGCTAATGATAAATTCATAATATTGTGATGCTTGATGATTGAATTGCTATGTTGAAAATCGCATGATTGATGATGAATTGTTGCTAAATGCGAATTGGAGACCATATGTTTGAATATATGATTGTTTGGTGCTTACTTGGTGAAATTGAGAATCATGGTGACATTTGAATCATATACATATAATTGAGTATTTGGTGATTTTAAATTGGTGATTGAAAATAGAAAATTCTGTTTTTTTTTAGAAGCTCCTAGGCGCCTTGGGCGCCATATGTGTGTTGCTGAAATTCTGTGTTGTGCGCCATAGTCATGGGCGCCAAGTGCCCAGCAGTGTGCTGCGCCAGTTTTCCAGAATTCTGTTGCCCTGTGTTGCCAATCTGTGTCACTGTGTTGCTGTGCCTGTTGCCCCTGTGTTGCCATTCTGTGTCACTGTGCTGCCAGTTTGGGCGCTTGTTGCTTGAGTCATGGGCGCCAAGGGCCCCAATGTCTTGGTGATAGTTTTGTAAAAATTGTTTTTAGGTTTTCATATTCAGGTAAAATGGCTCATGAAAAATGATTTTGGGCAACAAAAGAGTTGAGTTGCGTATTTTCACTAGGTGCCTAGTGCATGGGCGCCAAAAATGATGTTCAGTTTTTGGTGAAATTTTTATTGGGTCTTCATGTTCTGGGCAATTGGCTCGTGTAAAATCAAATTCGAAGAAAAATGAGTTTTGTTGCATCATGGCCTTAGGCGCCTAGTGCCTGGGCGCCGTGTGCTGTGCTGGGCGCAATGCGCCTGTGCGCGCACTGTTTCCTGGGCGCCTAGCGCCTGTGCGCGTGTTGCTCCTGGGCGCCAAGCGCCTATGCGCCTGTGCGTGTTGTTCCTGGGCGCCAAGCGCCTATGCGCCTGTGCGTGTTGCCTCTCCTGGGCGCCAGCGCCCATGCGCCAAGTTTTTTTTTTGTGTTGCTCCTGGGCGCCCAGCGCCCTGCGCCAAGTTCTGTGTTGCCCCTGGGCGCCCAGCGCCCATGCGCCAGTTTCCTGGATGTCTAAGTATTTTTCCTATTTTGTTTTTAACGTAACTTTTGACTCGGTTATCCAAATTTAACGGTTCAAAATGTGTTTCGAAGCTAATTTCAGTGTCTATCCAATGGTCTCAATTTTATGCAAAAATAAATTATTTTACTGGTGTTTCTGGGCTGATGGTGTTCAAGTGTCCAAATGACTATTTTTACCCACTTTCCCCATGTCGTGTCAATGTCCTAAGTTGGTCGATTTGAATTGGTGTTGGTGTCAGTGGTGAGCTGAATTGGTGAGTGTGATGAGGTGAGATTGGTGAGCAGAGGCTTCGGCCTAATTTTAATTTGGTGAGTTGATTAATGTAGTATGGTGATATTATGAATTTAAAATGGTGAATTGATTGGACTTGGTGTGTTGTGATGCATTCTCATAGCATCTCATGAAACATGTGCATTATTGGTGAGCAGAGGCTACAGCCTAATTTAATTTGGTGAGCAGAGGCTACGGCCTATTTGTATTTGGTGACGGATCCGACATGCATGTACCCGTGGAGTTTGGGTTGCATTACATGCATAATCATATATTGTATAGTGCTGTTTGGAAATTGAATGCTGATGTGATTGTTCCCATTGTTGTGAATTGGTGTGCCTGGTTTCCTTTTCCTATGCAGTGCTTAATTCCCATATGTTATTAATTATGAAAAGAGACTCACCCTACTGCTTTTATGTTGCTTCTTATGTCGGCAACGTGCAGGTAATAACGAGTGAAGGATTCCTTTATGCCTTCGTCTGGTAGGAAGTGTCACGCTCTGATACGTAGCACCAGGGGGGGTGTCCTATGTTTATGCATTATTTCTTAAAACTGTTAGATTTTGTTGGTGATGTATTGGTTTTAAATTTTTTTTTAAACTCATTATTATTCCGCTGCTGGTGGTGATTGGATTTAGTTGATGCGAACTAAACTTTTCTTATGGTGTTATGTATCTTGATTTTTATGGAGTAAGTGCAGCACTCACTTTAATTGTTTTCAAAAAAAAAAAAAGAGACTCTGATTTTATTAAAAAGTAAGGTTATTAAAAAGGGGTGTTACATTAGTGGTATCAGAGCAATGGTTGGTCCGTCCAGCCAAGTCGTCGAGTCGTTGTGTCGGTGTATGACCAACTGTTGTCTTTTAAGTGCTGACCGATATTTGTGTTGCAGGTAAACCAAGAGTGCTAATGGTAAGTGAACTAGTGGGGGAGATGCCCCTACTGGTACTGTGTGTTGTATTGCATTTCTGCGTGTGAACTTTGTGTCCCTGTTGTTGGTTGCTGTTCTTTAACTTTCTTGTGGAACGAACTCTGACTTCGTTTGTGTGGTCTTCAATAACTTTCCTTGTCGTTTAATACTCACATGTGTTTTGACTGGTTTAAATTGTGTCGACACTAGGTCTTGTATAAACTCTTTTGTGGTGTGTCTTGATGTGGAGTCTAAATGCATTGTGAAAATTGTTTTGGTGAATTATGTCAAGCTGTTACCCCGACATACAAAAATGTTTTGATCACTCTAAGTGATGTCGTCCATGCTTAAAAATGTTGAGTTTTGATGTTCCTTGATTTATAATTGTTTCCCATGATGAGACTGTCTGTATTTATTTTAAGGGATTATGACATCTTTTGCGTTAGTTGTTTATTTTTGGTGCTGTTCCTGATTGTTTTGACATGCAGTGTTGTAAGTTTAGGGTCTTCATGAATTGTTTTGCAATTTCCATGCCACTTGGAGTTTGACATTGTACGCTTGGATTTTATGAAAAATTTTGGTCGTTACTTCGTGAATTGTGTTATGTGGTTTTGAGATCTGAAAAATAAAGTGGTTTCTGAAGTTGCTTTTGGACACCTGTAAAACAATTTCGTGGTTGAGTGCTAATATTGGTATGAAATTTATTTTAGTAAATGAACACTGATTTTGTATAAAGATTTTAATACAGTACGGTTTTGATTTCGCATTTATGTTACGCACTAAGTGCTGTGTGGAATGGTTTTGCTAATTATGTTGTGAATGATAAAGTTTTGGTTGAAAGCTACAACTATTGTTATCTCCTATTTCCACAACCCCGTGAAATGATTTTGAAAAGTGGACTATATTTTATGTTGTAGTTATCATCCCAATTTTCCTCGACATGTGATGTTTCCAACTCCGAATCTTTGCGAACTATTTCATGACCGTGAGCTGTAATTCCTACACTGGATTGTCCCTGATTTTGTTTTGGCTGTGGTACTCTTTATAATTGGTGCTACGTGATTTTGAGAAACCATAAACATTTAAAATGCGCATTGGCACGGTTTGTGTACTTCATTGAGTTAGCTTTTATTGCCATATGTTCTTAAGAATGCTTTGTTCAAATTGTTAAAGTTGATGTTTAGTCTTGTAAAGAGAAAATCAATTTCTATAACGTGATTTATCTTCCATGGCGAAAATTTTAAATAAGTAATTGTGCATACGTGTGATTGAACCTTTTCGTATATGTGCCTTTAGCTGTGAATTGATGTTCCCATGGATTGACCTCTCTGGCTATTTTAATACTTTAACTGTTGTTTCCATGAGTTAGATTGTTTTCCCTATGCTGAACTATATGGATGGTTATCATTTACTCTAAAAGGGTGTTAGTATTATTTTTGTGGCTGGTATCGCTGAACTTGGTTTTTGATTTTCTGCTGGTTTGGAAAACTCTCAATTTTCGAAAAATGTAGTAGTTACTTCTTTTAGACCCAAAAGAAAATGTTATCGAGGTTTCTTTGAATCTTCTCAAATCGATTGGAAGGATTGAGTGCTCCGATTTTGTGACATCCTTCACTTGCGAAAACTACTTCCAAAAGTAAAATTGTTGATTTTGTTTGAAGAGAGAAAACCGTTCTTACTCGTTTTCCGCACTACCGCTTATAAACATTTTGGTGTAAAATGAGTATCGCATTTAGTGTTATGCCAATTGTGTGACTGCCGTGTTGTTTGAAGCTTTGTACAATGAGTGTTTGCTGTTCCTAATTATTAAATTATCCGTTTTGGGAGTTTGTGACTTGTCTTGCTGTAACTACGCACTTAGTAAACTTTTCATGATGTTGTTGACGTTATTGTTGTTGTTGTTCTGCTGGTTGCTGTTGCTGTTGTTTTCTAAAAAAAAAACTATTATTACTGTTTTCAGGAAAGTTACTGTTGCTGTTTCCTGGAAAACTATTGTTGCTGTCTTTCTGAAAATTGTTACTGCTGTTTTCAGAAAATTACTGTTACTGTCCCTGATTTTGTGCACCGCTCCTACTTTTATGAGTTGTGCCTATTTTAATTGTTGACCGCTCCGTGTGTCTGGTTCCTCCTATTATGTTGTTAGCTGTTGCCGGTGCCTTAGTGCCCGATTGTTGTGACTGAGTTGTTAATACTGCGTTGTTGTAATAATGTTGTCATAGAACCAAGCCATTAGCAGGCTGTTAGTGTGGGTACCCATGAGGATAGATGAGTGAGATAGAATGCAGGTTAGTCTATCAGAGTGGCGCAGCGGAGTAGAGAGTGAGCCTGATTATTACTGCTTGAAGTTATCTGGCTGAACAAGTAGGAGGGACGGCCGCCCAAGCACTTACCGCCGGTAATCAAAGCAATAGTAATCAGCGTGATAGGTAGCACTAGTTGTCTACATGGTTGTAGTTGGTAGTGGAGGAGTGTTGGCTTTAGCAGGAGAAAATTTCGAGGACGAAATATTCTAAGTGGGGGAGAGTTGTAACGCCCCAAAATAATTTAATTATTTATTTAATTAAGTTATTTAAGGCTTACAATATTTATTTAATTTAATTAAATAATTCAAGGTTTAATTATTTTATTTTGTTTATTAGGAGGTGTTGTCACGGATTGAGTGGTGCGGGCAAGGGCCCGTGATCCACAATTAGGCCCGTGGCCCATTTCCTTGTCAAGTATTCGACTTCCAAGGGGGTCTAGGGGTTAGTTTGCATTTTGTTACTCTATTGGAAAAATAAGAAAAGAAGCGAAAAAGAGAGAGAGTGAGAAGAGGAGGGTTGCGAAAGGAAGAGGAGAAGAAGAAGAGAAGGCGAAGCACTTAGGAAAGAGGAGGAGGCTCGTTGGTGACTTGCATTCTTCCCTTGGAGCTTGGCTAGCAATTCGACTTCCATAAGGTTAGGGGGTCCTCTTTTTGTGCTTAATAATCTATGCGAATTGTGATTGCTTAGGGTTAGGGTTCTAGGTTAGTTCTATGAATGATTTGTGATGCTAATGATAAATTCATAATATTGTGATGCTTGATGATTGAATTGCTATGTTGAAAATCGCATGATTGATGATGAATTGTTGCTAAATGCGAATTGGAGACCATATGTTTGAATATATGATTGTTTGGTGCTTACTTGGTGAAATTGAGAATCATGGTGACATTTGAATCATATACATATAATTGAGTATTTGGTGATTTTAAATTGGTGATTGAAAATAGAAAATTCTGTTTTTTTTAGAAGCTCCTAGGCGCCTTGGGCGCCATATGTGTGTTGCTGAAATTCTGTGTTGTGCGCCATAGTCATGGGCGCCAAGTGCCCAGCAGTGTGCTGCGCCAGTTTTCCAGAATTCTGTTGCCCTGTGTTGCCAATCTGTGTCACTGTGTTGCTGTGCCTGTTGCCCCTGTGTTGCCATTCTGTGTCACTGTGCTGCCAGTTTGGGCGCTTGTTGCTTGAGTCATGGGCGCCAAGGGCCCCAATGTCTTGGTGATAGTTTTGTAAAAATTGTTTTTAGGTTTTCATATTCAGGTAAAATGGCTCATGAAAAATGATTTTGGGCAACAAAAGAGTTGAGTTGCGTATTTTCACTAGGTGCCTAGTGCATGGGCGCCAAAAATGATGTTCAGTTTTTGGTGAAATTTTTATTGGGTCTTCATGTTCTGGGCAATTGGCTCGTGTAAAATCAAATTCGAAGAAAAATGAGTTTTGTTGCATCATGGCCTTAGGCGCCTAGTGCCTGGGCGCCGTGTGCTGTGCTGGGCGCAATGCGCCTGTGCGCGCACTGTTTCCTGGGCGCCTAGCGCCTGTGCGCGTGTTGCTCCTGGGCGCCAAGCGCCTATGCGCCTGTGCGTGTTGTTCCTGGGCGCCAAGCGCCTATGCGCCTGTGCGTGTTGCCTCTCCTGGGCGCCAGCGCCCATGCGCCAAGTTTTTTTTTGTGTTGCTCCTGGGCGCCCAGCGCCCTGCGCCAAGTTCTGTGTTGCCCCTGGGCGCCCAGCGCCCATGCGCCAGTTTCCTGGATGTCTAAGTATTTTTCCTATTTTGTTTTTAACGTAACTTTTGACTCGGTTATCCAAATTTAACGGTTCAAAATGCGTTTCGAAGCTAATTTCAGTGTCTATCCAATGGTCTCAATTTTATGCAAAAATAAATTATTTTACTGGTGTTTCTGGGCTGATGGTGTTCAAGTGTCCAAATGACTATTTTTACCCACTTTCCCCATGTCGTGTCAATGTCCTAAGTTGGTCGATTTGAATTGGTGTTGGTGTGAGTGGTGAGCTGAATTGGTGAGTGTGATGAGGTGAGATTGGTGAGCAGAGGCTTCGGCCTAATTTTAATTTGGTGAGTTGATTAATGTACTATGGTGATATTATGAATTTAAAATGGTGAATTGATTGGACTTGGTGTGTTGTGATGCATTCTCATAGCATCTCATGAAACATGTGCATTATTGGTGAGCAGAGGCTACGGACTAATTTAATTTGGTGAGCAGAGGCTACGGCCTATTTGTATTTGGTGACGGATCCGACATGCATGTACCCGTGGAGTTTGGGTTGCATTACATGCATAATCATATATTGTATAGTGCTGTTTGGAAATTGAATGCTGATGTGATTGTTCCCATTGTTGTGAATTGGTGTGCCTGGTTTCCTTTTCCTATGCAGTGCTTAATTCCCATATGTTATTAATTATGAAAAGAGACTCACCCTACTGCTTTTATGTTGCTTCTTATGTCGGCAACGTGCAGGTAATAACGAGTGAAGGATTCCTTTATGCCTTCGTCTGGTAGGAAGTGTCACGCTCTGATACGTAGCACCAGGGGGGGGGTGTCCTATGTTTATGCATTATTTCTTAAAACTGTTAGATTTTGTTGGTGATGTATTGGTTTTAAATTTTTTTTTAAACTCATTATTATTCCGCTGCTGGTGGTGATTGGATTTAGTTGATGCGAACTAAACTTTTCTTATGGTGTTATGTATCTTGATTTTTATGGAGTAAGTGTAGCACTCACTTTAATTGTTTTCAAAAAAAAAAAAAAGAGACTCTGATTTTATTAAAAAGTAAGGTTATTAAAAAGGGGTGTTACAGTTCGGGGGTCGGTTACGCGCAGGGAAGGTGTTAGCACCCCACACGTCCTCTCTACTGAGAGGGAACCTTTAATTAAATGTGTGGTTTTAGTGTGTTGACTTGAAAATACTTAACTTTGCCTCTCTACTTCTTATTGAAAAATTCTTAATGAAAATCTTTACTTATTATGAAAAAAAGGGGAAAATGGGTTTTTAGAAAAAAAAATGCTTGACGGGACAAGGCCCGCTCCTACGTATCTCCCGGTGCGATGGAGAACTCAAAGCTACGTAGTTCTTCTTTGTCCTGAAAAAGTTTTTGTCTTTTATCTTTTTAGTGAGTTTTCGAAATAGGACGAGCATTTAGTGAATGATTAAACTAACCAAGGTTATGGGTAATCACCGCTAAGTACTCTTAAAAATGAGAGTCACTACCGCCAGTCAGACGAACAAAGGCTCTGATTGACTATTAGTAGCGACTCGTTTTTATTATCTTTTTTGAAAGTGATTTTCGAAAGAGATTGATTGGCACGAATGATCAAACTAACAAAGGTTATGATGGATCATCATTTATTATTCTTTTGGGAAAAAGACATCGCCACCAATGGCTAGACGAACAAAGGTTCTGGTTAGCCACTAGCGACGATGGGTTGAAAATGATTTTAGAAAGGAAAAGGTTTTTGTTCTGAAAATGATCTTGGTCTGCAAAAGTGATTCTTTTTTGTTATGAAAATAACTCTTTTCTTTTTATTATGCAAATGCAAAACTTTTTATGGTTGCGCTTGACGAGAATGTGACTCGCTCCTACGTATCCCAAATGGGAATCAAAGCGACGTAGTTCTAACGAGCTTTGAAAAATCTTTTTGAAACATTTTTTGAAAATGGAAGCTTTCATGATGATCAAACTAACAAAGATTATGATGGGTCACCGCTAATAACTTGTTTTTGATTCTTTGATACTTAGAAAAATGCTTTTTGAAATTGGACGCGTTCATGATAATCAAACCAACAAAGGTTGTGATGGATTATCACTAGTAGCTTGCTTTATGTTTACGAAAATTCTTTTGAAATCGAGGCTTTCATGACAATCAAACCAACAAAGGTTGTGATGGATTGCCACCAGTAACCATTTTTATGCCGGGTCGTTTAGAAATGAAAACAATGAGTGCAAGAAAGAGTTAGTGAATTCAAGCATGACACGATCATTGGAATCAAATCATTAAGCAACAACATTTGAATTCGCAAACAAAGATCAAGCCTAAACTATACATATTAGATCACAACACAAAGGTAGGCTAGGAAGGAACTTGAGTTGGGCATTTAAGCAAGAATACAAGAGTAGGCAAGATTGAACCTAAATGCACATCTAATGGAAGATGCTAGGTGAGAACCATACTCAAATATTTCTACAAGATGCAAGGGAATCTAAATGCACATCTATTGGAAGATGCAATGTATGGAATTGACCTATCTAAGTGTTGATGATATTCTTATATGAGAGTGGACAATGAAATTGTTAGCTTAAGGAAAAGAGTTGCCTCAATCATGATCATGGGCAAGCATAAGCAAGCAATATATTTAGCAACCAAAGTATCAAAGAATGTTGAATTACTTTAGTCAATCCTCACACTTAAGATTAAGTGCACAAGTTTATTAAAGCAAACCCAAACCCTAATTTTTTTATGTTAAAACCTAGGAGCATACATACCCTAAATCAACTATTATTCATCCCCAAATCATGAAATAGACAAAAGCATTCGAGAACCCTAAACCTAGGCCCATGGCCGAATGTCATCATGCTTGAAATGAGTTTCTTATTTTGTGAAAGTTATGCAAACAAGAGTGAATATGCAAGGAAATGTGAGAAAACACAACAACAACTAGCAAATCACATTTTTATGAGAGTATGCGAAATACAACATGCCATAAAACAACATTTTATTTCATGAAAGGCAAGGATTAAGATCAACACAAATCAATATTTATCAAAGGGTGAGAAGCACCATAAGCACCCAAGCCTCCCTAAGTGCTTGTCAAAGTGCTTATGACACTTCTCACCAACAACAATCAACAATATGAGAATATGAAGATGATAGGATGAATGCTTTTTATATTTTTGAGGGAATACTCAAAGATGATGCAAGGTTTTAAGGATTACCTTAGCTCGGAGCTAGAGAGTGAGATGAGAAGATGAAGCTAGACACAAATCAACAATACTCCAATACTCTTCAAAGAAGTACCCACTAGATGATGAAGCTTGAACTTTGAATGAGGAATGGAGGGAGTATGTGAAAGAGGGATGCAAATGAGGTGAGTTGTTTGTTAGGGTTTTTTTGGTGTAGGAGAAATGGGAAGGTTCCTTTGAGATGAAAGAAAAACAAGAGGAAGTGAGGGTGAGGAGGGGCTACGGTTTCATGAGTTTTTTGGGAGGAGAGGAGTGAGTTGTTCTTATTGAATTTCCTTGGGAGGCCAAAGATCTAATGGGTTTAAAGTTGTGAGAGGGAAGTAAAGAAATTAGTGTGTATTTAGTGGTGTGGATAGAAGGAAGGTAAAAAATATGTTGTGTATTGAATGTTATTGGACTCAAAGGTGTGCTTGTAAAAGAAATGATGAAAGGCTTGATGTGGGCTGATGGTGATGGTGGCGTGGAGCATGAGGATGGAGTGAGGGAAGTAAAGAAATTAGTGTGTATTTAGTGGTGTAGAGAGAAGGAAGGTAAAAGATATGTTGTGTATTGAATGTTATTGGACTCAAATGTGTGCTTGTAAAAGAAATGATGAAAGGCTTTTTGTGATGTGCATTTGATGGGGCTGAAGTGAGGGGTGGCGTGGAGCATGAGGATGGAGTGAGGGAGGTTGTTTGCTTGTAAGATTAGTGCTTACTTTAGCCAAAAATGGATAAAAGCAAAAAGCACCTAAAAAGGAATTAGCCCTAATTCTAAAAATACAATAAGCATCCAATATTATTTTGTTATTCATTTTTTTTATTTTGATTTCAGATTTCCATTTTTAATTATACATATTTTGAGCCTTTTTGAAAGCGAGAAAAAAAAAACCGTTATAATTGACCAAAATACCCTTTTTGACTCTAAAACCCTAATTTGCCCGAAAAATGCGTTCCAACCCTAAAAATGATTTCAAGAACCTTGGAATGCCTTCTAGGATCCGAAATGCAGTGCGTAAGGCTCTTCGCTCTTCAATTTATTTATTTTTTGTGGAAAATTAGGGTTTTGACCTAAGCCGGACAAAATTGGGGTATGACAGCTGCCCCTCTTTATTTGGATTTTGACGAGGAATATGAATTGGCCGAAACATATTCCGAGGCAAAATAGAAATAAAGAACTCAAAAACTATACCAATTTTGTCCACTTGGGGAAATCCGAATTTTCTTTTTCCTTTTTCTCTATTTTTCTTATCTTTGTTATTTTTTTTCTTCAGAAAGATAGACACTTTTGTGTCGATGCAAAAATAGTAAATGAACAGTGACGTGCAGACAGAAAAGGTAAAATGGACACTTACGTGCAGACAGAAAAAGTAAAATGGGCACTTGCGTGCAGAAAGCGGTAAAATGAGCACTTGCGTGCAGACAGAAAAGTAAAATGGTCACTTGCGTGCAAAAAGCGGTAAATTGCCTAGGCTGCCTAAAACCTGTAATCCTTAAATGAACTCTTGACGAATCCGAGTTTGCACGTGGCTTTGAGGAGCACGCTTCCTGTTGGCCTTTTCGAGCGACCGGGGGGATCGTTATCAGCTCCGGAACTGATATACAGATCAATGCACGGCGTCCACTGTATCTTAGGCTGATACAACTATTCCGTTGAACCTCACATGGGGCTGCGGTCCATCGCGTTGCTCGTACACGATGTGAGACCTGGGCAGAAGGGAGCGATGATCTCTGGGCTCCAATCCGCAATGCGCGCCTGAGCGCTCTCATTTCTTTTCTCTTTTTCTTTTCCTTTTTTGTTTCTCTCTTTTCTTTTTTCTTTTCTGAACTCCCAACTTGGGGGAGCATTTTCTGGAATCTGGGGGCGAGGGCTAACGCCGGAGTGCTCATCCTCTCTTTGTACCTGCAGCTGAAAATGAACAAATGCATGCAATGCAAAATGCCATGATTGCTGTTTTCTTTTTTCTTATGATGAATGTAAACGTAATGAATTTCTTTTTTTCTTTTGTCTATGACGAATGAATGCATGATTTTCTACTGTTCTTATATGCTTGAGGAATGCAATGATTTTCCTTTTCTTCTCCTGTCTGTATGTAATGCATGATTTTCTTTTTCTTTTTATGTGTGATGAGTGCATGATTTTCTCCTGTTCCTATATGCCTTTTTCTCTTTCTCCAGCTTCTCTTCTTTCTTTTTCTTTCTTTTCTTTTCTTTTTGTTGCTCTATTGGCTCTTCTCTTTTCTCTCTTTTGGCTTCTCTTTTTTTGCTCTTTTAAGAATCGTGGGTATGCGAATGCAAAATTTTGGTGTTTGATGATATGTAATGCTCTTGCGTTTTGATGAAATGGCAGATGACATGCAATGGAAAACTTTTCCTTCCTTGCCTTTTTTCTATGAAATGTGAATATTGCTATGAAATGATGAATGACATGGGATGTTTTAGCTTTCTTTTCTTCTATGAGATGCGAGTATTGATGTGACGCAACTGTATTGCTTTGATGTTTGATGGGATGATGAATCTTTGGTTCTTTTTGTTTTATGGAATGCAAACATTACTATGATGTAGACGACAATGAATGTTTTTGTTTGTTTTTTTTTTTGGCATAGGGACCTTAGGATTCTTGAGTGATCAATTCAAGTGTCCTATCGTGATGACTATTTCGAATGTACATTCGACTTAGTCTCCTACTTATTGAAAATGATTTTGTATTTTGAGACTTGATTTGATGCCTGATGCAATGATGATGAATGCTTGGTTTGCTAGAAAGAAAGCCCTTGGCGTGCTGATGAGAAATCAGTAAATGAACACTTGGCGTGCTGATGAGAAAGCAGTAAATGAACACTTGGCGTGCTGATGAGGAAACAGTAAATGAGGATGAACACTTAGCGTGAACCACTTGGGACCCGAGGGCATTTGAACTCCGAACTGAAGGAGTGACTGGGAATGAGATTTTGAGACTGACAAGTCCAGGATGACTGACTTGAGAATCAGATTGAAGATTGACACTTGAAGTGCCGATTCTTAGAACTAGGCATGGGGATTAACATCTTATGTTCATCCGCATTTTGCTTAGCAATGCAATGAATGACACATGTAATGCAGACATATGCCATGATTGATGTCTTGAATATTATGGAATGCTTTTGTTCTTTTGTATCTGCTTCTTCTTTGTAGCTTATGAAATGCAAATATCAACATAATGCTTTGATGTTTGAATGCAAGTGTATGCGGTGATTGATGCTTCGATGAATGGAATGCTCCTGTTCTAACTTCTGTTTGTCTCTTTTTGCTTCTTCTATGAAATGCAAACATTAATATGATGCAATGCTTTGATGTTTGATGCAATGATTTTTGTTCTTTTTCTTTTATGGAAATGCTAACGTTAATATGATGCAAATGCACCGCTTTAATGTTTGAGGATTGAATGACAAAGGAATGCCTATGAAATGATGAATGATATGGAATGCTGGATGACAGGGAATGTTTCTGTTCTTTTTGTTGCTTGTTTGGAGTTTGCAAGTGAGAGTCAACACTGGATGTGCTCATGAAATAAGGATCGCCTGGGATCAAGGAAGTAGCTTTGAATTATGGACACAAAGGCCTGGTTTATGGGTCAACATATGTCTGTATTGATCTAATGGTCTGAAGAATTTTGATGATGCAATGGCGCATGCAATGATTAGCATCTTGTGGAATGGTGAATGACACGGAATGCTTTTGTGTTTCTCTTGTGGTTTCTTTTCTTTGTTTTCTTTTTGCTTTCTTTGCTTTTTCTATGAGGTATCTGATGCAAAATGTAATGCTCTAGTGATGAATGACATGCAATGATTTTGTTCTTTTCCTTTTTATGAGGTGCGGACATTAATATGATGCCAATGCAATGAAAAGATTTCTGCTTTTTCTTCTTTACTATTTCCCTCTATGAAATGCAAGTATTAATATGGTGCAACTGACGTGGAACGTTTTTTCTTTTTGGTATGTGATGAATGCACAAAATGTGAAGATGCAAATGTAATGCTTTGATGCATATGCTATAATGAATAGATTGAAATGCCTAGATGCATGAGGTAAACATTTTTGTGATGATGAGATGCGAGACTTTGGATGCAAGGAATTGAGATGATTATTGACCATTCTGTTGAAAAATTGAATTTGATTCAAACTCCGGTGTTCTCAAGGTTTTTATTTACAAACAACCTCACTTGTTTTCTCTTTCTTTCCATGATGACTGAATTTTAGATATCACGTAAACAACTTGTGTTCTCTCTTTTGAAGCATTGTCTAGTAAGCATGCATAGGAGTGCAAACGTGAATGAATGAGTCAGTTAACTTGGAATTGGCTTAGGACATAGACATTTATGGCAAGTGAAGGAATGACCGACATGGCTATTGCCGAAGCTTATGAGGGATCAAGAGATACAAGATTGCCCCAATTCAGGTCTTTGCTGAGTGAATAGTTTGCCCCTGTCTAGTGGTGACAACAACTAGGGGCGTAGAAGATGATGAATTGGGAATGCTTCGGCTTTTGAAAGGGAAGGTGGATCAAAAGAGATTTTGTCTCAACCCATAAAGTTTGATGTTGCCCCAGTCATAACAAGGACAAAGCTGCCCTAATTAGAATGGCAAGGCCTTGTTTAGGATAGTGAGTTGAGAGATTGCCCCGGTGAGGTTTTTGTAGGAATGAATGAGGTGAAGGAATGGGAACGCGCTTGCCCCACTTTCGAATGACATTTCAAATGGTTTCTTTGAGTGTGGTTGTGAAAGGCGACAGAGTTATGGTGATGGTTATGAACTGAGGGTGATATATGAATGGGGTGGGCAATGAACAAACCTCCCCAAAGTTGAGAGGTGAAGGGAATGCCCCCTAGTACACACTTTTGGTTTTCTTTAAGAACAACTCAAATGCAATGAAAGTTTTGACTTTTTAGTATGATGAGAGGCTCCACTTGGTGACCACTAGACCTTGTTTTAATGCAACACGAATGCATCTTGGAGTGCAAGTCCTTCTTCTTTTTTACCAACTTTCCTTTTTTGATTGTTTGTTTTTTCTTTTTGAGCAGCTTTCTTTTTTCTGCTTGTTTGTTTTTTCTTTTGAGCAAACACGTCGCAAATAGATAAACTTATTTGTCCTAAAATCAAAACTTGAGAAAACGAAGGCAATTAGTCATTGATCGGAATGGACTTTTTAGGGTTGTGATGTGGAGAAGGGGGTGATTGAGCTTAATGAAGTGTTTGGGGTTGATGGGGAGGATGGGTCTTATTCGGTGTTGGCCGATGGTCAATGATTTGTGAAGGAGATGGTTATTAAGTTTGATGAGGTGGTTGAAGGTTTTAAGAAAGAAGAGATTATTGAACCCAATGAATTGAGGGCCTTTTTGGAAGGGGAAGTGATTGAACCCATTGAATCTGAGGGCCTCTTTGAAGGGGAGCTCTTATGCTTCATGACAAAATGTATTGACTCTTGATTTATACTCCCTTTGTCTTCCTTTCTTTGTTTTGGGATTCTCCTTTTTGAAACTTTGTTATTCCCCTCCTTTTGTGGATTTCCTTTCCTTTTGACTTGGGTGAGAATGATATACCATCTTTGATGTGGAATTAACGCTCGTCCAGAGTGATGGGGATATCTTGGGCTTTTCTTGGCTTAAGATGGGTAACAAAGGGTATTTTTGTGATTTTGAATCTTTGGCTTAAGGGGGGTAGGAAATGGGCTTTCTGGGATTTTAGGTTCTTGAGGGTATGGAGAGGTGGCCAAATTTCAAATCCTGATTGCTTATTTCTGTAAGACTTAACTTTAGGACAATAATTTATCTATCTTCATGTGTTTGCTCTTTTGCCCTAATTTTTGCCTGGACCGCTCTTTGCGAGTTTTCAATCCACCGGGCACTCTTTTTCGCCTAGGCCGCCCTTTGCGGGTTTTCAACCTAGCGAGCTTATTTTATCTTTTTATTTATTATATATTTTTTAGAAAGATTTGCACTAAAGGAATATGATACCGACAAGGAAAATTAGTGATCACAGAATTGCCCCAGCATGGCGGATTTAAAGTGTTAGTGAGAATGAACCAAAAAGTCAAGTATGCACCGATGGGAGAAAATATACGCTTTATGGGTGGACGGGGCGGGACTAGACTTGGATGGGGAATGATGATGAAGGAAATTGACTGACTCAAACAAGAGAAACTGCACGTGGCATGCATGCTTACTAGAAGAACGCTTCACAGAGAGTTAATATTGGTTAAAACATGATATGAAAACTTTTTTTTTTGATGAACTGTTTCAGTCTTTTATCATGGGATGGATGAGATGTAATGTTTTTTTTTTTTAAGGAAATACAAATGAGCTATTGATGTGAAAAACCGAGTGCCTTAGAACACCTTGAGTTTGCAAATGAGTGAGGGTAAACTTTTCCAAAAAGGAAAGATTACTTTGCAAGAACATCTCGTCTCTCATCACAACATTATGATGTATACATGATGAAAATGAAATGCATGAAAGCATATCCACTTGAAAAGTGTGATTATTCTAAAAATTTTTCTTTTTGATGCTTTCTTTTTGTGCAAGACGAAATATGAAATGCCAATGCATCTTTGGATGATGAATGATGCAAGAGGCAAGACAAGATATGAAATGCCGATGCCCCCTTTTTCTTTCGAATGATGAAGGATGCAGGAATGATGCTTTTTCTAAATGATGATTTTTTTAGAGGCAAGACAAGGTATGAAATGCCAATGCCCCTTCTTTTTTGAAAGATGCGTGTATGGAGGGATGATGTATTTGAACTAAAGTGATGAGGTTAATGAAATAATGCATGAATGCTACATTTTGAATAAATTTGATGATGACTTTTGTTCATGATTATGAATGAGATGCTTTCTTGTTTTCATTTTTTTTTTGTGCAATGAAATGCATGATACTCACAATGATATTTTTTTTTTAAAAATAAAAAAATGCGTGGGAAGACATGATTTTTATTGAATGGAAATGCATCCAAGATGAGAGGTTAATGTATTATTTTTTCATGATGTGTGAAAAAGGACAACAATAATGCATGGGACGCGCTTCTAATAAGACACGATTTTTGGATTTTTCGAGAAAATTAGGGAAAAGAAAGCCTTAGTGAATGGAAACGCACACGTGTGGAGAATGCACTCCTGACAAACCTAAATGAGATAGAGAAAAATGCATGTATGAATTTTATCAAGTTTTTGTTTTATGCAATGCAAATGATGTCTTCATATGAAAATGACGGCGATAATGCGACTTGACATGCATGTGAAAGAAAATAAGATGAAAACATTTTTTCGGGTTTGGTGACTGAAATTTTGGGAACATCACCTCATGTAGCCCGGTAAAAGAAAAGACTATGATGATTTTTTTTGAAAGTTTTGCTCTTATGTAATGCAAGGATGTATGCAAATGATGATGTGAGGCAACCAATTGTTGTTACTCTGAGTAACTTGCATGAAACATTGAGTGGATCCTGACTCAATACTTCACGCAATATACTGAAATGCTTCGACATTTGGTTAACTCAAACTTATTCTCTTATTCGAAAACAAACCCCACTTGATAGGGTCAAAGTGCCCCGATACCGTAGAGTAACGTCTCAAATTTGTAGTGCACAAACAAGTTTGAGATATTACCCTTCGTCATTCGAAGGTGCACTTTTACTCATTGAGCTTTTACATGAAGAGCTTTTCTATTTTTTCTTTGTTTAGAGAAGACGCATGCATTGGAAACTTTTCATTTTTTGATTTTTAGTTTTGGAACATGATTTTGAAAATTATTTGGAGACGCAAATGATTTATTGGAAAAAAGGTTTTAGAAAAATGTGCTTGACGGGGTATGACCCGCTCCTACGTATCCCCATTGTAATGAGGAATCAAAGCTTACGTAGTTCTACTGGGTCTTTTTTTGAAATAATGCTTATGCATGAATGCCATGTTTTGGCTGAACTTGGCGAGGAGCTTTTTCTTCTTTTTTGATTATAAACGAAATGCTTAAGCTATGAAGATGATAATTGTTTTATCATTTTTATGCAAGATGAATAATTTTTTTCAAAATTGGAACTTTATTTAATGCAAATGACGCAATGATGTAATGATGCAATGATGCAGGATGCAAGATACTTCTTTTTTTTGAGGTTTCTGCATAAGGAGGGTATTCACAGGAAAAATTTAGAAAACTTTCACACTATATGCCACCTCATATAGGTGTTTAAGGGAAAATCATATCTCTTTTTTTTTTATTTTTGAAAATCTTTGAGGGAAAAATTAACTGGACGAAATGCAACAATGCAGCACACAAAAGGGGGTAGAACCTATGATCTAAGGCACTTTGGGGATAATCTTCTCATGTAGCTCTATTCACACCCTCACAAAGGCCATCAGAGCCACAGTCCCTCTCATAAAAATCCCCGTAAATGCAGCAAACTGCTAGATACGAAGCATCATAAAAGAGCACAACTCTGATTGAAACTTTCGCGAGTAGCCAAACGGACAAAGGTCCTGATGGGCTCCCACTACTCGAATCCACTCATCCTATGGTATCCTAATAGACCTGGGTTATGGTCTCTTTCTCTAATCATATAGCCTCAAGGTACAAGTGTGGGTGTGCGAAGGGCATTTCCTTAAAAAACTACCCCGCCTGTAAATGAAAATCCAGAACAGTCCAGACAATAGAAAGCAATAACATGTCGTCTACCCTAGGGGTTCAATACCAATCAAATACAACTAATCTAGGGTGCCGACAATAATGCACTACTTACCTCAAGAAAGCGAGTAAAGAAGAAGGGGACATGACAAGAGAGGGGAAGTATGCATGAGGGAACTAAGCATTTAAGCAAAGTAACTATCTATTATTTTAAACAAAAGCAAACATAGAAGAAGAATGCATATGGATGCAACATGCTTATGAAAAAGAAGAAGAATAGAGGCAAAGCAAGATGTTCAAATCAATCACACAAACCACACACTTAATTAATTAGGCTCGACCCACTTTTGAAAAAAATGTTTTTTAGTCCCCAGTGAAGTCGCCAGCTGTTGCGCCCGAAAAAGTCCCCGAGGGAGAACCTTCCTCGTTCACAACTTTCCCTAAGACAATGAAGCCGCCACCAATATTTATTAAGGAAAATATTAGGAAAACCTTTTTTGGAAAGCGATTGGTCTTGCGAAACTAGAGAATAGGGTTCGGGGGTCGGTTACGCGCAGGGAAGGTGTTAGCACCCCACACGTCCTCTCTACTGAGAGGGAACCTTTAATTAAATGTGTGGTTTTAGTGTGTTGACTTGAAAATACTTAACTTTGCCTCTCTACTTCTTATTGAAAAATTCTTAATGAAAATCTTTACTTATTATGAAAAAAAAGGGGAAAATGGGTTTTTAGAAAGAAAAAAAACGCTTGACGGGACAATGCCCGCTCCTACGTATCTCCCGGTGCGATGGAGAACTCAAAGCTACGTAGTTCTTCTTTGTCCTGAAAAAGTTTTTGTCTTTTATCTTTTTAGTGAGTTTTCGAAATAGGACGAGCATTTAGTGAATGATTAAACTAACCAAGGTTATGGGTAATCACCGCTAAGTACTCTTAAAAATGAGAGTCACTACCGCCAGTCAGACGAACAAAGGCTCTGATTGACTATTAGTAGCGACTCGTTTTTATTATCTTTTTTGAAAGTGATTTTCGAAAGAGATTGATTGGCACGAATGATCAAACTAACAAAGGTTATGATGGATCATCATTTATTATTCTTTTGGGAAAAATACATCGCCACCAATGGCTAGACGAACAAAGGTTCTGGTTAGCCACTAGCGACGATGGGTTGAAAATGATTTTAGAAAGGAAAAGGTTTTTGTTCTGAAAATGATCTTGGTCTGCAAAAGTGATTCTTTTTTGTTATGAAAATAACTCTTTTCTTTTTATTATGCAAATGCAAAACTTTTTATGGTTGCGCTTGACGAGAATGTGACTCGCTCCTACGTATCCCAAATGGGAATCAAAGCGACGTAGTTCTAACGAGCTTTGAAAAATCTTTTTGAAACGTTTTTTGAAAATGGAAGCTTTCATGATGATCAAACTAACAAAGATTATGATGGGTCACCGCTAATAACTTGTTTTTGATTCTTTGATACTTAGAAAAATGCTTTTTGAAATTGGACGCGTTCATGATAATCAAACCAACAAAGGTTGTGATGGATTATCACTAGTAGCTTGCTTTATGTTTACGAAAATTCTTTTGAAATCGAGGCTTTCATGACAATCAAACCAACAAAGGTTGTGATGGATTGCCACCAGTAACCATTTTTATGCCGGGTAGTTTAGAAATGAAAACAATGAGTGCAAGAAAGAGTTAGTGAATTCAAGCATGACACGATCATTGGAATCAAATCATTAAGCAACAACATTTGAATTTGCAAACAAAGATCAAGCCTAAACTATACATATTAGATCACAACACAAAGGTAGGCTAGGAAGGAACTTGAGTTGGGCATTTAAGCAAGAATACAAGAGTAGGCAAGATTGAACCTAAATGCACATCTAATGGAAGATGCTAGGTGAGAACCATACTCAAATATTTCTACAAGATTCAAAGGAATCTAAATGCACATCTATTGGAAGATGCAATGTATGGAATTGACCTATCTAAGTGTTGATGATATTCTTATATGAGAGTGGACAATGAAATTGTTAGCTTAAGGAAAAGAGTTGCCTCAATCATGATCATGGGCAAGCATAAGCAAGCAATATATTTAGCAACCAAAGTATCAAAGAATGTTGAATTACTTTAGTCAATCCTCACACTTAAGATTAAGTGCACAAGTGCACAAGTGTGAATCACCTTGCCAATCATCAACAAAAACAAGTTCATTAAAGCAAACCCAAACCCTAATTTTTTTATGTTAAAACCTAGGAGCATACATACCCTAAATCAACTATTATTCATCCCCAAATCATGAAATAGACAAAAGCATTCGAGAACCCTAAACCTAGGCCCATGGCCGAATGTCATCATGCTTGAAATGAGTTTCTTATTTTGTGAAAGTTATGCAAACAAGAGTGAATATGCAAGGAAATGTGAGAAAACACAACAACAACTAGCAAATCACATTTTTATGAGAGTATGCGAAATACAACATGCCATAAAACAACATTTTATTTCATGAAAGGCAAGGATTAAGATCAACACAAATCAATATTTATCAAAGGGTGAGAAGCACCAAAAGCACCCAAGCCTCCCTAAGTGCTTGTCAAAGTTCTTATGACACTTCTCACCAACAACAATCAACAATATGAGAATATGAAGATGATAGGATGAATGCTTTTTATATTTTTGAGGGAATACTCAAAGATGATGCAAGGTTTTAAGGATTACCTTAGCTCGGAGCTAGAGAGTGAGATGAGAAGATGAAGCTAGACACAAATCAACAATACTCCAATACTCTTCAAAGAAGTACCCACTAGATGATGAAGCTTGAACTTTGAATGAGGAATGGAGGGAGTATGTGAAAGAGGGATGCAAATGAGGTGAGTTGTTTGTTAGGGTTTTTTTGGTGTAGGAGAAATGGGAAGGTTCCTTTGAGATGAAAGAAAAACAAGAGGAAGTGAGGGTGAGGAGGGGCTACGGTTTCATGAGTTTTTTGGGAGGAGAGGAGTGAGTTGTTCTTATTGAATTTCCTTGGGAGGCCAAAGATCTAATGGGTTTAAAGTTGTGAGAGGGAAGTAAAGAAATTAGTGTGTATTTAGTGGTGTGGATAGAAGGAAGGTAAAAAATATGTTGTGTATTGAATGTTATTGGACTCAAAGGTGTGCTTGTAAAAGAAATGATGAAAGGCTTGATGTGGGCTGATGGTGATGGTGGCGTGGAGCATGAGGATGGAGTGAGGGAAGTAAAGAAATTAGTGTGTATTTAGTGGTTTAGAGAGAAGGAAGGTAAAAGATATGTTGTTTATTGAATGTTATTGGACTCAAAGGTGTGCTTGTAAAAGAAATGATGAAAGGCTTTTTGTGATGTGCATTTGATGGGGCTGAAGTGAGGGGTGGCGTGGAGCATGAGGATGGAGTGAGGGAGGTTGTTTGCTTGTAAGATTAGTGCTTACTTTAGCCAAAAATGGATAAAAGCAAAAAGCACCTAAAAAGGAATTAGCCCTAATTCTAAAAATACAATAAGCATCCAATATTATTTTGTTATTCATTTTTTTTATTTTGATTTCAGATTTCCATTTTTAACTATACATATTTTGAGCCTTTTTGAAAGCGAGAAAAAAAAACCGTTATAATTGACCAAAATACCCTTTTTGACTCTAAAACCCTAATTTGCCCGAAAAATGCGTTCCAACCCTAAAAATGATTTCAAGAACCTTGGAATGCCTTCTAGGATCCGAAATGCAGTGCGTAAGGCTCTTCGCTCTTCAATTTATTTATTTTTTGTGGAAAATTAGGGTTTTGACCTAAGCCGGACAAAATTGGGGTATGACAAGTACCTAAAGTCCCCATGCCTGAGTCTATTTCCCAATTACGACCTATAAGCTGCTGTAACTACATCTACAGAATCATTTCTAAAGTTTTTGTCAATAGGCTTAAGCCCTTCATGAATAACTTGATCTCCCCTCAGAAGAGTGCCTTTGTAGGGGTAGACTTATTCAAGACAACCTAGTTGTGGCTCATGAGGCATTTCACTTCCTAAAAAAGAAGAATGAAAGTGGAGGCAGGGAGCTGGCTCTCAAGCTTGATATGAACAAAGCTTATGACAGAATAGAATGGAACTTTCTGGAGCCTATTCTAAAAAAGCTAGGGTTTAATTCTCTGTGGGTTGAGAGGGGCATGACTCTTGTGTCCTCAGTTTCATACACCTACCAAGTCAATGGCTTCAAAACCAATAAGCTCACACCTCAAAGGGGGCTGAGACAAGGGGACCCCATATCCCCATATCTCTTTATTCTTGCATTTGATGTTCTCTCTAGAATGATTACTGATGCTTATTCTGTTGGAAACTATAAAGGTATAAAGCTGGCCAAGAAGGAACCCACCATAACTCATATTTTCTTTGCAGATGATGCCTTAAATTTCTCTCAAGACTCTCCTGATAGTGCTGTTAATCTAATGGGAATCCCCAACAAGTTCACCTCTGCATCTGGGCAGAAAATTAATAGTACAAAATCATGTATGATTTTTGGAAGCAGAACCCCTGAATCTACTAAGAGGAATATTACTGACATGATAACCATTCCATTTTTGGATTCTTCAGGGATGTACCTAGGTATTCCAGCAGAATGGGGAAGATCTAAAGTGAAGACCTTCAATGGCTCTATGAAAAGGTCCTTAATAGGATGAAGGGGTGGAAAGGTAATCTACTAAATCCTGCAGGGAAAGAAACTCTTATAAAGGCTGTCATTCAATCCATTCCTAGTTACATTATGCCAATAGCCAAATTACCTAAAACCTTTTGTGACAAATTGACTAGTTCAGCAATTAGATTCTGGTGGAGCAAAGCAAGGAACCAGAAAGGGATACATTGGAAAAGGAAAGATATCCTGTGCTCCCCTAAAAGGGAAGGAGGTATGGGGTTTAAAGACTTTGATCTTATGAATACTTCCTTCTTAACTAAACAAGCTTGGAGAATAATCCAAGACCCCTCATCTTATTGGGAAAACACCCTCAAAGGGATATATTTTCCATCAACAGGTTTCTGGATAGTTAAAGACAAACATGGAAGCTCTTGGATTTGGAAAAGCATGCTAAAAGGGAGGGACCATCTAAAGTATTCTGGTAGATGGACTGTGGGAATAGGAGAACAGATATCTATAGCTGAAGATAACTGACTTGCATCTGGGGAGAAAGCTAAGCTATTACCAGGAGTCACATCCTCCCACCTAGGTGACCTGGTAAGAACTGATCATACTTGGAACATCCAAGCTTTACAATCTACCCTCCAGCCTGAGTGAGCTATTAAAGCTATTCAAACTCCTATCTCTTGGTCTAACCCCAATGATACTCTGTTTTGGCCCAATACCTCTGATGGAAACTACTCTATAAAGTCTGGTTACAAAACTTTATGTCAAAATAGACCTACAAGTCTAACTAATGCCTCTACTTTTCAGAACATTCCCCTAGAATGCTAGAAATTATTCTGGGGGGCAAGAGTCCCACAAAAAATCAAGCACTTTACTTGGAAAGCCTATCATAATGCCCTCCCAACGAGGGAAAACCTATGTAAAAGGAAAATCTTTAGAGATGACTTATGCCCTATATGCAAACAGCCTTGAAACTATTGAACATATGCGGCTCCTATGCCCCTCGACAGAACTAGTATGGTTTAGGACAACAATCTTTCCAAAGCCTTCATCCAACAATGTCATTAATCTAGCAAACTGGCTCGTTTTCCTAGATGCTAATTGGAAACATAATGACTTGGATGGTGAACGACTACTGCTCTTTGTTTGCAGGCCATGTAGTCTATATGGAAAGCTCGAAATCAAGCAGTCTTTAATGATAGATCTCCTAACCCTACAGAAACCCTTATTTTGGCCAAAGTTCATGATGCTTAGTTTATTCTAGCTACTAGTAGTGTCAACAGCTCAAATCAGGATCAAAACACAGTGTCTTATGCTCAACAATGGAGACCACCAAGAGAGGGCTACATCAAAATAAACTCAGATGCTGCATATGTAGAGATCACAAGGGTAGGGTACTCACCATGATAGCTTCATTCCTTTATGCTAGCTCACCACTGATAGCAGAAGCCCTAGCTCTCCGGGAAGCTACGAATCTAAGCAACAATCTTCATATCAGAAAGGCGATCTTTGAAGTGGACAATATCAGGCTCACCAATGCATGCAGAAGGGAAACACAGAACCGTGAGATTCAAGGGATATTAGATGACATTCACAACATCCAAACGAAATTTGAGGTTTGTGGGTTTACCTAGACTGGGAGAGAAGGCAACACTGCAGCACATGAACTCACGTCACTATGCTTCAATGGTAGATGGACGAACAACTGGAGCTCGCACATCCCGAAATCGCTTTGATAAATACTTGTACGCGAAGCCTCATGCTACGCCTTTTGTGATGACGAGACATTAATTGAGGGCAAAGGAACCATTAATTGAAGTTGAAAGGGTAGATGAGGGTAGATGCAAGCCTCTCTCTTCCATGATTGAAAAACTGCCAAATTAGGGTTGAAGTTGGGTGTGCGGTGGAGATGCGGGAAAAAATGATACTAAAAGGGTGTAAGTTGTTTGGCTAACTGGAGCGGGTACGTGAACCGGGCTACTAGCGGTATTATTGGTCTTGTTGGGCTAGACTGTCCACTAAGGCCTTTTTAGTTTTTTTTTTTGCATTACTGGGCCATCTTTTAGCCTTAAACTATATTGCTGTATGGACCCATTTATGGTTATGTTCTCACTCTGTGCGTGTAATGTTGTGGCCTATGCCCATTATACACATTTTGACCAAAACAAAAAAAACAAAATTTTCTAGGGTAACGTTTTTTGTATCCCCACTCCTAACCCATTTACCTCCACATTTTCAATTACTAGCATTTTTACCTTTATAAAAAATCACCAATTTCCAGATTTATCTTTAAAGGTAATTCCGAAATGTATTATTTAAAAGTATTTTTCGGGATATTTTTTAATACATAAATTCGTAGTATATTTTTGATATGTTTTTTCGGATTTGAAATATATTATGGACTTATGTTTCATAACATAAATCCGGGATTAAAAATTAAATTATGGTTTTTGTTCCGGAGTGGGCTCAAGGCCCAGTACAGTCCAATAGGCCCAACACGGCCCAACTTGGCGTGCTCCACAAGATTTGGCCAGAGCGCCTGTGCCACTATATAACCAGCACAAATCCCGAGAATCAGGGACGTTATCTCACCTTGTGAATCCTGCCCGAGCGTCACACTGACTAGAGCGTCGGAGTGTCATTGCAGGTACCACCCGCGTGCGGCCAAGACCCCAGGTTCCAGCCAGGTCCTCATCGTCCAGGCCAGGTCCTTCCTTACAGGTCCTTCCATCAGCAACCGAGCCAGGTCCTTCCGTGCGGCCAAGACCCTTGGTTCCAGCCAGGTCCTCTACGACCCAGGTCCTCAACGACCCAGGTCCTTCTATTGGTCAAGGTACGATCAATTGGCAACCACAGTGGGAGGCCCGAGCGCTGTCCTACTTCGACTATGGCTCCACACGGAAGACCGCCCCAGACGCGGGCATCGACCATGCTGGTTCAGTGACCTAAGATGTTGGGCGACCTAAAGAGCAGGGACGATCCAAAGACGCTTAAACGATTTTAAGCACAAAAACTGGTCGCCCGTAAGCGACCCAGAAGGTCTACCTAGCTCGGAGACCATAATTTCGCCCACGTTCACCCGAAGGGGGCGTGTGAGCATGCGTTGGAAAGCTGAGAAGTAGAGCTACAGCTTTCGTGTTGAAGTCAAAATCAGATTCGGGCGTCCTACACCCTTTTCTGGTCGTTCAAGTGGGACGCACAAAAGCTGGTCGCCCGTGAGCGACCCAGAAGGTCTGCCTAGCTCGGAGACCATAATTTCGCCCACGTTCACCCGATGGGGGCGTGTAAGCATGCGTTGGAAAGCTGAGAAGTAGAGCTACAGCTTTTGTGTTGAAGTCAAAATCAGATTCGGGCGTCCTACACCCTTTTCTGGTCGTTCAAGTGGGACGCACAAAAGCTGGTCGCCCGTGAGCGACCCAGAAGGTCTGCCTAGCTCGGAGACCATAATTTCGTCCACGTTCACCCGATGGGGGCGTGTAAGCATGCGTTAGAAAGCTGAGAAGTAGAGCTACAGCTTTTGTGTTGAAGTCAAAATCAGATTCGGGCGTCCTACACCCTTTTCTGGTCGTTCAAGTGGGACGCACAAAAGCTGGTCGCCCGTGAGCGACCCAGAAGGTCTGCCTAGCTCGAAGACCATAATTTCGCCCACGTTCACCCGATGGGGGCGTGTGAGCATGCGTTGGAAAGCTGAGAAGTAGAGCTACAGCTTTTGTGTTGAAGTCAAAATCAGATTCGGGCGTCCTACACCCTTTTCTGGTCGTTCAAGTGGGACGCACAAAAGCTGGTCGCCCGTGAGCGACCCAGAAGGTCTGCCTAGCTCGGAGACCATAATTTCGCCCACGTTCACCCGATGGGGGCGTGTTAGCATGCGTTGGAAAGCTGAGAAGTAGAGCTACAGCTTTCGTGTTGAAGTCAAAATCAGATTCGGGCGTCCTACACCCTTTTCTGGTCGTTCAAGTGGGACGCACAAAAGCTGGTCGCCCGTGAGCGACCCAGAAGGTCTGCCTAGCTCGAAGACCATAATTTCGCCCACGTTCACCCGATGGGGGCGTGTGAGCATGCGTTGGAAAGCTGAGAAGTAGAGCTACAGCTTTCGTGTTGAAGTCAAAATCAGATTCGGGCGTCCTACACCCTTTTCTGGTCGTTCAAGTGGGACGCACAAAAGCTGGTCGCCCGTGAGCGACCCAGAAGGTCTGCCTAGCTCGGAGACCATAATTTCGCCCACGTTCACCCGATGGGGGCGTGTGAGCATGCGTTGGAAAGCTGAGAAGTAGAGCTACAGCTTTCGTGTTGAAGTCAAAATCAGATTCGGGCGTCCTACACCCCTTTCTGGTCGTTCAAGTGGGGCGCCCGACCTACAACGAGTGCCACCGAGTTGGCCCAAACGAGGGTCACCGAGTTGGCACAATCAAGCGCCATCGAAGTGGCCCAAGGGTTTGAATAACCCACAAAGCGTAGGTCGCCGAGCGACTTACATCGAGCGCCATCGAAGTGGCCCAAGGGTTTGAATAACCCACAAAGCGTAGGTCGCCGAGCGACCTACATCGAGCGCCATCGAAGTGGCCCAAGGGTCAGAATGACCCACAATCAAACGTAGGCCGCCGAGCGACCTACATCAGGTGTCACCGCATTGACACAAGCGATTGCCACCGAGTTGGCCCAAAATAGATCACCGTGTTGATCAAATCGAACGTAGGATCCCGAGCGACCTACAACGAGTGTCATCGAATGGCCCCAAGGTCCCGAGCGGCCTACTAAGAGTGCCATCGAATGGCCCAAAGCGAGCGCCATCTAATGGCCCAAGCAAAGTGAGTGGCTGCGACCACGTTCCAATAGGAGTGGCAACGACCACGTTCCCATACGAGTGGCAGCGACCACACCCCCAACGGTTTACGCTAAGTCGCTCCCTGTAGGTCGGCCGAGCGAGGCTAGACAGGGGGGCAACGAGTCAAGCCTCGAATAGGCTGCGCTAAGTCGCTCCCGGTAGGTCGGCCGTGCATGACTCCACGGGGGCAGCGACCCCTGGATAGGTTTTGGTCCCGAGCGACCCAGCGCCTAGACTTCAAGCCAGACCGTGACTTGGTGTGGCGGCGACCACACACCTCAAGAGATGGAGACCGAGTGCGCAATGCAACCCGGCCGCTTACGGCATTACTCGGGGTCAACGACTCAAGCCTCAGCCCGCCTGCTGGCGACCTAGGCTTGGGGGGCAACTGTTCCGGAGTGGGCTCAAGGCCCAGTACAGTCCAATAGGCCCAACACGGCCCAACTTGGCGTGCTCCACAAGATATGGCCAGAGCGCCTGTGCCACTATATAACCAGCACAAATCCCGAGAATCAGGGACGTTATCTCACCTTGTGAATCCTGCCCGAGCGTCACACTGACTAGAGCGTCGGAGTGTCATTGCAGGTACCACCCGCGTGCGGCCAAGACCCCAGGTTCCAGCCAGGTCCTCATCGTCCAGGCCAGGTCCTTCTTCACAGGTCCTTCCATCAGCAACCGAGCCAGGTCCTTCCGTGCGGCCAAGACCCTTGGTTCCAGCCAGGTCCTCTACGACCCAGGTCCTCAACGACCCAGGTCCTTCTATTGGTCAAGGTACGATCAGTTTTAATATCTAATTTTAGTTTAAGTTTTTTTTCTTTGTTAAAATATTTTTATCAAACAATAATATATTTTAAGCTTATAAAATAAGGCGTTCAATATTTACATAGATTGGATTCCAATAACATAAATTGGTTAATTGTGTGTAATAAATAAACTAGGTCATTTAGTTGCTAGTTTAGTTATTTGGGTGCGAGTGTGTATTAGATTAAAATTAGTATTATTACATTAAAATTAAAGTTTAATAATTAATTCTATTTGTGAAAAAATAATAATTCCGAATTTAAATCCGTAATATATATTTATATTCTGGATTTAAGTTTAAAAAGGAAAATCTGGAATTATATGTATTTTACGAATTTAAGTTTTTGTTGTCGTCAAACTCTTATATCCTAGTTATGGGATCGGCCAGGGGTTTGGACAGTCTTTGATTCCTCTGTTCTTCAAGCAATTGCGTTGGGGAAGGAACTCTGTTCCTCAACTGTGGGTTTCCTAACTCCTCCAAAGAGTGTTATGTTGGGTAGAGGGGACGCGATGATTGGATTATCTACTGGCCTATTGCATGAAAGTAAAATAAATGCGATAAAGTAAGATAAATTGTGAGAAAAAAATAGATTTGTGTATTGATTGATGTGTCCTTTTACAAGTATTCTTCTCTATATATATACATAGGCCCTCGTCGGCCACTATGCGAGCCTAGGTTTTCCTACCGTTGGATCAATTGAAGATCAACGTCTAATCTCGCTCCTAAGCCCTAAGAAATCGGAGCCATAACCCACGATCTCACTAGCACGGTTAGTGGGATGAAAAAACCTCCTTACTTCACTTATCAAGGCTTCTTCTCTCTGCTTGACCTTCAACCGCTCCCATGTTTTGTCCACATGCCTCTTTTCCCTGCCTTCCAAGCAAGTCTTCCTTACCTCGGCCATACAGTTCCTCGGCTGATCATCATCCTCAGCCTGCAGCCATCATGCTTAGGCAACCGAGCCATTGTGTCCGTGGCACTCTATAGGTAAAGACTTGCTTTGCGTCGGCCTCATCCATTGTTCCTCGAGCTCAACCCCTCCTCGGGGTGTTCACATTGTTTTCTTTCCTCGAACCCCCTTTGAGGCTGTCCCTTCAGCAAATATCTTTTGGAAATTGCTAGCTAGGTGGTTTGTCTCGGTGCCCTGATCTCCTATTAACTCTGACTTTCCGCCCTCGGCCCATGACTTAATTTATTTTGGGTGTTTACAATTGCCCCCCTTATTGTGCTGTCGTATGGCCGCGAGGGCGTGACTAATGGTACAAAAACCCTTGATATGACTTGATGCGACGGTTGAAGCGGCTAACTGTCGCTATGTGACACTTGGCGGTTCGCCTAACGCGAATTGATAGGGCGACGCAACGGTTCCCAATGTTTCGCAAATAATTCCCCCATAGCTATAAGTAGCCCTCATAATCATTACACACGGTTACTTGAATTTCGAAACGTTTCAGAGCTCCCCTACTTTGCCCCTCTCACGAAAAAAACTTCTTCTCCTTCGTTACAACCGTCTCCCTGTCAACATGTCTTCGAACACCGACTCCCAGAACCAGGACCACAGTTACGGTGGTGATGCCAGCCCGGTGAGTTCTTCTTTTTCTGACTCATCATCGGCGAGCCCTCCCCTTGGCGTTACCGAAAACGACCTTCTTGTCACCGTTCCTGGTGGCGTTACATGGTGCCCTAAAACCTCTGAGGTTCGTGAAGGCTTTGACGCCTTGAAAAAGATTTTTAAAGCCTTGGTGCAGCCCGGACTTCCGATCACTCAAGACTGGTTTACTGTTGATGCCAGGGTGTCTGAAACCAGAGGCTGGGGCAAACCTACCGACGACTACCGTGCCTGGTTTAACAAGATTCACTCTGTCAGGAAAGATATGTGGAGAGCCTGGGGCCAACGTGACATCATCGCCCTCACTACCTTCGCCAATCCCCACAACTTTGACATCTTGCTGCCCATCTTGGGCTTTTGGTCTTCTGATTTCAACGCGTTCATCTTCCCATGGGGCATGGTGTCATTGTCCATCCTTTCCGACTGCCAGAGAAGATCAACTTCAGTCTTACTCATGCTAGAGGCGTCTACTCCAAGTTCCTCATCAAGAATTCAAGAACCGAAGCGGAAATCACCGATACAGAGCATACAGTCTTCCTTATGTATTTCTTCTGCAAATTCTTCTATGGCACCGCCTCTACGGGCATTGTCCAAGAACTTCAGCCATTTGTTGCTTTGATGACCAATGGTACTGTCTATGAGTGGGCCCCCTACTTCCTCCAGTTGTGGGTCAATATCTATTTCCCCCACATCCTATCCTCGAGACTTACAATCCCAAAATCTCCAACCAACAGAGTTTTGGGTCCTCAACTTTCAATCACCCCCTGCCATCGACTGTCTTCAGCCAAGTTCATGGAGGCGCTCCTACGAATGGACTCGACCAAAATGCCATGGTGTCCTATCCTGGAGAAGAAGTTTCGTCCCTCCTGGATTTTTGCTCCCTAGAGACCCCAATCCAGGCTTACTCTTGCTGACCGTACTGCCGCTCGTGATCACTGGTGATCCGCCCTGGTGGCCATAGACCTGCATGTGGGCTACCATGGCACCTCCTGTTACAACAGGGTTCTTGTAGAGTTTTACTATCCAAACTTTGCCTGTAGACAATTCGGGCTTATGCAACATGTGCCCTTGCCCTACGGAGCTATGAGTGGTCCTCACCGCCGCAAAGGTCGGACAGATGGTGACGTGAGCAAGATTGTTACCACCAACTACTATAGGGTCACTAAAAGCGTGTGGGCACACTACGCGGTCTGCCCAGGGGAAACCAGTGCCTTCACCGATTGGTGGTTTGGTGTTAAAGACTTGGTCTTTCCTCGGGTGCTCGACGAATATCTGGCCAAGTACCTCAGTCAGCCCCACACAGTTCCAGACCCACTGCCCCCGGTCAGCGGCCATCTACTCGGTCTTAGCCCGGCACTGGTGAGTTTATTTTGTTTCAGCACATTTACTATCCACTTTCTATGTCTGTCTCCTCACTCGTCTTACTCCTCTTACAATCGCAGAATCCTCTAGTCGTCGTGACATTGACGAGGATGAAGACGGCCCCATCACCTTTCGAAGACAATCCCGACGGGCCCCAGTTGGAACTCCTTCGCTGCCAATAGCCAAGAACACTGCCGTTGTGGCGGAAGAGACTCCCCATCCTTCCAAGAGATCTAAGGTATGGAACTCCATTTGTTCTTCTCCCTTTCTGTTTGCGCTTCCCTCTTCTTACCATTGTTCCTAATAGCAGGTGGCCACCTCTACAACTTTGGATGAGCCTCCTACCCCTGTTCCAAACTCTCCAATACCAGTAAGCTTGCCTCCAACTCCTCCTCTTCAACCAGACTTCAGTCAGGTAACCGAGGCAGAGGTGGTTCGGTACTTCGCTTCCCAAGATCTGTCTCTGATAGTTCCTCCATCGGCAGATGAGCGGAGGAAGTTGGAGACAGCTCTCCAGGGGGATATAGTTACTGATCCTATCCAAATCTCGGAGCTAAGGTCATTGGCTTTTATGTTAGCATCTTCTGGGGACTTTTCGGAGCAGCGAAAGAATGCCCTGGAGCAAATAGCCTATCGGCTCCCAAAAATCTCCCAGCGCTATTCAACAGCCAGGACTGCCCTTGATAAAGGCCAGCAAGCGTTGGACCGCCTGAACATCATTCAATCTGAGAAGAAAATGCACCTTACGTCCTATAGTGAGAAGGAAGCAGAGAGAAAACTGGCACTCACCGAAGAAGAGGCAACCAGACGCCGTATCGGAGAGATCGAGGCTTCTCTGGCCGAGCTGCGCCAAGAGCTGCAGACTCTGCGTCCTCAGCAAGAAGAGGCGGTGCGCAGGCTCAGCGGGACCGTCCAGGAGCAAAGACGTCTGCATCTTTTAAGCACGCCCTTGGACCAGCGTATCAAGCAACTAAACTCTCAGAAGGGGGTCTTTATCAACGATCTGGAGCGTGGTCAAAGCGATGTTCAAGCTGAGGCTTCCTCATGGAGCAGGCTGCATTCTCTCCTGAGAGGCCCTTCTGTCGTCCCCCCTCCCCCCATTTTTGACTCTTCGGCGGTAGCCGCTTCAGTAGCAGAAGAGTAGGGGTTTTATAGGAAGATCTTCTGTTTTTTCACTAGGCCGCCGGTGTGTGACGTGCCACCTTGACAATTATAACTTTTGTCTACCAATTCTCTTTCCCTTGCATACTTTCCCATAGAGTAGGATAATATGCTTTAAGATATTTGCCGTTAATTTTCGTCACGAATTCTTCTCCGTATAAAGTAATTATATGGTATGCTCCGCCGTTAAACACTTCACTTATAATGTAGGGCCCGTTCCAATTCGGGGACCACTTGCCAAACTTGGGGTCTTTCCTTCCAAGTGGCAGAATAGTCTTCCAAAGAAGGTCACCTTCGACAAACCTTTTTGGCTTGATATGCTTGTTATAGGCGCGGGCCATCTTAGCCTTATTTATTTCTATCATGCTGAGGGCAGCCAGTCTGTCATCATCCACCGAGTCCAACTCCATCAGCATGGCCTGTTGGTACTCATCCATACTGAGAGAGTGCTGCCAAGCCTCTCTTAACGATGCCACACTAATCTCAAGTGGTAGCACAACATCCTGACCATATACGAAACGATAGGGAGTCGCCCCCGTGACCGTAGACTTTGAATTCCTCATGGCCCACAGGACCTCATTGAGGGTTTCGTGCCACCACCGAGGTTTGTCCTCTATGTTTTTCTCGATGAGCTCGATAATGATTTTATTGGTAGCCTCAGCCTGTCCACTAGCTTGAGCATAATAGGGAGACAAGTGTCTCATCTTGATGTCATACTCTTGGGCAAATGCCACCACTTTCTCTCCTGTGAACATTGTGCCTTGATCGGCCGTGATGGTCTCAGGGATTTCAATCTGTATATGATTTGGTTCTCTATGAATTTGATCACCGTGGCCTGATTGAGACTCCCTAGAGGCACGGCTTCCACCCATTTGGTGAAGTAGTTGGTAGTTACAAGGATGAAGTTATGGCCTTTGAGCTCGGCGGATGGCCCTTTGTAAGTCCATGGCCCACCCTCTGAAAGGCCAAGGCTTGACGATGGAGTGGAGCTCGTCTGCAGGCACTCTTTGGATCGACCAATGTAGTTGGCAAGCTTCACAATCCTTCGCAAATTGGAAACAACCGGCCGTGATCGTCGACCAATAGTATGTGTCTGTAGATAAGCCACTTCATGATGGGGCCAGACCTGTGGGAACCACATATCCCCTGTGCACTTGAGCCATTACCATATAGGCATCCTTCCTCTTGAGGCACCGTAACAACAACCCAGTGGCGCTTCTCTTGTAAAGCTCGTCTCCTATCGTGATATACTTAAGGGCCCTCTACTTGACCCTGAAGTTAGTGTTGGCCGTTGGGTTATGGAGGTACTCTATCAACACTTTGATCCAAGAATCGACGGGATCCACTTCGGTTGAAACCATCGCATCTTACTGTAGCACCTCGACCACCACTTCTTTATACCCCGAGGCTTGCTGGGGCTAGGGGTGTTCAAAACCGAACCAAACCAATAGAAAACCGCAAACCGAACCAAACCAAACCGAAAACTGCAAAAAACCGCTTCTTATTGGTTTAGTTCGGTTCTTTTTTTCATTGCACCGCGCGGTTCGGTTCGGTTCGCAGTTTTGATTATAGAAACCAAACCAAACCAAACTAAACCGCAAGTAACACTAAGACTTATTGACTTACAACCTTCCTTACTAACTTACTAGCCCAAATGCAACTAAAACCCAACTCTCACTCACTTACTAGCCCAAATACAATTAATTCTTTGACTCACTTACAAACAATCTATATTGTTATGCTATATTTAAAAATTACAATAAAATATTTAATTCAAATTCTTTTAAACATTGTCTTAACTATCTTAAAAGAATTAAAAGAGCGTAATTTATGTACTACATATATTTGAGTAGATTTTTTTTTTAAAGATTTATGTTAGCCATTTTTTATGTTAGTTAATTTTAACTTCGTTTTAAATTATGTTTTGTCTTGGAAAAAACCGAACCAACCGAACCAATCCAAACTGCATTAGTTTGGTTTGGTTTGGTTCGGTTTTATTTTAGGAAGCCAACCGAACCAAACCAAACCGCATGTAGTTTTATCTTGTGGTTCGGTTCACTTTTTATCTCAAAACCGAACCAAACCGCACCGCGAACACCCCTAAAGAGCGGCGTCTAGCAACACATCATTGCTACCTAGGTCATGAGAAAATCCGTGATTTGATTTTAACCTTTCCGCGACTACAACTTATCGTGTAGTAAGTGTCCCTTCGTCCAAATGTCAAATTAAACGCAGGTCATAATATGTGTCATACTTGCAAAGTCCAATTATTTATTTATCGATCCCCGAGTAGACACATAAATAACAATGAACACAATATCACATATTGGTCCATTCTAGCATGGCCATGCATTTCCACGGTCTCACTCTATCGATAGGCCCAAGACATAACTCCTGTTATGGAGGAGGGACGAATCCTATCTACATCACTAGCACCCCTCCACATGGTTCATTGTAGACCCAATAACCACCTTTATGATTGTCCTGTTACGAACAATGTTTGATGGCTTTAAAGTTTACAACTTCACATGTAGGGATCATAGTGACTTCAAGTCGAAGGACTACTCACAATGGTCACATGAGAATTGCTAATGACACTTACATAACAATTATGTAGCATTATCATGGTGGGTCAATCGAGTATAAATATTACTCCTAATATTTATACCTGTGATATGATTCAATATCTCCATATCCATGACCCGTGAGATGTGGCCATCAATCATCAACACAATAGCCTCTATGCATTATTATTGTCCTTGTTAACAATAATACTTCGACTATGGATACTTTAAGAATAGACTTCTATAGTTCAATGGGGTCTCACGATCAAATCATATTTGATGCTACATTGAACAAACTATCCATTCTAAGAACTTTATTATGATATACTCTTATAACATAATAAATAATGCCTTACACGTATATCAAATATGACATAAAATCATGATACAAATAATAATTTATACAAAATAGATTGGCCACTAGGGTTTACACCAACACTTATTTCCCCATAATTCAGGTGGTAGGAGTCCCACCATTTCTATGCCGGCAAGGAATTCTCCATCCTCTCCATCCATTATGTCATCTAAGATTGACTCTGTTAGAGAGTTACCTTCAAAATCTAGTGGACCGAAGGGGTTCTCTTTTCTTCACCCAATAAATCATCTTCTGCAACTTCGTCATCAGTCATTATCCCCTCGCCGGGGAGAGCTGTAACACCCCGTTTCTACCCGACAATTTATAATAAAAATATCAGAGTTTTAAAAATCATTTTTAAGTTCATCCAGAAAGGGATGCTACATTTACTTCAAATCAACAAACACAAATTGATAATAAATCATCATTTCAAAAGACATGACACGTAGCTCATCAAATAATGGGCGAACCCTCAACAACTAGTCAGTCTACACAATAATAGTTCATCATCACGCAGCGGAATAAAAGGAAACAATTCCCAAAACATTGTTATAACGGTACTAATACAAAACATCCAACAGTATCACATAACATAACAACTAATAATAGCTAATGTTCGCCCCCTAGGTGCTACGTATCAGAGCAACGACCGACTCGAGGAATGAAGGGTTAAAAGCCTTCACATACGGTTACCTGTAGAGTAATATTCAACATAAGGGGTGAGTCTCAAACAATATAATAAAGTTCATAATAGGCAATATGCCAGAGTAATGAACTACATCAACCGCAGCAATATATGTATATGACAATCATTTAATATATATAACAACCATATTAACACATATATATATATATATATATATATATATATATATATATATATATATGTATACAGCAATTACTACACAACCACATCAATATTTATGTCTGTCACATAAATATATACCTATCCACCAAAGTATTATCATCAATGATAAGGATGAATGTATGAAGTGCAATGCATGTGGTGCCATCATCGTCAATAATTTTTGCCATTGGGCACATCGTCAATATTTGAGCATCATCATCGTCAATAGCTCGAGGCCGAAGCCTTACATCGTCAATATATGCATATGTAATGCATGCGACTCATGAACAATCAGCAGATCATAGTCATCACAACAACAACATCGTCTATATCATCATCATTATTTGGCCATTAGACCCATCGTCAATAACAACATCGAAATCATTTGGTCATTAGACCCATCGTCATTAACATCAACATGGCAGCACAAGATTGACACCGGGACACTAATATTACCGATTACACCAAAAGGTTTTAGACACCGAAATAATTTTACAACGCCAACAACAACGACCACCGGGGACAGCCACTTGAGGCGCCCAGAAACCATCAGAAAAATAATAATTTCTATCTTATAACAGAATGTAACTGTAGACAACTGAATAAGCTTCACAACGCACTTTGAAACACTTAAAACAGACACCCGAGTCAAAAGATATGTCAAAAACAAAACCGGGGAACATTTGGGCAACATCCTGAAAATGGCGCCCATTCAGAACATATGGCAATAAAAGCTAATCCATTAGAAGTGTACCAATAGTGCCAATGCACAATCTAAGGCTTTCGAAATCACGTAGTACAATCCATAAAGAATATAACAGCCAAAATCAAATCATGAAAACTTAGTATACAGCGTCAATGTGCACTTGAAAGCATACCATAGTAAAAACTTTATATAGGATCAGTGTTCATCTATTAAAATAAATTCTTAATACTAATGTTGGTATTCAACCAAAAAATTGTTTAATAGATGTTCAAAAGCAATTTTCAGGGATCACTTTATTTTTCAGACTACAAATTCACATAGCACAAATTAAGAGGTAACAGCCAAAATCATGTCATAAGACTCAAGCGTACAAGATAACACCTTGAGATAAATTAAGCAAATAGGGAAGATAATGAAAGTATTAATCACATGAGATGGTAGCCCTCGGCTAAAATCGTTTCATCTAATTGCAATTTTCTAAAAAGAGAGTCGACAATAAAATTATAGCATTTGGACGAATACATTTTCACTTGTAGTGGTTAAAACACCACGATAGTTAATAGTGAAGCAACGACTTAAAATAATCCACAAGACAATTTTCACAATGCATTTAGTTTTCAAATGTCAAAACACACTACAAAAGAGTTTGTATAAGACTTAGTGTCGCTCAAATAAAACAGTTTTCAGAAACAGCAACAATTTTAGGAAACAACACACAATTATTTTTCAGAAACAGCAACATTAATTTTGCAGAAACAGCAGCAATGATTTACAGCAAACAGCAGCAATGACTTACATCAAACATCAACAACAATTCACAGCAAACAGCAATACTAATTCACAGCAAACAGTAACAGTAATTTACAGCAAACAACAACAGCAATTAAACAGTAACACAGTGAACAGCAGCACAGTAAAACAGCAACAGTATAACAGCAACAATAATTAAACAGCAACAGCAGTTAATAGCAATAGTAGAACAGCAACAGTATAACAACATCAGGTATGGCGCCCAGGCACAGGGCACCTACAGCAACCAGGAACAGAACAAGCATGGCGCTCAGGAGCAGGGCGCTGTTTCCAGCAACCAAACCACAACATGGAAAATAGAGGGACAGGGCGCCTAGGGCCCCAAAATCAGCATGACATATGAATTTATATGGACACATCAATCATCAAACATATGCGAGTAACAAGCAACAATGCAATTTACTAGAAGCGTATGGGCACAACAAGAGGGTTAAAAATAAAATCCAACACAAAGGGCACAGAGTTCACACATCAGAACACAATACATCACACAATACCAGTAGGGGCATCTCCCCCACTAGTTCACTTACCATCAGCAGCTTCTGTTTACCTGTACCTGCAGGATCATCACTACAACACAACCAATGGTTAGGACTAGAAGACAACAGTTGGTCGTTAACCGACACAACGACTCGACGACTTGGCCGGACGGACCAACCATTGCTCTGATACCACTAGTGTAACACCCCGTTTCTACCCGGCAATTTATAATAAAAATATCAGAGTTTTAAAAATCATTTTTAAGTTCATCCAGAAAGGGATGCTACATTTACTTCAAATCAACAAACACAAATTGATAATAAATCATCATTTCAAAAGACATGATACGTAGCTCATCAAATAATGGGCGAACCCTCAACAACTAGTCGGTCTACACAATAATAGTTCATCATCACGCAGCGAAATAAAAGGAAACAATTCCCAAAACATTGTTATAACGGTACTAATACAAAACATCCAACAGTATCACATAACATAACAACTAATAGTAGCTAATGTTCGCCCCCCAGGTGCTACGTATCAGAGCAACGACCGACTCGAGGAATGAGGGTTAAAAGCCTTCATATACGGTTACCTGTAGAGTAATATTCAACATAAGGGGTGAGTCTCAAACAATATAATAAAGTTCATAATAGGCAATATGCCAGAGTAATGAACTACATCAACCACAGCAATATATGTATATGACAATCATTTAATATATATAACAACCATATTAACACACACACATATATATATATATATATATATATATATATATATATATATATATATATATATATATATATATATATATATATATATACAGCAATTACTACACAACCACATCAATATTTATGTCTGTCACATAAATATATACCTATCCACCAAAGTATTATCATCAATGATAAGGATGAATGTATTAAGTGCAATGCATGTGGTACCATCATCGTCAATAATTTTTGCCATTGGGCACATCGTCAATATTTGAGCATCATCATCGTCAATAGCTCGAGGCCGAAGCCTTACATCGTCAATATATGCATATGTAATGCATGCGACTCATGAACAATCAGCAGATCATAGTCATCACAACAACAACATCGTCTATATCATCATCATTATTTGGCCATTAGACCCATCGTCAATAACAACATCGAAATCATTTGGTCATTAGACCCATCGTCATTAACATCAACATGGCAGCACAAGATTGACACCGGGACACTAATATTACCGATTACACCAAAAGGTTTTAGACACCGAAATAATTTTACAACGCCAACAACAACGACCACCGGGGACAGCCACTTGAGGCGCCCAGAAACCATCAGAAAAATAATAATTTTTATCTTAAAACAAAATGTAACTGTAGACAACTGAATAAGCTTCACAACGCACTTTGAAACACTTAAAATGGACACCCGAGTCAAAAGATATGTCAAAAACAAAACCGAGTAACATTTGGGCAACATCCTGAAAATGCCTGGGCGCCTAGCAGGAACACGCAACACAGAAAACTGGCGCAGCCACGGAAAACTGGCGCAGCAACACAAACTGGCGCCCTGAGGCAACCTGCGCCACTCTGGGCGCAACACAGACAGCAAAAACTGGCACTGTAACGCCCGGATTTCTTCATCTTATTATTTTTGTGGTCTTACGTGTATATGTGTCTTAGTAATTATTATGATAATTTAGTGTGCCTTTGATTTGTAAATAATATACGACTAGTTATATTTGATATCCTACAACTATTTCTTATTTTGATTATTTAAATTATAAATAATTATGTATATAGATATCAATATTTTGGAATTTCTATTTTCGTTATAGAAGTGTTAAAATTACCTTTAATGTTTACTAAAATGCTTTTTTTTGGTCAAGAAAATGCTTTGAAAATGATATAAAAGAATTTTGGACTTTTACTAGGAAGCACCTCCATAGAGTCCCTCATGCACCTATGTGCATTGGCCCAAGTTCGGCAGCTTGTGAAGATAAGCCCACTCTTTAAAATTAAACCTTATTTCCCCACTATCTTCCATCACTCAAATGATGAGCCGCAAATATTAACCATAATCCTTTCTCTCTTTTATCCTCCCTAAAGAAACCAACATTGTTCCCATTCCTATGTTAATTCTACACCGTTCACGTGCAGTATGCGTACAGCAAATTTATTCTTCCAGGTATGATTATCTCAAATTCCATCTTTAAAATATTAAATCCTCATATCCTCATATATTGCCCATATTTGGAAGCTTAGATATTGAACCCCAATCGATGGTAATTCTCACACTTCGTCAAGACAATATTTTTTTTATATTTGTGTGGCTAGTGAAATTTTAACTTTTCACGAGAATACTTGGAAGCATAACTCACATGAAGTCTATTTTAGAAGCCATCAAGCTACCGCTTTCTTTTGATTCTTGCTATTACGACCGTCGTTCCATAAAAAAAAAAAAGAGATGTCATTCTTACATTCCCCTCGTTGAATTCTTCAAGAAACACTATTCGTTTGTGCATTACAGCAAAGTTGGCGTCCCTATCATTGTGTCGCCCTGTGAACCCGTTGCCGAACAATTATAATATCAACTCGTTCGTTGTGTTGACTCTCATGCCGAAACCCCAGTTAATTATATGTAGTACGAGATCGTCAAGCCAGAAATAGTAATAGAAGGGGGCGGCGAACTCATACAACCTAGGAGGTGACTGCGAAATCTTCAAAAACCCAGGTAAGGGTGGGTCTCATCTTCTCTATAATAGGGTCTTATGATGGGGACTAAGTAGGGGTAGGCTCTATGTATGCCGTCTTATGTATTTCTAGTGATTATTGATGAACCCTAGGCATATGACAACTTGTTGTTGAGAAATTGTGGTTTGCGTGCTAAGTGCTTGGATACTCCTTGATGGTATTGTGATTGATAATGATTCGGTGGATGATTTTTGATGACTCCTTATGTGTTCATGATTGATTTATGATGTGATATTATTTTTACGGTTGATATGCGATTTGAAGTTGTTTGTATGAGTTGTATGTGATTTGATGAAGTTGTGTTGCTCGAATTCGTTGTTGTTGGTGTCATAGGCGCATAGGGCGCCATTTTTGTGTTTATGATGTTGCTGGATTTTGTTGTCTAGTGTGCTGGGTTGCTGTGCCCAGGTGCAGGGTGCCTTGCTGGGCGCCTGTCTCAGTGTGCCTGTCTTGGTGATAGGCGCCTTGGCCATGGGCGCCAAGGGCGCCAATGTTGCGTGTCATATTTTGTCGAAATTTTGTTGGGTTCCCATACACTGAGTGAATGCCTCGTGCAAAATTAATTTTGGAGTCAAATGAGCTGTTTTCCGTGTTGGCCTTAGGCGCCTAGTGCATGGGCGCCGTGTTCCCCTGCGCCAGTTCCTGCGCCAGTGTGCGCGTGTGTTGCGTGTTGCGGGCGCTGGGCACCGGGCGCTGGGTGCCAAGGGCGCCAGTGTGCGTGTGTGTTGTGTGTTGCGGGGCGCTGGGCGCCAAGGGCGCCATTTTCAGGATGTTCCCAAATTTTTATGAAAACTGTTTTCGCTATATCTTTTGACTCGGACATCCGTTTTAAGTGTTTCAAAAAGCGTTGTGAAGCCTTTTCAGTTGCCTATCTGTGTGTCCCATTTTCAAAAATGAAAACTGTAACACCCCGTTAATGTCTATCTTGTAGAAATTACCGAAGCGCACTACTGGCATACATCAGAGTGACTTTCCTTTTAACATATTGAACACATACTAAACTTTGATGAATCACTCATCAAACGTGCTTAAAATAACTGAACTGCATATCAATAAAGTCGGTCCTTACACCCTCAACTAGTGTTCAATACTCAAAACCGAAAGTCTGCGGAAGCGATTCACAACTTGAAATACATAAGTCGTACAATCGAGTAGTCTTAAGGTACTGAATACAAAATACAGAGATACAAGGGAAACTGAAATATAAGACATAAAGAAATAAAGATAGCGGCTGCTCCTCAAGCATCTTCATAGCCATGCCTCACGGTCTTCAACTTTCCCTGCTTAACTGAAAAACAACAACAATGGATTGGGTGAGACAACATGTCTCAGTGAGTTCTATCGCGACCCCTTACTAATTCTCTCGGTTCAATTATGCTTGATTCATTATCTAAAACTCATAGTCCTCAAAGTTGACTATGTGGCTGAACTATGCTCAATCACTGAGCCTAACAATGAACTATGCTCAATCACTGAGCCTAACAATGAACTATGCTCAATCACTGAGCCTAACAATGATTCTTAGCGTGTCACCGGTCACTTGGCATAATAAGCTTCCGGTGAACCCGTCCCCACTAATCACTAGTGGGTCACTAATGGAGCCTAGGTTCATAAGGATCATGACTTCCTCTCCCCCAGCACACTAATCTGAAATAGGGTCGTCACCCTAACAATGAACTATGCTCAATCACTGAGCCTAAACAATGATGCATATACAATATACAATAACAATGAACAATGAAGACTGCTCAATCACTGAGCCTAACCTGAAAACATACTCATTCACTGAGCTTCATCATGACCTAATCTTATTCTTAACATTAGGTGATCTAGTTATTAACTTAACCTTATAATTTAGTGATCTCACAGGGATTACTAATGTTTGCTAACTTAACTTAATAACCTTACTCAATGAGTCAGTCTAACACATATATCAATCACACAGTCATAACATGAAACCAATGGTCAATCACATGAGCATTCACTGCACCTGAACATAATCCAAACATAACCAATCACATGACACTAATATAACCTGGATCCAATCACAGTCAATTACCACTCAATTCAGGGCAATTCAATTATAGAAACATTGGGGAAGGTGGAAGGAGGGATTAGAAAGCAATTGGAATCGTTCGGAATGATTTAAAACACTTTTTAAAATAGGCAACCCGAAGACCACGCACGACTCGTGCGCCCATACACACGATCCGTGCGTGACTATCATTTATCGTATCATTCCGTTCTGATCCCTAATTACTTCCCGATCGACACTACCACTTCAGTCATAGCCACAACAAGATAATAGCACTAATTTTATTACATATTCAGTTAGGCCTTTTTATTATCTTTCCAACGCATTTTAGAACACTTGAATCGGACCACTAGATCAAAAGTTATGGTTAAAACAAGTTTAGGGACTTTTTAGTGAAAACTGCATGGTCACTGCCAATTGGCGCGCCGTTCGCGCGTAAGTCGCGCGTCGCGCGCGACTCTGGGCTGTCTTTCTGCCATCCCGCGCGTCACTCGCGCGCAAGTCGCGCGCCGCGCGCCACTGATGACCTTTCCTAATAATTGATTTTTACCCCAACTTGTGATGCTCATATCTTGAGCTACACAAGTCCAAATGCAACCAAATCAGGACCAAAATGACGAGCATTAAGTCTAGTTTCTGAAACAATATACCACAAAATTTTTGGATACCTACATCATCCCCAGAATCCCAGAAACTGAACCTATCCCCAGATTGTCTCCAGGATTCTACCCTAACTTGTGATGCTCATATCTTGAGCTACACAAGTCCAAATGCAACCATTCCAAAGCCAAAATGACATGCCCTCAGTCTAGTTTCTAAAATGCTGAGTTTTATAATTTTTCAACTAGCAACACATTCCCAGTTACCAGGAAACCGAACCTATCCAGAATGACTCTACGCAGTGAACTTAGCAACGATTTAAGTATCCAAACAGCAACCAATTCAGCCATTAACACATAATTTCATCAAGGAACAACAGTCCAAAACAATCACAATTCAGTCCAGCAAATCAATTATAAATCAGTCCAACAGTTTTAACGGTTCCATGACTTAAACGGCATTTTCGCAATACGGTTTCGTACCAGAATTTCACAAATTTGCGACTCAATTAAAATGAAAAGGCTGAAAACAATCCTAGTGAGTATTAGAACTCACATTTTGGCGATGACAATCGCTCCCAACGCCGAAGCTTCGCAAACTCGAACGAACGGTAATTCCACGAATCTTCCCGAACTCGCTCCTGCTACTTCCAGCAACAAACCGCCAGTTTGCAACGAGCATAACTCACTCAAATCTCAACCAAACTTAGCAAAAAAGGTGCCCTTTGCGAAGGGAATTTTGTCTACTTTCTGATGGAGGAAGTTTCAAGCACATGCAACCAGTATCCTGGGAGATATAACGGAAACAAGGTGACTGGGTCCAGACTGTGTCCAAATTCAAAACTGAAACTTGTAATTTATTGTTCTCCCCCCACACTCAATGAAATCAGTCCATTCTTGTGCCTAATTTGAAGAATTTTGTGTCTAATTTCAGAATAACCAAAAATCACGTTGATAGGAGTTGTGTACAGAGAGATAGAAGGTAAACACCGAAGGTCGTTCACCCAGTTTTTCCTGTAGAAATTTCTGATGAACTTGTATCTACAGCCCCAACCTTCAAACTCGAATCCAGCAACACTACAACGCTCTAACCACTACTCCAACGATCTGAGCAACCATGAGGCTAGTTGAAAACACTTCAGCAACAGATTATGAGCTTCCTTCAACCACATGCAAGCCTCGCAATGTGTCAAGACTCCATTGTTCTTATTTGAAGCTCTAAGGTTCATCCATGGTAATCTGAGTTATGATAGGAATGAGGAGATGAAACTATGCTCATTGAGAAGAGCTCGAAAAATCAAAGAGAAAGGTGGAAAGGTTACTCACATGCAAGAGGTTTTGAAGGTGGTGAGGGTTGCTCATTCTTCCTTCCTCTTCTTCTCCTACCTCCTTCTCTCCTCCCTTAGTTTTCTGTTTTTAATTCTTTTGATTCCAGCTGAAAGAGATAAGGGAAAAGAGTGAGGGTGAGTTCAGTTGGGTGGAGTGTAATGGGCTGAGGGGTGTAAGTGGTGGTAAAAGGACCAAAATGCCCTTGGCCCATTAACTCATGTCTTGGTGCTCAAACCCCTAAATTTCAATGGTTATTCACTCGACATAAAATTTCTCGACTAACCCGGTTCCGAATCGTGAATCATTTTATCCCCCGACTCGGAATTATTTACAATCCACGAAAATTATATTTTAAAAATTAGGGATGTTACAAAAACTTATTATTTCTGAAGGTTGCTGGGCGCCCCAAGTGGCTGTTCCCGGTGGTCGTTGCTGTGACATAGAAAAATCGTTTTGGTGTCTTTAAAAATCCCCTTTTGCGTATAATCAGTGGTTTTAGCGTCCAAGTGTCAAAAGGGATGATTTTGACGATGATGCCCTTAGTGGCTAGTTAAATGACGTTTTGCCCTTAGTGGCCCATATTATTGATGATGATGTGTAAATGATGATGATGCCCTTAGTGGCTAGTTAAATGACCTTTTTGCCCTTAGTGGCCAATGTTGTTGATAATGATGTGTAAATGACGATGATGCCCTTGGTGGCTAGTAAATGACGTTTTTGCCCTCAGTGGCTATTGTTTGAATTGATGATGTTTATGAATAAGTGACGGTGAAAATAAGTGACGTTGAGGCCCAAAAAGGCTAAGTGACGATAAGGCCCAAAAGGCTAAGTGACGATAAGGCCCGAAAGGCTAAGTGACGTTGTTGTGTGTAATTATGAGTTGACAGGTGCTGTGCCTCTTATTTGGCAAATTGGTAAGTGACGGGTCACATAGTTGACCGTGATTGTGTGTTTGTGCGTGGTGCATGTCATAGTGTCTCATGCCTCCCATATGCATAAACCCAGTGACGTTTTGAGGCCCAAAAGGCTAAGTGACGATGAGGCCATAAAGGCTAAGCGACGTTTGTGAAAAGGTACCTCATGCATATGCCCGCGAGTGGGTTGCATTTCATACTCCTGCATGACATTGTGACGACTCGTTGTGCCGAGTAACTTGATGATGAGATTGACTGTTTACCCTTGCTGATGGAATTGACTGTTTTATCCTTGATGATTGACTTGATGTTTCGTGGTGTGGTCTATATAGTGTCATAACTCTAGCTTAGTGCTTATCATATGCTTTATTATATGGTTAGATGAACTCACCCATTCTGTTTGAATGTTACCCCTAAGCGGTAACGTGCAGGTGAGCACAAGTGAAGGCTTAGGAACCTTCGCTAGCTGAGTCGGGCCGTCTGCTCTGATATGTAACACTTGGGGGAAATAGAACGTTGTTTTAGTTTATTCAAGACTGTGTATAATTGTTGGACTTTCCGTTGTGAAGTTGTAATTTATTTGATAATGACGTTTTGAAAGTATTACAAGACTGTTTTCAAAAAATGAGTAATTTGGCGTGTGATGTTTAACGAAGTAAGTGTGACATCCCTTGTGGTGTAATTAAAATTTTGAAACTCTGATTTTTACGCTAATAAATTAACGGGTAGAAAAGGGGTGTTACAGGCGCCATGAGGCAACCTGCGCCACTCTGGGCGCAACACAGACAGCAAAAACTGGCGCTGAGGCAACCTGCGCCACTCTGGGCGCAACACAAACAGCAAAAACTGGCGCTGAGGCAACCTGCGCGACTCTGGGCGCAACACAGACAGCAAAAACTGGCGCTGAGGCAACCTGCGCGACTCTGGGCGCAACACAAACAACAACACAGACAGCAAAAACTGGCGCTGAGGCAACCTGCGCCACTCTGGGCGCAACACAGACAGCAACACTGACGCCCAGGCGCCCCCCCCCCCCCCCCCTGCGCCAACAATCCAGCGCAACACAGCAACACAAAAATGGCGCCCTTGGCGCCTCGGGTCCTTCTAACCCAAACTTTTCTAGACTATCATGTGTTCAATCACCAACAATAATTTCAAACGTCACATATTCATTTCAACATCATCAAAGGGTTATTTGAAGGGTTATTCCAATCCTCACATACCTCTAACAAGACCCCTCTGACCCCTCTGACCGAAGGGTTATTCGAAGGTGAGACCCCTCTGACCGAAACCACCAAGAAACCACAGCAACACAGCTTCTCTCCCCTTCTCCTTGGATTGTGCGAAACCTCCTCCTCCTCTCCTTCTCCCTTGCGCGCCGTCCCTTCTTCTCTCTTTCTCTCTTCTATTCGCACTTTTCTTTCTTTTCTCCAACAATTCGCAATTGCCAAACCTCAACCTAAACCCCTATTCGACTTACTCACTAAAATCATGGGCTTTCTATTAGCCCAATTCGACTTAATCGTGGCCCTTTACTCTACCACTCCTCATCTTACTATTCCTAGCCCCAACAATAAGTCCCCATATTTTAATAAATAATAAATAGTAATTATATTATTATTTCTACCACCTAAATCTAATTTAATTAATTAAATAATTTAATCTATTATTTTGGGGTGTTACAAGAGCACTCACTGACTTAGGTTGTCTCGGGTTGTGAGGGTCATACAGACATTCCCTCACTGCCTCGGTGAGAGGGCTACCAATTGTGTCCGCCACCCCTATCATGGTATTAAGCTCTTGTTTGTGCTAGGGCCAACTGTCTCAGCTGCTCGTTGCTCCATGGCTTTGTCCTCGGCAGATTTTGGGAAAGCCTGTTCTAGCGTTGTAGCTACTAAGGCTGTAGAAATAGCCTGCATATTCCCTTCCCTGGCCGAGGTGAGCATCTGCAACGTTTCCCTCATTTTATGGAAGGCCATTGCCCTCTGCAGCCTCCTCTTTTGCGAGCGAGATTTGGAGGCGGGCTTGGGGGTTGATACTTCTGATATTGCCTTCGTCATCCACTGGTCTTGTGGTACCTTCGAGGGTGGTCTCACAGTTTTAGTGGCTCTCAGCTCACGATCATTCAATACTGTGATATCCACTGATCAATGTGGTTCTATATACATGGCCTTGTGGTTCCTTCGGGTGAGACTTCTCATGATCAATGGGGTTCTATAGTTCAATGGGGTCTCACGATCAAATCACATTTGACGCTCCATTGAACAAACTATCCATTCTAAGGACTTTATTATAATATACTCTTATAACATAATAAATAATGCCTTACACATATATCAAATATATGACATAAAATCATGATACAAATAATAATCTATACAAAATAGATTGGCCAGTAGGGCTTACACCAACAATCTCCCACTAGCACTAGTGCTAATCGAGTATCAGTTCAACACCCATCGAACTAGTGTGAGTGTCAAGCTACAACTAAGCTAGAGACTCCTCTAGCGGATTGTTTTCCTTATTTCCATATCTCCTCTCTGATGATCCATCGACTGAGATATAAACAACTAAGTATACGTCTGGACCACTACTGCTGCCAAGTTTCCTTAACCTACACGATTACTCCATCATCATCACATCGAGATCAATGGAGGTCACAAAGTTAAGAAATGCGTCAAGTTCAAAAGAACATGTTGATCCAAATAACCTTTAAATCATATTAGAAGGGGTTATATACTCGACCTCTGTAAGAGAATTAGCATATATGTATCCGAGCTGGAACTCTTCGAAATCACAATGCTACCATTTAAGCATAACAAAATCTAGAATGTGACCTGGATTCACCTTTGACGGTTTGGAAGCAGCATTGATGTAGCACTTTGCGTCAAAACTCTTCTTACCATCATTTATCAAAACACATCTTTAGTGCTTCTAAATGAATCATACTCCCACTAACCTTCATGTGTACACAAGCTTGTCTTTTCTCTTGATGTATATCCCATTATCTAATAGTTTCATCAAAACAAAGATTCCTGTAGGCTAAGGCTCATCACATGAGCATCAAATCACCCATTTAAGTTAAGAGTGACCCTTATATCTCAAGTTGGTGATAGGACTTATCAAACCTACACATATCTTGTGTAACTTGAATCAACATCATATCCACAACACTTGTGGAGCCGATTCATATTCCATTATAGGTGGCTCTTGTGGTACTTGAATTTCTTCAAGTTCTACATTTCTCCCACTGGTTCCCATGGTGATGTTTCACTTAAGGAATTAGGGTTCCCATTAGAGAAAAGGGGTTTTGAGGCAAGGGATTGCCCTTAATCTTATAACTGAATTGAATCTGTTAATTGGGTAATTACATTGAAATTGATCGATGGTATGTTGCATGATAGCGTAGGGGAGAGGATTCGATTCCTAACCACTTTTACTCTCACATTTTATTCTCCAATTTAATCTTTTTCGGTTACTATCTATCACTCCTTATTTTAAACATTTTAGTAATTAATTAATTAAATTGATAATTAATCCCAGTCCCTGAGTTCGACACTCAGTCTTCCCGTTTTAATATTACTTGCAATGATTCAGTACACTTGTCGAATTCTTAACAAGTGTTTGGCGCCGTTGCCGGGGATTGCCCATTTTTATCAGCTTAATCTTTAATTACTAAATTGAATTTTATTTTTCAGTTATTTTATTTTATTTTTTTATCTCTTTATTACTATCACTCCCTTGATTCTGTGAAAGCCGGGTGAAATCTTTGTAAATCATGGAGTCCACACTACAGTCACTTCGTTGTGATTTTTGTGGAGAACCACATTTAAATGGCAATTGTGTGACACACACTTATTGTGATCTTTGTGGGAAGGATCTTGTGTATTGCAATTGTGAGCCAGAGTGGACAACTGTTGTGTAACATCCCATATTTTTGCTATTTTTATTAATTGGCATGAAATTATATTGAATGATTTATTGAGTCTAATTGAAAATAAAATGATTTGATAATGACTTGTTTGAATTATCAATTATGCGAATTGTGTGTTTATTTAAAATTTATTGCATTAAGTTAGGATGCCTAGAACTAATGGAGGTCATTATGGGAGGATTAGTGACTGAGGGGCAATTTTGTCTTTTCACCTTACCCCTTTATATACCCCCAGCTGAGCCAAACACATTCAGAAACACCCTTCATTTTATTAAAATCTGAAAACAGAACCAGGGAAGAGAGAAAGGAGAGAGGGCGCGAAGGAAAGAGGGAGAAAAAGAGAGGAGAGTTCCTCAGAATTTCAATGCATGTGTGATCCATCCCCACCAAACTGATCAGCCCATCTTCCTTGTCGCACCCCGAAAAATCCTTGGAGGGATTTTTCTTCTCGCAACGGGATTTTAGAGTCGCCACCAATATTTTTTAAAGGTAAAACATCGGGAAAACCTTTTTTGGAAGGCAATGGTCTTTGGAATCATGAGATTTGGGTTCGGGGGTCTAATTACGTATGGGGAAGGTGTTAGCACCCCACAACGTCCCTTCAAAGAAGGGTTACCTTAATTAAATGTGTGATTTGCAAAGTTGATTCGGAAAAATGCTTTGTTTTTACCTCTTTTGAAAAATGTTTTATTTCCGAAAAGTGTTTGGTTTTTGAAAGGGAAAAATGTTTTTGGTTTGTTGTGCTTGACGGAGGGGATCCGCTCCTACGTATCTCCCGGTGCGATGGAGAATTCAAAGCTACGTAGTTCTGGGTGTATAGAAAAAGGTTTTTGTTTTTTTTTATCTTGTTTAATTGTGAAAATTGAGCTTTCATGATAATCAATTGAGCAAAGGCTCCAAGTGACCACCATTAGCACTCCATTGTTAATAATCATGCAAGCAAAGGCTTCGCAAGACTACTAACAAAGTTTTTGATTTAGTGAAAATCTTTAGGAAAATTAGGCATTCATGATGATCAATTGAGCAAAGGCTCCAAGTGATCGCCACTAGTACCTCATTGTTAATAATCATGCAAGCGAAGGCTTCGCAAGACTACTAACAAAGTTTGATTTTGGAGAGTTTTCGCAATTTGATTAATTTTTGTTCGGGGAAACATTTATCCATCATTTGGAAAAAAAAGGGGTTTGTGAAAAAAAATAAGTTCGCTTAGGGAAAAGAAACGAAATTTTAAAAAAGGAGAATTAGGGGGTGAAATAGTAAAATGGGGGGTGCAAGTGGTAGGAGGGCTGTATTATTAAAATTGGGGTGTAAACAGTAGCGCATTTCTTATTTTAGTCGGCTGGTCCGTTTCAAAATCGTGGGCTTCAGAGGGGGTGTTCACGCAGTAAACGAGGGGGTGCGATTAGCAAACGTGAAAAATAAAGGCCTATTATAAAAGCTTAAACCAAAACCCTAATTTCAACCCTAATCTCCCTTCACTCACTCACGGCGCCGCACTCCCCCCCTTCTAACCCTAAAAAATTTTCCTTCTCTCTCTCTTCTTTGCCTTCTCAGTCTCCCTCTCTCATCCAACCCGTCGCTTCCCCCTTTCTTCCACCTCTTCCTCGCCGTTCGCTTCTCCTCACAGCCGCAACTCCCCCCTTCTCTAAACCTAACCTTCTCTTTCATCTTCTCCTCACTATAGACCGAATCTCTCTCTCTCAACCAGATTTTTGTCTTTCTCTCCTTCTCCACCGCAAAAACAACAAACCGGTTTCGTTTTCTTCCCTCACAGATCCACTCCCTCACGGCGTCGGTTGGGTGCGGTGTTGGCGGTAGTGACTAGGGGTGGTTCGATGGGTGGCTGTTTGCGGTGTTTTAAAAGCGAGGGTGTTTTCGCGTCGTGGTTTCGTGGTGGTTTCGTGGTGGAGGAGTGTCGCGCTGTGGGTGGAGTGGTGCGATTGGGGGTCGTTTTGTGGAGGATATGCGCTGTGGGTGGAGGAGGGGGACTGTGGTTCGTGTTGGTGTACTGTTGACGGTGGAGCGGCCGTTTGGGGTGGTGGCGGTTGCGGAGAGGTGTTCAATGGTGAGGAGAGAGAAGGAGGGGGTACAGTTTGGCGTTGGACAGTTGTGTTTTTTTTGAACAGTGGTGGTGGTTGACGAAGAAGACGACCGGAGAAGGTGTTTACGGCCAATGGCCACCGTCCACGGTGGCCGGAGTATATGGGGTGAGCTTTACATGTTTTTTATTTAGTTTTTTTTAGTCGAGAAAAAGGATTTCTGTACGAATTGATTTCTTTTTTTTAGTCCATGTTAATGTGAAGGTTCTGTACTAACCCATTTATTAATAAATTTTTGAAAAAAAAAGAATACTAATGCCTAATTCATCATACATTTAACATTCTGACAGTAAATAAAAAATGGAATATGGACCAACCTTTCTCTCCAGCTTCTGTAAAAAATGGACCCTTAGCTCTTTCTACTGCTTCCACTCGACCCTTATGTCAACACAGCAACTTAACAAGGCTTCTTTCTATTAGTTTGTGTGTTTCTGTGATTGTGGGTTCTGTTACTCTCTGTGCGTAGATGGTTGTTTGTGTGCGTGTATTGTTCTCTGTGTTACTGTCTTCCTCCCTTAAACTGATTTCTGTTCATTGTATTTATAGGCAGGGAATTATGGTGTAGGTGTGGGAGGAAGCAGAGAATCACAACTCTTTGGGGACAAATTCTGCAAAGCCAAAACAAAACCAACCCAGAGGTGGTGGTACTGCTGCTGCAAAAGGCTGTGTTGTTGGTGCCAAGAATGGGAGGACAGCAAGGAACAAGGAGAAATAGACTTGGGCTGGTAGCCAAAAATGGATTCCTGCTACAGCAACAACAAGAGCAGCAGCGCTGCCTTGTTTTTTTGTTTCAGAAATGTACCCTACCCTTTTTTTTGTGATTTAATTTTTCTATTATTTGTAATTAAATTTCTTGTCTACATCTAAATAAAACAGCTGACTTTCTTTTTTGTACTATTCTGTTTTTTTTGTTTGTATATGTAACAAAATCAGAAAAAAGGACAGCTAATAAAAAAACTGATTTTATCTTATTACTATTATTTATTATTATTATTATTTATTTTTGGATTCTTTTTTTTTTGAAAATAACGAGCGCCAATCAAAATCGCTGCACGAGAGTGCCAGAGGCACCCGCGTTTAGAACGATATGCGAAGCAATAAAATTCGGGACTTTCCAATTAGTCGGACAAAATTGGGGTATGACATTCCTCCTCCTATTGATACTAATTTCGAAGTCATCTCCCTCCTCCACCATAAACCACCACTGATGACCACCCAAGCTCCAATTATCAAAACCAGAAATATGAACCATTGCATGTGAGTTGGGTGAGTGTTAGAACCAATTTCAGTCCCTAAATCGCGTATTAGAGCAACTTGGGAATCAATTCAATGTTTGGTTTCAGAGTTCAAGCAATAGGGAAGCTGGGTTTTCGGTTGGGAGCGTGTTGGAGCGGATTCGGGAGAGTACGTGATCCTCCGTTCGTTCGTGTTAGAAGGAGTTTCGGTGTCGGGTGCTATTGTCATCGTCAAAAGGTGAGTTCTATACTCACTAGGGAATTATTGTCATTGTCATGTATTCTGAATCTGGCCTTGCGTTTGGTGAAAACCGGCATTGAACCGCTTTGTGAAAATCTCGAGTTTGAATCATTGAGTCATGTGATTGTTTGATTGGAATTATGATTTGTTGTCACGATTGTTGTGTTGATTGCTATGTCATGATTGATGGACTGTTCATGACTGTATTTGTATGCGTGTAATGTGGGAGTGTCGATCGGAAAGTATATCGGAATCGGAACGGAATGGAGTTGTGTAAGAAAACAGCAAATCTAGGCTACTGCAGAACACGCACGGATCGTGCCTTATGGGGGCACGGACCGTGTTGGCTGTTCGTAGGGAGCCTGGGTTGAGTTTTGGACATCGCACAGATCATGCGCCTAAGGAGCACGGATCGTGCGCTCTGTTCGGGTTGAAAATTGTTAAGTCTTTCAGACACACACGGGTCGTGCGCCTCTGGGCACAGACCGTGCGTGGTCTTCAGGTACCCTTTTTTAAAATGTGTTTTAGGCCATTCCAAACGGTTCCAATCCCTTCCCCAACTTCACCCAACGATGTTATGATGCTATGGCTATGATATTGATTATGATTGATGTTAGCCTAATGTCCTAAATCATGTTAATGTTATGAGGTTAATTATGACCAAGTTAAGTTCACGATATGAAGTTGATTGTTATGTTAGGATCATGTTGGGTGTGGTCGATATAATTATGTTTGGACTGAATGGTGAATGTTACAGGTTGGATTAATTAGATTAGTAATCACGAGTGAGATCACGTTAAATTAAGATAAGACGGACTAGAGACCTAATGTTAAATATAAGATCATATTAAGTAAGAGATCATGTTATGTATAAGCTCATTGTTATGTTCAAGATCATTGTTATGTTCATGTTGAGGTATATTAAAATATATACATCAGTTCATTTAGGGTGACGACCCTATTTCAGTTTAGTGTGCTAGGGGAGGGGAAGTCATGAGCCCTACGAACCTAGGCCCCATGAGGGATCCACTAGTGATTAGTGGAATGGGTTCACCGAGAGTTTATTTTGCCAAATGACCGGTGACACGCTAAAAATCATTGTTCATGTGTTGCCTCTTGTAGCCGGCTTAAGGGTTATGAGGACAACGTTAGTCTCAGCCACATAGTCAACTATTAGGACTATGAGTTATGAATCAAGAATAATTAATCAAGCATAATTGAACCGAGAGAGTTAGTAAGGGTTCTCGATAGAACTCACGGAGACAAGTTGTCTCACCCTTCATATGTTGTTGTTTTTCAGAGTTGCAGGCTAAGTTGAAGACGATGAGGCATGGTTATGGAGACGCTTGAGGAGTTGCTGACGCTTTTATTTATTATGTCATGTATTTCCTTTTGTATTTTAGAATATTCGATTGTACGACTTATGTTGTTAAATTTGTAAATCGCTTCCGCATACTTTCTATTTTGGTACTGAACACTAGTTTGAGTGGTGTAAGAACGCTTTATGTATTTTATGTTAAGTTATGTAAGTGCGCTTGATGTTTTTTAGCATCGAGGTATTAGTATGTGTTCAGTATTTAGAACAGGAAGTACTCTGATGTATACCAGTAGTGCATTTCGGTAACTTCTACAAGTTAAAAATTATCAGGGTGTAACAATTGGTATCAGAGCAGTTCGACCTAGTCGGGCTTAGAATTCAAGAGTCTCTTATGTCTTCTAAGTGTGATTCCTCTTAGTATGCTATTAGACGTTTAGCCTGATCAACTAAACACTTTGTGCATATTTCGCAGAATCATGGCTGGTAGAGGTAGGAGAAGCGTCCCCGTCGATCCCCATTCCGAATGGATGCAGAATGTGATCGAGAATCAGCAGGAGATGATGCAGGACATGATGCAGATGCATCATGAGGCGATGAGTCGACAGGAACCGAATGTTCAACAACCTCCTCCGGAAGACCCTAATAGAGCTTATTTCCGCTTCCAGAAGATGAATCCCCAAAGTTTCAAGGGAGGGCCTGAGGTGATGGTGTCTCATTTCTGGTTGGATTCGATGGAGAAGATTTTCAGGACTCTTCAATGCAGCGAGGAAGAGAATGTTCTTTTTGCCGCCCATATTCTTGAGGAAGATGCTCAGACATGGTGGACCAATGCTCATGAATTGATGGTGAATCAGGGAACTCCGATCACCTGGGTCAACATCAAGGAAATGTTTATTGGTCACTTTTCCCTCCAGTGATGAAGTTAAGAAAGCAGGCCGAGTTTGTCAATCTGAGGCAAGGAGAGATGTCGGTGGGCGAATTCACCGCCAAGTTTGAGAGGCTGTCTCAGTTTTATCAGTTAGCAAAGCATGCACCGAAGTAGCCCAAGGTCTCAGCTCTTATACTATGACCAGCTACACTGCCCTGGTGCAGCAGGCATATGTTGCTAAAGCAGATCTCAATAGGTTGTATGAAGAAAAGAAAGCGTATAGGAAGGAGAAGAAGAAGGCATTGGAATTGCCAACCCCAAGTGAGGAGCCGAGGAGTAACTCCAACAAAGCAAAGCAAGCAGTGGTGTCTGACTTCCCAAGAATCGCTAAATGTTTAAAATGCGGAAAGCCTCATAGTGGAGAGTGTCGTTTGGGATCATGTTGGGTGTGGTCGATATAATTATGTTTGGACTGAATGGTGAATGTTACAGGTTGGATTAATTAGATTAGTAATCTTGAGTGAGATCACGTTAAATTAAGATAAGACGGACTAAAGACCTAATGTTAAGTATAAGATCATGTTAAGTAAGAGATCATGTTATGTATAAGCTCATTGTTATGTTCAAGATCATTGTTATGTTCATGTTCATGTATATTAAAATATATACATCAGTTCAGTTAGGGTGACGACCCTATTTCAGTTTAGTGTGCTAGGGGAGGGGAAGTCATGAGCCCTATGAACCTAGGCCCCATGAGGGATCCACTAGTGATTAGTGGAATGGGTTCACCGGGAGTTTATTTTGCCAAATGACCGATGACACGCTAAAAATCATTGTTCATGTGTTGCCTCTTGTAGCCGGCTTAAGGGTTATGAGGACAACGTTAGTCTCAGCCACATAGTCAACTATTAGGACTATGATTTATGAGTCAAGAATAATGATTCAAGCTTAATTGAACCGAGAGAGTTAGTAAGGGGTCTCGATAGAACTCACGGAGACAAGTTGTCTCACCCTTCATATGTTGTTGTTTTTCAGAGTTGCAGGCTAAGTTGAAGACGATGAGGCATGGTTATGGAGACGCTTGAGGAGTTGCTGACGCATTTATTTATTATGTCATGTATTTCCTTTGGTATTTTAGAATATTCGATTGTACGACTTATGTTGTTAAAGTTGTAAATCGCTTCCGCATACTTTCTATTTTGGTACTGAATACTAGTTTGAGTGGTGTAAGAACGCTTAATGTATTTTATGTTAAGTTATGTAAGTGCGCTTGATGGTTTTTAGCATCGAGGTATTAGTATGTGTTCAGTATTTAGAACAGGAAGTACTCTGATGTATGCCAGTAGTGCATTTCGGTAACTTCTACAAGTTAGAAATTATCGGGGTGTAACAAATGTAACATCCCCTATTTTTGCTATTTTTATTAATTGGCATGAAATTATATTGAATGATTTATCGAGTTTGATTGAAAATAAAATGATTTGATAATGACTTGTTTGGATTATCAATTATTCGAATTGTGTGTTTATTTTGACTTTTATTGCATTAAGTTAGGATGCCTATAACTAATGGAGGTCATTATGGGAGGATTAGTGACTGAGAGGCAATTTTTTCTTTTCACCTTACCCCTTTATATACCCCCAGCTGAGCCAAACACACTCAGAAACACACTTCACTTGGTACTTTTTCAGAAACAGAAAATCTGAGAAGAGAAAAAGGAGAGAGGGCGCGAAGGAGAGAGGGAGAAGAAGAGAGGAGAGTTCCTCAGAATTTCAATGCATGTGTGATCCATCCCCACCAAACTGATCAGCCCATCTTCCTCCTCCTATTGATACTAATTTCGAAGTCATCTCCCTCCTCCACCATAAACCACCATTGATGAACACCCAAGCTCCATTTATCAAAACCAGAAATATGAACCATTGCATGTGAGTTGGGTGAGTGTTAGAACCAATTTCAGTCCCTAAATCGCGTATTAGAGAAACTTGGGAATCAATTCAGTGTTTGGGGATTATGTGGGAGTTAGACTCTAGGTTGCCCCTTTGATCCTATTTGGTGTTGATTTGATGATGTTAGAACATATTCATGATGATTGGAATTGGTGCTTGATGGTTGATCATGTTAAAAAATTGGTTTTGGTGTTTGGTGCAATTTTGGTGTTGTCTTGATGTTGCTGGAATTGGCGCCCTGCTGCTGGGCGCCATGCCCAGTCATGGTGCTGTTTTTGTGTGTTGCGTTTGGTCCCTGCCGGAGGCGACCTGTTGCTGGGCGCCAAACCAGTGTTGCTTATGTTGCTGATTTTGGCGCCCTAGGCGCCCAGTCATGGTGTCCTGTTGTTGTTGTTGCTGGAAGTGGCGCCCTAGGCGCCCAGTGATGCTGTCTTGGTTGCTGGAGTTGGCGCCCTAGGCACCCAGTGTGTTTCTGAGTTGCAGTAAATGGCGCCCTAGGCGCCGAGTGGTGTTTGGCGCGTGTCTGTGTTGCTGTGAAGGGCGCCCTAGGCGCCTAGTGTCTTCTGTGCATGTTGCTGATTTAGGCGCCCTGCTGCTGGGCGCCAATTTCTGTGTTGCTACTAGGCGCCCTGTTGCTGGGCGCCAAGTCTGATTCTGCTGCTGTGGGGTTATGCGCCCTGTTGCTGGGCGCCAAGTCTGGTGTTGCCTCTGTTGTGCTAGGCGCCCTGTCCCTGGGCGCCATGTCTGGTTGTGTCACTGTTGCACTTGGCGCCCTGCTGCTGGGCGCCAGTTTCTATTCTGTTGCTGATGCTCTTGGCGCCATGTTGCTGGACGCCAGTTTCTGTTGTCGTTGTTGCCTGCTAGGCGCCCTACTGCTGGGCGCCAGTTTCTTGTGGTTCTGTTACAATATGGAAGCTGGTTTTTCGGTTGGGAGCGTGTTGGTGCGGATTCGGGAGAGTACGTGATCCTCCATTCGTTCGTGTTAGAAGGAGTTTCAGTGTCGGGTGCTATTGTCATCGTCAAAAGGTGAGTTCTACACTCACTAGGGAATTATTGTCATTGTCATGTATTCTGAATCTGGCCTCCCGTTTTGTGAAAAACGGCAATGAACCGCTTTGTGAAAATCTCGAGTTTGAATCATTGAGTCATGTGATCGTTTAATTGGAATTATGATTTGCTGTAATGATTGTTGTGTTGATTGCTATGTCATGATTGTTGGACTGTTTATGACTGTATTTGTATGCATGTAATGTGGGAGTGTCGATCAGAAAGTATAACGGAATCGGAACGGAATGGCGTTGTGTAAGAAAACAGCAAATCTAGGCTACTGCAGAACACGCACGGATCATGCCTTTTGGGGGCACGGACCGTGCTGGCTGTTTGCAGGGAGCCTGGGTTGAGTTTTGGACATCGCACGGATCGTGCGCCTAAGGAGCACGGATCGTGCGCTCTGTTCGGGTTGAAAATTGTTAAGCCTTTCAGACACACACGGGTCGTGCGCCCCTGGGCACGGACCGTGCGTGGTCTTCGGGTATCCTCTTTTAAAATGTATTTTAGACCATTCCAAACGGTTCCAATTGCATTCCAATCCCTTCCCCAACCTCACCCAATGATGTTATGATGCTATGGCTGTGAAATTGATTATGATTGATGTTAGCCTAATGTCCTAAATCATGTTAATGTTATGAGGTTAATTATTTCCAAGTTAAGTTCACGATATGAAGTTGATTGTTATGTTAGGATCATGTTGGGTGTGGTCGATATAATTATGTTTGGACTGAATCGTGAATGTTACAGGTTGGATTAATTAGATTAGTAATCACGAGTGAGATCATGTTAAATTAAGATAAGACGGACTAGAGACCTAATGTTAAGTATAAGATCACGTAAAGTAAGAGATCATGTTATGTATAAGCTCATTGTTATGTTCAAGATCATTGTTATGTTCATGTTCAGGTATATTAAAATATATACATCAGTTCTGTTAGGGTGACGACCCTATTTCAGTTTAGTGTGCTAGGAGAGGGGAAGTCATGAGCCCTGTGAACCTAGGCCCCATGAGGGATCCACTAGTGATTAGTGGAATGGGTTCACCGGGAGTTTATTTTGCCAAATGATCGGTGACACGCTAAAAATCATTGTTCATGTGTTGCCTCTTGTAGCCGGCTTAAGGGTTATGAGGACAACGTTAGTCTCAGCCACATAGTCAACTATTAGGACTTTGAGTTATGAACAAGAATAATGAATCAAGCATATTTGAACCGAGAGAGTTTGTAAGGGGTCTCGATAGAACTCACGGAGACAAGTTGTCTCACCCTTCATATGTTGTTGTTTTTCAGAGTTGCAGGCTAAGTTGAAGACGATGAGGCATGGTTATGGAGACGCTTGAGGAGTTGCTGACGCTTTTATTTATTATGTCATGTATTTTCTTTTGTATCTTAGAATATTCGATTGTTCGACTTATGTTGTTAAAGTTGTAAATCGCTTCCACATACTTTCTATTTCGGTACTGAACAGTAGTTTGAGTGGTGTAAGAACGCTTTATGTATTTTATGTTAAGTTATGTAAGTGCGCTTGATGGTTTTTAGCATCGAGGTATTAGTATGTGTTCAGTATTTAGAACAGGAAGTACTCTGATCTATGCCAGTAGTGCATTTCTGTAATTTCTACAAGTTAGAAATTATCGGGGTGTTACAGGGATATTTTCACTGCTTAGCGGATATAAAACTTCTTGAGCTAAGTATTGACCAACCACATCACTCGCGTTGTGATTTTTGTGGGGGGCATCATCTGAATAGAAATTGTAAGGAGTTTTATTTTACTAAAAATGTAGAACAAGAAGAACATGCCTCAACAAAAGAAGAATCTTGGGAGAATAAGTAAGACGAGGAAGAAGAAAAGATTGAACGGGAGGATCATGTAGTTTGGAGTGAAGCTCAAAATTCCCAATATTGGGAAGGCGTGAAAATCCAACAAGAAATAACCCAACAAATCATTTTTCCTAGTAATCTTTCGAGCAGCAAGGAAGATAGAAGTGAAGAGCTTGATCGATATTTAGACTCCTTCTATGCTTTGTTCGTCATCCTTCACCTTGAGAGGGTATGGAAGCATCTGCAATTATACTTCAAGTTCATGAAGTTCTTGCCCCATAAATGAAAAAAGAAGGATGACGTGTTCTTTGTGTCATATATTCCACCTTGATAGTGGAGTTGCATCGTGAAGCTAATGACGGTAAATAAGCGCTTCTTGGGAGGCAACCCATGGTAGAGGTAACGAGTTTTTAATTGAATTTATCGTTTTGTCTTTCTTTTAGTTTTTTTTTAACAAAAAAAAAGGAGAGAATTGAAGTGCTCCATTGTTGGTCTAAGAAAGAATGATTCCATTTTATGGGTGAACTACTTTGTTTCTAAACCTTTTGTTTAAGTCCCTTTGAGTGGAACCTATTTCAATGGGTTCCCTGAGAACTCACAAGAATGTTGCAGAAATTATTTACAGGTTATAAATGGAAAAAGTATTGGCCCTTCATGAAGGAATGTGAGGAGAGCACCGATGACTTTCTTACTCAATGTAGAGGTGCTTCAGGACAATCATCACCAGCAGCAGCAAATGAGCCGTAGGAGACACATGGTCCTTTACTACATGGGGATGACTACATTGAGCACCAGATCTCATTTCCTTGAGCAGGATGGCTCACTGTCATTATTCTCTTTTTTAGACACTTTTGGAGTTCTTGTCTTCCCCTTTGTTTGGATTCTGCTTTTTGCGTTTTGGTCTGTACTATGCTGATATGACTTTTACATTGATTATTATGCACCACAACTTTGAACTCATAGATGCATTCTCAATAATGATGGTTGTTTAGCTCTAACACGTTTTGCATCTTACCATGTGATCACTTTCGCATCAATTTTTATCATCAGGTATTGTCATTTGTTTAAGATAAAGGTTGAGGAAAATCTGGATCATATGTTGGCAAGCTTCTAATTGTTCAATCTCTTAAAATCCCAGCCGTGAGGTTTGCGCCTAAACACTTATGATTCATTGACTATGTAGGCATTCCTTGCATGTATTATTCTGCAGAACTTGAACTTGTGCTTAATTGTCTTACATTTGATTTATACACACACTGAGGCAATCTTCTTGGAAACCCAGAGCCTTTCAAACCACCTCATAATTACTTATCCTTTGATAGCCCCATTGAGCCTAATTGTTTATTCTTATTATTCTGTTCTGACATAGACCACACCAGGCAAATTAAATTCATAGATTGTTCTCTTAACTTGGAGTTAGGTAGACCAGTGTATGCATGTGTGGGAAAGATCTAAGTTTGGGGTTGCTCATGGAATAGCAACCAATTAAGTTTGGGGTGGTATATACAAGAGAAAGGAGAAATAAATAAAAAATAAAAACCAAAAAAAAAGAAGAAAAATCCTTCTCTTGTGGAATGCTGTTGGGAAAAGTGGTGAGATTGTTAAAATTTGATAAAAGGGGAATTGGGCCTAACTCCAAGTTTGTAACCTACCTACCCAAATAATATCTACCCTTACCTAAACCCCGTTACATCCTTTAAGTCCTCAAATAGTGTGTGTGTGTGTGTGTGTGTGTGTGTGTGTGTGTGTGTGTGTGTGTGTATCATTTTGTGTAGATTTTTCTAGAACTTGTTCAAGCCTATGAAACGATGATGCATGTGTTGTGAATTGAGTGACTACATTTTGCCACATTCTGAATTGAATGATTTCTTGAGGACAAGCAAAACTCCAAGTTTGGGGCTGTGTTGACTCATCGTCATATGTATATTGTTGTTCAGTTTATAAGCCAAAATTGCTGTTATTTGATTGTGTTTCAGTCAATTGTCAGGGGAATTAGCATAGATTTAGATTGATGTATTAGGATTGAATTGTAAGCTATTTCCCTCATCCCTAGTGCCTATGGCAATAGAAGACCTTCAATTTGATGTGTCGTCAACTAGAGAACCAGACAGCTTGCCTAGTGACGCAACAGAGAGAAGAAGGAGAACAATCTGCCATTCTTCGTGTCGCGACCATGAGGCTTTGCATCGCAACCATGCATTTTTCAGCATCATCGCATCGCGACGGAGTCGCATCGCGTCGCGACGGATGACTGAAAGTTTGGCGTTTTAAGAGAAATTGCAGAGTTTTTTGGGGACTTCTTCTTGGATGCGAAAATAGGGTTTTGGAGCTGCGAACAAGGGCAAGATTTGGGGCTTCTCTACACTTGGGAACAAGGAATTGAAGGATCCAATGTACTCCTCTTTGTGTAACTTCTCTTTAATCTTATCTTTCATTACTTTGATTATGAGTAGCTAATTTTCTAGGGTTAGGAAGAGATGAATCTCTCCAAAACTATCATGTGAGTCCTTTGTTATGATCAATTTGATTAGTTATCCGTTTAACAATTGCTTTTACCTCCGTTCTTATTGCTTTACAATAATAGTTGTTGTTGTACTGATTTAGGGTTTATGTTCACCATTGGGAGATGGGTATGTTGCCGGAAATTGGGGTTTAAGGTCATGAGTATGATGATCATAGGAATATGAAATTGTCTCGTGAATTCGTTAATTCGCCTGTGTTTAATGCTTTGTCTATTGGTGTTTCACTTAAGGAATTAGGGTTCCCATTAGAGAAAAGGGGTTTTGAGGCAAGGGATTGCCCTTAATCTTATAACTGAATTGAATCTGTTAATTAGGTAATTACATTGAAATTGATCGATGGTATGTTGCATGATAGCGTAGGGGAGAGGATTCGATTCCTAACCAGTTTTACTCTTGCATTTTATTCTCCAATTTAGTCTTTTTCGGTTACTATCTATCACTCCTTATTTTAATTATTTTAGTAATTAATTAATTAAATTGATAATTAATCTCAATCACTGAGTTCGACACTCGGTCTTACCGTTTTATTATTACTTGCAACGATTCGGTGCACTTGTCAAAATCCTAACAAGATTTTCATCAGAGCTCGTATCATGTCTAACAAGATGCTATTTAGATAGTCATCAAACTCCTGGCTTTAGTATTTACCATCATGATCCGATCATATAGTTTTAATACTCTTGCCTGTATGGTTCACCACTTCGTTATTTAACTCATTGAACTCTTCAAGGGTTCCTGATTTATGTTCCATAAGATACACTAATCACTGTTTATTGTAGTTAATAATAAACCCAATGAAGTTTAGAAACCTATTTTTGCACTTTTGTTTAGTGGCCCACATACATCTCATGTATCACGCCAAAAGATTACTATCTCTATCACCATGACTTGTGATAGGAACTTAGTCATCTTTTCTAATAAGTAAGATTCATAGATCACAAATGATTCAAAATCAAATGAGTCCAAGGGTCCATTTCAATGGAACATAAAACTTGCTTCTTACTTATTTGCCCTAAACGATACTGCTAATGTATATAAGAGTCAGATTTATTGATTTGACCTTATTCACGTTTATGTCATAGATAAGAAAATTTAGATAAACGACACATAGTTTTTGTCTTTCAAGATCGTCAACATGGAAAAAACCAATTCAATAATATGATGTAGAGGTGGGAAGTTTGTTTCTATGACAAAATATTTGAAGAAGAAATCCAACTTCCTTTCTTCAACTTATACTCTTTCTGGTACAAAATCAATTCTTCTTCCAACATTCGGTCCAACCATATTGGAAAAAGTTCATTCCATAGCAACCCTTCATATGTCAATTTCAAGGTTGAAGTATTAGGCTTGAACTTGTTCTTACCCATGTACTACTTCTTGATACTAAACATCGGGCCTTTCCCTTCCATGACCATCAAGATTCCGACTCTATCCATTCAGAAACTCTTGTTGGATTAAGTCAGTCGCCAACTCTTGGCCCTAGGGATATCCCAGCTTTTCGAGATCTCAATGTTCCCAATCGTATGAAGCACATGAGGACCTACTGGATTTCCCATACATATTGCAACTAAAGAAGGGACGAGAAGCCTCAAACCTTTCATATCTTGCTCACTCTTGGTAGAGTATCATGAGGTGTATGATCACATCATATGCCTTTTATGATTGCAAGAATGAAATATCCTAGATCGAAGGCATCGACTTGATGCGTCTTATAAGCATCGTTTCAATCCTAGTAGGAGTAGGTTACTCAAAAATGTTTTGCTCGAGAATATACAGTTTCTCTCATGCTTGAGGACAGTTCTCAAATTTTATTCAAATCAATGACCCTCACCATTGACTCGGAAAATTCCATTGGAAAATTTTCTAGTGAGACCAAGATCCATATTTCACCTTGTTCTGAGACAGCTGAGCTGATTCACCCAAAACATGGTTATTTAGGTAAGAAACTCATTTCCAATTAACTCTTGGATCAGTTGGGTGAGCAACACTTGCTCAATCCATCATATGAATTCAAGCCCAACTCCTTTGCCTCTGGGCCCTTTTCTGTAACGCCCCGGTATATTTAACATGTAAAAATACCCAAGTGCACCAAAGTATAAACATCAGAGATCGTAATTCCTGTTCAGACACTGAATACCACCATAAAATTTCTGCTGAAATACAACATAACCATCTTATACACAAATAAGACCATACGATACTCAGACCATAAACTGTCAGCAACTGTGGTAATCAGAGTCATACAAAAAAGCGGAAGGAAAGATAAACATAACACTAATGCCATAGTGCTGTAATATGTGGACAACAAAAGGAAAATAGACTTAAACATAAAGCTAAGTCAACGGCAACCATCCGAGCTCAACCTACTCGTGCCTCTTCGATTTCCGCTGTCCCTGTGTCTCTGAAAAACAACAACATTTAAACAGTGAGATACAATCTCAGTGAGTTCTACCGAAACCCCTACTAACACTCTCGGTCCAGTTATGAAATCTTTTATCTCAGAGTTTAATTTATAAACCCCGCAATTTTAACCTAGCACGACACCTGTAACAGCCCAGGTCCACCGCAGCGGCCACCCCGGTCCCACTGTTACCTCACGGTCTTCTCTACCCCTCTTGTAGAATTTTTGCCTTCCGTGGGAATCGAACCTTGCACCTGAGGCATAAGTGCAAGTTAAACCCCCTTCCCACTACCAATTGAGCGCGCGCTCAATTGGTAGTGGGAAGGGGGTTTAACTTGCACTTATGCCTCAGGTGCAAGGTTCGATTCCCACGGAAGGCAAAAATTCTACAAGAGGGGTAGAGAAGACCGTGAGGTAACAGTGGGACCGGGGTGGCCGCTGCGGTGGACCTGGGCTGTTACACCCCATTCTACCCGACTATTATTTGTAAGAATCAGAGTTTCAAAATTTCATTTCAATGGAATGCTACACATAACTTTAATCTAACAACGACAAAAATCAGCATAAGCGTTCATTACATCTTTACAATACGCAACACCCTTAAATGGGATGGAATACTCAAGAATTCATCAATAAAATCCACACACTAGGAAATGAATGTCTCGCAGCGGAAAATAACGTAATCTCAAAATACCGAACAACAGCCTCATCCAAATTCATTAACTCAATGCATATAAAATTCAACAGCAAAAGAATAACACTAGAATCCTACGCCCACCCCCTAGGTGTCACGTATCAGAGCAGACCGACTCGGGAATGAAGGGAGTAAGCCTTCACTCAGGGCTACCTGTGGTAAACAACAACAGAAGGGTGAGTCTCAACTACATAATAAAGACTATAATAAGAAGTATATTTCAATAGTATCGCACTCATACAGTCACACAGTAGCATAGTTCATACAATCAACAACTCACATGCTTATTATGAGGATGTATGCAATACGGTTATGCATGTGGTACCATTTTCCCAGACCGCAGCCTCATCATCATAATATCAAACTCAGACCGCAGCCTTATCAACTCAGACCGCAGCCTTATCATTACTATATAAACTCAGACCTCAGCCTTACGTATGCATGAGACTCCATGACAAAGATTACAATCACAATTCATAACGACACGGTCCATATATCATTTATCACCTCTTTATTAATCTCAGTCATAGCCCCCCATGGCCTCATCATCAAATCGACTTAATTATTATCTCATCTCAAATCACGTCTCTAGGACTAGGCTAGCACTTAGGGACCAATCGGTCACTTTTGGGACCGAAACCAGAACACAAAGCACGGGCGCACCACTTGGCGCCCTGGGCGGCCACACTTGGCGCCCAACACAACACGCACGCGCACAAACATAGTAGGCCACCTGAAAAATTAAAACCGCTCTAGCCAAAATGTTCAAAATGGGATTTGGTCACGTGGATACAGAATTTGGCTCGGGAAAATATGCTCAGAAATCGTGTTGCACACAAGGCCCCCTTTACACAAGTTAAAACGATGCCCAATAGGACCATTTCAAAACAACACATGCAAACCTGGAAATTCTTTAGCCAAAGTGCTTAAAATACAATTTGGTCAGGTGAATACAAAGTTTGGCTCGGAAAAATATGCTCAGAAATTGATTTGCACACAACGCCCCCTTTACACAAGCTAAAACAATGCCCAATAGGACCATTTCAAAACAACAAGTGCAAATCTGGAAATTCTTTAGCCAAAGGGCTTAAAATACAATTTGGTCAGGTGAATACAAAGTTTGGCTAGGGAAAATATGCTCAGAAATTGATTTGCACACAACGCCCCCTTTTCACAAGCTAAAACGATGCCCAATAGGACCATTTCAAAACAACAAGTGCAAATCTGGAAATTCTTTAGCCAAAGTGCTTAAAATATAATTTGGTCAGGTGAATACAAAGTTTGGCTAGGGAAAATATGTTCAGAACTCACAGCTCACCCCTAGGCACCATAAATATAGTCAAAACAACGCCCTCTAGGACAATTTCAAAACAATGCGTGAACAACTGAAAATTCTTTAGCCAAAATGTTTTAAATACAATTTGGTCAGGTGAATACAAAATTTGGCTAGGGAAAATATGTTCAGAAACTGAGTTTTATCCAAAAACATGTTTTGTGCGCCTTGCCTAAGCACAGGCAGCAACCTGGCGTCACCCCAGGCGCCACAGGGCAGCAACATGGGCGCCCTGCACAGACCACACACGCACCCAGCAACAGAGCAGCGCCCAGTGCGCCATTTTCCCCCCAGCAACTTGGCGCCCAGGCACCCCAACACAAGCTAAAACATCAAATTCTCATTTTATTTTCCAAATCAAATCACCACACAATCAAAAAAATACATTATGCTCATACCAACAACATTCTATCTCACGTTTATACATTAAGAACACAACAAGGCATAAAATCAACACATGAAATCTTAACCTTAGCATAGGGAATCGAATTAATCATACCAGTTATCAATTTCAACCAATCTAAACCATCTAACAATTAACAAATAATATCAAGTGGAATCCTATGGTCTACATACAACCTATTATACTCTCTATTATAGAGTGAGACTCCCCTAACCTTGATTATGACGAACTAGAGCTCTTTCCACCGAAGCACCGACAACCACCGCAACAACGAATCCTCTCCTTCTTCTTTCCTCTCTCACGATCGCGTCCTTTCTCTCTCTCTCTTGGACCATCACGAATTGATCAACCATGGCAAGGGTTAGGAAAAATCGAAAACCTAAACATTTGAAAGAGGAGGAAAATCGAATAAGAAGGGATTAGGAACTCTTACCTAGGATCAAGAGGAATGAAACCCTAACTCCTAGCTTGAAGTCGCCTCCTTCCTTCTCTTCTCCTCTCCTTCGACTTTCTTTCTCTTCTCCTCTCCTTCGACTTTCTTTCTTTCTTTTGGCACTAATGAGGCGCAACCTAGACCCCTAGCGCCTAAGGAGCGCCTAAGCCAATGGGCTTGGGCTTCTTGGGCCGTTACTTGTAATTCCGGTATTTCCGATGCCATCCCCTTCAATTAAATAAAATACTATATTATAATATAATCAAAATTAGTGCAACACTTTAAATAATTTAATCAATTATTTAATTAAATCATTTAGGGTGTTACAACTCTCCCCCACTTTGGAAATTTCGTCCTCGAAATTCATACCTGAGTCAAATAGCTCTGGATAGGATTCCCGCATCCTACTATCCAGCTCCCAAGTCACGCTCTCACCAGTAGCTCCCAACCACACCACCTTTACTAAAGCAATGTTTTTCCCCCTCAGCACCTTCACTTCTCTATCATCAATCCTCACTGGCATAGTCTCCACAGTGAGATTATCTCGCACCTCAACATTATCCATATGAATCACATGAGACGGGTCCGGAATATACTTCCGAAGTTGCGACACGTGAAATACGTCGTGCAAGTTCGAAAGGTTAGGTGGTAAAGCCACCCTATAAGCAACCTTTCCAACCCTCTCGGTGATCTGGTACGGTCCAATAAATCTAGGAGTCAACTTCTTTGCTTTCAGCGCACGCCCAACACCAGCCATAGGCGTGACCCTCAAGAAAACATGCTCTCCAGCCTGAAATTCCAAATCTTTTCTCCTTCTATCATGGTAACTCTTTTGCCGACTTTGACACTCTTTCATTTTCTCCCTGATCATTTTTATCTTCTCTGTAGTCTCTCTTACCAATTCAGGTCCAAGAACAACACTCTCGCCAGACTCATGCCAACACACAGGAGTTCTACACCTCCGCCCATACAGTGCCTCGTAAGGAGCCATCCCTATACTCGAATGGTAGCTGTTGTTGTAAGTAAACTCAATCAATGGAAGATGTGTATCCCACGCACCCCCCTGCTCTAAAACACACGATCTCAATAAGTCTTCCAATGACTGAATGGTTCTCTCTGTCTGCCCATCAGTCTGAGGATGATAGGCTGAACTCAACCTCAATCTGGACCCCAATGCCTCCTGCAAGCTCCCCCAAAACTCCGAAGTAAACCTCGGATCCCTGTCAGATACAATACTCTTCGGGACACCATGCAACTTCACGATCACCTGAATATATATCTCGGCCAATCTCGATACCGGATATGTGATGTTAATAGGAAGAAAGTGAGCAGACTTCGTCAACCTATCCACGATCACCCAAATAGAATCAAATCCCCGAACGGTTCTTGGTAACCCAGTCACAAAATCCATGGAAATGCTATCCCATTTCCATTCCGGAACATCTAAAGGTTGCATCAACTCTGCAGGCTTCTGGTGCTCAACCTTTGACTTCTGGCAAGTCAAACAGGCATACACAAACTGTGCCACATCTTTCTTCATACCAGGCCACCAGAATAACTTCTTCAAGTCATGATACATCTTTGTAGCCCCTGGATGAATACTCAGCTTGCTCCTATGACTCTCCTCAAGGATCATCTTTTTCATCTCATTATCATCGGGAACACAAATCCTATCTCTGAATCTCAACACACCTTGGGAATCCAACCTGAAATCCCCATCTACATCCCGATCACCCGCAACCAACAAGTCAACCAGCTTCACATCTAATTTCTGGGCGTCTTTGATACTAACCAAGAAGTCATTACCAATCCTCAGCATACCCAGCTTAACACTTTGCGGTGTCACTTCACAAACCAGACTCATATCACGGAATTGCTCAATCAACTCCAACTCTTTTACCATCATTGCTGACATATGCAAAGTCTTTCGACTTAAAGCATCAGCCACGACATTAGCTTTGCCGGGGTGATAGTTTAAGCCAAAATCATAGTCTTTCAGCAGCTCTAACCAACGCCTCTGCCTCATATTCAGCTCCTTCTGATCAAACAAGTATTTCAAACTCTTGTGGTCGCTGAATACCTCGAATCTAGTGCCATACAAATAGTGCCTCCAAATCTTCAGCACAAACACAATAGCAGCCAATTCCAAATCATGAGTAGGATAGTTCTTCTCATGAGTCCGCAACTGTCTGGACGCATAAGCGACTACCTTCCCATCCTGCATCAATACGCCTCCCAAGCCCATCTTGGAGGCATCACAATATACCACAAACGGTTGATCCGGCACGGGCAATACTAACACCGGAGATGTTGTCAATCTTTTCTTCAACTCTTGGAAGCTCTCTTCACACTTAGCATCCCACACAAAAACTCTCCCTTTACACGTCAATTGAGTCAACGGAAGGGCTAGCTTTGAGAAACCCTCAATGAACCTCCTGTAGTAACCAGCCAACCCCAAGAAACTCCTGATCTCAGTCGCAGACTTAGGGCTCTCCCATTGTAACACTGCATCAACCTTGGCTGGGTCTACAGCTATGCCATCACTAGAAATAATGTGACCCAAAAAGCTTACCTCACGCAGCCAGAACTCGCATTTGGACAACTTAGCATAAAGCTTCTTCTCTTTCAATACCTCAAGCACCAATCTCAAGTGCTCTGCATGCTCCTCTTCAGACTTGGAGTATACCAGAATATCATCTATAAAAACTACCACAAACCGATCCAAGTAGCTATGGAAGATACGGTTCATGTACTCCATAAACACCCCTGGTGCATTGGTGACACCAAACGGCATCACAGAGTACTCATAATGTCCATATCTTGTTCGGAATGCTGTCTTCTGGACGTCTTCGTCTTTTACTTTAATCTGATGATACCCTGACCTCAAATCAATTTTACCAAAAACCTTAGCACCCACCAGCTGGTCCATCAGATCATCAATTCTCGGAAGAGGGTACTTATTTTTGATAGTTACCTTGTTCAACTGTCAATAATCCACACACAGGCGCATACTCCCATCTTTCTTCTTTACTAACAAAACCGGAGCTCCCCATGGCGACACACTAGGTCTCAAAAATTTCTTTTCAAGTAACTCTTCCAACTGCTTCTTTAACTCAGATAACTCAGAAGCTGACATCCGGTACGGTGCCATGGACACAGGCCTCGTACCAGGCACAAGGTCAATCCCAAACTCTATTTCCCTCTCTGGTGGCACACTAGGAATCTCGTCAGGGAACACTTCAGGGAACTCACACACTTGGAGAACTCTGAATCAGCATCATTGGCGTAGTAAGGACAAAATTTGGGCCAGCTCTTCAAATCTGGCTGCATACTCAGCCACAGACTTATTTCCCTGTTTCAATTCTAAGAATTCTACCTCTTTCTTGGCTCGAACGTCTTCAGGGTAATACTTTCTTTTAAATTCCCTTGTGAAGACTTCCCAAGTAACCTCTTCACCAGCAGTGTTCAACCTATGCAGCATCCCTAACCACCACTTGTCAGCCTCTTCCGCCAGCATGTGCGTCCCAAACTTCACTTGCTGGGCAGCAGTGCAATCCATAACACGGAAGATTCGCTCTATCTCATTCAACCACGACAAGGCTCCATCGGGATCATACCGACCCTTGAAGGTGGGTGGGTTTTCCCTCTGAAACGTTGCCAGGTTACGGGCATTCATATCAGCAGCATTGTGTTGATTTCCAACAGCTTGGGCTATGGCTTGCAGAGCGGCAGCCAAAGCAGCATCATCCCTTCTAGCCATATCAACCTAGCACTGCAGCATAAACGACAATTCAGAACTAAATTAAAAACACCTAATTGTCATACACAATATGACAGACAGACACACTTGGTCGAACAGACCGAACTTTTGCTCTGATACCACTAATGTAACACCCCATTCTACCCGACTATTATTTGTAAGACTCAGAGTTTCAAAATTTCATTTCAATGGAATGCTACACATAACTTTAATCTAACAACGACAAAAATCAGCATAAGCGTTCATTACATCTTTACAATACGCAACACCCTTAAATGGGATGGAATACTCAAGAATTCATCAATAAAATCCACACACTAGGAAATGAATGTCTCGCAGCGGAAAATAACGTAATCTCAAAATACCGAACAACAGCCTCATCCAAATTCATTAACTCAATGCATATAAAATTCAACAGCAAAAGAATAACACTAGAATCCTACGCCCACCCCCTAGGTGTCACGTATCAGAGCAGACCGACTCGGGAATGAAGGGAGTAAGCCTTCACTCAGGGCTACCTGTGGTAAACAACAACAGAAGGGTGAGTCTCAACTACATAATAAAGACTATAATAAGAAGTATATTTCATCATAGTATCGCACTCATACAGTCACACAGTAGCATAGTTCATACAATCAACAACTCACATGCTTATTATGAGGATGTATGCAATACGGTTATGCATGTGGTACCATTTTCCCAGACCGCAGCCTCATCATCATAATATCAAACTCAGACCGCAGCCTTATCAACTCAGACCGCAGCCTTATCATTACTATATAAACTCAGACCTCAGCCTTATGTATGCATGAGACTCCATGACAAAGATTACAATCACAATTCATAACGACACGGTCCATATATCATTTATCACCTCTTTATTAATCTCAGTCATAGCCCCCCATGGCCTCATCATCAAATCGACTTAATTATTATCTCATCTCAAATCACGTCTCTAGGACTAGGCTAGCACTTAGGGACCAATCGGTCACTTTTGGGACCGAAACCAGAACACAAAGCACGGGCGCACCACTTGGCGCCCTGGGCGGCCACACTTGGCGCCCAACACAACACGCACGCGCACAAACATAGTAGGCCACCTGAAAAATTAAAACCGCTCTAGCCAAAATGTTCAAAATGGGATTTGGTCACGTGGATACAGAATTTGGCTCGGGAAAATATGCTCAGAAATCGTGTTGCACACAAGGCCCCCTTTACACAAGTTAAAACGATGCCCAATAGGACCATTTCAAAACAACACATGCAAACCTGGAAATTCTTTAGCCAAAGTGCTTAAAATACAATTTGGTCAGGTGAATACAAAGTTTGGCTCGGAAAAATATGCTCAGAAATTGATTTGCACACAACGCCCCCTTTACACAAGCTAAAACAATGCCCAATAGGACCATTTCAAAACAACAAGTGCAAATCTGGAAATTCTTTAGCCAAAGGGCTTAAAATACAATTTGGTCAGGTGAATACAAAGTTTGGCTAGGGAAAATATGCTCAGAAATTGATTTGCACACAACGCCCCCTTTTCACAAGCTAAAACGATGCCCAATAGGACCATTTCAAAACAACAAGTGCAAATCTGGAAATTCTTTAGCCAAAGTGCTTAAAATATAATTTGGTTAGGTGAATACAAAGTTTGGCTAGGGAAAATATGTTCAGAACTCACAGCTCACCCCTAGGCACCATAAATATAGTCAAAACAACGCCCTCTAGGACAATTTCAAAACAATGCGTGAACAACTGAAAATTCTTTAGCCAAAATGTTTTAAATACAATTTGGTCAGGTGAATACAAAATTTGGCTAGGGAAAATATGTTCAGAAACCGAGTTTTATCCAAAAACATGTTTTGTGCGCCTTGCCTAAGCACATGCAGCAACCTGGCGCCACCCCAGGCGCCACAGGGCAGCAACATGGGCGCCCTGCACAGACCAAACACGCACCCAGCAACAGAGCAGCGCCCAGTGCGCCATTTTCCCCCCAGCAACTTGGCGCCCAGGCGCCCCAACACAAGCTAAAACATCAAATTCTCATTTTATTTTCCAAATCAAATCACCACACAATCAAAAAAATACATTATGCTCATACCAACAACATTCAATCTCACGTTTATACATTAAGAACACAACAAGGCATAAAATCAACACATGAAATCTTAACCTTAGCATAGGGAATCGAATTAATCATACCAATTATCAATTTCAACCAATCTAAACCATCTAACAATTAACAAATAATATCAAGTGGAATCCTATGGGCTACATACAACCTATTATACTCTCTATTATAGAGTGAGACTCCCCTAACCTTGATTATGACGAAACTAGAGCTCTTTCCACCGAAGCACCGACAAATCACCGCAACAAGGAAACTCCCATTTCTCACGATCACGCCCTTTCTCTCTCTCTCTTGGACCATCACGAATTGATCAACCATGGCAAGGGTTAGGAAAAATCGAAAACCTAAACATTTGAAAGAGGAGGAAAATCGAATAAGAAGGGATTAGGAACTCTTACCTAGGATCAAGAGGAATGAAACCCTAACTCCTAGCTTGAAGTCGCCTCCTTCCTTCTCTTCTCCTCTCCTTCGACTTTCTTTCTCTTCTCCTCTCCTTCGACTTTCTTTCTTTCTTTTGGCACTAATGAGGCGCAACCTAGACCCCTAGCGCCTAAGGAGCGCCTAAGCCAATGGGCTTGGGCTTCTTGGGCCGTTACTTGTAATTCCGGTATTTCCGATGTCATCCCCTTCAATTAAATAAAATACTATATTATAATATAATCAAAATTAGTTCAACACTTTAAATAATTTAATCAATTATTTAATTAAATCATTTAGGGTGTTACAGCAGACACCACCCCCATTGATTTCCTCTCTACCATTGACCTTCCACCCTGACTACTACACGTTTTCATGGAGCTAGTTTTTACATCAAGCCCTACCCTCTGAATAGATCCCATATGCTCGTCGAGGCTCTATCAATTTCTCTTTCCAGCGTCCTCTAGCGCACAGCTCCTTGTTGATCGACCCACTCCTCACCACCACAGTGTCTTCTATGGTGAAACGTCCCCCACTTGATCCATTGCTTCTGAATCCAACACCTATAGTTGATACCCAACCTATACGCAGATTAGGATTTGAGGCGCCCTCCTCCGAAGCCATCATGGCAACTTCTAGTCCAGTTTATATACCATTGCTTGGTTTGAGATCTAATAATATTTGTTTCATTGAGTTTTCATGTTTCCCCGTCGCCACTTTTTGTTTCGCGTTTTATTATCATTTTTACATTGTTTTAAGATTGTACCCTTGGTGTTTTCCAAAAACTCCAAGAAGTGCTTGGCCTTTTGGTATTGCATATTGAGTATAGTGCCCAATGCCAACCTAAGCATAGCTTTCACCCTACAAATGGCTTCTGAGCATCTAGTAAAATTCGCCATTTTCAATACCACCTATACTCGATTTGAGCCAACACAAGTGAAAGAAATGATCTGTAAATGGATGAGATCAATGATCGCGGTTCGTCATTTCTCATTGGCCATTGACTATGAAAATATATGTTTTGGCTATAGGATTAAGATTCTAGCTTAGTAATTCCCTATTGGCTTTTGTTCGTGTACTTGGTTGACTTAGTTATTTGTGTTAGTTTTGATTTATAGATGAGGAATTCCCAATAGGTTTTTCAATATGATTGTACCAATCCTTGTTGTAGTTACTGAATGGAGTTTGTGTATTGTAAAATTAGTTTTTTTTGATGAAATCAGGAATGATAAAGTTGCTAGACCCAACAGACCAGTCTACCTAAAATGAGGTTGGGTGGGCTAGGATATGTTTGTCATCCAATCCATGTTGCCCAAAGGGCCACAAGTATATTTGTCATTTTCACTTATATTAAACAAAAAATACATAGAATCTGATGTGTTTACGTTCCCCAGCGCTCTGCTAGGATTTGGCCCTTTACGAAAGGATAGTTGAGATTAAAGGATCCGTACGCTAGGCCACGTGAGCCTTAAGTTATCTTACTACGGTGGGAATGCCCTTAAAAACCATAATTTCCTCGTTGCTTACCTACCTGTCTCCTTTGCCGCCTTAAACCTAAACCATTCCTCAACCTGTTTCCACCACCCCCAGCCTCTATCACTCTCTCTCCGTTCCCAAAATCACCTCCCTGATTACCACGAACAACAATACCATACACACCATCAAATTATTACACTCTCTCTTACACACAAAACATAAATATATACAGCCATATCTAACTAGTTATATAACAAAGGTATATTAATCAAGCCTATCTTGCTGTCCCTGTTATCCCTACAATGGCTTCTTCTTCCCAAGCTCCTGCTGCTTCGCAAGCTCCTGATGAAGAACTCCACTCCCTCCTCCCTGCAAGCAAGAATTCATTACGTTTAGCAAAGAAAGCATTAGTGGGGAAAGTCATTGCGCACAAGCTGGTTAACAGAAATGCTGTCAAAGAAATACTATACAAAGCCTGGTAGGCATATGAAGGCCTGCTCACCTTCAAAGAAGATCTTCATGCTAGGGATGTAATGAAAAAAGCTCCTTGGTATGTTATTGATGGGATCACGGTAAGTGTACCAGATCGTTGCAAATAATAGTACGGGAAGACTGAGTGTCGAATGTAACAGCCCAGGTCCACCGCAGCGGCCACCCCGGTCCCACTGTTACCTCACGGTCTTCTCTACCCCTCTTGTAGAATTTTTGCCTTCCGTGGGAATCGAACCTTGCACCTGAGGCATAAGTGCAAGTTAAACCCCCTTCCCACTACCAATTGAGCGCGCGCTCAATTGGTAGTGGGAAGGGGGTTTAACTTGCACTTATGCCTCAGGTGCAAGGTTCGATTCCCACGGAAGGCAAAAATTCTACAAGAGGGGTAGAGAAGACCGTGAGGTAACAGTGGGACCGGGGTGGCCGCTGCGGTGGACCTGGGCTGTTACATAAAAAGGCGCAGCAGACCTCTCTCAGTACGGTGTGGTTCGGGGACGAACCAAGCGGAAGCTGGTGGGCATGTGACATCCGTGGCTGACGAGGGCGGGGAGTGATCGCCGGTGCCCAAAAAGTTGGCACGGCAAAGAGCGGCTCCTGGCAGCTTCTAGGCGAAGGGACACGTGAATGAACTGAATACACACCGGAATGAGAGGGATCCTAAGGCTGTGCAGGTATGGGACTGTATAGTTGAAGGAAGGCTTAAAAGAGTTGATTTGGACTACCTATACCAACAAGATGCATCTTCTTTTCGGGAGCCCTTCCCATAAGAACTCCATAGTTAAGCGTGCTTGACTTGGAGTAGTAGTGGGATGGGTGACCTTCTGGGAAGTTTCCTAGAAAGCATGCAAGTGAGGACAACGCATGCTGGAAAGACACGTGTTGGTTTGTGGGGGCAGTTGACAGTTCTGAAAGTAGTCTGGGATGTTACATCGAACTCAGGGACTGCGGTTATTTATCAGTTTAGCAATTTAACTTCTAAATTGAAAAGGGACTAAATTGGATTTGTTTGACAAGAAATTAAAGTGAAAAACAGTAAATATTTTTAGTGATTTTAATTTATAATGATAACAAGAACACAAGTTGAATTTGTTTGAATTAAAGAGCATTGAGGTCGAGCTTCAATTTACTTCACTCTTATATCTAACGAATCAAACATGTTATTGAACTTATTTTATGAGTTATGATCAAATTGCTATAATTATTCTAATCGTAATTCCTTAGGTGTAAAAGAACATTTATTTCTAATAAAAATCCCTAATTCCTTAGGTGACCTTAAATAGAAATAAGCAGTAATAACAACAATTATCCTATGATTCTGAATATCAATGACTATTCCTAGACTAGAGATAAACAACTTTCAATTCTCAAGCATATGTAATTCAAATTTCCATTCACAATCACATATCATAAATCATCCAAAGAGTGATCAAATCCTAGAAAGCATTAAGGACAGAGATTGACACATAAATCATAACATTCATTCAAATAATAAAGTTTTGATTCAATAATATAAGAGATTCATAAATTGTTACTCATTCCCAACAACGGGAAATTTAGCTAGACATAGAAATAGAGATAACAATTAAAAGAGAAAAAAGGAGTGAAAATAACTACATGAAAAGATGAAGATGATCCGAGTTCTGTTGGCTCCTCCGCTATCTCGCTCATGGTGATTGCTAGGTTCCCATTTTTTCTCCTCCAAAAAACCACTTCCAGCCGTCAAACTCTTTAGTGCCAAACGTACTGTTTTTTTGCTCTTTTTTTCCTTCGTGCTTCAATCCCTAATAATATGCCATTTTTTCCTTTCCACGCTTCCTTCCTTAATTCTTGTTTGTTTCCTCTTTTTAATTCCTTGTGCTCCACTCTACGTTTTTTGCTTATTGGACTTCTGGTACTTCTTTTTGTTGGGCCCCCAATGGTAATAGCTTAATTTTGCTCCTGCACAATACTCACACCACGTGAGTGGACATTAAGATCAACACAAGTTAGGAAAAATGCTTAATAATTATGATTCAATTTAATTATAATCATCAAAATATTCTAAGAGAATGATCATGCCCAATTAACATCAAATTAAGACAAAAGCAAACTATAAGTCTAGAATATATGGCAATTTTCCCTTCATGAATAATAGAAAAATTAGATAATTTAGAGAATTATCACCACCCCTGTAACACCCCGATAATTTCTAACATATAGAACTACCGAAATGCACTAAATGGCATACATCAGAGTACTTCCTGTTATTGAAATATTGAACACAACTAAAACTGAAGATAATACATATCAAATGGTTCTCAGAACCTCATAAACTTCCTGAAAATGCTTAAGTTCCAAAGCTTAAGACTTGTACATAATCCTGGTGTTCAATACTCAAAACATAAAGTAGCGGAAACGATTTATAACTTATACAAGATTGTTATACAACCGATATCAAAAGTACTACAAAAGGACAAGGGCCTAAACAAGAAACATAAACTTCCGGACTCCTCGAGTCACACCTGCTAACCATGCTTGGTTGCCTTGGCCTTCCCCTGTTTCTCTGTATAAAAACCACAAATATGAAGGGTGAGATAAAAATTATCTCAGTGAGTCCTATCGAGACCCCTGACCAACTCTAACGGTTTGTTATACTTGAATCTGAACTCGTGGCCCTAATAAGCGACCACATGAATACATGATGTTTTCTCGTAACTTGTAGCCCTAATAAGCGACTACTCGTTACATTTCTGATTTTTCCTGATGTAGCCCTAATAAGCGACTACGGATCATATTTTAACATGAACTTAGCACAACCCGAGATATAATGCTAGACAATCTTGATTGCCCAATATCTACGGAAACCCCAATCCGAAATTCTGTCCGAATAATGCTAGGGTCCTAGCTTTGGATTCATGACTCCCCTCAGCTAGGTATGCTAATAACTGGAGGATCGTCATCCTCGATATACACAAGGTATACCATCTACCTTTCCCCGAGGGAAAGTAACTTGATTTGTGTTTACATGAATTGAGAGTTTTTATGTCTTTATAGACTTACAATCAATTAGCTTACATGACATGATGAACTTGCAGTTCGTTATCTTAACATGATTGGACTCAAGGTCCGTTAACATTTCTTGACTTATGTTCTCTCGCGTTCTCTAAGTACGGTTTTCCGTTACGTTCATAACACACAAGTTTTCTATAAAACATGTTCGATACCATGAGATCAATATCTCTACATTGTTGGGGAACCATGAGGAACGGATTAGAAGAGGTTTAGAATCATTTGGAATGGATAAAAAGGTACTTTGAATTTGGGAATCAGAAGGTTCCACACGACCCGTGCGGCTAGGCGCACGACCCGTGCGCGGTTGAGCAATTTGCAGAAAGTTTTCCAGAAGGATACGCACGACCCGTGCGACTATGCGCACGATCCGGGCGTTATCGTTCAAAATTGTAGGAAGTTCCAGAAACATACGCACGACCCGTGCGACTAGGCGCACGATCCGTGCGAGTTTTAAAAATCCAATCCTTGTAGCCTCAGATAGGGGCGCACGACCCGTGCTCAGAGGCACACGATCCGTGCGTCTCTATCAGTTTCTAGAAAACAGGTTTTTCATGAGTTTTTCCCATTCCGTTCCGATTCCAATATCCCTTCCGATCGATACCCAAACATAAACACACATTATAGCGGTATAATACAGCAGGCATATTCAATCCAATCCAGCACATTTCAACAATTTAGCACATCACTTATCGTTTAAAATCACTGTTTTATAAAACGGTTTTCGAAAAGATGGATACTCAGAAAAACACACACATTCCCTAAGCGAGTTATAGAACTCACCCGAAGTGATGAAAATCACTCAAATTCTGAAACACTTGGAGTTCAACGACACCGAATTTACACAAACTCGCTCCGTAATTGTCCTTCTCGTTCTCCCAAACTCCACGCCCTCTCCAATTCGAATCCCAGCAATATGAGCTACTGACTCTCTTCCCTCATTACTTCAAACAGCAAGGTGATGTCTCCCAAGGTTCTATTCTAGCTCTAAGATGACATGCAAGCCACTAGAAGCACTACAACTCCATTTTTGCTCTATGGAGCTTTGTGGGTCGAAAATGGTGAATGAGTGAGGAGGAGGATGTTGATTATGAAGTTTATATCAGTTGGAAGAGGAAGGTGTAGGGATCATGATGGTGCAATCATCTCTAACATGCATCAAGGTTCTGGATTTCTCCTTTCCTCTCCTTCTCTTCCCCTCACTCGCGACTCTCCTCTCTATTCTCTCCTCTTTCTAAACCTTTTTCTGAAAACTGGAAATGAGGTGGGGTTGTAGTGTATTCAGCTGGGGGTAAGCCACTTAATGTAGGAAAAGACCCTTCTGCCCTCCTTCCCTAACACTTCCTTTAATTTCACTCCTAACCCAACAATTACACCTAAACTTCTATACTTAGTATGCTACATTAATCATACTTACACACAATCACTTATTTAACTCAACCTCACATATAATTAGCAATTATGCTAATTAATCAATTAGTGATAACCTCTTGCGCTAAATATTTCATTTAGCTAATAATTCACCTTAACCTTGTCGCTAATTTAATTAAATTAAATTAAATTAGCTTATTAGGGGATGTTACAATCACCCCAACTTTTAAAATTTTGTCCTCAAAATTGACAAAACGTACCTCAATCGAACAGATAGGGATATTTCACCCGCACGTTCTCCTCTACTTCCCACGTTGCTTCGTCAGGTGATACACCGTCCCAAAGCACCTTGACAATAGGAATTGTTCTTGTTCGAAGCGTCTTCTCGCCACGTTCGATGATCCTGATGGGAGTAGGCTGATAAGACAAATCTGGTCTGATGTCAATCGCTTCATGGCTCAAAGGTTGATTCGGATCATGAATATATTTCCTTAGCTGTGATACATGAAACACATCATGTAGTCTGGACAATTCTGGAGGTAAGGCAATGCGATATGCTACCGGCCCAACTCGCTCGATAATCTGGAAGGGTCCGACATACCGAGGACTGAGCTTTTTCGTTCGCAAAGCAATACCGGTCCCGATGGTTGGAGAAAGTCTCAAAAAGACATGATCTCCTTCTTCGAATTCTAACGGCCTTCTTCTCTTATCCGCGTAACTCTTTTGTCGACTCTGCGCGGCTTTCATCCTTTCTCTTATCTGACGGATCTTCTCCGTTGTCTCACGGACCAAATCCGGTCCCAACAATCTCTGCTCACCTACGTCCCACCAACACAATGGTGTTCTGCACTTCCTTCCATACAATGCTTCATATGGAGCCATTCCGATACTAGAATGGTAACTGTTGTTGTATGAAAATTCTACCAATGGAAGATGATCCTCCCATCTGCCTCCACTATCGAGTACACAAGATCTCAACATATCCTCCAATGTCTGAATTGTCCTCTCAGTCTGCCCGTCTGTCTGTGGATGGTAAGCGGTGCTAACACACACCTTTGTTCCCAACGCCATATTCAATGCTCTCCAAAATCGAGATGTGAACTTGGGATCTGGATCACAGATGATACTTGTAGGGATTCCATGCAACTTCACAATATTCTTGAGATACTCATCTGCTAACCTAGCAACCTTGTGAGTCGAACGCACTGGAATAAAATGAGCGGACTTGGTCAGGCGATCCACCACTACCCAAATAGAATCATTTCCGGCTTGGGACCGTGGCAATCCCATAACAAAATCCATAGAAATGCTTTCCCATTTCCATTCAGGTATATTCAACGGTTGCAACTGGCCACCAGGCTTCTGGTGCTCTATCTTAACCTTTTGACAAGTTAAGCATCGAGACACAAACTCTGCAATATCCACTTTCATACCCGGCCACCAGTACAATTGCTTCAAATCTCGATACATCTTGGTAGACCCGGGATTTATTGAGAACTGACTCTTATGAGCCTCCTCTAAAACCTGCCTCTTCACATCCTCATTATTCGGCACACAGATTTTGCCATCAAAACAAATGACGCCATCACCGTCTTCGGTGTAGTTTGGCAACCTCCTCTGTGCTTGCAGCTCTACATCACCCTCTTGGGCTGAGTGAATCCGATTCCTCAAGGTACTCGAAACCTGAATATGGTTCAACACTAACCTGTTCCTTCTTGACTTAACTCTCAAATTAAGGTCTCTGAATGATTCCAACAAGGACATCTCGTGCATCATTAACTCTGCTGTATGGATAGACTTTCTACTTAAAGCATCGGCCACCACATTAGCCTTACCGGGATGGTATTTCAATTCAAAATCGTAATCCTTCAAGAATTCTACCCACCTCCTCTGTCTGTTGTTCAGCTCCTTTTGGTCAAACAAATACTTAAGACTTTTGTGGTCACTAAAGACTTCGAAACGAGACCCATACAGGTAATGTCTCCAAATCTTTAGAGCAAACACAATTGCCGCCAATTCTAAATCATGAGTCGGGTAATTCTCTTCATGTGGCTTCAGTTGTCTGGAGGCATAAGCAACTACTTGTTGATTCTGCATCAGGACACATCCCAAACCCTTACCAGAGGCGTCGCAATAGATTTGGAATTCTACGGACGGGTCTGGAAGAATTAGGATAGGTGCAGAAGTCAAACGATCCTTCAATTCCGTGAAACAATTTTCACAATCTGAGTCCCAAACAAACGGCTGACCCTTGCGAGTTAACCGCGTGAGTGGAAGAACCAGCTGAGAAAATCCTTGAACGAATCTTCGATAATACCCAGCTAATCCCAAGAAACTTCTTACCTCAGTAACCGTAGACGGTTGCTCCCAGTCTACTACAGCTTCGATCTTACTAGGATCCACTGCAACACCAGTCCTAGATATCACATGGCCCAGAAACTTAACTTCGGGCATCCAAAAGTCACATTTGGACGGCTTAGCATATAACTTCTTCTCTCGCAGTACGTTCAGAACAATTCGGAGATGTTGCACATGCTCCTCGGTTGTCTTGGAGAACACCAAGATATCATCAATGAACACTACCACAAACTGATCTAGATAGGGATTAAAAATTCGATTCATATAATCCATGAATACCGCTGGAGCATTGGTCAAACCAAAGGGCATCACTACGAATTCATAGTGTCCATACCTCGTACGGAAAGCGGTCTTCGGGACGTCCAAGGCTCGAACTCTGATTTGGTGATAGCCGAACCTCAAATCAATCTTTGAAAATACAGAAGCTCCCCTCAATTGGTCTAGCAGATCATCAATTCTCGGTAGAGGGTACTTGTTCTTGACGGTCACCTTATTCAACTGACGATAATCGATACACAATCTCATACTTCCGTCCTTCTTCTTGACAAGCAACACCGGAGCACCCCATGGTGAGGCACTCGGTCGGATGAACCGTTTGGAAATTAGTTCCTCCAGGTGAACTTTCAATTCCCTCAACTCTAACGGCGACATTCTATACGGGGCTATAGAAATAGGTCCGGTGCCTGGAACCAACTCTATAGAAAATTCTACCTCACGATCCGGAGGAAATGAAGGAACTTCATTGGGAAACACATCAAGAAATTCATTAACAACTTGCACAGAAGATAAATCCTGACCTGTCTCAGTGGATGCAGACAGCATCATGACATAAGCTTCTGCGCCTTGGAACAGATAGTCACTGGCCGAAGTGAAAGAAATAACAGCTTCACAATTGGGCGGTTGTAGCTCCACTGACTCGGAGGCGAAACCGATAGTTCGACGGAAACAATCTATAGTCACATGGTTGGCCGTCATCCAACTCATTCCTAGGACGACGTCCATGCCCCTCATTGGTAAGCAAATGAAGTCCACCACAAAATTCCTGTCTCCTATGGATAGAAGGCAATTTCCACATATCGCTTGGGTCTGAATACTACCTTCAGCAGCAGTCTTAATGGAGATTGGTTGAGGCAAAGGAGTTAAAGCTAGTCCCAACCGTTCAACACAAACTTGAGATATAAAACAATGGGTCGCACCTGAATCATATAAAATACTAACGGAGTTATTAAAAAGAGAACCCATACCCCTTAGTAGATTATCTGACGGTGTGACCTTCTGGGCGTCCAAGGTGTAAACTCTGTCGTGCGTTGCAGTGGCACCTTCTTCCTGACCTCTCTTCTTCGGGCAATTAGCAGCATAATGTCCCTCCTTCTTGCAGTAGTAGCACTGAGTCGATCCCACTTGACACTTACCCTGATGGTACCTTCCACAGTTGGAGCATGCACTGAACTTTGGCGAATTTGACGACTGAATCTGTTTCCCTTTGTTGGAGTTGTACCTAGGACCCATTTGATTGTTGGATGATCCAACATTCTTCTTACTCTGATTGAATACTTTTCTACTGGCATACAACCTCTTCAAATCACTTTCGGCTATATGGGCTTGCTGAACCATGGCCGCATAATTGGTATATGCAAAGGAACTTAGACTCTGAGCAATGTCTTCCCTTAACCCATACTTGTACCTATCGGTCTTCCACTTGTCATTGGGGGCATAGCCAGCCAAACCGAAGAATTGATACAATTCTTCAAACTTGGCGGAGTACTGACCCACCGTTAGACTTCCTTGAGTGAGAGTTAAAAACTCATTCTCCTTTTCGAACCTCATTGCCGTTGGAAAGAACTGCTCCAAAAACACTTGCCTGAAATGCTCCCAAGTCTGGGGAGTACCCATAGTCACCATCATAGCCTTAACATTAGTCCACCAGTTGTGAGCCTCTCCTTTCAGCATGTGGGATGCCAACCTTAACTTGTCCTCGTCTGTAACTTCCATAGTCAGAAAAATCTTCTCTATATCATCCAGCCAATGCTGGGCTTCCATGACAACCGGTCCTCCTTTGAACTCTGATGGCTTCATCTTCAGGAATTCTGAATAAACTTGCCTGGGGTTAACTTGCGGCTCTGGTGCCTGGTGAGGTTGAACTTGAGCATTCTGCTGCAATGCTACCATATCTTCCAGCATCTTTTGTTGTCTTTCCATCATGCCCTGCATCCAAGCAGCATGTGGATCGATTGGTGGGGCGTTCCTTGATCCTCCTGCCATAATTCTGCAAATGATACACCAAGTATTAAGTTGATCAGTCTCAATGTCTCTTAGCATCATAAGAAGCATAATGGCAGAGTTACTCAAGGGACAAAACCACCCTAGCTAATCTAAGCCCGACTAGGTCGAACTGCTCTGATACCATAATGTAACACCCCGATAATTTCTAACATATAGAACTACCGAAATGCACTAAATGGCATACATCAGAGTACTTCCTGTTATTGAAATATTGAACACAACTAAAACTGAAGACAATACATATCAAATGGTTCTCAGAACCTCATAAACTTCCTGAAAATGCTTAAGTTCCAAAGCTTAAGACTTGTACATAATCCTGGTGTTCAATACTCAAAACATAAAGTAGCGGAAACGATTTATAACTTATACAAGATTGTTATACAACCGATATCAAAAGTACTACAAAAGGACAAGGGCCTAAACAAGAAACATAAACTTCCGGACTCCTCGAGTCACACCTGCTAACCATGCTTGGTTGCCTTGGCCTTCCCCTGTTTCTCTGTATAAAAACCACAAATATGAAGGGTGAGATAAACATTATCTCAGTGAGTCCTATCGAGACCCCTGACCAACTCTAACGGTTTGTTATACTTGAATCTGAACTCGTGGCCCTAATAAGCGACCACGTGAATACATGATGTTTTCTCGTAACTTGTAGCCCTAATAAGCGACTACTCGTTACATTTCTGATTTTTCCTGATGTAGCCCTAATAAGCGACTACGGATCATATTTTAACATGAACTTAGCACAACCCGAGATATAATGCTAGACAATCTTGATTGCCCAATATCTACGGAAACCCCAACCCGAAATTCTATCCGAATAATGCTAGGGTCCTAGCTTTGGATTCATGACTCCCCTCAGCTAGGTATGCTAATAACTGGAGGATCGTCATCCTCGATATACACAAGGTATACCATCTACCTTTCCCCGAGGGAAAGTAACTTGATTTGTGTTTACATGAATTGAGAGTTTTTATGTCTTTATAGACTTACAATCAATTAGCTTACATGACATGATGAACTTGCAGTTCGTTATCTTAACATGATTGGACTCAAGGTCCGTTAACATTTCTTGACTTATGTTCTCTCGCGTTCTCTAAGTACGGTTTTCCGTTACGTTCATAACACACAAGTTTTCTATAAAACATGTTCGATACCATGATATCAATATCTCTACATTGTTGGGGAACCATGAGGAACGGATTAGAAGAGGTTTAGAATCATTTGGAATGGATAAAAAGGTACTTTGAATTTGGGAATCAGAAGGTTCCACACGACCCGTGCGGCTAGGCGCACGACCCGTGCGCGGTTGAGCAATTTGCAGAAAGTTTTCCAGAAGGATACGCACGACCCGTGCGACTATGCGCACGATCCGGGCGTTATCGTTCAAAATTGTAGGAAGTTCCAGAAACATACGCACGACCCGTGCGACTAGGCGCACGATCCGTGCGAGTTTTAAAAATCCAATTCTTGTAGCCTCAGATAGGGGCGCACGACCCGTGCTCAGAGGCACACGATCCGTGCGTCTCTATCAGTTTCTAGAAAACAGGTTTTTCATGAGTTTTTCCCATTCTGTTCCGATTCCAATATCCCTTCCGATCGATACCCAAACATAAACACACATTATAGCGGTATAATACAGCAGGCATATTCAATCCAATCCAGCACATTTCAACAATTTAGCACATCACTTATCATTTAAAATCACTGTTTTATAAAACGGTTTTCGAAAAGATGGATACTCAGAAAAACACACACATTCCCTAAGCGAGTTATAGAACTCACCCGAAGTGATGAAAATCACTCAAATTCTGAAACACTTGGAGTTCAACGACACCGAATTTACACAAACTCGCTCCGTAATTGTCCTTCTCGTTCTCCCAAACTCCACGCCCTCTCCAATTCGAATCCCAGCAATATGAGCTACTGACTCTCTTCCCTCATTACTTCAAACAGCAAGGTGATGTCTCCCAAGGTTCTATTCTAGCTCTAAGATGACATGCAAGCCACTAGAAGCACTACAACTCCATTTTTGCTCTATGGAGCTTTGTGGGTCGAAAATGGTGAATGAGTGAGGAGGAGGATGTTGATTATGAAGTTTATATCAGTTGGAAGAGGAAGGTGTAGGGATCATGATGGTGCAATCATCTCTAACATGCATCAAGGTTCTGGATTTCTCCTTTCCTCTCCTTCTCTTCCCCTCACTCGCGACTCTCCTCTCTATTCTCTCCTCTTTCTAAACCTTTTTCTGAAAACTGGAAATGAGGTGGGGTTGTAGTGTATTCAGCTGGGGGTAAGCCACTTAATGTAGGAAAAGACCCTTCTGCCCTCCTTCCCTAACACTTCCTTTAATTTCACTCCTAACCCAACAATTACACCTAAACTTCTATACTTAGTATGCTACATTAATCATACTTACACACAATCACTTATTTAACTCAACCTCACATATAATTAGCAATTATGCTAATTAATCAATTAGTGATAACCTCTTGCGCTAAATATTTCATTTAGCTAATAATTCACCTTAACCTTGTCGCTAATTTAATTAAATTAAATTAGCTAATTAGGGGATGTTACAACCCCAAACTTAAATCATTGCTTGTCCTCAAGCAACAACTCACATTGGGCACTGGGTTAGAATCAAAACACAATTTCAACAAATGAAATTCCACAAATCACCATTATTCAAGCATTCCATAACACTATGCATTCACGAAACCAAATTGCCCAAAATTTTTGCTAGCAAGCAAACCAAGCTAAAGCAACCAAAAATAACATGGGCAGCTAATCATCAACATCAACCCTCTCCTCACACGCTCACCAAAATTCACTCTTAAGCGTATATAGGGTAATGCGCTCAAATAACAATATATGTATATCTTACCATAGCACTACAAGAATTTTGGGGATTTCCGGCGGACAAAATCCGCCGGAAATGGACAAAATTCGCCGGAAAAAGGGCATTACCGGCGGATATTTTCCGCCGGAAATCCGTCGGAAATTCGCCCGCAGGTAACGGTTACCAGCGGATTTGGTGCCGGAAAATCCGCCGGTAACCACTCAAAAAACGACTGTAATTGCCTTTTATAATCCGCTGGTAATTTCGTAATTCCGCCGGTAATTACCGACGCCAAATCCGCCGGAAAAATAAAACAAACCGCCGGTAATTATTTAACAAAACCACCGGTAAAACATTTTAAAAATTAATTCATTTACAAATCCGCCGGTAATCTAATAGAATCCACCGGTAATGTTTTTTTGTATTAAAAAAAGTTTTTTTAATTCATTTATTTAAAAAAATAATATGATTTAATTTTTTAAATTTTTTTTAAAATATTTAAAATAAATATTATTATTTATTTAATTCGTTTAATTAACTCAAAAATAAATATTATTAATTTTATAATATAAATATTTATTATTTAATTAAATACTAATTAAACAAAAATTGAATAATGCTTTAAAATGATAAAATTTTCATAAACATCCATACAAGAAAGTACTAATTAAAATATGTATTACAAAATATAAATTAAAATATCTAATAAAATGACTAAAACCGCTAGTCATAGTAGCGATCGGGCGGGTTGTTGGTGGGGTCTGTATTACTTAACCATGTATAAAAATCAGTGTTGAGATCTAGATCTGTGTTGAGTTGTTCCTGGGGTTGCTCGGGCTGCTGCTGGGGTTATTGGGGCTGCTGCTGGGGTTGCTGCTGCTGTTGAGGCTGAGAGTTGAAACTAGAGTACGACTGACCATATGGGCTGTGGAAGGAAGGCTGGAAGACACCAGCGTACGGTTGAAAAGCACCGCCGTAAGGCTGCATCTGCTGCGGTGGATAAAATGATGATGATGATGGCATAGAAGGCCTCGGGTATTGAGACATACAATCCATTAAGTGCTTCCAGCGCTCCTCATTCAACCTTTGTAGCTCCGCATGCTGCTCCCGCATCTGCTGCATTTCTTGATCATGTTTGTTCTGTCGCTCTCCCATGTTAATCGCTCAATTTCTGCGTCAATAGCTGAAGATTGCTTAATTCTGAAGGCGTAGGGACATAAGAGCGACCGGTACTTCTTTCTAAAGATGATGGCCTCAGATTTGGGATAATGGAATTTTGGAAAGCAGGCGGGCCCAAACCACCAGCTCCTACTAACCGGCCACTTTTTGTTAGACCAACAGATTCCTTCCAAGCAATTTTATAACAAATAATTTTGTTGGACCAAAAGATTCTTTCCTTTCAACTAATAACATCAAATAACATTTTATAACAAATAATTTTGTTAACTAACCGGTAGTGAAGAGAAGTCTCTGACTTGATGCTTTCCGAACTCTTATGAACAAAACTTTCAAGCAAACTCCAAATCCCAAACTCCAATCAATTGCAAAACAAATAATAACAAAAAAATATTAAACTTATATTAAAAAACTAAATATTAAATAAAACAATCAAATATGAGTTCAAAACATACCTTAAACAAAACTTAAGAACAATCTCGCAGAGGGAAGAGAACAGAGTTCGAATAGAGTTCGAATAGAGTGGAGTGAGTGATTTGAGAAGAGAAAAGTGAGATTTCGGAAAAGAGAGTGGAGAGATTTCGGAGAAGAGTGAAGAGTGAAGAATAAGAGTGAAGAATGAAGAGTGTGGTCGTATTTATAAAGGAATGGCGTAACGGTTCTTTTTGTAATTCTGCCGGAAATGTCGATTACCGGCAAAATTTATGGCTTACTGACGGAAATGGTGCAACGGTACAAACACAACTTCCCAGAAAGAAATCCGCCGGTAATCGACAATACCGGCGGATTTTTTGATTACCGACGGATTTTGATTTTACCAACAGATTTAATTTGATTACCGGCGAATTTTTGAATTTCAAATTTTAAATATTATCCGCCGGAAGATGTAATTACCGGCGAATTGTTTTTAAATTTTTTACGCAAAAAATTTCTGCCGGAAAACCTAGTTAATCCGCCGGAAATAATTGATAAATCCGCCGGTAATTTACTGGGGGATCAAATCAGCCGGTAACGCCCAAAATCCACCGGTAATTTACTGGCGGCTTTATTCCGTCGGAAATGGGCGAAATTCTTGTAGTGTAGGCTTGAACAAAGTTCTAAGAAAAACAATCACACACAAATACTACACATATCATGAGGATTTTATTAGGGTTGTAATGGGGCTTGGGTCAGGGTGGATAACTTTTGGAATCTAAGCTTTCTTGATTGGAATTGACTTGAGAAATGCATTCTTCACTCTACTTACTCTCCAAACTTCTTCAAAATAATTCTCCACAAGGAAAAATTGTCCTTGTTATTAATTTCCCACAAGGAAAAATTGCCCTTGTCATCTTTTCTAAATATTTGTTGTGTTCTTTTTCTTTTTCATTTTTTTTGCTTTTTCTTTTTTTCTTGACATTTTTGGTACTTGTTTTTCTTCTTTTTTTTTACAACCTATTTTGGTATACCCACCCCAAACTTAGAACAGTTGCTTGTTGTTGCACCCGAAAAAGCCCCCGAGGGAGAGCCTTCCTCGTTCACAACTTTTTTAAAAAAACAATGAAGCCGCCACCAATATTTATTAAGGAAAATACTAGGAAAACCTTTTTTAGAAAGCGATTGGCCTTTGAAAACTGAGAGTTTTGGGTTCGGGGGTCGGTTACGCGCGGGGAAGGTATTAGCACCCCACACATCCTCTCTACTGAGAGGGAACCTTTAATTAAATGTGTGGTTTTAAGTGTTGATTTGAAAAATACCTAATTTGCCTCTTTATTTCTTATTGAAAAAGAATTAAAGAACTTAATGATTTTTTTTATTTTTGGCGAGAAAAGGGGAAAAAAAGGTTTTTTAGAAAAAGTGCTTGACGGGACATGGCCCGCTCCTACGTATCTCCCGGTGCGATGGAGAATTCAAAGCTACGTAGTTCTTGTTTGTCCTGAAAAAGGTTTTTGTTTTTTATCTTATTTAATTGTGAAAATCAAGCTTTCATGATGATCAATTGAGCAAAGGCTCAAAGTGATCACCATTAGCGCTCCATTGTTAATAATCATGCAAGCAAAGGCTTCACAAGACTATAAACAAAGTTTTTTTTTTTGATTTAGTGAAACTCTTTAGGAAAATTCAGGCATTCATGACGATCAATTGAGCAAAGGCTCCAAGTGATCACCACTAGTACCTCATTGTTAATAATCATGCAAGCAAAGGCTTCACAAGACTATTAACAAAGTTTTTGATTTATGAGAAACTATTTTGTCTTGAAGAGAATTGAATTAAATTAAAAAAACGAGAAAGGGGGGGTGAAATGGTAAAATAGGGTATTATTAGAAACAAGCGGTGGTATGAGTAAAAAGAAGGGGTGCATTTGGCAGCAGCCCAGCCCACTATAAGGCTGGCTAGCCCACGAAATTGTGGGCTTTCCTAGGGGGTTGCAGAATGGAATTGAGGGGGGTGTAAGTTGTAATCTGAGTTAAAACAAAATTAAAATAAAATAAAATAAAATTAAAATGAAATCGGAGGGGGGTATAAAAGGGAAATTAGGTTTTTTGGAAAACCTAATTCATTTCTCTCTCAAGTCTCAGCTGCGCCGCGCCCCCCCTAATCCTCTCTAACCCTAATTTTCCCTTTCTTCCCTCTCGCCGCCGTTCACCCTCGCTCCCTCATCTCCTACCCAAATTTTGCTTTCCTCTCCTCCCCATAACCGTAGATCCTCTTCTCCCTAATCTCTGCTTCCACCGTTCTCTGTTGTTAGAGAGGAGGATCCGAAATTTTCAACAACTTGGTCGACTGAGAGAGAGTGGTTACAGGCGAGGTTACGGTGGTTGGTGGTGTGATGGGTGATGGCGACAGTGAGAGGGTGGTTCGCGAGGAAGGTAGGGGCTGCGGTTCGGTTTATGGTGGAGACGGCGGCGTGGGGGGGGGGGGGGGGCGATCTCACGGCGGTGATGATGAGGTTTTGTTTCTGTGTTGGTTGCGAATGGACGGAGGCAGAGACGGTTCGGTTTGGGACATGGTGATGCACGGCGAAGCTACGGCTGCGGCGACGGTGGTTCACGGCCAACGGCCACCACCTACGATGGTCAGAATCTAAGGGTAAGTTCCCTTCTTTCTTCTGTTTTTGCGATTCTGCTTGCTTCTTCTTTTTCTATTTCTCTGATCTTTCATGTGTTCATGTCTGTTTCTAATTTTTTTTAATTTTTTTTTAATTTTCTTAACTAATTAGTTATTTATTTGAAGAGAAACTCTAAACCTTAATTTAACTAAACATTTGCCTAATTTCTTTTCCTAAAACAGATTAACAAAACCCTAATCTTCTAATCTATTTCCATTTTTTCTAAACAAAACTAATTCTGATTTTTACTAACTAAAACCCTAATTTTTCTAATTTCGTTTTATTTTGAACACTGATTTTGAACCCTATGTTTTCACAACTGAATGCATGTTTTTGAATTTTGTATAAAAAAATAAAAGGAACATCAACCTATATTCCAGCATAGACTTAGTTCAACATATTTGGAGTACAGAATAAATGAATAAAAAAAAAACAAAACATACATATTTATAGTCTATTTACAGATCCGAAGGAAAGGAGGGTCACCAACCTTAGTCTCGACCTGTTCTGGAAAAAGAAAAGAAAAGAAACTATTTTCGATCTGTTGCTGGTTACTTGGTTTACCGCTGTTGTTCTAGATTTGTAGTTGCTGCTACTGCCCCTTTGAATTTTTTTTTAGAACTTCAAAGGAAGAAACCACTGCTTTGGGATTAGGGTTTCAGTGTAAAACCCTAATCGTTTTTTTTTTGCTGTTTACCTCGAAAATCGTGTCTGTCCCCCCTGCTACTGCTGTTGACAGCTGATTTATACTACATTTCTAGGTTTAGGCATTAATTGTATTTTGACTGGGCTCTGAATATTTTTTCAGGTTTGGATCCAAGCCCATCAGCAGCTGTAGCAGCCTGGAGTGCTGCTAGGAAACCCTAATCTGCTCTTTAGATGCTCATTTTCGGATCTGGCCATTTTTGGCCCTTTTGATGTAATTTTTTTGTATTTTTTGGACATTTGGACTCCTAAACACTATTAAATTGTAAATAAAAATAAATAGAATTTTTTTTTGACATTTTTTTTTGTTGATACTATATTGCTTAAATAAATTATATAAACAAAATAAGATTAATAACAAGAAAAAGGAGTCGGGCCAGATACAAAGACGAGAACGGGCCAAACTAAACAAATACGCTAAAACGAGGCCCAAAAATAGAAAAATGGGCCTGTTGACTAAAAACGCTAAAAATTAACTTGGAATTGCATTCTTAAACCCAAATTGAAACGACAAGCCCAATCGCGAGAAGAATGACTTTGTTAGTCCCAATTAGGTTCGACTAAATCCGAATACGAAGATTAAAGTGAAGAACGCACGAAACGATCAATCCTTCGCGTGCATGCCTAATTTAAAACAACGGTATTTCGATTTAGTTGAACAGGGTCATTGAAATTGACCAGGATTAGTAACTGAGACGCCATACTGATAATTCTCGTAATCACGCGACTTCAAAACACGATTTAAGTAAAATAAACGACTAAAACTAGAAAAAGTAGACAGACAAAATTGGGGTATAACAGCTGCCCCTCTTTATTTGGATTTTGACAAGGAATATGAATTGGCCGAAACATATTCCGAGGCAAAATGGAAATAAAGAATCCAGAAATTATAACAATTTTGTCTACCTAGAGAAGCCTGAGTTTTCCTTTTCCTTCTCTTTTTTATTATTTTTTATTATTATTTTTTGTTTTATCTGGATTTTAACAAAGAATATGAATTGGCCGAAACATATTCCGAGGTAAAATGAAGATAAAGAGTAGACACTTTCGTGTCGATGCGAAAACAGTAAATGAACCCTGACGTGCGGGCAAAAAAGGTAAAACGGGCACTTGGCGTGCAGAAAGCGGTAAACGGGCACTTGGCGTGCAGAAAGCGGTAAACGGGCACTTGGCGTGCAGAAAGCGGTAAATGGGCACTTGCCGTGCAGAAAAGCGGTAAATTGCCCAGGCTGCCTAAAACCTGTAATCCTTAAACGAACTCTCGATGAATCCGAGTTTGCACGTGGCTTTGAGGAGCACGCTTCCTGTTGGCCTTTTCGAGCGACCGGGGGGATCGTCATCAGCTCCGGAACTGATATACTGATCAATGCACGGCGTCCACTGTATCTTAGGCTGATACAACTATTCCGTTGAACCTCACATGGGGTTGCGGTCCATCGCGTTGCTCGTACGCGACGTGAGACCTGGGCAGAAGGGAGCGATGATCTCTGTGCTCCGATCCGCAATGTGCGCTTGAGCGCTCTCTTTTCTTTTCTCTCTTTCTTTTCTATTTCTCTCTTTTCTTTTTTTTCTTTCTGAACTCCCAACTTGGGGGAACATTTTCTGGAATCTGGGGGCGAGGGCTAACACCGAAGTGCTCATCCTCTCTTTGTACCTGTAGCTGAAAATGAACAAATGCATGCAATGCAAATGCCATGATTGTTGTTTTCTTTTTTCTTATGATGAATGATGAGTTTCTTATTTCCTTTGTCTATGTCGGATGAATGCATGATCTTCTACTGTTCTTATATGCTTGATGAATGCAATGATTTTTCTTTTCTTCTCTTGTCTGTACGCAATGCATGATTTTCTTTTTCTTTTGCTTATGTCTGATGAATGCATGATCTTCTACTGTTCTTATAGGCTTGATGAATGCAATGATTTTTCTTTTCTTCTCTTGTCTGTACGCAATGCATGATTTTCTTTTTCTTTTGCTTATGTCTGATGAATGCATGATTTTCTACTGTTCTTATATGTATTTTTCTCTTTCTCTAGCTTCTCTCCTTTCTTTTTTTCTTTTCTTTTCTTTTTGTTGCTCTCTTGGCTCTTCTCTTTTCTCTCTTTTGGCTTCTCTTTTTGCTCTTTTAAGAATCATGGGTATGTGAATGCAAAGCTTTGGTGTTTGATGAATGCTCATGTATTTTAATGGAATGACAGATGACATGTAATGGAAAACTTTTTCTTCTTTGCCTTTTTTCTATGAAGTGTGAATATTGCTGATGAATAACATGAAATGATGAATGACATGGGATGCTTTAGCTTTCTTTTCTTCTATGAGATGCAAGTATTGATGTGATGCAACTGTATTGCTTGGATGTTTGATGGGATGATGAATGCTTTTCTATTTTCCTCTATGAAATGCAAACATTAATATGATGTAATGCTCTGATGTTTGATGCAATGATGATGAATGCTTTTTCTTCTTTACTATTTTCCTCTATGAAATGCAAGCATTAATATGGTGCAACTGACGTGAAACGTTTTTCTTTTTGCTATGTGATGAATGTACAAAATGTGAAGATGCAAATGTAATGCTTTGATGCATATGCTATAATGAATAAATTGAGATGCCTAGATGCGTGAGGTAGACATTTTTGTGATGATGAGGTGCGAGACTTTGAATGCAAGGAATTGAGATGATTATTGACCATTCTGTTGAAAAATTGAATTTGATTCAAACTCTGGTGTTCTCAAGGTTTTTATTTACAAACAACCTCACTTGTTTTCTCTTTCTTTCCATGATGACTGAATTTTAGATATCACGTAAACAACTTGTGTTCTCTCCTTTGAAGCATAATCTAGTAAGCATGCATAGGAGTGCAAATGTGAATGAATGAGTCAGTTAACTTGGAATTGGTTTAGGGTATGGACATTTATGGCAAGTGAAGGAATGACAGACATGGTTATTGCCGAAGCTTATGAGGGACCAAGAGATACAAGATTGCCCCAATTCAGGTCTTTGACGAGTGAATAACTTGCCCCTGTCTAGTGGTGACAACAACTAGGGGTGTAGAAGATGATGAATTGGGAACGCTTCGGCTCTTGGGATGAAAGCTGGAATGAAAGGGGTTTTGCTTCAACCCACAGAATTTGATGTTGCCCCAGTCATAACAAGGACAAAGCTGCCCCAATCAGAATGACAAGGTCTTGTTTGGGATAGTGAGTTGAGAGATTGCCCCGGTGAGGTTTTTATGGGAATGAATGAGGTGAAGGAATGGGAATGCACTTGCCCCACTTTGGAATGACATTGACAACTGGAGTGACATGGGATGGGCATTGAACAGACTTTCCCAAGACTAGGGTGTGTGGATGGTGAAGAGAATGCCCCAACTTTTGGGTCTGAGTGGTATTCTCAGTGCAAATCTTTGGTTCTCTACTGATGTCTTGACTTTTGGTGCGAAAGAATCCTTACCTGGTGATCACTAAACCTTGTTTTAATGCATCTTGAATGTGTTTTGGAGTGCAAGTCCCTCTTTTTTATTTTGTCAGCTTTCTTTTTCTGACTGTCCGTTTTTGCTTCCTCAGTTCTCTTTTTCTGAGGGTTTATTCTTTCTTGATCAGCTTTCTTTTTTTCTGATCGTTTGTTTTTCTTTTGAGCAAACACATTGTACATAGATAAGCTTGTTCGTCCTAAGATTAGAATTTGAGTGAACAAAAGCAATCGGTCATTGATCGGAATGGACTTTTCGGGATTGTGGTGTTTTGTGGAGGAAGGAGGGTTAGGCTTAATGAAGTGTTTGAGGCTAATGGGAGGATGAGTTTTGTTCGGCGTTGATTAACGGTTAATGGTCTATGAGGAATGACTAAGGGGTTTGATGTTGAGGCCAAAGGAAGTGTTTGAAGGTTTATGGAATCAGGTGTTGGAATGATGAAGTGTTTGAAGGTTTATTTAGACAAGGATCTCTTGTATTTTGTGGTAACATGTACCAGCTCACCACTTACATTTCTTTTGTATTTTCTTTTGTTTTGGGATTTTCATTTTTGAATCCCCCTTTTTTTTATTTTCTCTTTTTCCCTTTTTTTTGTTTTATGATTCTTTTCCTTCTTCGACTCGGGTGAGCTGATAAAAAGTGATACACTGTTTTTTTTTATTTGGGGTGATCCTTGTCTAGGGTGATTTTTGGATTTTGGTTTTTCTTGGCTCAAGGTGGGTAGGAAAGGGACTTTCTGGGATTTTGGGGTTTTTTGAGGAGATGGCCAAACTTTATTTCAAATCCCGATTGCTTATTTAACTTTAGAACAATAATTTATCTATCTTCATGTGTTTGCTCTTTTTTCTTTTTTTTTTTTTGGCCTTAATTTTTGCCTGGACCGCTCTTTGCGAGTTTTCAGTCCACCGGGCGCTCCTTTTTGCCTAGGCCGCCCTTTGCGGGTTTTCAACCTAGCGAGCTTGTTTTCTTGTTTATTATATTATTATTATTATTATTATTATTATTATTATTTTGAGAGACTTGCACTGAAGGAATATGATACCGACAAGGGAAATTAGTGATCACAGACTTGCCCCAGCATGGAGGACTTGAACCAAAAGTCAAATACGCACTGATGGGGAGAATATGCACCTTAGGGGTGGACGGGGCGGGACTAGACTTGGACGGGAAACTGTGGTAAGGGAGGAAAACCAACGGACCCAAACAAGAGAATGTACTCATAGCATGCACGCTCATTAGAAGAATGCTTCACGGAGAGTTAACATTAGTTAAAAATTTGTTTTTTCTTTGATACACTATTTTCAGTCTTTTTTCATAGAATGGATGGGATGCAGTGCTTTTGAAAGAAATGCAAATGAGCTATTGATTTGGAAAACTGAGTGCCTTGGAACACCTTGAGTTTGCAACCAAGTAAGGATAAACTTTTTCAAAAAGGATGATTGTCTCGCAAGAACGTCTCGCTTCTCATCACAACTCTTATTTTATGCAATGAATGTATGAACAAATTATGATATGCAAGTATGATGCAAATGCGTGGAGAATGACCACTCGAAGAGTGTGGCTTATTCTAAATAATTTTGTTATTTTTAATGCAAGACAAAATATGGAATGCCAATGCGAATGATGCAAGAATGATGCCCCCTTTTTTTTCAAAATGATTTTTATAGAGGCAAGACAAGATATGAAATGTCGATGCCCCCTTTTTCTTTGGAATGATGAAAGATGCAGGAATGATGTTTTTTTTTTCTAAATGATGATTTTTTTTTTTAAAATGCGTGGGAAGACATGGTTTTATTGAATGGAAATGCATGCAAAATGAGAGGTTAATGTATTTTTTTTTTCACGATGTGTGAAAAAGGACCACAATAATGCATGAAACGCGCTCCTAATAAGACACGATTTTTGGATCTTTCGAGAAAATTAGGGGAAAAAGCCTTAGTGAATGGAAGCGCACACGTGCGGAGAATGCACTCTTGACAGACCTACATGAGATAGAGAAAAATGCATGTATGCAAACATGATGAAAATGCAAAGAAAATGACCACTTGGGAAGTGGAATTGTTCTAAAAGACTTTCGAGTGTTTTTGATGCAAGATGAAAAATGAAATTCCTAGGCATGCAAGAATGATATTTTCAAAATGGTTTTTATTCTTTAGAGGCAAGACGAGATATGAAATGTCGATGCCACCTCCCCTTTTTTTTTGTAGAAATGATGACGTGAGGCAACCAATTGTCGTTACTCTGAGTAACTTGCATGAAACATTGAGTGGATCCTGACTCAATACTTCACGCAATATACTGAAATTCTTCGACATTTGGTTAACTCAAACTTATTCTCTTATTTGAAAACAAACCTCACTTGATAGGGTCCAAGTGCCCCGATATCGTGGAGTAACATCTCGAATTTGTAGTGCACAAACAAATTTGAGATATTACCCTTCGTCATTCGAAGGTGCACTTTTACTCATTGAGCTTTTACATGAAGAGCTTTTCAATTTTTCTTTGTTTAGAGAAAATGCATGCATTGGAAACCTTTCATTTTTTAGTTTTGGAACATGATTTTGAAAATTATTTGGAGATGCAAATGATTTATTGGAAAAAAAGTTTTAGAAAAATGTGCTTGACGGGGTATGACCCGCTCCTACGTATCCCCATTGTAATGAGGAATCAAAGCTTGCGTAGTTCTACTGTGTCTTTTTTGAAATAATGCTTATGCATGAATGTCTCATCTTGGATGAACTTGACGAGGATTTTTTTTTGCATGATTATAAATGAAATGCTTATGCTATGCAGATGATAATTGTTTATTGTTTTATCTTTATGTAATGAAAGGGAATGCAAGATGAATGGTTTTTTTTTTTTTTTTCAAACTTTTGTTAGATGCAAATGCAATGGTGCGAAACGATGTGAATGCGAAATGATGTGGATGCGAAATGATGTGTCATTTACATAAAAAGAGGGTAAGAAAGTAAGGATATTATTTTCTACGATTTTTGAAATAGAGTTTAAGAAAAAGGAATGCCTAAACTAATGCAACAAACAAAGGCGTGCCCCCATGTCCTACAAAGGGTGGGAATCCTAGGGTCTAAAGTCGACGAAAGGGGTAATCCTCCCATGTAGGTTCTAATCACTTCCTTACAATGGCAACCAAGAGCTAAAGTCTCTCTCATGATGGCACCCACAATCGTAGAAAGCTACCGAGTGTGAGGCATCATGACAAAGCGCACTCTTGGGCGAAACTTTTATGAGAGCCATACAGACAAAGGTCTACGAATGGCAGTCACTAATCGTTCCCACTCTCCTAGGTTTTGTTCAGACCTTGGGTTTTAGGCCCCACTCAATGCTCACAAGTATAGGATGTGAAGTGTGTGTCGAAGGCACAACACCTAGGAATAACTACCCTTCCCCACCTGCAAATGAAAATCCAGAGCAGTCCAGACAAATAGCATGTTGTTTATCCTAGGGTTCAATATCGATCCAATATAAACTAATCTAGGGTGCCAATAACAATGCACTACTTACCTCAAGAAAGGGAGCAAAGAAGAAGGGGACATGATAAGAAAGGGGAAGAAATGCATGAGGGAACTAAGCAAAGAAGTAACTATCTATTGCAAAAGCAAGCATAGAAGAAGAATGCACATGGATGTAACATGCTTATGAAAAAGGAAGAAGAAGAGAGGCAAAGCAAGATATTCAAATCAATCATATAAACCACACATTTAATTAATTAGGCTTGACCCACTTTTGAAAAAAATGTTTTTTAGTATCCCCAGTGAAGTCGCCAGCTGTTGCCCCCGAAAAAGCCCCCGAGGGAGAGCCTTCCTCGTTCACAACTTTTCTAAAAAAACAATGAAGCCGCCACCAATATTTATTAAGGAAAATATTAGGAAAACATTTTTTAGAAAGCGATTGGCCTTTGAAAACTGAGAGTTTTGGGTTCGGGGGTCGGTTACGCGCGGGGAAGGTATTAGCACCCCACACATCCTCTCTACTGAGAGGGAACATTTAATTAAATGTGTGGTTTTAAGTGTTGATTTGAAAAATACCTAATTTGCCTCTTTATTTCTTATTGAAAAAGAATTAAAGAACTTAATGATTTTTTTTATTTTTGGCGAGAAAAGGGGAAAAATAGGTTTTTTAGAAAAAGTGCTTGACGGGACATGGCCCGCTCCTACGTATCTCCCGGTGCGATGGAGAATTCAAAGCTACGTAGTTCTTGTTTGTCCTGAAAAAGGTTTTGTTTTTTATCTTATTTAATTGTGAAAATCAAGCTTTCATGATGATCAATTGAGCGAAGGCTCCAAGTGATCACCATTAGCGCTCCATTGTTAATAATCATGCAAGCAAAGGCTTCACAAGACTATAAACAAAGTTTTTTTTTTTGATTTAGTGAAACTCCTTAGGAAAATTCAGGCATTCATGACGATCAATTGAGCAAAGGCTCCAAGTTATCACCACTAGTACCTCATTGTTAATAATCATGCAAGCAAAGGCTTCACAAGACTATTAACAAAGTTTTTGATTTATGAGAAACTATTTTGTCTTGAAGAGAATTGAATTAAATTAAAAAAACGAGAAAGGGGGGTGAAATGGTAAAATAGGGTATTATTAGAAACAAGCGGTGGTATGAGTAAAAAGAAGGGGTGCATTTGGCAGCAGCCCAGCCCACTATAAGGCTGGCTAGCCCACGAAATTGTGGGCTTTCCTAGGGGGTTGCAGAATGGAATTGAGGGGGGTGTAAGTTGTAATCTGAGTTAAAACAAAATTAAAATAAAATAAAATAAAATTAAAATGAAATCGGAGGGGGGTATAAAAGGGAAATTAGGTTTTTTGGAAAACCTAATTCATTTCTCTCTCAAGTTTCAACTGCGCCGCGCCCCCCCTAATCCTCTCTAACCCTAATTTTCCCTTTCTTCCCTCTCGCCGCCGTTCACCCTCGCTCCCTCATCTCCTACCCAAATTTTGCTTTCCTCTCCTCCCCATAACCGTAGATCCTCTTCTCCCTAATCTCTGCTTCCACCGTTCTCTGTTGTTAGAGAGGAGGATCCGAAATTTTCAACAACTTGGCCGACTGAGAGAGAGTGGTTACAGGCGAGGTTACGGTGGTTGGTGGTGTGATGGGTGATGGCGACAGTGAGAAGGTGGTTCGCGAGGAAGGTAGGGGCTGCGGTTCGGTTTATGGTGCAGACGGCGGCGTTTTTGTTCGATCTGGGCTCGCCTCGCGACGTGGGGGGGGGGGGGGGGGCGATCTCACGGCGGTGATGATGACGTTTTGTTTCTGTGTTGGTTGCGAATGGACGGAGGCAGAGACGGTTCGGTTTGGGACATGGTGATGCACGGCGAAGCTACGGCTGCGGCGACGGTGGTTCACGGCCAACGGCCACCACCTACGATGGTCAGAATCTAAGGGTAAGTTCCCTTCTTTCTTCTGTTTTTGCGATTCTGCTTGCTTCTTCTTTTTCTATTTCTCTGATCTTTCATGTGTTCATGTCTGTTTCTAATTTTTTTTAATTTTTTTTTTAATTTTCTTAACTAATTAGTTATTTATTTGAAGAGAAACTCTAAACCTTAATTTAACTAAACATTTGCCTAATTTCTTTTCCTAAAACAGATTAACAAAACCCTAATCTTCTAATCTATTTCCATTTTTTCTAAACAAAACTAATTCTGATTTTTACTAACTAAAACCCTAATTTTTCTAATTTCGTTTTATTTTGAACACTGATTTTGAACCCTATGTTTTCACAACTGAATACATGTTTTTGAATTTCGTATAAAAAAATAAAAGGAACATCAACCTATATTCCAGCATAGACTTAGTTCAACATATTTGGAGTACAGAATAAATGAATAAAAAAAAAAAAAAACATACATATTTATAGTCTATTTACAGATCCGAAGGAAAGGAGGGTCACCAACCTTAGTCTCGACCTGTTCTGGAAAAAGAAAAGAAACTATTTTCGATCTGTTGCTGGTTACTTGGTTTACCGCTGTTGTTCTAGATCTGTAGTTGCTGCTACTGCCCCTTTGAATTTTTTTTTAGAACTTCAAAGGAAGAAACCACTGCTTTGGGATTAGGGTTTCAGTGTAAAACCCTAATCATTTTTTTTGCTGTTTACCTCGAAAATCGTGTCTGTCCCCCCTGCTACTGCTGTTGACTGCTGATTTATACTACATTTCTAGGTTTAGGCATTAATTGTATTTTGACTGGGCTCTGAATATTTTTTCAGGTTTGGATCCAAGCCCATCAGCAGCTGTAGCAGCTTGGAGTGCTGCTAGGAAACCCTAATCTGCTCTTTAGATGCTCATTTTCGGATCTGGCCATTTTTGGCCCTTTTGATGTAATTTTTTTGTATTTTTTGGACATTTGGACTCCTAAACACTATTAAATTGTAAATAAAAATAAATAGAATTTTTTTTTGACATTTTTTTTTGATACTATATTGCTTAAATAAATTATATAAACAAAATAAGATTAATAACAAGAAAAAGGAGTCGGGCCAGATACAAAGACGAGAACGGGCCAAACTAAACAAATACGCTAAAACGAGGCCCAAAAATAGAAAAATGGGCCTGTTGACTAAAAACGCTAAAAATTAATTTGGAATTGCATTCTTAAACCCAAATTGAAACAACAAGCCCAATCGCGAGAAGAATGACTTTGTTAGTCCCAATTAGGTTCGACTAAATCCGAATACGAAGATTAAATTGAAGAACGCACGAAACGATCGATCCTTCGCGTGTATGCCTAATTTAAAACAACGGTATTTCGATTTAGTTGAACAGGGTCATTGAAATTGACCAAGATTAGTAACTGAGACGTCATACTGATAATTCTCGTAATCACGCGACTTCAAAACACGATTTAAGTAAAATAAACGACTAAAACTAGAAAAAGTAGACGGACAAAATTGGGGTATAACACTTGTCCCCAAGCAACCCCAAACTTAACTCATATCTAAGGATCCATAATGACAACACATTCCTCAATTCCAGAAAAAAAAGGCTTGTAATGAGGTTTGTAACCAGAAAAAAAAAGGATTTAAGGCTCAAATGGGCTGCTCAAAGGTCAAGATTTAAGGATAGGAATTTTAAGGCTCTAGCTACCAAGAAAATAGAAGTCCTCAATCATGTATTTGTGTGTATATGCGATGCAAAAGCAATCAAGAACTAAGTTCAAGTTCTGAAGAAATACACATGCACGGACACTCACAAATCAAGGAATTAAGTGTTTCGGTTCAAAAGCTCAGAGGTTGTGAGAGAGTCAAAGTAATGAAATAAATGCACATTGTTTTCTTGTTATACCATGCTCAGTTGCTGAGAATCATTTTTTTTGGGACAGCTGGGTGTTCATCATGCACATGCTAACTTAACTTATTAAATGGTGATACGTAAGGAATTTAAATGCAAACAAGTGTTCAAACTCAATCACCCAACAACCCTCAAAGTCATTAATCAACCAAGTTAACTAGAGTTATGGGGTGTTACTACTCACACATCACAGGCAAGTCTAACAACAATTCAACAAAACACAGTACGAGACTTATATAGAAAGGACATTACAAAAAATAAAATTAAGTAAAGTAAAATGAAAAAGAGAAGAAATAGAACACTCCCTCACATGGGTTGCCTCCCATGAAGCGCTTGTTTATCGTCCTAGGCTTGATGTTGAGGCGATTCTTCAATTTGGCTCAGGTGGAGGACTCAACTTCTCAGGTTCCTCCTTCAGTGCTCCTTGGGTACCTTTTCTTTTAAGCTTAAGTTTCTTCTTTCTAGGAGTTGCATGAGGGGGGAATAGAACGTGTAACACTTTAAATTTCACAACATAGTGATCAAACAGGCATTAACACAATAGCATAACTCAGTATAACCTGCTCATATTATTGGACCAATTTAAAAATTAAAAGCAGAATAAAACCACTTTCTCGACTTTGAGATAAATTTTCTCAAACCTAACTTCGAAATAAGTACTTTAAAAGTACATAATCATTATATAATACAAAACTACGGTCCAACTACGAAACACGGTTATAATATCTACATAACCTTGAACAAACTTCAAGGATTGAAATCACTCAGAATGATCTTCTATCAGCTAAGTAGCTCAAGTCTCTACTACTTCTCCTCAGTTTGCTTTCCTTTGCCCTGTGAATCTGAAAACACCACATAAAAAAATAATGATATTACCAATCTCAATGAGTTCTTTCGTACCCCCTCACTGTTCTTCTCTCGGTGTTTTCCTTGTCTGTGAATTATCCTTGTCTATGAACTGTTCTTGTTCATATCTGTCTTTTATTCTTATCAGTGGCTTAGCATAATCCGTGAAATAATGCCAGATATTCTAGAATACCCAATTTCAACGGAAACCCCAATTCGTATAGCTATACGAATAATGCTAGGGCCCTAACTTCGGGTTCATGACTCCTCTTAGCTAGGTATGCTACATGAACTCGGGATCGTCGTCCCTCTCAATATCTTTTATCATTATCTCGGACATTAAGTATGTTACTCGACACGAGGTCGTATCCTTTCTTATTATTACTTGAACATAGACTCTTAAGTCTATTACTTGACATTTAGTCATTTTCTCTCTCGATACAAAACTATTCGGTTTGTACCTAAACACAACATGAATTCTTTTCTTGTTTATAACATAAAACATAAGAGATTCGAGGCCTAAAAACATGCAATCATCAATGGGAAGGGGTAAGGAAAGGATCGGGAGAGGTTTGGAATCGAAAGGAACAACTTTGGACGCATTTAAGATACGGTGGCAGAAGTCGGGGCCCGGACTGGGCCCCTTCACGCACGGACCGGGCTCATTGCAAAATCTGCAAAATGAGCATCAGCAGGGGACACACGGTTCGGGCCTCTGGGCGCACGGACCGGGCCCATTTGATAGCATTGCAAATTTGTTCGTTTTCGTGAAAATCCGCCTTCCCGTTCGATTCTGATACTCGTTCCAATCGATTCCTAACACAAATACAGTCCATAACAGTCACAAAGCAACATCGAAAACATGTCCAATCAACATCAAACAATCAATCATAACAATAAAAAACGAGTTTGACCAAAATAACGATTATCGATTTGTAAACGAAAACACAAAACGTTAAACGCATACCAAACCGAAATAACACATGCCAAAATAGTTTTTCCTCGAATAAAACTTAAACCGAGTAAGAACTCACCTTCTAACAGCGAGAACAACGATCAAACCGAAATGCCAAATTTCTCAAAAACCCCCTCAATCTAGCTTGGGCTCGCTCCTAATCATCTAAGAATCATTAAAATCATCATACAACTCAAAAAATTCATCTCATCACACTCTCTAACTCACTATTTTCGCAACCTAATGGGAAATCGAAAATAGAAGGGGTGATGATGATGACTTTAAGCTAGGGTGTGGGTATCCTTCTCCTCCTCCTCCTTCTCCTTCTCCTTCTCCTATCTAAGAATCATTAAAATCATCATACAACTCAAAAATTTCATCTCATCACACTCTCTAACTCACTATTTTCGCAACCTAATGGGAAATCGAAAATAAAAGGGGTGATGATGATGACTTTAAGCTAGGGTGTGGGTATCCTTCTCCTTCTCCTTCTCCTTCTCCTTCTCCTTCCCCTTCTCCTTCTCCTTCCCCTTCTCCTTCTCCTTCTCCTTCCCCTTCTCCTTCTCCTCCTCCTCCTCCTTCTGCTTCCCCTTCTCCTCCTCCTCCTCCTCCTCCTCCTCCTCCTCCTCCTCCTCCTCCTCCTCCTCCTCCTCCTCCTCCTCCTCCTCCTCCTCCTCCTCCTCCTCCTCCTGCTTCTTCTTCTTCTTCTTCTTCTTCTTCTTCTTCTTCTTCTTCTTCTTCTTCTTCTTCTTCTTCTTCTTCTTCTTCTTCTTCTTCTTCTTCTTCTTCTTCTTCTTCTTCTTCTTCTTCTTCTTCTTCTTCTTCTTCTTCTTCTTCTTCTTCTTCTTCTTCTTCTTCTTCTTCTTCTTCTTCTTCTTCTTCTTCTTCTTCTTCTTCTTCTTCTTCTTCTTCTTCTTCTTCTTCTTCTTCTTCTTCTTCTTCTTCTTCTTCTTCTTCTTCTTCTTCTTCTTCTTCTTCTTCTTCTTCTTCTTCTTCTTCTTCTTCTTCTTCTTCTTCTTCTTCTCTTCTTCTTCTTCTTCTTCTTCTTCTTCTGCTCCTCCTCCTCCTTCTTCTTCCTCCTCCTCTTCCTCCTCCTCCTCCTTCTTCTTCTCCTTCTTCCTCGTCGTCTTCTTCTTCTTCTTCTTCTTCTTCTTCTTCTTCTGCTCCTCCTCCTCCTTCTTCTCCTCCTTCTTCTCCGCCTGCTCCTCCTTCTTCTTCTCCTCCTCCTTCTCCTCCTCCTCCTCCTCCTCTTCTTTTCTTTTCTTCTTTTTCCTCTTCTCTTACTCGATCTCTCTCTTTCTTTTCCTCCCTTTCTTTTCTTTTCTTTTATATGTTATTATTAAATAACTTATATGGGTGAATTTCCCAAACTAACCCCACTCTACACCTTAATTCTCTAATAATTCCTAATTAACTCAATAACTCATTAAGATATTAACTCAATTTCGTAAAACCTCCAACATCAAACAATCATAAATAATCAACTTACTCAAACATCAAAATGATTATATTATTTATTTTATGGATGTTACAGAACGGAGGATCCACTGATTGATTTCTCCCCTCTTTTTGCGAATCACCCTCTTTTTGCTCAAAACTATTGATTTCTCCCCTCTTCTTAATGAACATGGAAGGAGGGAAAAATTGTTCAAGAAATTTGTCTTCAAGATCATTCCATGTAGTGATGCTACCTTCGGGTTGCGAATCAAACCACTCTTTGGCTTCATCCTTCAGAGAGAAGGGAAAAAGCCTCAGTTTCTAAGCTTCATCAATATTACCATCCACTTTCACTGTTTCACAATGTTGTGAAAAATTGGTGAGATGCTTGCTTGCATCTTCACATGGTCGTCCACCAAATTGCATCTCCCTCAATTCACGGAACAGTCCTGGATTGATTTCAAACCTATTCACGGTTAACGGTTGATGAGCAATCGGTAACCTCTGCCTGTTTGTGCCACGATTCCCATAGTCTCCAAGAATATGTCTCACTGGTGGGTCAGTCATATCTTCAATCACAGGAATCTCAGATACAATCTCTCTTTCTCTTACTGCTTCTTTTTCTTGGAGTTTCCTTTCTCTTGTAGCCTTTCGATTAGCCTTTGCAGTCTTTTCAATTTCTGGATCAAAGAGAAGGTCAGCTGAGGCAGTGCCTCGCACAAACAAAGTTAGAGCAAGAGTAAGTGACTAAGAGATAAAAATAAAATAAAATGACAAGAGATTAAAATTCAATCAAGAAATTAAAAATTAAGCTGATAAAAATTTGGCAGTCCCCGACAACGACGCCAAAAACTTGATGGGATCACGGCAAGTGTACCGGATTGTTGCAAGTAATAGTAGAGAAAGACCGAGTGTCAAACTCAGGGACTGCGGTTAATTATCAGTTTAGCAATTTAACTTCTAAATTGAAAAGGGACTAAATTGAATTTGTTTGACAAGAAATTAAAGTGAAAAACAGTAAATATTTTTAGTGATTTTAATTTATAATGATAACAAGAACACAAGTTGAATTTGTATGAATTATTGGGGACGAGCTTCAATTTACTTCACTCTTATATCTAAAGAATCAAACATGTCATTTAACTTATTTTATGAGCTATGATCAAATTGCTATAATTATTCTAATCCAAATTCCTTAGGTAAAAGAACCTATATTTCTAATAAAAATCCCTAATTCCTTAGGTGACCTTAAAATGAAATAAGCAGTAATAACAATAATTATCCTATGATTATGAATAACAATGACTATTCCTAGACTAGAGATAAACAAATTTTAATTCTCAAGCATATGTAATTCAAATGTCCATTCACAATCACATATCATAAACCATCCTAAGAGTGATCAAATCCTAGAAAGCATTAAGGACAGAGATTGACACATAAATCATAACATTCATTCAAATAATTAAGGTTTCATTCAACAATATAAGAGATTTATAAATTGTTACTCATCCCCAACAACGGAAAATTTAGCTAGACATAGAAATAGAGATAACAATTAAAAGAGAAAAAGGGAGTGAAAATAACTCCATGAAAAGATGAAGATGATCCGAGTTCCATCGGCTCCTCCGCTATCTCGCTCACGGTGATTGCTAGGTTCCCAACTTTTCTCCTCCAAAAAACCACTTCCAGTCGTCAAACTCTTTAGTGCCGAATGTACTGTTTTTTCCTCTTTTATTCCTTCGTGCTTCAATCCCTAATAATCTGCCACTTTTTCCTTTCCACGCTTCCTTCCTTAATTCTTGTTTGTTTCCTCTTTTTAATTCCTTGTGCTCCACTCTACGTTTTTTGCTTATTGGACTTCTGGTCCTTCTTTTTGTTGGGCCCCCAATGGTAATAGGTTAATTTTTCTCCTGCACAATACTCACACCACGTGAGTGGACATTAAGATCAACACAAGTTAGATAAAAATGCTTAATAATTATGATTCAATTTAATTATAATCATCAAAATATTTTAAGAGATTAATCATGCCCAGTTAACATCAAATTAAGACAAAAGCAAACTATAAGTCTAGAGTATATGGCAATTTTCCCTTAATGAATAATAGAAAAATTAGATAATTTAGAGAATTATCAGTTATGAACCACCTCCTAAGCCTATAGTACTGGATCCCTGAGGCTGCTATTGCTGAACTAGACTTCTCCCTAAACCCCTTCTTGATCCAAATCCAGAACCTTCCATTATAGAACCTTAACACTGAAAGTGGTCACACCCTGCTCAACAAGGTTGGAAGAGTGGTGGAAGTTGAAGATCCATTGGTGGATGGCAAGCTAGTTAGAGACTTTATGCGAGGAAAAGTCATGGTGGATGTCACAAAACCCCTCCCAATAGGGTGCTGGATCCCAAGAGTGGGCTTACCTAAACCGTGGGTAATCTACGGGTTTGAAAGGTTACAATACTTGTGCTTCAACTGTGGGATAATAGGACATGAGCAAAAACAAGGCTAAAGTGCTCCCGGGGTCCCTTATATTTATTTAAAGTAACGAATTAGTCCTTTATGTTTTTTTTGTCCCAAATAAGTCCTTTATCTTTCAAATTTTTGACACATAAATCCTTTTCCTTTAACAGTGCTGATTTATGTGTCAAAAAAAAGGATTTATGTGTCAAAAATTTGAAACATAAAGGACTGATTTGGGACAGAAAAGGATTTATGTGTCAAAAATTTAAAACATAAAGGACTGATTTGGGACAAAAAAATGATAAAGGACCAAATCGTTACTTTAAATAAAGATAAGGGACCCCGAGAGCACTTTAGTCGCAAAAACAATGCAAACTCCCAAAGGCCATGGCTAACTTCAATGACTCTCTCCCAAAATATACTCAAGCCCTATGTGTACCTGCTGCAAGACCAGTAGCCAACATGCTAGAAGAGCATCAGAAAAGAAAGGGCAAGCACATTAACCCTCAAAGCACACTTGTTAGTAAGGAGCCTACCAAAACTACTACTGAACTAGAGCTTCAGGCTTTCTACAATGAGGTTATGGGTAATGTGTATAAATGGAAAGGGAATAAGGATGATTTTAGAAGATTCATAAATGGCTGCTTCCCAACTCAGCCCCCCCCCCCATGCAAACTATAAATTCTGCTACTAGAATTCAGAGCCCTAGCATTAGCAGTCATAATCCCCCTAGGGTGTGCCAAGACAATCCAAGTAAGGTGCAGTTGCCCTCACCCTTCTCAACTCCAAAGAAAAGCAACTTTAATATGACATCAACTGGAGAAGGAGGCCAACAGAGTCACCCTAGCACTGATGCATGCCCAAGTGTGATCTAGGAACCAGGGGAGGTCCTGGAAGGGCTGGCAGCTACAGAAATAAGAAGAATGAAGAACAGACCTGATGTCCCCTCCCTAAACAAACTCCAAGGGAAAAAAGCAATAAAAATGGAGTAGAGGAAACTATTAACAAACACTGCACAAGTCCAAGTCAAAGGTAAGATGGTACTAGATGAGAATCAAGACAAGACAGAAAAGAACTATCAAGAGGACAGCCCCACATCAGAGGAGAGTGTACAAGTAGTATACTCAGATGATGACATTAGTGAAGAGCTGAGGACTTTCATTAAGACCCTGTATCCATACAACAAAGGGTATGGGGGTGAAGAATCAGAGGAAACTAAATGTATAGAAGAAAAGCAGACTGAGGCTGAAACTGGAAAAATAGCAGAGGAGGCATCAGAGAGCTCCATGAGTAAAGATCCCAAACCAGACATCATCAAGGAGTCCCCATACTATGTTGAGTTCCCCCCAGAAGCAAGATATGAGAACTCTAAGACCATCACTATCCAAGAGGCTGAGGAAAACCAACTGGCTCTTTCCTTAACAACTAGCATGGTCCTTAGGAAAAGAAACTTGGCTTTGTTACATAATGATGACCAAACCAGTGAGCAAAGCAAAGAAGGAAAAAAGGCTAAAGTTGAGGCTAGTGGTCAACAAATGTGGTGCCCTAAACTAGATGACATGGTAAATTCTGCTTGGGTCTTTTTTCAAAGGCTGAGGAGGCGGGCCTACCCATGCCCCCACCCCCCAAATGACCTGCATCAGCTGGAACTGTCGTGGTTTGACGGCTGCCACGACCAATAGGGAGCTTAATAACCTATTGCATGTTCACAAGCCAGCCGTGGTCTTCTTAATGGAGACAAGAGCAAAAAAATCTAGAGTTCTAAGAATAAAGAGGAGGTCCAGGTTTCAACATGCTCATTGTGTTGAAGCTGTGGGAACTTCTAGGGGACTAGCTCTCCTATGGAATGACTATTATGATATTCAAGTGACTGATAGATGCCTGAATTTTATCCATGCTTTCTTGATTGAAAGGAGGACTGGTAAACACTCTGCCATAACCTTGACATATGGCAACCCTACATTCCAGCAAAGAAAAAACTTATGGGGAAAAATGTTACTGCTTTAGCCTCAGACACAACAGTCTTGGTGTTGCTTAGGGGATCTGAATGAAATGCTACACTCTCATGAGAAAGAAGGCTCTAGACACATTGAGGCTAAGAGGATTAACCTCTTCAAACAATTCATTGATGATTCTAATTTGATGGATATTGATCTACAGGGGTATAAGTTTACATGGATAACCAACCCTAGAGATGGAATAGTGACTAGACAGAAGATTGACAGATTCCTAGCTAATTGGGAGTGGAGAAGGCTATACCCACATGCCATTGCCACTTCTATGCCCATAGTTAACTCTGACCACTCCCGAATAGTGCTACAGCCAAACCCACCCCTATCTAGTGGTGTCAGCTTCAAGTATGAAGCTTTTTGGGAAGAGAATGAAGAGTGCAGGAATGTTATCAATGCTAGTTGGGAGAGAGAAGTTGAGACTGCTAACAGTGATTTAGAAAGTGCAGGTGCTGAGGTAAATAAGAAGCTAAAAAGATGTCATGGTAATCTAATTAATGAGGTGGAGCAAACAAACCTTCAAGAATGCAGGCAGAGAAATATCTAAGCTAAAGGTTACACTCCAGACAATCATGAACCTCCCACAACACAGAATCAATTGGGATGAGGTGAAGGAGATAAGATAGGAGATTGACCAGCTATGGAGACAGGAAGAGTCATATTGGAGCCAAAGATCTAGAGTAAGATGGCTAAAGAGGGGGACAATAACTCTAAATTTTTTCATGCCTCCACCCTCCAAAGAAGGAGCAATAGACTAGAAAAGATACAAGATCAATAGGGCACCTGGTTGGAAGGGCTTCATCAGATTAAGTCAGGTATAATGGATTTTTATTCTAACCTATACACCTCTAATCCTATTAACAATGTTAATGAGTGCCTTGAAAGTGTTCCCCAGTTGGTTTATGAAGATATGAATAATGCCCTATTGGCTCCTATCTCACCTTCTGAGGTAGAAAAGGCTGCTTTTTCAATGGGATCCCTAAAGGCTCCTAGCCCAGATGGATTCAATGGCTTGTTCTATCAGAAAAATTAGGACACTTTGAAAGGAGACATAACAAATGTAGTTAGGCAATTCTTTGATACAAGGCACCTAGAATCTGAGTTCAATGACACAGTGGTGGCTTTAGTACTGTTGCGCCCGAAAAAGTCCTTGAGGGAGAACCTTCCTCGTTCACAACTTTTCCTAAGACAATGAAGCCGCCACCAATATTTATTAAGGAAAATATTAGGAAAACCTTTTTTGGAAAGCGATTGGTCTTGCGAAACTAGAGAATAGGGTTCGGGGGTCGGTTACGCGCAGGGAAGGTGTTAGCACCCCACACGTCCTCTCTACTGAGAGGGAACCTTTAATTAAATGTGTGGTTTTAGTGTGTTGACTTGAAAATACTTAACTCTGTCTCTCTACTTCTTATTGAAAAATTCTTAATGAAAATCTTTACTTATTATGAAAAAAGGGGAAAATGGGTTTTTAGAAAAAAAAAAACGCTTGACGGGACAAGGCCCGCTCCTACGTATCTCCCGGTGCGATGGAGAACTCAAAGCTACGTAGTTCTTCTTTGTCCTGAAAAAGTTTTTGTCTTTTATCTTTTTAGTGAGTTTTCGAAATAGGACGAGCATTTAGTGAATGATTAAACTAACCAAGGTTATGGGTAATCACCGCTAAGTACTCTTAAAAATGAGAGTCACTACCGCCAGTCAGACGAACAAAGGCTCTGATTGACTATTAGTAGCGACTCGTTTTTATTATCTTTTTTGAAAGTGATTTTCGAAAGAGATTGATTGGCACGAATGATCAAACTAACAAAGGTTATGATGGATCATCATTTATTATTCTTTTGGGAAAAAGACATCGCCACCAATGGCTAGACGAACAAAGGTTCTGGTTAGCCACTAGCGACGATGGGTTGAAAATGATTTTAGAAAGGAAAAGGTTTTTGTTCTGAAAATGATCTTGGTCTGCAAAAGTGATTCTTTTTTGTTATGAAAATAACTCTTTTCTTTTTATTATGCAAATGCAAAACTTTTTATGGTTGCGCTTGACGAGAATGTGACTCGCTCCTACGTATCCCAAATGGGAATCAAAGCGACGTAGTTCTAACGAGCTTTGAAAAATCTTTTTGAAACGTTTTTTGAAAATGGAAGCTTTCATGATGATCAAACTAACAAAGATTATGATGGGTCACCGCTAATAACTTGTTTTTGATTCTTTGATACTTAGAAAAATGCTTTTTGAAATTGGACGCGTTCATGATAATCAAACCAACAAAGGTTGTGATGGATTATCACTAGTAGCTTGCTTTATGTTTACGAAAATTCTTTTGAAATCGAGGCTTTCATGACAATCAAACCAACAAAGGTTGTGATGGATTGCCACCAGTAACCATTTTTATGCCGGGTAGTTTAGAAATGAAAACAATGAGTGCAAGAAAGAGTTAGTGAATTCAAGCATGACACGATCATTGGAATCAAATCATTAAGCAACAACATTTGAATTTGCAAACAAAGATCAAGCCTAAACTATACATATTAGATCACAACACAAAGGTAGGCTAGGAAGGAACTTGAGTTGGGCATTTAAGCAAGAATACAAGAGTAGGCAAGATTGAACCTAAATGCACATCTAATGGAAGATGCTAGGTGAGAACCATACTCAAATATTTCTACAAGATTCAAAGGAATCTAAATGCACATCTATTGGAAGATGCAATGTATGGAATTGACCTATCTAAGTGTTGATGATATTCTTATATGAGAGTGGACAATGAAATTGTTAGCTTAAGGAAAAGAGTTGCCTCAATCATGATCATGGGCAAGCATAAGCAAGCAATATATTTAGCAACCAAAGTATCAAAGAATGTTGAATTACTTTAGTCAATCCTCACACTTAAGATTAAGTGCACAAGTGCACAAGTGTGAATCACCTTGCCAATCATCAACAAAAACAAGTTTATTAAAGCAAACCCAAACCCTAATTTTTTTATGTTAAAACCTAGGAGCATACATACCCTAAATCAACTATTATTCATCCCCAAATCATGAAATAGACAAAAGCATTCGAGAACCCTAAACCTAGGCCCATGGCCGAATGTCATCATGCTTGAAATGAGTTTCTTATTTTGTGAAAGTTATGCAAACAAGAGTGAATATGCAAGGAAATGTGAGAAAACACAACAACAACTAGCAAATCACATTTTTATGAGAGTATACGAAATACAACATGCCATAAAACAACATTTTATTTCATGAAAGGCAAGGATTAAGATCAACACAAATCAATATTTATCAAAGGGTGAGAAGCACCAAAAGCACCCAAGCCTCCCTAAGTGCTTGTCAAAGTTCTTATGACACTTCTCACCAACAACAATCAACAATATGAGAATATGAAGATGATAGGATGAATGCTTTTTATATTTTTGAGGGAATACTCAAAGATGATGCAAGGTTTTAAGGATTACCTTAGCTCGGAGCTAGAGAGTGAGATGAGAAGATGAAGCTAGACACAAATCAACAATACTCCAATACTCTTCAAAGAAGTACCCACTAGATGATGAAGCTTGAACTTTGAATGAGGAATGGAGGGAGTATGTGAAAGAGGGATGCAAATGAGGTGAGTTGTTTGTTAGGGTTTTTTTGGTGTAGGAGAAATGGGAAGGTTCCTTTGAGATGAAAGAAAAACAAGAGGAAGTGAGGGTGAGGAGGGGCTACGGTTTCATGAGTTTTTTGGGAGGAGAGGAGTGAGTTGTTCTTATTGAATTTCCTTGGGAGGCCAAAGATCTAATGGGTTTAAAGTTGTGAGAGGGAAGTAAAGAAATTAGTGTGTATTTAGTGGTGTGGATAGAAGGAAGGTAAAAAATATGTTGTGTATTGAATGTTATTGGACTCAAAGGTGTGCTTGTAAAAGAAATGATGAAAGGCTTGATGTGGGCTGATGGTGATGGTGGCGTTGAGCATGAGGATGGAGTGAGGGAAGTAAAGAAATTAGTGTGTATTTAGTGGTGTAGAGAGAAGGAAGGTAAAAGATATGTTGTGTATTGAATGTTATTGGACTCAAAGGTGTGCTTGTAAAAGAAATGATGAAAGGCTTTTTGTGATGTGCATTTGATGGGGCTGAAGTGAGGGGTGGCGTGGAGCATGAGGATGGAGTGAGGGAGGTTGTTTGCTTGTAAGATTAGTGCTTACTTTAGCCAAAAATGGATAAAAGCAAAAAGCACCTAAAAAGGAATTAGCCCTAATTCTAAAAATACAATAAGCATCCAATATTATTTTGTTATTCATTTTTTTTATTTTGATTTCAGATTTCCATTTTTAATTATACATATTTTGAGCCTTTTTGAAAGCGGGAAAAAAAACCGTTATAATTGACCAAAATACCCTTTTTGACTCTAAAACCCTAATTTGCCCGAAAAATGCGTTCCAACCCTAAAAATGATTTCAAGAACCTTGGAATGCCTTCTAGGATCCGAAATGCAGTGCGTAAGGCTCTTCGCTCTTCAATTTATTTATTTTTTGTGGAAAATTAGGGTTTTGACCTAAGCCGAACAAAATTGGGGTATGACAGCTGCCCCTCTTTATTTGGATTTTGACGAGGAATATGAATTGGCCGAAACATATTCCGAGGCAAAATAGAAATAAAGAACTCAAAAACTATACCAATTTTGTCCACTTGGGGAAATCCGAATTTTCTTTTTCCTTTTTCTCTATTTTTCTTATCTTTGTTATTTTTTTCTTCAGAAAGATAGACACTTTTGTGTCGATGCAAAAATAGTAAATGAACACTGACGTGCAGACAGAAAAGGTAAAATGGACACTTACGTGCAGACAGAAAAAGTAAAATGGGCACTTGCGTGTAGAAAGCGGTAAAATGAGCACTTGCGTGCAGACAGAAAAGTAAAATGGTCACTTGCGTGCAAAAAGCGGTAAATTGCCTAGGCTGCCTAAAACCTGTAATCCTTAAATGAACTCTTGACGAATCCGAGTTTGCACGTGGCTTTGAGGAGCACGCTTCCTGTTGGCCTTTTCGAGCGACCGGGGGGATCGTTATCAGCTCCGGAACTGATATACAGATCAATGCACGGCGTCCACTGTATCTTAGGCTGATACAACTATTCCGTTGAACCTCACATGGGGCTGCGGTCCATCGCGTTGCTCGTACACGATGTGAGACCTGGGCAGAAGGGAGCGATGATCTCTGGGCTCCAATCCGCAATGCGCGCCTGAGCGCTCTCATTTCTTTTCTCTTTTTCTTTTCCTTTTTTGTTTCTCTCTTTTCTTTTTTCTTTTCTGAACTCCCAACTTGGGGGAGCATTTTCTGGAATCTGGGGGCGAGGGCTAACGCCGGAGTGCTCATCCTCTCTTTGTACCTGCAGCTGAAAATGAACAAATGCATGCAATGCAAAATGCCATGATTGCTGTTTTCTTTTTTCTTATGATGAATGTAAACGTAATGAATTTCTTTTTTTCTTTTGTCTATGACGAATGAATGCATGATTTTCTACTGTTCTTATATGCTTGAGGAATGCAATGATTTTCCTTTTCTTCTCCTGTCTGTATGTAATGCATGATTTTCTTTTTCTTTTTATGTGTGATGAGTGCATGATTTTCTCCTGTTCCTATATGCCTTTTTCTCTTTCTCCAGCTTCTCTTCTTTCTTTTTCTTTCTTTTCTTTTCTTTTTGTTGCTCTATTGGCTCTTCTCTTTTCTCTCTTTTGGCTTCTCTTTTTTTGCTCTTTTAAGAATCGTGGGTATGCGAATGCAAAATTTTGGTGTTTGATGATATGTAATGCTCTTGCGTTTTGATGAAATGGCAGATGACATGCAATGGAAAACTTTTCCTTCCTTGCCTTTTTTCTATGAAATGTGAATATTGCTATGAAATGATGAATGACATGGGATGTTTTAGCTTTCTTTTCTTCTATGAGATGCGAGTATTGATGTGACGCAACTGTATTGCTTTGATGTTTGATGGGATGATGAATCTTTGGTTCTTTTTGTTTTATGGAATGCAAACATTACTATGATGTAGACGACACTGAATGTTTTTGTTTGTTTTTTTTTTTGGCATAGGGACCTTAGGATTCTTGAGTGATCAATTCAAGTGTCCTATCGTGATGACTATTTCGAATGTACATTCGACTTAGTCTCCTACTTATTGAAAATGATTTTGTATTTTGAGACTTGATTTGATGCCTGATGCAATGATGATGAATGCTTGGTTTGCTAGAAAGAAAGCCCTTGGCGTGCTGATGAGAAATCAGTAAATGAACACTTGGCGTGCTTATGAGAAAGCAGTAAATGAACACTTGGCGTGCTGATGAGGAAACAGTAAATGAGGATGAACACTTAGCGTGAACCACTTGGGACCCGAGGGCATTTGAACTCCGAACTGAAGGAGTGACTGGGAATGAGATTTTGAGACTGACAAGTCCAGGATGACTGACTTGAGAATCAGATTGAAGATTGACACTTGAAGTGCCGATTCTTAGAACTAGGCATGGGGATTAACATCTTATGTTCATCCGCATTTTGCTTAGCAATGCAATGAATGACACATGTAATGCAGACATATGCCATGATTGATGTCTTGAATATTATGGAATGCTTTTGTTCTTTTGTATCTGCTTCTTCTTTGTAGCTTATGAAATGCAAATATCAACATAATGCTTTGATGTTTGAATGCAAGTGTATGCGGTGATTGATGCTTCGATGAATGGAATGCTCCTGTTCTAACTTCTGTTTGTCTCTTTTTGCTTCTTCTATGAAATGCAAACATTAATATGATGCAATGCTTTGATGTTTGATGCAATGATTTTTGTTCTTTTTCTTTTATGGAAATGCTAACGTTAATATGATGCAAATGCACCGCTTTAATGTTTGAGGATTGAATGACAAAGGAATGCCTATGAAATGATGAATGATATGGAATGCTGGATGACAGGGAATGTTTCTGTTCTTTTTGTTGCTTGTTTGGAGTTTGCAAGTGAGAGTCAACACTGGATGTGCTCATGAAATGAGGATCGCCTGAGATCAAGGAAGTAGCTTTGAATTATGGACACAAAGGCCTGGTTTATGGGTCAACATATGTCTGTATTGATCTAATGGTCTGAAGAATTTTGATGATGCAATGGCGCATGCAATGATTAGCATCTTGTGGAATGGTGAATGACATGGAATGCTTTTGTGTTTCTCTTGTGGTTTCTTTTCTTTGTTTTCTTTTTGCTTTCTTTGCTTTTTCTATGAGGTATCTGATGCAAAATGTAATTCTCTAGTGATGAATGACATGCAATGATTTTGTTCTTTTCCTTTTTATGAGGTGCGGACATTAATATGATGCCAATGCAATGAAAAGATTTCTGCTTTTTCTTCTTTACTATTTCCCTCTATGAAATGCAAGTATTAATATGGTGCAACTGACGTGGAACGTTTTTTCTTTTTGGTATGTGATGAATGCACAAAATGTGAAGATGCAAATGTAATGCTTTGATGCATATGCTATAATGAATAGATTGAAATGCCTAGATGCATGAGGTAAACATTTTTGTGATGATGAGATGCGAGACTTTGGACGCAAGGAATTGAGATGATTATTGACCATTCTGTTGAAAAATTGAATTTGATTCAAACTCCGGTGTTCTCAAGGTTTTTATTTACAAACAACCTCACTTGTTTTCTCTTTCTTTCCATGATGACTGAATTTTAGATATCACGTAAACAACTTGTGTTCTCTCTTTTGAAGCATTGTCTAGTAAGCATGCATAGGAGTGCAAACGTGAATGAATGAGTCAGTTAACTTGGAATTGGCTTAGGACATAGACATTTATGGAAAGTGAAGGAATGACCGACATGGCTATTGCCGAAGCTTATGAGGGATCAAGAGATACAAGATTGCCCCAATTCAGGTCTTTGCTGAGTGAATAGTTTGCCCCTGTCTAGTGGTGACAACAACTAGGGGCGTAGAAGATGATGAATTGGGAATGCTTCGGCTTTTGAAAGGGAAGGTGGATCAAAAGAGATTTTGTCTCAACCCATAAAGTTTGATGTTGCCCCAGTCATAACAAGGACAAAGCTGCCCTAATTAGAATGGCAAGGCCTTGTTTAGGATAGTGAGTTGAGAGATTGCCCCGGTGAGGTTTTTGTAGGAATGAATGAGGTGAAGGAATGGGAACGCGCTTGCCCCACTTTCGAATGACATTTCAAATGGTTTCTTTGAGTGTGGTTGTGAAAGGCGACAGAGTTATGGTGATGGTTATGAACTGAGGGTGATATATGAATGGGGTGGGCAATGAACAAACCTCCCCAAAGTTGAGAGGTGAAGGGAATGCCCCCTAGTACACACTTTTGGTTTTCTTTAAGAACAACTCAAATGCAATGAAAGTTTTGACTTTTTAGTATGATGAGAGGCTCCACTTGGTGACCACTAGACCTTGTTTTAATGCAACACGAATGCATCTTGGAGTGCAAGTCCTTCTTCTTTTTTACCAACTTTCCTTTTTTGATTGTTTGTTTTTTCTTTTTGAGCAGCTTTCTTTTTTCTGCTTGTTTGTTTTTTCTTTTGAGCAAACACGTCGCAAATAGATAAACTTATTTGTCCTAAAATCAAAACTTGAGAAAACGAAGGCAATTAGTCATTGATCGGAATGGACTTTTTAGGGTTGTGATGTGGAGAAGGGGGTGATTGAGCTTAATGAAGTGTTTGGGGTTGCTGGGGAGGATGGGTCTTATTCGGTGTTGGCCGATGGTCAATGATTTGTGAAGGAGATGGTTATTAAGTTTGATGAGGTGGTTGAAGGTTTTAAGAAAGAAGAGATGATTGAACCCAATGAATTAAGGGCCTTTTTGGAAGGGGAAGTGATTGAACCCATTGAATCTGAGGGCCTCTTTGAAGGGGAGCTCTTATGCTTCATGACAAAATGTATTGACTCTTGATTTATACTCCCTTTGTCTTCCTTTCTTTGTTTTGGGATTCTCCTTTTTGAAACTTTGTTATTCCCCTCCTTTTGTGGATTTCCTTTCCTTTTGACTTGGGTGAGAATGATATACCATCTTTGATGTGGAATTAACCCTCGTCCAGAGTGATGGGGATATCTTGGGCTTTTCTTGGCTTAAGATGGGTAACAAAGGGTATTTTTGTGATTTTGAATCTTTGGCTTAAGGGGGGTAGGAAATGGGCTTTCTGGGATTTTAGGTTCTTGAGGGTATGGAGAGGTGGCCAAATTTCAAATCCTGATTGCTTATTTCTGTAAGACTTAACTTTAGGACAATAATTTATCTATCTTCATGTGTTTGCTCTTTTGCCCTAATTTTTGCCTGGACCGCTCTTTGCGAGTTTTCAATCCACCGGGCACTCTTTTTCGCCTAGGCCGCCCTTTACGGGTTTTCAACCTAGCGAGCTTATTTTATCTTTTTATTTATTATATATTTTTTAGAAAGATTTGCACTAAAGGAATATGATACCGACAAGGAAAATTAGTGATCACAGAATTGCCCCAGCATGGCGGATTTAAAGTGTTAGTGAGAATGAACCAAAAAGTCAAGTATGCACCGATGGGAGAAAATATACGCTTTATGGGTGGACGGGGCGGGACTAGACTTGGATGGGGAATGATGATGAAGGAAATTGACTGACTCAAACAAGAGAAACTGCACGTGGCATGCATGCTTACTAGAAGAACGCTTCACAGAGAGTTAATATTGGTTAAAACATGATATGAAAACTTTTTTTTTTGATGAACTGTTTCAGTCTTTTATCATGGGATGGATGAGATGTAATGTTTTTTTTTTTTTAAGGAAATACAAATGAGCTATTGATGTGAAAAACTGAGTGCCTTAGAACACCTTGAGTTTGCAAATGAGTGAGGGTAAACTTTTCCAAAAAGGAAAGATTACTTTGCAAGAACATCTCGTCTCTCATCACAACATTATGATGTATACATGATGAAAATGAAATGCATGAAAGCATATCCACTTGAAAAGTGTGATTATTCTAAAAGTTTTTCTTTTTGATGCTTTCTTTTTGTGCAAGACGAAATATGAAATGCCAATGCATCTTTGGATGATGAATGATGCAAGAGGCAAGACAAGATATGAAATGCCGATGCCCCCTTTTTCTTTCGAATGATGAAGGATGCAGGAATGATGCTTTTTCTAAATGATGATTTTTTTAGAGGCAAGACAAGGTATGAAATGCCAATGCCCCTTCTTTTTTGAAAGATGCGTGTATGGAGGGATGATGTATTTGAACTAAAGTGATGAGGTTAATGAAATGATGCATGAATGCTACATTTTGAATAAATTTGATGATGACTTTTGTTCATGATTATGAATGAGATGCTTTCTTGTTTTCATTTTTTTTTTTGTGCAATGAAATGCATGATACTCACAATGATTTTTTTTTTTTAAAAATAAAAAAATGCGTGGGAAGACATGATTTTTATTGAATGGAAATGCATGCAAGATGAGAGGTTAATGTATTATTTTTTCATGATGTGTGAAAAAGGACAACAATAATGCATGGGACGCGCTTCTAATAAGACACGATTTTTGGATTTTTCGAGAAAATTAGGGAAAAGAAAGCCTTAGTGAATGGAAACGCACACGTGTGGAGAATGCACTCCTGACAAACCTAAATGAGATAGAGAAAAATGCATGTATGAATTTTATCAAGTTTTTGTTTTATGCAATGCAAATGATGTCTTCATATGAAAATGACGGCGATAATGCGACTTGACATGCATGTGAAAGAAAATAAGATGAAAACATTTTTTCGGGTTTGGTGACTGAAATTTTGGGAACATCACCTCATGTAGCCCGGTAAAAGAAAAGACTATGATGATTTTTTTTGAAAGTTTTGCTCTTATGTAATGCAAGGATGTATGCAAATGATGATGTGAGGCAACCAATTGTCGTTACTCTGAGTAACTTGCATGAAACATTGAGTGGATCCTGACTCAATACTTCACGCAATATACTGAAATGCTTCGACATTTGGTTAACTCAAACTTATTCTCTTATTCGAAAACAAACCCCACTTGATAGGGTCAAAGTGCCCCGATACCGTAGAGTAACGTCTCAAATTTGTAGTGCACAAACAAGTTTGAGATATTACCCTTCGTCATTCGAAGGTGCACTTTTACTCATTGAGCTTTTACATGAAGAGCTTTTCTATTTTTTCTTTGTTTAGAGAAGACGCATGCATTGGAAACTTTTCATTTTTTGATTTTTAGTTTTGGAACATGATTTTGAAAATTATTTGGAGACGCAAATGATTTATTGGAAAAACGGTTTTAGAAAAATGTGCTTGACGGGGTATGACCCGCTCCTACGTATCCCCATTGTAATGAGGAATCAAAGCTTACGTAGTTCTACTGGGTCTTTTTTTGAAATAATGCTTATGCATGAATGCCATGTTTTGGCTGAACTTGGCGAGGAGCTTTTTCTTCTTTTTTGATTATAAACGAAATGCTTAAGCTATGAAGATGATAATTGTTTTATCATTTTTATGCAAGATGAATAATTTTTTTCAAAATTGGAACTTTATTTAATGCAAATGACGCAATGATGTAATGATGCAATGATGCAGGATGCAAGATACTTCTTTTTTTTGAGGTTTCTGCATAAGGAGGGTATTCACGGGAAAAATTTAGAAAACTTTCACACTATATGCCACCTCATATAGGTGTTTAAGGGAAAATCATATCTCTTTTTTTTTTATTTTTGAAAATCTTTGAGGGAAAAATTAACTGGACGAAATGCAACAATGCAGCACACAAAAGGGGGTAGAACCTATGATCTAAGGCACTTTGGGGATAATCTTCTCATGTAGCTCTATTCACACCCTCACAAAGGCCATCAGAGCCACAGTCCCTCTCATAAAAATCCCCGTAAATGCAGCAAACTGCTAGATACGAAGCATCATAAAAGAGCACAACTCTGATTGAAACTTTCGCGAGTAGCCAAACGGACAAAGGTCCTGATGGGCTCCCACTACTCGAATCCACTCATCCTATGGTATCCTAATAGACCTGGGTTATGGTCTCTTTCTCTAATCATATAGCCTCAAGGTACAAGTGTGGGTGTGCGAAGGGCATTTCCTTAAAAAACTACCCCGCCTGTAAATGAAAATCCAGAACAGTCCAGACAATAGAAAGCAATAACATGTCGTCTACCCTAGGGGTTCAATACCAATCAAATACAACTAATCTAGGGTGCCGACAATAATGCACTACTTACCTCAAGAAAGCGAGTAAAGAAGAAGGGGACATGACAAGAGAGGGGAAGTATGCATGAGGGAACTAAGCATTTAAGCAAAGTAACTATCTATTATTTTAAACAAAAGCAAACATAGAAGAAGAATGCATATGGATGCAACATGCTTATGAAAAAGAAGAAGAATAGAGGCAAAGCAAGATGTTCAAATCAATCACACAAACCACACACTTAATTAATTAGGCTTGACCCACTTTTGAAAAAAATGTTTTTTAGTCCCCAGTGAAGTCGCCAGCTGTTGCGCCCGAAAAAGTCCCCGAGGGAGAACCTTCCTCGTTCACAACTTTTCCTAAGACAATGAAGCCGCCACCAATATTTATTAAGGAAAATATTAGGAAAACCTTTTTTGGAAAGCGATTGGTCTTGCGAAACTAGAGAATAGGGTTCGGGGGTCGGTTATGCGCAGGGAAGGTGTTAGCACCCCACACGTCCTCTCTACTGACAGGGAACCTTTAATTAAATGTGTGGTTTTAGTGTGTTGACTTGAAAATACTTAACTTTGCCTCTCTACTTCTTATTGAAAAATTCTTAATGAAAATCTTTACTTATTATGAAAAAAAGGGGAAAATGGGTTTTTAGAAAAAAAAAACGCTTGACGGAACAAGGCCCGCTCCTACGTATCTCCCGGTGCGATGGAGAACTCAAAGCTACGTAGTTCTTCTTTGTCCTGAAAAAGTTTTTGTTATGAAAATAACTCTTTTCTTTTTATTATGCAAATGCAAAACTTTTTATGGTTGCGCTTGACGAGAATGTGACTCGCTCCTACGTATCCCAAATGGGAATCAAAGCGACGTAGTTCTAACGAGCTTTGAAAAATCTTTTTGAAACGTTTTTTGAAAATGGAAGCTTTCATGATGATCAAACTAACAAAGATTATGATGGGTCACCGCTAATAACTTGTTTTTGATTCTTTGATACTTAGAAAAATGCTTTTTGAAATTGGACGCGTTCATGATAATCAAACCAACAAAGGTTGTGATGGATTATCACTAGTAGCTTGCTTTATGTTTACGAAAATTCTTTTGAAATCGAGGCTTTCATGACAATCAAACCAACAAAGGTTGTGATGGATTGCCACCAGTAACCATTTTTATGCCGGGTAGTTTAGAAATGAAAACAATGAGTGCAAGAAAGAGTTAGTGAATTCAAGCATGACACGATCATTGGAATCAAATCATTAAGCAACAACATTTGAATTTGCAAACAAAGATCAAGCCTAAACTATACATATTAGATCACAACACAAAGGTAGGCTAGGAAGGAACTTGAGTTGGGCATTTAAGCAAGAATACAAGAGTAGGCAAGATTGAACCTAAATGCACATCTAATGGAAGATGCTAGGTGAGAACCATACTCAAATATTTCTACAAGATTCAAAGGAATCTAAATGCACATCTATTGGAAGATGCAATGTATGGAATTGACCTATCTAAGTGTTGATGATATTCTTATATGAGAGTGGACAATGAAATTGTTAGCTTAAGGAAAAGAGTTGCCTCAATCATGATCATGGGCAAGCATAAGCAAGCAATATATTTAGCAACCAAAGTATCAAAGAATGTTGAATTACTTTAGTCAATCCTCACACTTAAGATTAAGTGCACAAGTGCACAAGTGTGAATCACCTTGCCAATCATCAACAAAAACAAGTTTATTAAAGCAAACCCAAACCCTAATTTTTTTATGTTAAAACCTAGGAGCATACATACCCTAAATCAACTATTATTCATCCCCAAATCATGAAATAGACAAAAGCATTCGAGAACCCTAAACCTAGGCCCATGGCCGAATGTCATCATGCTTGAAATGAGTTTCTTATTTTGTGAAAGTTATGCAAACAAGAGTGAATATGCAAGGAAATGTGAGAAAACACAACAACAACTAGCAAATCACATTTTTATGAGAGTATACGAAATACAACATGCCATAAAACAACATTTTATTTCATGAAAGGCAAGGATTAAGATCAACACAAATCAATATTTATCAAAGGGTGAGAAGCACCAAAAGCACCCAAGCCTCCCTAAGTGCTTGTCAAAGTTCTTATGACACTTCTCACCAACAACAATCAACAATATGAGAATATGAAGATGATAGGATGAATGCTTTTTATATTTTTGAGGGAATACTCAAAGATGATGCAAGGTTTTAAGGATTACCTTAGCTCGGAGCTAGAGAGTGAGATGAGAAGATGAAGCTAGACACAAATCAACAATACTCCAATACTCTTCAAAGAAGTACCCACTAGATGATGAAGCTTGAACTTTGAATGAGGAATGGAGGGAGTATGTGAAAGAGGGATGCAAATGAGGTGAGTTGTTTGTTAGGGTTTTTTTGGTGTAGGAGAAATGGGAAGGTTCCTTTGAGATGAAAGAAAAACAAGAGGAAGTGAGGGTGAGGAGGGGCTACGGTTTCATGAGTTTTTTGGGAGGAGAGGAGTGAGTTGTTCTTATTGAATTTCCTTGGGAGGCCAAAGATCTAATGGGTTTAAAGTTGTGAGAGGGAAGTAAAGAAATTAGTGTGTATTTAGTGGTGTGGATAGAAGGAAGGTAAAAAATATGTTGTGTATTGAATGTTATTGGACTCAAAGGTGTGCTTGTAAAAGAAATGATGAAAGGCTTGATGTGGGCTGATGGTGATGGTGGCGTGGAGCATGAGGATGGAGTGAGGGAAGTAAAGAAATTAGTGTGTATTTAGTGGTGTAGAGAGAAGGAAGGTAAAAGATATGTTGTGTATTGAATGTTATTGGACTCAAAGGTGTGCTTGTAAAAGAAATGATGAAAGGCTTTTTGTGATGTGCATTTGATGGGGCTGAAGTGAGGGGTGGCGTGGAGCATGAGGATGGAGTGAGGGAGGTTGTTTGCTTGTAAGATTAGTGCTTACTTTAGCCAAAAATGGATAAAAGCAAAAAGCACCTAAAAAGGAATTAGCCCTAATTCTAAAAATACAATAAGCATCCAATATTATTTTGTTATTCATTTTTTTTATTTTGATTTCAGATTTCCATTTTTAATTATACATATTTTGAGCCTTTTTGAAAGCGAGAAAAAAAAAACCGTTATAATTGACCAAAATACCCTTTTTGACTCTAAAACCCTAATTTGCCCGAAAAATGCGTTCCAACCCTAAAAATGATTTCAAGAACCTTGGAATGCCTTCTAGGATCCGAAATGCAGTGCGTAAGGCTCTTCGCTCTTCAATTTATTTATTTTTTGTGGAAAATTAGGGTTTTGACCTAAGCCGAACAAAATTGGGGTATGACAAGTACCTAAAGTCCCCATGCCTGAGTCTATTTCCCAATTACGACCTATAAGCTGCTGTAACTACATCTACAGAATCATTTCTAAAGTTTTTGTCAATAGGCTTAAGCCCTTCATGAATAACTTGATCTCCCCTCAGAAGAGTGCCTTTGTAGGGGTAGACTTATTCAAGACAACCTAGTTGTGGCTCATGAGGCATTTCACTTCCTAAAAAAGAAGAATGAAAGTGGAGGCAGGGAGCTGGCTCTCAAGCTTGATATGAACAAAGCTTATGACAGAATAGAATGGAACTTTCTGGAGCCTGTTCTAAAAAAGCTAGGGTTTAATTCTCTGTGGGTTGAGAGGGGCATGACTCTTGTGTCCTCAGTTTCATACACCTACCAAGTCAATGGCTTCAAAACCAATAAGCTCACACCTCAAAGGGGGCTGAGACAAGGGGACCCCATATCCCCATATCTCTTTATTCTTGCATTTGATGTTCTCTCTAGAATGATTACTGATGCTTATTCTGTTGGAAACTATAAAGGTATAAAGCTGGCCAAGAAGGCACCCACCATAACTCATATTTTCTTTGCAGATGATGCCTTAAATTTCTCTCAAGACTCTCCTGATAGTGCTGTTAATCTAATGGGAATCCCCAACAAGTTCACCTCTGCATCTGGGCAGAAAATTAATAGTACAAAATCATGTATGATTTTTGGAAGCAGAACCCCTGAATCTACTAAGAGGAATATTACTGACATGATAACCATTCCATTTTTGGATTCTTCAGGGATGTACCTAGGTATTCCAGCAGAATGGGGAAGATCTAAAGTGAAGAACCTTCAATGGCTCTATGAAAAGGTCCTTAATAGGATGAAGGGGTGGAAAGGTAATCTACTAAATCCTGCAGGGAAAGAAACTCTTATAAAGGCTGTCATTCAATCCATTCCTAGTTACATTATGCCAATAGCCAAATTACCTAAAACCTTTTGTGACAAATTGACTAGTTCAGCAATTAGATTCTGGTGGAGCAAAGCAAGGAACCAGAAAGGGATACATTGGAAAAGGAAAGATATCCTGTGCTCCCCTAAAAGGGAAGGAGGTATGGGGTTTAAAGACTTTGATCTTATGAATACTTCCTTCTTAACTAAACAAGCTTGGAGAATAATCCAAGACCCCTCATCTTATTGGGAAAACACCCTCAAAGGGATATATTTTCCATCTACAGGTTTCTGGATAGTTAAAGACAAACATGGAAGCTCTTGGATTTGGAAAAGCATGCTAAAAGGGAGGGACCATCTAAAGTATTCTGGTAGATGGACTGTGGGAATAGGAGAACAGATATCTATAGCTGAAGATAACTGACTTGCATCTGGGGAGAAAGCTAAGCTATTACCAGGAGTCACATCCTCCCACCTAGGTGACCTGGTAAGAACTGATCATACTTGGAACATCCAAGCTTTACAATCTACCCTCCAGCCTGAGTGAGCTATTAAAGCTATTCAAACTCCTATCTCTTGGTCTAACCCCAATGATACTCTGTTTTGGCCCAATACCTCTGATGGAAACTACTCTATAAAGTCTGGTTACAAAACTTTATGTCAAAATAGACCTACAAATCTAACTAATGCCTCTACTTTTCAGAACATTCCCCTAGAATGCTAGAAATTATTCTGGGGGGCAAGAGTCCTACAAAAAATCAAGCACTTTACTTGGAAAGCCTATCATAATGCCCTCCCAACGAGGGAAAACCTATGTAAAAGGAAAATCTTTAGAGATGACTTATGCCCTATATGCAAACAGCCTTGAAACTATTGAACATATGCTGCTCCTATGCCCCTCGACAGAACTAGTATGGTTTAGGACAACAATCTTTCCAAAGCCTACATCCAACAATGTCATTAATCTAGCAAACTGGCTCGTTTTCCTAGATGCTAATTGGAAACATAATGACTTGGATGGTGAACGACTACTGCTCTTTGTTTGCAGGCCATGTAGTCTATATGGAAAGCTCGAAATCAAGCAGTCTTTAATGATAGATCTCCTAACCCTACAGAAACCCTTATCTTGGCCAAAGTTCATGATGCTTAGTTTATTCTAGCTACTAGTAGTGTCAACAGCTCAAATCAGGGTCAAAACACAGTGTCTTATGCTCAACAATGGAGACCACCAAGAGAGGGCTACATCAAAATAAACTCAGATGCTGCATATGTAGAGATCACAAGGGTAGGGTACTCACCATGATAGCTTCATTCCTTTATGCTAGCTCACCACTGATAGCAGAAGCCCTAGCTCTCCGGGAAGCTGCGAATCTAAGCAACAATCTTCATATCAGAAAGGCGATCTTTGAAGTGGACAATATCAGGCTCACCAATGCATGCAGAAGGGAAACACAGAACCGTGAGATTCAAGGGATATTAGATGACATTCACAACATCCAAACGAAATTTGAGGTTTGTGGGTTTACCTAGACTGGGAGAGAAGGCAACACTGCAGCACATGAACTCACGTCACTATGCTTCAATGGTAGATGGACGAACAACTGGAGCTCGCACATCCCGAAATCGCTTTGATAAATACTTGTACGCGAAGCCTCATGCTACGCCTTTTGTGATGACGAGACATTAATTGAGGGCAAAGGAACCATTAATTGAAGTTGAAAGGGTAGATGAGGGTAGATGCAAGCCTCTCTCTTCCATGATTGAAAAACTGCCAAATTAGGGTTGAAGTTGGGTGTGCGGTGGAGATGCGGGAAAAAATGATACTAAAAGGGTGTAAGTTGTTTGGCTAACTGGAGCGGGTACGTGAACCGGGCTACTAGCGGTATTATTGGTCTTGTTGGGCTAGACTGTCCACTAAGGCCTTTTTAGTTTTTTTTTTTGCATTACTGGGCCATCTTTTAGCCTTAAACTATATTGCTGTATGGCCTATGCCCATTATCTATGAAATGTTACACATTTTGACCAAAACAAAAAAAACAAAATTTTCTAGGGTAACGTTTTTTGTATCCCCACTCCTAACCCATTTACCTCCACATTTTCAATTACTAGCATTTTTACGTTTATAAAAAATCACCAATTTCCAGATTTATCTTTAAAGGTAATTCCGAAATGTATTATTTAAAAGTATTTTTCGGGATATTTTTTAATACATAAATTCGTAGTATATTTTTGATATGTTTTTTCGGATTTGAAATATATTATGGACTTATGTTTCATAACATAAATCCGGGATTAAAAATTAAATTATGGTTTTAATATCTAATTTTAGTTTAAGTTTTTTTTCTTTGTTAAAATATTTTTATCAAACAATAATATATTTTAAGCTTATAAAATAAGGCGTTCAATATTTACATAGATTGGATTCCAATAACATAAATTGGTTAATTGTGTGTAATAAATAAACTAGGTCATTTAGTTGCTAGTTTAGTTATTTGGGTGCGAGTGTGTATTAGATTAAAATTAGTATTATTACATTAAAATTAAAGTTTAATAATTAATTCTATTTGTGAAAAAATAATAATTCCGAATTTAAATCCGTAATATATATTTATATTCTGGATTTAAATTTAAAAAGGAAAATCTGGAATTATATGTATTTTACGAATTTAAGTTTTTGTTGTCGTCAAACTCTTATATCCTAGTTATGGGATCGGCCAGGGGTTTGGACAGTCTTTGATTCCTCTGTTCTTCAAGCAATTGCGTTGGGGAAGGAACTCTGTTCCTCAACTGTGGGTTTCCTAACTCCTCCAAAGAGTGTTATGTTGGGTAGAGGGGACGCGATGATTGGATTATCTACTGGCCTATTGCATGAAAGTAAAATAAATGCGATAAAGTAAGATAAATTGTGAGAAAAAAATAGATTTGTGTATTGATTGATGTGTCCTTTTACAAGTATTCTTCTCTATATATATACATAGGCCCTCGTCGGCCACTATGCGAGCCTAGGTTTTCCTACCGTTGGATCAATTGAAGATCAACGTCTAATCTCGCTCCTAAGCCCTAAGAAATCGGAGCCATAACCCACGATCTCACTAGCACGGTTAGTGGGATGAAAAAACCTCCTTACTTCACTTATCAAGGCTTCTTCTCTCTGCTTGACCTTCAACCGCTCCCATGTTTTGTCCACATGCCTCTTTTCCATGCCTTCCAAGCAAGTCTTCCTTACCTCGGCCATACAGTTCCTCGGCTGATCATCATCCTCAGCCTGCAGCCATCATGCTTAGGCAACCGAGCCATTGTGTCCGTGGCACTCTATAGGTAAAGACTTGCTTTGCGTCGGCCTCATCCATTGTTCCTCGAGCTCAACCCCTCCTCGGGGTGTTCACATTGTTTTCTTTCCTCGAACCCCCTTTGAGGCTGTCCCTTCAGCAAATATCTTTTGGAAATTGCTAGCTAGGTGGTTTGTCTCGGTGCCCTGATCTCCTATTAACTCTGACTTTCCGCCCTCGGCCCATGACTTAATTTATTTTGGGTGTTAACAATTGCCCCCCTTATTGTGCTGTCGTATGGCCGCGAGGGCGTGACTAATGGTACAAAAACCCTTGATATGACTTGATGCGACGGTTGAAGCGGCTAACTGTCGCTATGTGACACTTGGCGGTTCGCCTAACGCGAATTGATAGGGCGACACAACGGTTCCCAATGTTTCGCAAATAATTCCCCCATAGCTATAAGTAGCCCTCATAATCATTACACACGGTTACTTGAATTTCGAAACGTTTCAGAGCTCCCCTACTTTGCCCCTCTCACGAAAAAAAACTTCTTCTCCTTCGTTACAACCGTCTCCCTGTCAACATGTCTTCGAACACCGACTCCCAGAACCAGGACCACAGTTACGGTGGTGATGCCAGCCCGGTGAGTTCTTCTTTTTCTGACTCATCATCGGCGAGCCCTCCCCTTGGCGTTACCGAAAACGACCTTCTTGTCACCGTTCCTGGTGGCGTTACATGGTGCCCTAAAACCTCTGAGGTTCGTGAAGGCTTTGACGCCTTGAAAAAGATTTTTAAAGCCTTGGTGCAGCCCGGACTTCCGATCACTCAAGACTGGTTTACTGTTGATGCCAGGGTGTCTGAAACCAGAGGCTGGGGCAAACCTACCGACGACTACCGTGCCTGGTTTAACAAGATTCACTCTGTCAGGAAAGATATGTGGAGAGCCTGGGGCCAACGTGACATCATCGCCCTCACTACCTTCGCCAATCCTCACAACTTTGACATCTTGCTGCCCATCTTGGGCTTTTGGTCTTCTGATTTCAACGCGTTCATCTTCCCATGGGGCATGGTGTCATTGTCCATCCTTTCCGACTGCCAGAGAAGATCAACTTCAGTCTTACTCATGCTAGAGGCGTCTACTCCAAGTTCCTCATCAAGAATTCAAGAACCGAAGCGGAAATCACCGATACAGAGCATACAGTCTTCCTTATGTATTTCTTCTGCAAATTCTTCTATGGCACCGCCTCTACGGGCATTGTCCAAGAACTTCAGCCATTTGTTGCTTTGATGACCAATGGTACTGTCTATGAGTGGGCCCCCTACTTCCTCCAGTTGTGGGTCAATATCTATTTCCCCCACATCCTATCCTCGAGACTTACAATCCCAAAATCTCCAACCAAAAGAGTTTTGGGTCCTCAACTTTCAATTACCCCCTGCCATCGACTGTCTTCAGCCAAGTTCATGGAGGCGCTCCTACGAATGGACTCGACCAAAATGCCATGGTGTCCTATCCTGGAGAAGAAGTTTCGTCCCTCCTGGATTTTTGCTCCCTAGAGACCCCAATCCAGGCTTACTCTTGCTGACCGTACTGCCGCTCGTGATCACTGGTGATCCGCCCTGGTGGCCATAGACCTGCATGTGGGCTACCATGGCACCTCCTGTTACAACAGGGTTCTTGTAGAGTTTTACTATCCAAACTTTGCCTGTAGACAATTCGGGCTTATGCAACATGTGCCCTTGCCCTACGGAGCTATGAGTGGTCCTCACCGCCGCAAAGGTCGGACAGATGGTGACGTGAGCAAGATTGTTACCACCAACTACTATAGGGTCACTAAAAGCGTGTGGGCACACTACGCGGTCTGCCCAAGGGAAACCAGTGCCTTCACCGATTGGTGGTTTGGTGTTAAAGACTTGGTCTTTCCTCGGGTGCTCGACGAATATCTGGCCAAGTACCTCAGTCAGCCCCACACAGTTCCAGACCCACTGCCCCCGGTCAGCGGCCATCTACTCGGTCTTAGCCCGGCACTGGTGAGTTTATTTTGTTTCAGCACATTTACTATTGACTTTCTATGTCTGTCTCCTCACTCGTCTTACTCCTCTTACAATCGCAGAATCCTCTAGTCGTCGTGACATTGACGAGGATGAAGACGGCCCCATCACCTTTCGAAGACAATCCCGACGGGCCCCAGTTGGAACTCCTTCGCTGCCAATAGCCAAGAACACTGCCGTTGTGGCGGAAGAGACTCCCCATCCTTCCAAGAGATCTAAGGTATGGAACTCCATTTGTTCTTCTCCCTTTCTGTTTGCGCTTCCCTCTTCTTACCATTGTTCCTAATAGCAGGTGGCCACCTCTACAACTTTGGATGAGCCTCCTACCCCTGTTCCAAACTCTCCAATACCAGTAAGCTTGCCTCCAACTCCTCCTCTTCAACCAGACTTCAGTCAGGTAACCGAGGCAGAGGTGGTTCGGTACTTCGCTTCCCAAGATCTGTCTCTGATAGTTCCTCCATCGGCAGATGAGCGGAGGAAGTTGGAGACAGCTCTCCAGGGGGATATAGTTACTGATCCTATCCAAATCTCGGAGCTAAGGTCATTGGATTTTATGTTAGCATCTTCTGGGGACTTTTCGGAGCAGCGAAAGAATGCCCTGGAGCAAATAGCCTATCGGCTCCCAAAAATCTCCCAGCGCTATTCAACAGCCAGGACTGCCCTTGATAAAGGCCAGCAAGCGTTGGACCGCCTGAACATCATTCAATCTGAGAAGAAAATGCACCTTACGTCCTATAGTGAGAAGGAAGCAGAGAGAAAACTGGCACTCACCGAAGAAGAGGCAACCAGACGCCGTATCGGAGAGATCGAGGCTTCTCTGGCCGAGCTGCGCCAAGAGCTGCAGACTCTGCGTCCTCAACAAGAAGAGGCGGTGCGCAGGCTCAGCGGGACCGTCCAGGAGCAAAGACGTCTGCATCTTTTAAGCACGCCCTTGGACCAGCGTATCAAGCAACTAAACTCTCAGAAGGGGGTCTTTATCAACGATCTGGAGCGTGGTCAAAGCGATGTTCAAGCTGAGGCTTCCTCATGGAGCAGGCTGCATTCTCTCCTGAGAGGCCCTTCTGTCGTCCCCCCCTCCCCCCATTTTTGACTCTTCGGCGGTAGCCGCTTCAGTAGCAGAAGAGTAGGGGTTTTATAGGAAGATCTTCTGTTTTTTCACTAGGCCGCCGGTGTGTGACGTGCCACCTTGACAATTATAACTTTTGTCTACCAATTCTCTTTCCCTTGCATACTTTCCCATAGAGTAGGATAATATGCTTTAAGATATTTGCCGTTAATTTTCGTCACGAATTCTTCTCCGTATAAAGTAATTATATGGTATGCTCCGCCGTTAAACACTTCACTTATAATGTAGGGCCCGTTCCAATTCGGGGACCACTTGCCAAACTTGGGGTCTTTCCTTCCAAGTGGCAGAATAGTCTTCCAAAGAAGGTCACCTTCGACAAACCTTTTTGGCTTGATATGCTTGTTATAGGCGCGGGCCATCTTAGCCTTATTTATTTCTATCATGCTGAGGGCAGCCAGTCTGTCATCATCCACCGAGTCCAACTCCATCAGCATGGCCTGTTGGTACTCATCCATACTGAGAGAGTGCTGCCAAGCCTCTCTTAACGATGCCACACTAATCTCAAGTGGTAGCACAACATCCTGACCATATACGAAACGATAGGGAGTCGCCCCCGTGACCGTAGACTTTGAATTCCTCATGGCCCACAGGACCTCATTGAGGGTTTCGTGCCACCACCGAGGTTTGTCCTCTATGTTTTTCTCGATGAGCTCGATAATGATTTTATTGGTAGCCTCAGCCTGTCCACTAGCTTGAGCATAATAGGGAGACAAGTGTCTCATCTTGATGTCATACTCTTGGGCAAATGCCACCACTTTCTCTCCTGTGAACATTGTGCCTTGATCGGCCGTGATGGTCTCAGGGATTTCAATCTGTATATGATTTGGTTCTCTATGAATTTGATCACCGTGGCCTGATTGAGACTCCCTAGAGGCACGGCTTCCACCCATTTGGTGAAGTAGTTGGTAGCTACAAGGATGAAGTTATGGCCTTTGAGCTCGGCGGATGGCCCTTTGTAAGTCCATGGCCCACCCTCTGAAAGGCCAAGGCTTGACGATGGAGTGGAGCTCATCTGCAGGCACTCTTTGGATCGACCAATGTAGTTGGCAAGCTTCACAATCCTTCGCAAATTGGAAACAACCGGCTGTGATCGTCGACCAATAGTATGTGTCTGTAGATAAGCCACTTCATGATGGGGCCAGACCTGTGGGAACCACATATCCCCTGTGCACTTGAGCCATTACCATATAGGCATCCTTCCTCTTGAGGCACCGTAACAACACCCCAGTGGCGCTTCTCTTGTAAAGCTCGTCTCCTATCATGATATACTTAAGGGCCCTCTACTTGACCCTGAAGTTAGTGTTGGCCGTTGGGTTATGGAGGTACTCTATCAACACTTTGATCCAAGAATCGGCGGGATCCACTTCGGTTGAAACCATCGCATCTTACTGTAGCACCTCGACCACCACTTCTTTATACCCCGAGGCTTGCTGGGGCTAGGGGTGTTCAAAACCGAACCAAACCAATAGAAAACCGCAAACCGAACCAAACCAAACCGAAAACTGCAAAAAACCGCTTCTTATTGGTTTAGTTCGGTTCTTTTTTTCATTGCACCGCGCGGTTCGGTTCGGTTCGGTTCGCAGTTTTGATTATAGAAACCCAACCAAACCAAACTAAACCGCAAGTAACACTAAGACTTATTGACTTACAACCTTCCTTACTAACTTACTAGCCCAAATGTAACTAAAACCCAACTCTCACTCACTTACTAGCCCAAATACAATTAATTCTTTGACTCACTTACAAACAATCTATATTGTTATGCTATATTTAAAAATTACAATAAAATATTTAATTCAAATTCTTTTAAACATTGTCTTAACTATCTTAAAAGAATTAAAAGAGCGTAATTTATATACTACATATATTTGAGTAGATTTTTTTTTTAAAGATTTATGTTAGCCATTTTTTATGTTAGTTAATTTTAACTTCGTTTTAAATTATGTTTTGTCTTGGAAAAAACCGAACCAACCGAACCAATCCAAACCGCATTAGTTTGGTTTGGTTTGGTTCGGTTTTATTTTAGGAAGCTAACCGAACCAAACCAAACCGCATGTAGTTTTATCTTGTGGTTCGGTTCACTTTTTATCTCAAAACCGAACCAAACCGCACCGCGAACACCCCTAAAGAGCGGCGTCTAGCAACACATCATTGCTACCTAGGTCATGAGAAAATCCGTGATTTGATTTTAACCTTTCCGCGACTACAACTTATCGTGTAGTAAGTGTCCCTTCGTCCAAATGTCAAATTAAACGCAGGTCATAATATGTGTCATACTTGCAAAGTCCAATTATTTATTTATCGATCCCCGAGTAGACACATAAATAACAATGAACACAATATCACATATTGGTCCATTCTAGCATGGCCATGCATTTCCACGGTCTCACTCTATCGATAGGCCCAAGACATAACTCCTGTTATGTAGGAGGGACGAATCCTATCTACATCACTAGCACCCCTCCACATGGTTCATTGTAGACCCAATAACCACCTTTATGATTGTCCTGTTACGAACAATGTTTGATGGCTTTAAAGTTTACAACTTCACATGTAGGGATCATAGTGACTTCAAGTCGAAGGACTACTCACAATGGTCACATGAGAATTGCTAATGACACTTACATAACAATTATGTAGCATTATCATGGTGGGTCAATCGAGTATAAATATTACTCCTAATATTTATACCTGTGATATGATTCAATATCTCCATATCCATGACCCGTGAGATGTGGCCATCAATCATCAACACAATAGCCTCTATGCATTATTATTGTCCTTGTTAACAATAATACTTCGACTATGGATACTTTAAGAATAGACTTCTATAGTTCAATGGGGTCTCACGATCAAATCATATTTGATGCTACATTGAACAAACTATCCATTCTAAGAACTTTATTATGATATACTCTTATAACATAATAAATAATGCCTTACACGTATATCAAATATGACATAAAATCATGATACAAATAATAATTTATACAAAATAGATTGGCCACTAGGGTTTACACCAACACTTATTTCCCCATAATTCAGGTGGTAGGAGTCCCACCATTTCTATGCCGGCAAGAAATTCTCCATCCTCTCCATCCATTATGTCATCTAAGATTGACTCTGTTAGAGAGTTACCTTCAAAATCTAGTGGACCGAAGGGGTTCTCTTTTCTTCACCCAATAAATCATCTTCTGCAACTTCGTCATCAGTCATTATCCCCTCGCCGGGGAGAGCTGTAACACCCCGTTTCTACCCGACAATTTATAATAAAAATATCAGAGTTTTAAAAATCATTTTTAAGTTCATCCAGAAAGGGATGCTACATTTACTTCAAATCAACAAACACAAATTGATAATAAATCATCATTTCAAAAGACATGACACGTAGCTCATCAAATAATGGGCGAACCCTCAACAACTAGTCAGTCTACACAATAATAGTTCATCATCACGCAGCGGAATAAAAGGAAACAATTCCCAAAACATTGTTATAACGGTACTAATACAAAACATCCAACAGTATCACATAACATAACAACTAATAATAGCTAATGTTCGCCCCCTAGGTGCTACGTATCAGAGCAACGACCGACTCGAGGAATGAAGGGTTAAAAGCCTTCACATACGGTTACCTGTAGAGTAATATTCAACATAAGGGGTGAGTCTCAAACAATATAATAAAGTTCATAATAGGCAATATGCCAGAGTAATGAACTACATCAACCGCAGCAATATATGTATATGACAATCATTTAATATATATAACAACCATATTAACATATATATATATATATATATATATATATATATATATACAGCAATTACTACACAACCACATCAATATTTATGTCTGTCACATAAATATATACCTATCCACCAAAGTATTATCATCAATGATAAGGATGAATGTATGAAGTGCAATGCATGTGGTGCCATCATCGTCAATAATTTTTGCCATTGGGCACATCGTCAATATTTGAGCATCATCATCGTCAATAGCTCGAGGCCGAAGCCTTACATCGTCAATATATGCATATGTAATGCATGCGACTCATGAACAATCAGCAGATCATAGTCATCACAACAACAACATCGTCTATATCATCATCATTATTTGGCCATTAGACCCATCGTCAATAACAACATCGAAATCATTTGGTCATTAGACCCATCGTCATTAACATCAACATGGCAGCACAAGATTGACACCGGGACACTAATATTACCGATTACACCAAAAGGTTTTAGACACCGAAATAATTTTACAACGCCAACAACAACGACCACCGGGGACAGCCACTTGAGGCGCCCAGAAACCATCAGAAAAATAATAATTTCTATCTTATAACAGAATGTAACTGTAGACAACTGAATAAGCTTCACAACGCACTTTGAAACACTTAAAACAGACACCCGAGTCAAAAGATATGTCAAAAACAAAACCGGGGAACATTTGGGCAACATCCTGAAAATGGCGCCCATTCAGAACATATGGCAATAAAAGCTAATCCATTAGAAGTGTACCAATAGTGCCAATGCACAATCTAAGGCTTTCGAAATCACGTAGTACAATCCATAAAGAATATAACAGCCAAAATCAAATCATGAAAACTTAGTATACAGCGTCAATGTGCACTTGAAAGCATACCATAGTAAAAACTTTATATAGGATCAGTGTTCATCTATTAAAATAAATTCTTAATACTAATGTTGGTATTCAACCAAAAAATTGTTTAATAGATGTTCAAAAGCAATTTTCAGGGATCACTTTATTTTTCAGACTACAAATTCACATAGCACAAATTAAGAGGTAACAGCCAAAATCATGTCATAAGACTCAAGCGTACAAGATAACACCTTGAGATAAATTAAGCAAATAGGGAAGATAATGAAAGTAGTAATCACATGAGATGGTAGCCCTCGGCTAAAATCGTTTCATCTAATTGCAATTTTCTAAAAAGAGAGTCGACAATAAAATTATAGCATTTGGACGAATACATTTTCACTTGTAGTGGTTAAAACACCACGACAGTTAATAGTGAAGCAACGACTTAAAATAATCCACAAGACAATTTTCACAATGCATTTAGTTTTCAAATGTCAAAACACACTACAAAAGAGTTTGTATAAGACTTAGTGTCGCTCAAATAAAATAGTTTTCAGAAACAGCAACAATTTTAGGAAACAACACACAATTATTTTTCAGAAACAGCAACATTAATTTTGCAGAAACAGCAGCAATGATTTACAGCAAACAGCAGCAATGACTTACATCAAACAGCAACAACAATTCACAGCAAACAGCAATACTAATTCACAGCAAACAGTAACAGTAATTTACAGCAAACAACAACAGCAATTAAACAGTAACACAGTGAACAGCAGCACAGTAAAACAGCAACAGTATAACAGCAACAATAATTAAACAGCAACAGCAGTTAATAGCAATAGTAGAACAGCAACAGTATAACAACATCAGGTATGGCGCCCAGGCACAGGGCACCACAGCAACCAGGAACAGAACAAGCATGGCGCTCAGGAGCAGGGCGCTGTTTCCAGCAACCAAACCACAACATGGAAAATAGAGGGACAGGGCGCCTAGGGCCCCAAAATCAGCATGACATATGAATTTATATGGACACATCAATCATCAAACATATGCGAGTAACAAGCAACAATGCAATTTACTAGAAGCGTATGGGCACAACAAGAGGGTTAAAAATAAAATCCAACACAAAGGGCACAGAGTTCACACATCAGAACACAATACATCACACAATACCAGTAGGGGCATCTCCCCCACTAGTTCACTTACCATCAGCAGCTTCTGTTTACCTGTACCTGCAGGATCATCACTACAACACAACCAATGGTTAGGACTAGAAGACAACAGTTGGTCGTTAACCGACACAACGACTCGACGACTTGGCCGGACGGACCAACCATTGCTCTGATACCACTAGTGTAACACCCCGTTTCTACCCGGCAATTTATAATAAAAATATCAGAGTTTTAAAAATCATTTTTAAGTTCATCCAGAAAGGGATGCTACATTTACTTCAAATCAACAAACACAAATTGATAATAAATCATCATTTCAAAAGACATGATACGTAGCTCATCAAATAATGGGCGAACCCTCAACAACTAGTCGGTCTACACAATAATAGTTCATCATCACGCAGCGAAATAAAAGGAAACAATTCCCAAAACATTGTTATAACGGTACTAATACAAAACATCCAACAGTATCACATAACATAACAACTAATAGTAGCTAATGTTCGCCCCCCAGGTGCTACGTATCAGAGCAACGACCGACTCGAGGAATGAGGGTTAAAAGCCTTCATATACGGTTACCTGTAGAGTAATATTCAACATAAGGGGTGAGTCTCAAACAATATAATAAAGTTCATAATAGGCAATATGCCAGAGTAATGAACTACATCAACCACAGCAATATATGTATATGACAATCATTTAATATATATAACAACCATATTAACACACACACACACACACACACACACACATATATATATATATATATATATATATATATATATATATATATATATACAGCAATTACTACACAACCACATCAATATTTATGTCTGTCACATAAATATATACCTATCCACCAAAGTATTATCATCAATGATAAGGACGAATGTATGAAGTGCAATGCATGTGGTACCATCATCGTCAATAATTTTTGCCATTGGGCACATCGTCAATATTTGAGCATCATCATCGTCAATAGCTCGAGGCCGAAGCCTTACATCGTCAATATATGCATATGTAATGCATGCGACTCATGAACAATCAGCAGATCATAGTCATCACAACAACAACATCGTCTATATCATCATCATTATTTGGCCATTAGACCCATCGTCAATAACAACATCGAAATCATTTGGTCATTAGACCCATCGTCATTAACATCAACATGGCAGCACAAGATTGACACCGGGACACTAATATTACCGATTACACCAAAAGGTTTTAGACACCGAAATAATTTTACAACGCCAACAACAACGACCACCGGGGACAGCCACTTGAGGCGCCCAGAAACCATCAGAAAAATAATAATTTTTATCTTAAAACAAAATGTAACTGTAGACAACTAAATAAGCTTCAAAACGCACTTTGAAACACTTAAAATGGACACCCGAGTCAAAAGATATGTCAAAAACAAAACCGAGTAACATTTGGGCAACATCCTGAAAATGCCTGGGCGCCTAGCAGGAACACGCAACACAGAAAACTGGCGCAGCCACGGAAAACTGGCGCAGCAACACAAACTGGCGCCCTGAGGCAACCTGCGCCACTCTGGGCGCAACACAGACAGCAAAAACTGGCACTGTAACGCCCGGATTTCTTCATCTTATTATTTTTGTGGTCTTACGTGTATATGTGTCTTAGTAATTATTATGATAATTTAGTGTGCCTTTGATTTGTAAATAATATACGACTAGTTATATTTGATATCCTACAACTATTTCTTATTTTGATTATTTAAATTATAAATAATTATGTATATAGATATCAATATTTTGGAATTTCTATTTTCGTTATAGAAGTGTTAAAATTACCTTTAATGTTTACTAAAATGCTTTTTTTTGGTCAAGAAAATGCTTTGAAAATGATATAAAAGAATTTTGGACTTTTACTAGGAAGCACCTCCATAGAGTCCCTCATGCACCTATGTGCATTGGCCCAAGTTCGGCAGCTTGTGAAGATAAGCCCACTCTTTAAAATTAAACCTTATTTCCCCACTATCTTCCATCACTCAAATGATGAGCCGCAAATATTAACCATAATCCTTTCTCTCTTTTATCCTCCCTAAAGAAACCAACATTGTTCCCATTCCTATGTTAATTCTACACCGTTCACGTGCAGTATGCGTACAGCAAATTTATTCTTCCAGGTATGATTATCTCAAATTCCATCTTTAAAATATTAAATCCTCATATCCTCATATATTGCCCATATTTGGAAGCTTAGATATTGAACCCCAATCGATGGTAATTCTCACACTTCGTCAAGACAATATTTTTTTTATATTTGTGTGGCTAGTGAAATTTTAACTTTTCACGAGAATACTTGGAAGCATAACTCACAAGAAGTCTATTTTAGAAGCCATCAAGCTACCGCTTTCTTTTGATTCTTGCTATTACGACCGTCGTTCCATAAAAAAAAAAGAGATGTCATTCTTACATTCCCCTTGTTGAATTCTTCAAGAAACACTATTCGTTTGTGCATTACAGCAAAGTTGGCGTCCCTATCATTGTGTCGCCCTGTGAACCCGTTGCCGAACAATTATAATATCAACTCGTTCGTTGTGTTGACTCTCATGCCGAAACCCCAGTTAATTATATGTAGTACGAGATCGTCAAGCCAGAAATAGTAATAGAAGGGGGCGGCGAACTCATACAACCTAGGAGGTGACTGCGAAATCTTCAAAAACCCAGGTAAGGGTGGGTCTCATCTTCTCTATAATAGGGTCTTATGATGGGGACTAAGTAGGGGTAGGCTCTATGTATGCCGTCTTATGTATTTCTAGTGATTATTGATGAACCCTAGGCATATGACAACTTGTTGTTGAGAAATTGTGGTTTGCGTGCTAAGTGCTTGGATACTCCTTGATGGTATTGTGATTGATAATGATTCGGTGGATGATTTTTGATGACTCCTTATGTGTTCATGATTGATTTGTGATGTGATATTATTTTTACGGTTGATATGCGATTTGAAGTTGTTTGTATGAGTTGTATGTGATTTGATGAAGTTGTGTTGCTCGAATTCGTTGTTGTTGGTGTCATAGGCGCATAGGGCGCCATTTTTGTGTTTATGATGTTGCTGGATTTTGTTGTCTAGTGTGCTGGGTTGTTGTGCCCAGGTGCAGGGTGCCCTGCTGGGCGCCTGTCTCAGTGTGCCTGTCTTGGTGCTAGGCGCCTTGGCCATGGGCGCCAAGGGCGCCAATGTTGCGTGTCATATTTTGTCGAAATTTTGTTGGGTTCCCATACACTGAGTGAATGCCTCGTGCAAAATTAATTTTGGAGTCAAATGAGCTGTTTTCCGTGTTGGCCTTAGGCGCCTAGTGCATGGGCGCCGTGTTCCCCTGCGCCAGTTCCTGCGCCAGTGTGCGCGTGTGTTGCGTGTTGCGGGCGCTGGGCACCAGGCGCTGGGCGCCAAGGGCGCCAGTGTGCGTGTGTGTTGTGTGTTGCGGGGCGCTGGGCGCCAAGGGCGCCATTTTCAGGATGTTCCCAAATTTTTATGAAAACTGTTTTCGCTATATCTTTTGACTCGGACATCCGTTTTAAGTGTTTCAAAAAGCGTTGTGAAGCCTTTTCAGTTGCCTATCTGTGTGTCCCATTTTCAAAAATGAAAACTTATTATTTCTGAAGGTTGCTGGGCGCCCCAAGTGGCTGTTCCCGGTGGTCGTTGCTGTGACATAGAAAAATCGTTTTGGTGTCTTTAAAAATCCCCTTTTGCGTATAATCAGTGGTTTTAGCGTCCAAGTGTCAAAAGGGATGATTTTGACGATGATGCCCTTAGTGGCTAGTTAAATGACGTTTTGCCCTTAGTGGCCCATATTATTGATGATGATGTGTAAATGATGATGATGCCCTTAGTGGCTAGTTAAATGACCTTTTTGCCCTTAGTGGCCAATGTTGTTGATAATGATGTATAAATGACGATGATGCCCTTGGTGGCTAGTAAATGACGTTTTTGCCCTCAGTGGCTATTGTTTGAATTGATGATGTTTATGAATAAGTGACGGTGAAAATAAGTGACGTTGAGGCCCAAAAAGGCTAAGTGACGATAAGGCCCAAAAGGCTAAGTGACGATAAGGCCCGAAAGGCTAAGTGACGTTGTTGTGTGTAATTATGAGTTGACAGGTGCTGTGCCTCTTATTTGGCAAATTGGTAAGTGACGGGTCACATAGTTGACCGTGATTGTGTGTTTGTGCGTGGTGCATGTCATAGTGTCTCATGCCTCCCATATGCATAAACCCAGTGACGTTTTGAGGCCGAAAAGGCTAAGTGACGATGAGGCCATAAAGGCTAAGCGACGTTTGTGAAAAGGTACCTCATGCATATGCCCGCGAGTGGGTTGCATTTCATACTCCTGCATGACATTGTGACGACTCGTTGTGCCGAGTAACTTGATGATGAGATTGACTGTTTACCCTTGCTGATGGAATTGACTGTTTTATCCTTGATGATTGACTTGATGTTTCGTGGTGTGGTCTATATAGTGTCATAACTCTAGCTTAGTGCTTATCATATGCTTTATTATATGGTTAGATGAACTCACCCCTTCTGTTTGAATGTTACCCCTATGCGGTAACGTGCAGGTGAGCACAAGTGAAGGCTTAGGAACCTTCGCTAGCTGAGTCGGGTCGTCTGCTCTGATATGTAACACTTGGGGGAAATAGAACGTTGTTTTAGTTTATTCAAGACTGTGTATAATTGTTGGACTTTCCGCTGTGAAGTTGTAATTTATTTGATAATGACGTTTTGAAAGTATTACAAGACTGTTTTCAAAAAGTGAGTAATTTGGCGTGTGATGTTTAACGAAGTAAGTGTGACATCCCTTGTGGTGTAATTAAAATTTTGAAACTCTGATTTTTACGCTAATAAATTAACGGGTAGAAAAGGGGTGTTACAGGCGCCATGAGGCAACCTGCGCCACTCTGGGCGCAACACAGACAGCAAAAACTGGCGCTGAGGCAACCTGCGCCACTCTGGGCGCAACACAAACAGCAAAAACTGGCGCTGAGGCAACCTGCGCGACTCTGGGCGCAACACAGACAGCAAAAACTGGCGCTGAGGCAACCTGCGCGACTCTGGGCGCAACACAAACAACAACACAGACAGCAAAAACTGGCGCTGAGGCAACCTGCGCCACTCTGGGCGCAACACAGACAGCAACACTGACGCCCAGGCGCCCCCCCCCCCCCCCCCCCCCTGCGCCAACAATCCAGCGCAACACAGCAACACAAAAATGGCGCCCTTGGCGCCTCGGGTCCTTCTAACCCAAACTTTTCTAGACTATCATGTGTTCAATCACCAACAATAATTTCAAACGTCACATATTCATTTCAACATCATCAAAGGGTTATTTGAAGGGTTATTCCAATCCTCACATACCTCTAACAAGACCCCTCTGACCCCTCTGACCGAAGGGTTATTCGAAGGTGAGACCCCTCTGACCGAAACCACCAAGAAACCACAGCAACACAGCTTCTCTCCCCTTCTCCTTGGATTGTGCGAAACCTCCTCCTCCTCTCCTTCTCCCTTGCGCGCCGTCCCTTCTTCTCTCTTTCTCTCTTCTATTCGCACTTTTCTTTCTTTTCTCCAACAATTCGCAATTGCCAAACCTCAACCTAAACCCCTATTCGACTTACTCACTAAAATCATGGGCTTTCTATTAGCCCAATTCGACTTAATCGTGGCCCTTTACTCTACCACTCCTCATCTTACTATTCCTAGCCCCAACAATAAGTCCCCATATTTTAATAAATAATAAATAGTAATTATATTATTATTTCTACCACCTAAATCTAATTTAATTAATTAAATAATTTAATCTATTATTTTGGGGGGTTACAAGAGCACTCACTGACTTAGGTTGTCTCGGGTTGTGAGGGTCATACAGACATTCCCTCACTGCCTCGGTGAGAGGGCTACCAATTGTGTCCGCCACCCCTATCATGGTATTAAGCTCTTGTTTGTGCTAGGGCCAACTGTCTCAGCTGCTCGTTGCTCCATGGCTTTGTCCTCGGCAGATTTTGGGAAAGCCTGTTCTAGCGTTGTAGCTACTAAGGCTGTAGAAATAGCCTGCATATTCCCTTCCCTGGCCGAGGTGAGCATCTGCAACGTTTCCCTCATTTTATGGAAGGCCATTGCCCTCTGCAGCCTCCTCTTTTGCGAGCGAGATTTGGAGGCGGGCTTGGGGGTTGATACTTCTGATATTGCCTTCGTCATCCACTGGTCTTGTGGTACCTTCGAGGGTGGTCTCACAGTTTTAGTGGCTCTCAGCTCACGATCATTCAATACTGTGATATCCACTGATCAATGTGGTTCTATATACATGGCCTTGTGGTTCCTTCGGGTGAGACTTCTCATGATCAATGGGGTTCTATAGTTCAATGGGGTCTCACGATCAAATCACATTTGACGCTCCATTGAACAAACTATCCATTCTAAGGACTTTATTATAATATACTCTTATAACATAATAAATAATGCCTTACACATATATCAAATATATGACATAAAATCATGATACAAATAATAATCTATACAAAATAGATTGGCCACTAGGGCTTACACCAACAATTTCCCACTAGCACTAGTGCTAATCGAGTATCAGTTCAACACCCATCGAACTAGTGTGAGTGTCAAGCTACAACTAAGCTAGAGACTCCTCTAGCGGATTGTTTTCCTTATTTCCATATCTCCTCTCTGATGATCCATCGACTGAGATATAAACAACTAAGTATACGTCTGGACCACTACTGCTGCCAAGTTTCCTTAACCTACACGATTACTCCATCATCATCACATCGAGATCAATGGAGGTCACAAAGTTAAGAAATGCGTCAAGTTCAAAAGAACATGTTGATCCAAATAACCTTTAAATCATATTAGAAGGGGTTATATACTCGACCTCTGTAAGAGAATTAGCATATATGTATCCGAGCTGGAACTCTTCCAAATCACAATGCTACCATTTAAGCATAACAAAATCTAGAATGTGACCTGGATTCACCTTTGACGGTTTGGAAGCAGCATTGATGTAGCACTTTGCGTCAAAACTCTTCTTACCATCATTTATCAAAACACATCTTTAGTGCTTCTAAATGAATCATACTCCCACTAACCTTCATGTGTACACAAGCTTGTCTTTTCTCTTGATGTATATCCCATTATCTAATAGTTTCATCAAAACAAAGATTCCTGTAGGCTAAGGCTCATCACATGAGCATCAAATCACCCATTTAAGTTAAGAGTGACCCTTATATCTCAAGTTGGTGATAGGACTTATCAAACCTACACATATCTTGTGTAACTTGAATCAACATCATATCCACAACACTTGTGGAGCCGATTCATATTCCATTATAGGTGGCTCTTGTGGTACTTGAATTTCTTCAAGTTCTACATTTCTCCCACTGGTTCCCATGGTGATAAACTCTCTTAGGAACGCCCAAATTTTTCATTATAAAATATTTTCCTTTGGAGATATTGTAGAGATGGTATCCGTCAGTTTCCTTTACTTCACAAAATACATTTACCTGATTTGGCATAGTCTATCGGACAAACTTGACAAATCAAATCTTAATAAACGTCATATCCGGCCTTTCCATATCACATATGGAGCCCTTTTACTCAGTGTAGAGGTGCTTCAGGACAATCATCACCAGCAGCAGCAAATGAGCCGTAGGAGACACATGATCCTTTACTACATGGGGATGACTACATTGAGCATCAAATCTCATTTCCTTGAGCAGGATGGCTCACTGTCATTATTCTCTTTTTGAGACACTTTTTGGGTTCTTGTCTTCCCCTTTGTTTGGATTTTGCCTTTTGCGTTTTGGTCTGTACTATGCTGATATGACTTTTAGATTGATTATGATGCACCACAACTTTGAACTCATAGATGCATTCTCAATAATGATGGTTGTTTCACTACAAGAAAAGAAGCCATTAGCGACGGAAATTAGCGAGGGACTAATGGTCCCTCGCAAAAATTGGGATTAGCGACGGAATTTGCGAGGGAATAGGGGCTGTCGTATTTTTGAGAATTAGCGACGGAAATTTAGACATTAGCGACGGAAATTCCCCCGCTAATGGCTTAGGCGGGAAAATTAGCGACAGAATTTCAGTCCCTCGCTAATTTCTGCCAGTTTTCAGATGATGGGACTCAGTGCAGGGGTTGGTAAATGTGCAGCAATTAGCGATGGACAGTTCCGTCGCTAATTCCCTCGCAATTTTTTTTACTTTTTTTCCTTAAATGCGTTTACACCCTTACTCTTCTTTCTCACTCACAACACCCTCACTCTTCTTCTCTCCTCTTCACCCTTCCTCTTCCCTTACTCTTCTTCTCACTCACACCACCACCACACCACCACCATGCCACCCTTCCTCTTCCCTCACTCTTCTTCTCTCCTCTTCTCACTCACACCACCACCACACCACCACCACCGCCACCACCACTCTCACTCCTCTCTCTCTCTCTCTCACTCTCTCTCTTTCTCCCCTACTCTTCTCCTTCTCTCTCTACCATCCACACATCACCACCACACCACCTTCACCACCACCACCACCACCACGCCACCACCACTCTCACTCCCTTCTCTCTCTCTCTCTCTCTCTCTCTCTCTCTCTCTCTCTCTCTCTCTTTCTCCCTTACTCTTCTCCTTCTCTCTCTACCATCCACACATCACCACTACCACGCCACCACCACCACCACCACGCCACCACCACTCTCACTCCTCTCTCTCTCTCTCTCTCTCTCTCTCTCTCTTTGGAAATAATAATAATAAAAATAATAATAATAATAATAATAATAATAATAATAATAATAATAATAAATATAAAAAAAGCAGATTTAAAAAAAAAACAGAAACAGTCAGACTTAGCGAGGGAAAATTCCCTCGCTAATTAGCGAGGGATTAAAATTCCCTCGCTAATCCCAGTAGCGAGGAGGGAATTAGCGAGGGAACCATTCCGTCGCTAATTCCCTCGCAAATGACCATTAGCGACGGATTTAGGTCATTTTGCGAGGGAAATTTCCCTCGCTAATGACCAATTTTTTTGTAGTTTAGCTCTAACACGTTTTGCATCTTACCATGTGATCACTTTCGCATCAATTTTTATCATCAGGTATTGTCATTTGTTTAAGATAAAGGTTGAGGAAAATCTGGATCATATGTTGGCAAGCTTCTGATAGTTCAATCTCTTAAAATCCCAGTCGTGAGGTTTGCGCCTAAACACTTATGATTCATTGGCTATGTGGGCATTCCTTGCATGTATTATTCTGCAGAACTTGAACTTGTGCTTAATTGTCTTACATTTGATTTATACACACACCGAGGCAATCTTCTTTGAAACCAGAGCCTTTCAAACCACCTCATAATTACTTATCCTTTGTTAGCCCCATTGAGCCTAATTGTTTATCTTATTATTTTGTTGACATAGACCACACCAGGCAAATTAAATTCATAGTTTGTTCTCTTAACTTGGAGTTAGGTAGACCAGTGTATGCATGTGTGGGAAAGATCTAAGTTTGGGGTTGCTCATGGAATAGCAACCAATTAAGTTTCGGGTGGTATATACAAGAGAAAGGAGAAATAAATAAAAAAATAATAATAAAAATAAATAAAAAAAACCAAAAAAAAAAGAAGAAAAATCCTTCTCTTGTGGAATGCTGTTGGGAAAAGTGGTGAGAATGTTAAAATTTGATAAAAAGGGAATTGGGCCTAACTCCAAGTTTGTAACCTACCTACCCAAATAATATCTACCCTTACCTAAGCCCCATTACATCCTTTAAGTCCTCAAATAGTGTGTGTGTGTGTGTATCATTTTGTGTAGATTTTTCTAGAACTTGTTCAAGCCTATGAAACGATGATGCATGTGTTGTGAATTGAGTGACTACCTTATACACTTCAGAAAAGAAAGGCAATTTAGTGAGATGTGTGAAAAAGAGGGAACTTGAGAATGCTTGCCTCTAAATGATCTTGTGTTTTCCAATTCGATTTGTCTTGCTACCACATTATGTTGGATGATGACTTTTGATGTGCTGAAGTATCTAATGGTGTGTGTGAAAGGTGTAAAAGCTGAATAAATTTTTTTTGCCACAGCCTGAATTGAATGATTGCTTGAGGACAAGCAAAACTCCAAGTTTGGGGTTGTGTTGACTCATCGTCATATGTATATTGTTGTTCAGTTTATAAGCCAAAATTGCTGTTATTTGTTTGTATTTCAGTCAATTGTCAGGGGAATTAGCGTAGATTTAGATTGATGTATTAGGATTGAATTGTAAGCTATTTCCCTCATCCCTAGTGCCTATAGCAATAGAAGACCTTCAATTTGATGTGTGGTCAACTAGCGAACTAGACAGCTTGCCTAGTGACGCAATAGAGAAAAGAAGGAGAAAAATCTGCCATTCTTCGTGTCACGGCCAGGGATTTTTCAGCCTCATCGCGTCGCGACGGAGTCGCATCGCTTCGCGACGGATGACAGAAAGTTTGGCGTTTAAAGCGAAATTGCAGAGTTTTTTGGGGACATCTTCTTGGATGCGAAAATAGGATTTTGCAGCTGCGAACAAGGGCAAGATTTGGGGCTTCTCTACACGTGGGAACAAGGAATTGAAGGATCCAATGTACTCCTCTTTGTGTAACTTCTCTTTAATCTTACCTTTCATTACTTTGATTATGAGTAGCTAATTTTCTAGGGTTAGGAACAGATGAATCTCTCCAAAACTATCATGTGAATCCTTTGTTATGATCAATTCGATTAGTTATCCGTTTAACAATTGCTTTTACCTCCGTTCTTCTTGCTTTACAATAATAGTTGTTGTTGTACTGATTTAGGATGTATGTTCACCATTGGTAGATGGGTATGTTGCCGGAAATTGGGGTTTAAGGTCATGAGTATGATGATCATAGGAATATGAAATTGTCTCGTGAATTCGTTAATTCGTTGTGTTTAATGCTTTGTCTATTGATGTTTCACTTAAGGAATTAGGGTTCCCATTAGAGAAAAGGGGTTTTGAGGCAAGGGATTGCCCTTAATCTTATAACTGAAATGAATCTGTTAATTGGGTAATTACATTGAAATTGATCGATGGTATGTTGCATGATAGCGTAGGGGAGAGGATTCGATTCCTAACCACTTTTACTCTCGCATTTTATTCTCCAATTTAATCTTTTTCGGTTACTATCTATCACTCCTTATTTTAAACATTTTAGTAATTAATTAATTAAATTGATAATTAATCCCAATCCCTGAGTTCGACACTCAGTCTTACCGTTTTAATATTACTTGCAATGATTCAGTACACTTGTCGAATTCTTAACAAGTGTTTGGCGCCGTTGCCGGGGATTGCCCATTTTTATCAGCTTAATCTCTAATTACTAAATTGAATTTTATTTTTCAGTTATTTTATTTTATTTTTTTATCTCTTTATTACTATCACTCCCTTGATTCTGTGAAAGCCGGGTGAAATCTTTGTAAATCATGGAGTCCACACTACAGTCACTTCGTTGTGATTTTTGTGGAGAACCACATTTAAATGGCAATTGTGTGACACACACTTATTGTGATCTTTGTAGGAAGGATCTTGTGTATTGCAATTGTGAGCCAGAGTGGACAACTGTTGTGTAACATCCCCTATTTTTGCTATTTTTATTAATTGGCATGAAATTATATTGAATGATTTATTGAGTCTAATTGAAAATAAAATGATTTGATAATGACTTGTTTGGATTATCAATTATGCGAATTGTGTGTTTATTTAAAATTTATTGCATTAAGTTAGGATGCCTAGAACTAATGGAGGTCATTATGGGAGGATTAGTGACTGAGGGGCAATTTTGTCTTTTCACCTTACCCTTTTATATACCCCCAGCTGAGCCAAACACATTCAGAAACACCCTTCATTTTATTAAAATCTGAAAACAGAACCAGGGAAGAGAGAAAGGAGAGAGGGCGCGAAGGAAAGAGGGAGAAAAAGAGAGGAGAGTTCCTCAGAATTTCAATGCATGTGTGATCCATCCCCACCAAACTGATCAGCCCATCTTCCTTATCGCACCCCGAAAAATCCTTGGAGGGATTTTTCTTCGCGCAACGGGATTTTAGAGTCGCCACCAATATTTTTTAAAGGTAAAACATCGGGAAAACCTTTTTTGGAAGGCAATGGTCTTTGGAATCATGAGATTTGGGTTCGGGGGTCTAATTACGTATGGGGAAGGTGTTAGCACCCCACAACGTCCCTTCAAAGAAGGGTTACCTTAATTAAATGTGTGATTTGCAGAGTTGATTCGGAAAAATGCTTTGTTTTTACCTCTTTTGAAAAATGTTTTATTTCGGAAAAGTGTTTGGTTTTTGAAAGGGAAAAATGTTTTTGGTTTGTTGTGCTTGACGGAGGGGATCCGCTCCTACGTATCTCCCGGTGCGATGGAGAATTCAAAGCTACGTAGTTCTGGGTGTATAGAAAAAGGTTTTTGTTTTTTTTTATCTTGTTTAATTGTGAAAATTGAGCTTTCATGATAATCAATTGAGCAAAGGCTCCAAGTGACCACCATTAGCACTCCATTGTTAATAATCATGCAAGCAAAGGCTTCGCAAGACTACTAACAAAGTTTTTGATTTAGTGAAAATCTTTAGGAAAATTAGGCATTCATGATGATCAATTGAGCAAAGGCTCCAAGTGATCGCCACTAGTACCTCATTGTTAATAATCATGCAAGCGAAGGCTTCGCAAGACTACTAACAAAGTTTGATTTTGGAAAGTTTTCGCAATTTGATTAATTTTTGTTCGGGGAAACATTTATCCATCATTTGGAAAACAAAAGGGGTTTGTGAAAAAAAATAAGTTCGCTTAGGGAAAAGAAACGAAATTTTAGAAAAGGAGAAACAGGGGGTGAAATAGTAAAATGGGGGGTGCAAGTGGTAGGAGGGCTGTATTATTAAAATTGGGGTGTAAACAGTAGCGCATTTCTTATTTTAGTCGGCTGGTCCGTTTCAAAATCGTGGGCTTCAGAGGGGGTGTTCACGCAGTAAACGAGGGGGTACGATTAGCAAACGTGAAAAATAAAGGCCTATTATAAAAGCTTAAACCAAAACCCTAATTTCAACCCTAATCTCCCTTCACTCACTCACGGCGCCGCACTCCCCCCCTTCTAACCCTAAAAAATTTTCCTTCTCTCTCTCTTCTTTGCCTTCTCAGTCTCCCTCTCTCATCCAACCCATCGCTTCCCCCTTTCTTCCACCTCTTCCTCGCCGTTCGCTTCTCCTCACAGCCGCAACTCCCCCCTTCTCTAAACCTAACCTTCTCTTTCATCTTCTCCTCACCATAGACCGAATCTCTCTCTCTCAACCAGATTTTTGTCTTTCTCTCCTTCTCCACCGCAAAAACAACAAACCGGTTTCGTTTTCTTCCCTCACAGATCCACTCCCTCACGGCGTCGGTTGGGTGCGGTGTTGGCGGTAGTGACTAGGGGTGGTTCGATGGGTGGCTGTTTGCGGTGTTTTGAAAGCGAGGGTGTTTTCGCGTCGTGGTTTCGCGGTGGTTTCGTGGTGGAGGAGTGTCGCGCTGTGGGTGGAGTGGTGCGATTGGGGGTCGTTTTGTGGAGGATATGCGCTGTGGGTGGAGGAGGGGGGCTGTGGTTCGTGTTGGTGTACTGTTGACGGTGGAGCGGCCGTTTGGGGTGGTGGCGGTTGCGGAGAGGTGTTCAGTGGTGAGGAGAGAGAAGGAGGGGGTACAGTTTGGCGTTGGACAGTTGTAATTTTTTTGAACAGTGGTGGTGGTTGACGAAGAAGACGACCGGAGAAGGTGTTTACGGCCAATGGCCACCGTCCACGGTGGCCGGAGTATATGGGGTGAGCTTTACATGTTTTTTATTTAGTTTTTTTTAGTCGAGAAAAAGGATTTCTGTACGAATTGATTTCTTTTTTTTTTAGTCCATGTTAATGTGAAGGTTCTGTACTAACCCATTTATTAATAAATTTTTGAAAAAAAAAGAATACTAATGCCTAATTCATCATACATTTAACATTCTGACAGTAAATAAAAAATGGAATATGGACCAACCTTTCTCTCCAGCTTCTGTAAAAAATGGACCCTTAGCTCTTTCTACTGCTTCCACTCGACCCTTATGTCAACACAGCAACTTAACAAGGCTTCTTTCTATTAGTTTGTGTGTTTCTGTGATTGTGGGTTCTGTTACTCTCTGTGCGTAGATGGTTGTTTGTGTGCGTGTATTGTTCTCTGTGTTACTGTCTTCCTCCCTTAAACTGATTTCTGTTCATTGTATTTATAGGCAGGGAATTATGGTGTAGGTGTGGGAGGAAGCAGAGAATCACAACTCTTTGGGGACAAATTCTGTAGAGCCAAAACAAAACCAACCCAGAGGTGGTGGTACTGCTGCTGCAAAAGGCTGTGTTGTTGGTGCCAAGAATGGGAGGACAGCAAGGAACAAGGAGAAATAGACTTGGGCTGGTAGCCAAAAATGGATTCCTGCTACAGCAACAACAAGAGCAGCAGCGCTGCCTTGTTTTTTTGTTTCAGAAATGTACCCTACCCTTTTTTTGTGATTTAATTTTTCTATTATTTGTAATTAAATTTCTTGTCTACATCTAAATAAAACAGCTGACTTTCTTTTTTGTACTATTCTGTTTTTTTTGTTTGTATATGTAACAAAATCAGAAAAAAGGACAGCTAATAAAAAAACTGATTTTATCTTACTACTATTATTTATTATTATTATTATTATTTATTTTTGGATTCTTTTTTTTTGAAAATAACGAGCGCCAAACAAAATCGCTGCACGAGAGTGCCAGAGGCACCCGCGTTTAGAACGATATGCGAAGCAATAAAATTCGGGACTTTCCAATTAGTCGGACAAAATTGGGGTATGACATTCCTCCTCCTATTGATACTAATTTCGAAGTCATCTCCCTCCTCCACCATAAACCACCACTGATGACCACCCAAGCTCCATTTATCAAAACCAGAAATATGAACCATTGCATGTGAGTTGGGTGAGTGTTAGAACCAATTTCAGTCCCTAAATCGCGTATTAGAGCAACTTGGGAATCAATTCAATGTTTGGTTTCAGAGTTCAAGCAATAGGGAAGCTGGGTTTTCGGTTGGGAGCGTGTTGGAGCGGATTCGGGAGAGTACGTGATCCTCCGTTCGTTCGTGTTAGAAGGAGTTTCGGTGTCGGGTGCTATTGTCATCGTCAAAAGGTGAGTTCTATACTCACTAGGGAATTATTGTCATTGTCATCTATTCTGAATCTGGCCTTGCGTTTGGTGAAAACCGGCATTGAACCGCTTTGTGAAAATCTCGAGTTTGAATCATTGAGTCATGTGATTGTTTGATTGGAATTATGATTTGTTGTCACGATTGTTGTGTTGATTGCTATGTCATGATTGATGGACTGTTCATGACTGTATTTGTATGCGTGTAATGTGGGAGTGTCGATCGGAAAGTATATCGGAATCGGAACGGAATGGAGTTGTGTAAGAAAACAGCAAATCTAGGCTACTGCAGAACACGCACGGATCGTGCCTTATGGGGGCACGGACCGTGCTGGCTGTTCGTAGGGAGCCTGGGTTGAGTTTTGGACATCGCACAGATCATGCGCCTAAGGAGCACGGATCGTGCGCTCTGTTCGGGTTGAAAATTGTTAAGTCTTTCAGACACACACGGGTCGTGCGCCTCTGGGCACGGACCGTGCGTGGTCTTCAGGTACCCTTTTTTAAAATGTGTTTTAGGCCATTCCAAACGGTTCCAATCCCTTCCCCAACTTCACCCAACGATGTTATGATGCTATGGCTATGATATTGATTATGATTGATGTTAGCCTAATGTCCTAAATCATGTTAATGTTATGAGGTTAATTATGACCAAGTTAAGTTCACGATATGAAGTTGATTGTTATGTTAGGATCATGTTGGGTGTGGTCGATATAATTATGTTTGGACTGAATGGTGAATGTTACAGGTTGGATTAATTAGATTAGTAATCACGAGTGAGATCACGTTAAATTAAGATAAGACGGACTAGAGACCTAATGTTAAATATAAGATCATATTAAGTAAGAGATCATGTTATGTATAAGCTCATTGTTATGTTCAAGATCATTGTTATGTTCATGTTGAGGTATATTAAAATATATACATCAGTTCATTTAGGGTGACGACCCTATTTCAGTTTAGTGTGCTAGGGGAGGGGAAGTCATGAGCCCTATGAACCTAGGCCCCATGAGGGATCCACTAGTGATTAGTGGAATGGGTTCACCGGGAGTTTATTTTGCCAAATGACCGGTGACACGCTAAAAATCATTGTTCATGTGTTGCCTCTTGTAGCCGGCTTAAGGGTTATGAGGACAACGTTAGTCTCAGCCACATAGTCAACTATTAGGACTATGAGTTATGAATCAAGAATAATTAATCAAGCATAATTGAACCGAGAGAGTTAGTAAGGGTTCTCGATAGAACTCACGGAGACAAGTTGTCTCACCCTTCATATGTTGTTGTTTTTCAGAGTTGCAGGCTAAGTTGAAGACGATGAGGCATGGTTATGGAGACGCTTGAGGAGTTGCTGACGCTTTTATTTATTATGTCATGTATTTCCTTTTGTATTTTAGAATATTCGATTGTACGACTTATGTTGTTAAATTTGTAAATCGCCTCCGCATACTTTATATTTTGGTACTGAACACTAGTTTGAGTGGTGTAAGAACGCTTTATGTATTTTATGTTAAGTTATGTAAGTGCGCTTGATGTTTTTTAGCATCGAGGTATTAGTATGTGTTCAGTATTTAGAACAGGAAGTACTCTGATGTATACCAGTAGTGCATTTCGGTAACTTCTACAAGTTAAAAATTATCAGGGTGTAACAATTGGTATCAGAGCAGCTCGACCTAGTCGGGCTTAGAATTCAAGAGTCTCTTATGTCTTCTAAGTGTGATTCCTCTTAGTATGCTATTAGACGTTTAGCCTGATCAACTAAACACTTTGTGCATATTTCCCAGAATCATGGCTGGTAGAGGTAGGAGAAGCGTCCCCGTCGATCCCCATTCCGAATGGATGCAGAATGTAATCGAGAATCAGCAGGAGATGATGCAGGACATGATGCAGATGCATCATGAGGCGATGAGTCGACAGGAACCGAATGTTCAACAACCTCCTCCGGAAGACCCTAATAGAGCTTATTTCAACTTCCAGAAGATGAATCCCCAAAGTTTCAAGGGAGGGCCTGAGGTGATGGTGTCTCATTTCTGGTTGGATTCGATGGAGAAGATTTTCAGGACTCTTCAATGCAGCGAGGACGAGAATGTTCTTTTTGCCGCCCATATTCTTGAGGAAGATGCTCAGACATGGTGGACCAATGCTCATGAATTGATGGTGAATCAGGGAACTCCGGTCACCTGGGTCAACATCAAGGAAATGTTTATTGGTCACTTTTCCCTCCAGTGATGAAGTTAAGAAATCAGGCCGAGTTTGTCAATCTGAGGCAAGGAGAGATGTCGGTGGGCGAATTCACCGCCAAGTTTGAGAGGCTGTCTCAGTTTTATCAGTTAGCAAAGCATGCACCGAAGTAGCCCAAGGTCTCAGCTCTTATACTATGACCAGCTACACTGCCCTGGTGCAGCAAGCATATGTTGCTAAAGCAGATCTCAATAGGTTGTATGAAGAAAAGAAAGCGTATAGGAAGGAGAAGAAGAAGGCATTGGAATTGCCAACCCCAAGTGAGGAGCCGAGGAGTAACTCCAACAAAGCAAAGCAAGCAGTGGTGTCTGACTTCCCAAGAATCGCTAAATGTTTAAAATGCGGAAAGCCTCATAGTGGAGAGTGTCGTTTGGGATCATGTTGGGTGTGGTCGATATAATTATGTTTGGACTGAATGGTGAATGTTACAGGTTGGATTAATTAGATTAGTAATCTTGAGTGAGATCACGTTAAATTAAGATAAGACGGACTAAAGACCTAATGTTAAGTAAAAGATCATGTTAAGTAAGAGATCATGTTATGTATAAGCTCATTGTTATGTTCAAGATCATTGTTATGTTCATGTTCATGTATATTAAAATATATACATCAGTTCAGTTAGGGTGACGACCCTATTTCAGTTTACTGTGCTAGGGGAGGGGAAGTCATGAGCCCTATGAACCTAGGCCCCATGAGGGATCCACTAGTGATTAGTGAAATGGGTTCACCGGGAGTTTATTTTGCCAAATGACCGATGACACGCTAAAAATCATTGTTCATGTGTTGCCTCTTGTAGCCGGCTTAAGGGTTATGAGGACAACGTTAGTCTCAGCCACATAGTCAACTATTAGGACTATGATTTATGAGTCAAGAATAATGATTCAAGCATAATTGAACCGAGAGAGTTAGTAAGGGGTCTCGATAGAACTCACGGAGACAAGTTGTCTCACCCTTCATATGTTGTTGTTTTTCAGAGTTGCAGGCTAAGTTGAAGACGATGAGGCATGGTTATGGAGACGCTTGAGGAGTTGCTGACGCATTTATTTATTATGTCATGTATTTCCTTTGGTATTTTAGAATATTCGATTGTACGACTTATGTTGTTAAAGTTGTAAATCGCTTCCGCATACTTTCTATTTTGGTACTGAATACTAGTTTGAGTGGTGTAAGAACGCTTAATGTAATTTATGTTAAGTTATGTAAGTGCGCTTGATGGTTTTTAGCATCGAGGTATTAGTATGTGTTTAGTATTTAGAACAGGAAGTACTCTGATGTATGCCAGTAGTGCATTTCGGTAACTTCTACAAGTTAGAAATTATCGGGGTGTAACAAATGTAAGATCCCCTATTTTTGCTATTTTTATTAATTGGCATGAAATTATATTGAATGATTTATCGAGTTTGATTGAAAATAAAATGATTTGATAATGACTTGTTTGGATTATCAATTATTCGAATTGTGTGTTTATTTTGACTTTTATTGCATTAAGTTAGGATGCCTATAACTAATGGAGGTCATTATGGGAGGATTAGTGACTGAGAGGCAATTTTTTCTTTTCACCTTACCCCTTTATATACCCCCAGCTGAGCCAAACACACTCAGAAACACACTTCACTTGGTACTTTTTCAGAAACAGAAAATCTGAGAAGAGAAAAAGGAGAGAGGGCGCGAAGGAGAGAGGGAGAAGAAGAGAGGAGAGTTCCTCAGAATTTCAATGCATGTGTGATCCATCCCCACCAAACTGATCGGCCCATCTTCCTCCTCCTATTGATACTAATTTCGAAGTCATCTCCCTCCTCCACCATAAACCACCATTGATGAACACCCAAGCTCCATTTATCAAAACCAGAAATATGAACCATTGCATGTGAGTTGGGTGAGTGTTAGAACCAATTTCAGTCCCTAAATCGCGTATTAGAGAAACTTGGGAATCAATTCAGTGTTTGGGTTCAGAGTTCAAGCAATAGGTGTAACGCCCAAATAATTTAATTACTTATTTAATTAAATTATTTAGGTATCTTAATAGTATGGTCATATTAAATTAATAAAATGATGTTTTATTTAAATTAGGGAGTGGTGTTCAGTAATTAGCTGAGTAGTAGTCGGGGGCCCGTGATCCAAGAGCCCAAGGGCCTATGTGAATGTAGGAGAACTTTAGCTAGGGTTTTGGAGTCATTAGCGCATTTTTGTAGAAAAGAAAGAAAGTTGCGAAGAGAGGAGAGAAAGGGGACGGCGCGCACCAAGGAGAAGAAGAGAGGAATTTTTTGCGGTGGTTCTTCGGAGTTTCGTGCAAGGAGATATCGTGTTCCGCAAAATCCAAGGTAAGGGTGGGTTCTACTTTATAATAGGGTGCATGATGGGGATTATGTGGGAGTTAGACTCTAGGTTGCCCCTTTGATCCTATTTGGTGTTGATTTGATGATGTTAGAACATATTCATGATGATTGGAATTGGTGCTTGATGGTTGATCATGTTAAAAAATTGGTTTTGGTGTTTGGTGCAATTTTGGTGTTGTCTTGATGTTGCTGGAATTGGCGCCCTGCTGCTGGGCGCCATGCCCAGTCATGGTGCTGTTTTTGTGTGTTGCGTTTGGTCCCTGCTGGAGGCGACCTGTTGCTGGGCGCCAAACCAGTGTTGCTTATGTTGCTGATTTTGGCGCCCTAGGCGCCCAGTCATGGTGTCCTGTTGTTGTTGTTGCTGGAAGTGGCGCCCTAGGCGCCCAGTGATGCTGTCTTGGTTGCTGGAGTTGGCGCCCTAGGCGCCCAGTGTGTTTCTGAGTTGCAGTAAATGGCGCCCTAGGCGCCGAGTGGTGTTTGGCGCGTGTCTGTGTTGCTGTGAAGGGCGCCCTAGGCGCCTAGTGTCTTCTGTGCATGTTGCTGATTTAGGCGCCCTGCTGCTGGGCGCCAATTTCTGTGTTGCTACTAGGAGCCCTGTTGCTGGGCGCCAAGTCTGATTCTGCTGCTGTGGTGTTATGCGCCCTGTTGCTGGGCGCCAAGTCTGGTGTTGCCTCTGTTGTGCTAGACGCCCTGTCCCTGGGCGCCATGTCTGATGTTGTTGTTGCTGTGCTAGGCGCCCTGTCCCTGGGCGCCATGTCTGGTTGTGTCACTGTTGCACTTGGCGCCCTGCTGCTGGGCGCCAGTTTCTATTCTGTTGCTGATGCTCTTGGCGCCATGTTGCTGGACGCCAGTTTCTGTTGTCTTTGTTGCCTGCTAGGCGCCCTACTGCTGGGCGCCAGTTTCTTGTGGTTCTGTTACAATATGGAAGCTGAGTTTTCGGTTGGGAGCGTGTTGGTGCGGATTCGGGAGAGTACGTGATCCTCCATTCGTTCGTGTTAGAAGGAGTTTCAGTGTCGGGTGCTATTGTCATCGTCAAAAGGTGAGTTCTACACTCACTAGGGAATTATTGTCATTGTCATGTATTCTGAATCTGGCCTCCCGTTTTGTGAAAAACGGCAATGAACCGCTTTGTGAAAATCTCGAGTTTGAATCATTGAGTCATGTGATCGTTTAATTGGAATTATGATTTGCTGTAATGATTGTTGTGTTGATTGCTATGTCATGATTGTTGGACTGTTTATGACTGTATTTGTATGCATGTAATGTGGGAGTGTCGATCAGAAAGTATAACGGAATCGGAACGGAATGGCGTTGTGTAAGAAAACAGCAAATCTAGGCTACTGCAGAACACGCACGGATCATGCCTTTTGGGGGCACGGACCGTGCTGGCTGTTCGCAGGGAGCCTGGGTTGAGTTTTGGACATCGCACGGATCGTGCGCCTAAGGAGCACGGATCGTGCGCTCTGTTCGGGTTGAAAATTGTTAAGCCTTTCAGACACACACGGGTCGTGCGCCCCTGGGCACGGACCGTGCGTGGTCTTCGGGTATCCTCTTTTAAAATGTATTTTAGACCATTCCAAACGGTTCCAATTGCATTCCAATCCCTTCCCCAACCTCACCCAATGATGTTATGATGCTATGGCTGTGAAATTGATTATGATTGATGTTAGCCTAATGTCCTAAATCATGTTAATGTTATGAGGTTAATTATTTCCAAGTTAAGTTCACGATATGAAGCTGATTGTTATGTTAGGATCATGTTGGGTGTGGTCGATATAATTATGTTTGGACTGAATCGTGAATGTTACAGGTTGGATTAATTAGATTAGTAATCACGAGTGAGATCATGTTAAATTAAGATAAGACGGACTAGAGACCTAATGTTAAGTATAAGATCATGTAAAGTAAGAGATCATGTTATGTATAAGCTCATTGTTATGTTCAAGATCATTGTTATGTTCATGTTCAGGTATATTAAAATATATACATCAGTTCTGTTAGGGTGACGACCCTATTTCAGTTTGGTGTGCTAGGAGAGGGGAAGTCATGAGCCCTGTGAACCTAGGCCCCATGAGGGATCCACTAGTGATTAGTGGAATGGGTTCACCGGGAGTTTATTTTGCCAAATGATCGGTGACACGCTAAAAATCATTGTTCATGTGTTGCCTCTTGTAGCCGGCTTAAGGGTTATGAGGACAACGTTAGTCTCAGCCACATAGTCAACTATTAGGACTTTGAGTTATGAACAAGAATAATGAATCAAGCATAATTGAACCGAGAGAGTTTGTAAGGGGTCTCGATAGAACTCACGGAGACAAGTTGTCTCACCCTTCATATGTTGTTGTTTTTCAGAGTTGCAGGCTAAGTTGAAGACGATGAGGCATGGTTATGGAGACGCTTGAGGAGTTGCTGACGCTTTTATTTATTATGTCATGTATTTTCTTTTGTATCTTAGAATATTCGATTGTTCGACTTATGTTGTTAAAGTTGTAAATCGCCTCCACATACTTTCTATTTCGGTACTGAACAGTAGTTTGAGTGGTGTAAGAACGCTTTATGTATTTTATGTTAAGTTATGTAAGTGCGCTTGATGGTTTTTAGCATCGAGGTATTAGTATGTGTTCAGTATTTAGAACAGGAAGTACTCTGATCTATGCCAGTAGTGCATTTCTGTAATTTCTACAAGTTAGAAATTATCGGGGTGTTACAGGGATATTTTCACTGCTTAGCGGATATAAAACTTCTTGAGCTAAGTATTGACCAACCACATCACTCGCGTTGTGATTTTTGTGGGGGGCATCATCTGAATAGAAATTGTAAGGAGTTTTATTTTACTAAAAATGTAGAACAAGAAGAACATGCCTCAACAAAAGAAGAATCTTGGGAGAATAAGAAAGACGAGGAAGAAGAAAAGATTGAACGGGAGGATCATGTAGTTTGGAGTGAAGCTCAAAATTCCCAATATTGGGAAGGCGTGAAAATCCAACAAGAAATAACCCAACAAATCATTTTTCCTAGTAATCTTTCGAGCAGCAAGGAAGATAGAAGTGAAGAGCTTGATCGATATTTAGACTCCTTCTATGCTTTGTTCGTCATCCTTCACCTTGAGAGGTGTTGCGCCCGAAAAATCCGGCTTGGGACTTTTCGTTTGACAACGTGGAAAAATTTGGAAGCCGCCACCAATATTTTAATTTTAAGACCAAAACATTGAAAAAAGGTCTTTTAGACAAGGCGGATGGTCTTTCGAAAACTAGAGATATGGGTTCGGGGGTCGGTTAGGCATAGGGAAGGTATTAGCACCCCGTACCTCCTTTCTACCGAAAGGGAACCTTTAATTGAATGTGTGGTTTGAAGTGTTGACCTGAAAATATTTAATTTGCCTCTTTATTTCTTATTGAAAACGAATTAAAGAAACTTAACAAAATTTTTACTTTTTGACGAGAAAGGAAAAAAAGGGTTTTTAGAATAAGTGCTTGACAGGACATGGTCCGCTCCTACGTATCTCCCGGTGCGATGGAGAATTCAAAGCTACGTAGTTCTTGTGTAGAAAATGTTTGTGGGTTGGTGTTTTTTAATGTAGGGGTTTTAGGACTGTGTGATCTGTGTTGGAGGACCACTGGGGGTCTGAAGGAGCACTGGGGCTCTGAAGGGCCACTGAGGGCTGAAGGAGCGCTGGGGCTCTGAGGGACCACAGTTCACTTATCTTAAAACGATGATTAACCCGGCCGTACGACCGACTTAATCCCCTACTTTGGAAATAAGACTTTTGCTTTTGAAATGAAGGAGATCTGTTTGTATATTCTTTAATTTTAGAAATTGTTTATTTTTGCGCTTGACAGGGGCGTGGCCCTGCTCCTACGTATCTCCGGGTGGAGAATCAAAGGCGACGTAGTTCTAGGTTCTTTTGAAAATGATTGTTGAAAACTTATTGTGAAAATGATTTTTATTTGTTATGCTTGACGGGATATGACCCGCTCCTACGTATCTCCTGGTGCGATGGAGAATTCAAAGCTACGTAGTTCTTCTTTGTTTGGAAAACGGTTTTTGTTTTTTAATCTTTTTGGAGTTTTTCGCAAAGGGGTTGAGCGTTCGTAGTGACCAAACAACAACGGTTTAGAGTGGTCGCACTACTAACTCTTATGAAAATGAATTATCATTAACGACCAAACGGCAACGGCGCGAGTGATGATTAATGATAATCGGTTTTTATTATGAGCATTGAAAAGGTTTTCGCAATTGAAGGAGAGCGTTTGTGAGGACCAAACAACAACGGTTTAGAGTGGCCACACTACTAGCTCCCACAGGAATGAGATCATCACCCACAATCAAACGGCAACGGCGCGAGTGATCATTAGTGATGATTAGTTTTGATTTCGACGTTTGAAAAGATTTGTTTTTGAAAAGTGTCTTCCTGGGTTTTAATTGGAGAGAACGTCGTGATGAAAGGAATTTGCAATTGGATTGTTTTTCGTTCGGGGAAACATTTATCCATCGTTGGGAAAAAGGTTTGCGAAGAGAAAAGGAAAAAAATAAATAAGTTTATTTAGGGGAAAAGAAATAAAATTTAAAAAGAAAGACCGGGGGTGAAATAGTAAAATGGGGGTGCAAATAAAAGGAGGGCTGTATTATTAAAATGGGAGTGCAAATAGTGAGCCCAGCTCGTTTTTGGTGAGCTGGGCTGCGTTTCAAAAAAAAAGAGTCGTGGGCTTCTGAGAGGGTGTTTACGCAGCAAACAGAGGGGTGTGGTTAGTAATCGGATTTTTTGCAAAATAAAATTTAAATTAGCTAAGCCTACGTATATAAAGCTGAAACAAAAAGAAATTAACCCTAATCTCTTAACCTTCCTCTCTCAGCGCCGCATCCATTCTTTAGGGGGAGAGAAAGAGAAATTCGTGAGGAGGGAGAAAGAGGAAAAACGACATGAGAGAGAGAGAGATACGGAAGGAGAGAAAAGAAGGGAGAGGAGGAGGGACCGACGGCGAGGGCGAGGAGACCACGCCGGACTAGCTTCGGCGTCGTGCGGCGGCAGCCTGAGGAGGAGCGCGCGGAGGAGAGAGAGGTGGAAAACGACGGTGGTTATGGGGGTGGTTTTGATGGTGCGCACGGTGGTTCAGTGGTTCTGTCGTGGTGGTGCGAAACGAGGACGGAGAGGGATGGTGGGGGCGACGGTGTTGGGGTTCGGTGACGCGATCTGAGTTTCGAAGGGGGGTTGTTAGGGGTGGTTCGGTGGTGAGGAGAGAGAGGAGGTGGGTGGCGAAGCTACGATGGGAGACGGCGCTTGCGGCGACCCAAACGGTGCTCACGGCGGCGTATCGGAGCCAAGGAAACATGACGGTGCACGACCGCCGTCAGCGGCGGCCGGAAATCGCATGGGCACGGCGGCGACAGCAAGAGGGTATTTTCTTTTCTTTTGTCTCTGGTTCTGCCATTCCTCTCTTCCATTCTGCATGTATTTTTGATTTGGCTGTTCCTCCTCTTTTTCTTTATGATTGAACAACATTTCTCTACCTCTTTCTCTGCTCTCCTTTTTTCAATCGCTAGTTTCTGCCTAAGTGGAATAGCATTCTAATATGGAACTTTACATCATTTCAGAATTGATATTATCGTTATCCTCTTTTTTATATTTTTGGCTTCTGATCCGTTTTTTCCTTTAATGACTTTTTGCTTCCTGGTCTGTGTGTATGTTGCATTATTTCTTCTACTTATGCACTACTTTGGTTTTGTTTGCTTTGGTTGTCTAGCTCTGTCAATAAGGAAATGGATGGAAAATACATGTGCCTACACCTAAATAAACAATCTGCCGTGAAAAACCTAAGCAAATAAAAGACTTTATTTTTGTGTTTTGCATTTACTTGGCTATTTTTGCACTTTCTTTCACTCACGTTGCTTAAAGACTTTCTCTGTTAGCAATAAGTACACATGCAGGAAGGCACTTAACCAGTAAATAAAAGAGAACAGCTTAAACATGTATATCTAGAGAAAACATACCTCTATTTCAGAAGAGTATATTGCCTCTGTAACTCCTGTTTTCCTTAACCCTTTCTAGTGATGAACAAACAATTTGTCAGAAGTGTTTTTTTTTAGGGAGCTTGAATTCTGCTATTGACTTCAAATTCTTTTGGTGGTGAATAACTCAGTTGCCGTGTCTTCCCTCTATCTCTCTGTTTTTTATATCTCAGTGTGTGCGTATTTTGTGTGTTTTCCAATCACTGTCCCTGTTGTGTTTGCTGTTCACAGTTTTTATAGGCTGATTGTGGTGTAGGTGTGGTATGCTAATGCAGGGGATCAAAACTCATGGGGGACAAAGCTGTTGGCAGCAGTGGAGCAGCAAAGGGGGCAGCAAGGGAATGGCAGCAGGGTTGCTGCCACTGCAGCAATGTTTTTGCTGAGAATGGGAGGTGAGCAAAGGGACAAGAAGAAATAGGTTTGGGCTTGGCTCTCCAAATAGAGGAGCACCTATGCGCTGCTGCTGCTGTCCTCTCCCTCTCTTTTCAGTTTTTTGTTATTCATTTTATTATTTTGTAAAATTTTTGCTTTTGTTTTGACTTTTGTACTATTTGTATTAATTAATTTTGTTTGTATATGTAACAAATATAAATAAAAGGGACAGCTGAGTTTAACTTATTATTACTATTTATCATTTATTTATTTATATTTTTTTATGATAATAAAAGCGGTAAAAACAACGCGCACCGACGCGACGACTCACACGACTCGAAATGAAACGCGCGTTCGCCTTAAGACTAGGAACGCGCACGCTATTTGAATACGCACGCGTGTATGTTATTAAAACTGATTTGATTCTATCCTCACTTTTCTAAAAAGAAAATGGTAAAAATAAACGCGCACCGACGCAATTACTCACACGACTCGAGACAAAACGCGCGCTCGCGTTGTTTATTATTTTATTATTTACATTTGGATTCCTTTTTTTTGAAAACAACGAGCGCCAAACAAAATTGTTGCACGAGAGTGCCAAATACACCCGCATTTAGAACAATATGCGAAGCGATAAAACTTTGGGATTTTTCGATTAGTCGGACAAAATTGGGGTATGACAGCTGCCCCTCTTTATTTCGATTTTACATAGAAATATGAATTGCGCAAGACATATTTCGAAGGTAAAATAGAAATAAAGAATTCAGAAATTATACCAATTTTGTCCATTTGGAGAAATCCGAATTTTCTTTCTTCTTTTTTGGAAAGATAGACACTTTCGCGTTGATGCGAAAACAGTAAATGAACACTGACGTGCAGACAGAAAGGTAAAATGGGCACTTGGCGTGCAAAAAGAAAAGAAAAAATGGGCACTTGGCGTGCAAACAGAAAAGTAAAATGGGCACTTGGCGTGCAGACAGAAAAGTAAAATGGGCACTTGGCGTGCAGACAGAAAGGTAAAATGGGCACTTGGCGTGCAAACAGAAAAGTAAAATGGGCACTTGGCGTGCAGACAGAAAAGTAAAATGGGCACTTGGCGTGCAGACAGAAAAGTAAAATGGGCACTTGGCGTGCAGACAGAAAAGTAAAATGGGCACTTGGCGTGCAGAAAGCGGTAAATTGGGAATTCGGAGGCTGCCTAAAACCTTCTAACGGACTCTTGTCGAGTCCGAGCTCTGGGGTGGCCTTTTCGAGCGGCCGATCAACATCAGGTCCGGAACTGATTTGATCAATGGATTTACGCTATGCCTTAGGCCGACACAACTAATCCGAAGGACTTAACGAAGTCTGATGGATCCATCGCGCGCTCGTACACGATGTTGTGATCTGTGGAAGGAGTTCACTAACTCTGTGTTGATGGAGTTTACTAACTCTGTTGATGGAGTTTACTAACTCTGTGTTGTGGTGATTTTCTAAAAATGAGATTTTTGGGATTCTCTGGTCCGAAGTAACTTTTCTCTTGGATGGTGCATGAAATGCGTGCACTTGGATGTTTGGGGTGCACATGAATGCAATGATTAACTTTGGTGGGATGCCTTTTCTGTTTGATTTTTCTCTTCTTTTCCTTTTGTTATTCTTTCGCTCTTCTGAGATGCGAGTTTGAAGGCGTAATGTACTGTTTGATGCCATGGAGTGATGATTGGTATGGATGATATGAGAATGATGAATGATATGAAGATGTTGTGTTCTTTTATGTTCCATCTTCTGTGATTTTCTTCTCTCGTTCCTTATTTGCTCCTTTTTTTTTTCTATGGGATGCAGATATCTATGTAAATGGAGTGTGAATGTATGTTATGCAAAGTGTATGTGATGTGATGATTTCAATGGAATGATGGATGCTATGAGATGCTATTTTTGATTTTCTTCCTTTTTATTTTGGTTAAGGATCAACACTTCAAGTGCCTACAAGGTAACATCCTAGTCCCCAAGGATTAAGGTGAGCACCAAAGCTCTACAAGATAACCACCTAATCCCTGAGGATTAAGGCGAGCACTAAAGCCCTACAAGCGGCCAACTTTAGGCGACCCCCTCATGTGCTGAGATAGCTGGTTAAAGAATTTTTCCTATTTGTCTTTTTGCAAATGCAGTATTTTGATGCATGATATGACAAAATTTTTTGGGGTATTCAAATATTTTTTGTGAATACTTTCATAATGATGAGACGCGAGACTTTGGATGCAAAAGTGGGATGATTATTGACCATTTTTGTTGAAAAATTGAATTTGATTCAAACTCCGGTGTTCTCAAGGTTTTTATTTACAAACAAGCTCACTTGTTTTCTCTCCCTTCCAATGACGACTGAATCTTAGATATCGCATGACTAACGTGTGTTCTCTCTCTTTGAAGCATTGCTTAGTAAGCATGCATAGGAGCGCAAATGTGAATGAGTGAGTCTGTTAACTTGGGATTGGTTTAGGATATGTATGACAATTGAAGGGATGACAAACATGATTATTACCGACGCTCATGAGGGACCAAGGGATGCAAGACTGCCCCGGTTCGGGCTTTTTATGAGTGAATAAGCTTGCCTTTGCCTGGTGGTGATAATGACTAGGGGTGTAGGAGATGATGAATTGGGAACACTTCGGCTCTTGGGATGAAAGGTGGAATGAAAAGGGTTTTGTTTCAACCCACAGAGTTTGGTGTTGCCCCAGTCAGGACGAAACAAAGTTGCCCCAATTAGAATGACGAGGCCTTATTTAGGATAGTGAGTTGAGAGATTGCCCCGGTGAGGTTCTTATGGGAATGAATGAGGTGAAGGAATGGGAATGCACTTGCCCCATTTTGGAATGAAATTTCAAACGGTTTCTTTGAGTGAGGTTGTGAAAAGGTGATAGAGTTATGGTGACGGTTATATACGGAGGGTGGTATGTGAACGGGATAGACGACGAACAAAATCTCCCCATGGTTGAGTGGAGTGAGAGGTGAAGGAAATGTCCCCTAGTACACATCTTTGATTCTTTTTAAGAAAAACTCAAATGCAATGAAAGTTTTGACTTTTAGTATGAAAGAAGCCTCACTTGGTGATCACTAAACCTTGCTTTAATGCAACTTGAATGCGTTTGAAGTGCAAGTCTTCCTTTTTCCGTCAGCTTTCTTTTTTTTCGACTGTTTATTTTTGTTCCCTCATCTCTTTTTCCTAAGGGCTTGTTTTTCCTTGATCAGCTTTCTCTTTTCTGATCGTTTGTTTTTTCTTTTGAGCAAACACATTGTAGACAGATAAACTTAGTGGTCCTAAGATTTAAAATTTGAGAAAACAACAGCATTCGGTCATTGATCGGAATGGACTTTTCGGGATTGTGGTGTTTTGTGGAGGAGGGATGATGGGGCTTAATGAAGAGCTTGGGGGCTAATGGTAGGATGATTTTCATTCGGCGTTGGCTGACGATTGATGATTTATGATGGTTAATTGGCTTGATGAGGTGTTTGGAAATTTTATTCTTGGCTAAGGGTTCGTGGAGGGCGGGTTACCGAGGTCAAAGGGAAGTGTTTGCGGTTTATGGAAGGAGGGGTGTATGGGAATGATGAAGTGTTTGAAGGTTATTGAGACAAGGATCTCTTGTGTTTTGTAGTAACATGTACCAGCTCACCACTTACATTTCTTTTGTATTTTCTTTTGTTTTGGGATTTTCATTTTTGAATCCCTTTTTTTGATTTTCTCTCTCTTTTTTTGTTTTATGATTCTTTTCCTTCTTTGACTCGGGTGAGCTGATAGAAAGTGATGCACTTTTTTTGGATATTTGAGGTGATCCTTGTCTAGGGTGATTTTTGGATTTTGGTTTTTCTTGGGTTAAGGTGGGTAGGAAAGGGAACTTCTGGATGGCCAAACTTCATTTCAAATTCCGATTACTTATTTTTTCATAAAACTTGACAACAATTTATCTAGCTATATGTGTTTGCTCTTTTCTTTGCATTTTTTTTATGCCCTAATTTTTGCCTGGACCGCTCTTTGCGAGTTTTCAATCCACCGGGCGCTCCTTTTTGCCTAGGCTGCCCTTTGCGGGTTTTCAACCTAGCGAGCTTGTTCTTCTCATTTGTCTCTTCTTTTCTCTTTTTTTTGGAAAGACCTGCACTAAAGGAATATAATGCCGATAAAGAAAGTTAGTGATCACAGAATTGCCCCAGCATGGAGGACTTAGAGTGTTAGTGAGAATGAACCAAAAAGTCAAGTATGCACTGATGGGAGAGAATATGCGCCTTATGGATGGACGGGGCGGGGTTAGACTGGGATGATGATGATGACAAGGAAGGAAACTGACTGACTCAAACAAGAGAAACTGCACGTGTCATGCACGTTCACTATAGGGATGCTTCACAGAGAGTCAACATTAGTTAGAACGATGAATTGATGAGCTGCTTCAGTTTTCTTTTTTTTTTGTCATGGAATGGATGGGATGCAGTGCTTTTGAAAGACATGCAAATGAGCTATTGATTTGCAAAACTGAGTGCCTTGGAACACCTTGAGTTTGCAACCAAGTAAGGATAAACTTTTTCAAAAAAAGGATGATTGTTTTGCAAGAACGTCTCGCTTCTCATCACAACTTTTATTTTATGCAATGAACGAATGAACAAATTATGATATGCAAGTATGATGCAAATGCGTGGAGAACGACTACTCGAAAAGTGTGGCTTATTCTAAATTATTTTGTTGCAAGACAAAATATGGAATACCAATGCGAATGATGCAAGAATGATGCCCCCCATTTTTTCCAAATGATTTTTGATTTTTTTTATTTTTTAGAGGCGAGACAGGATGTGAAATGCCAATGCCCCTTTTTTGAATGATGAGAGATGCAAGACTGGGGATATGAGGCAACTGATTGTCGTTACCCTGAGTAACTTGCCTGAAACATTGAGTGGATCCTGACTCAATACTTCACACAATGTACTGAAACGTTTTGACAATTAGTTGACTCAATTTAATTTCCTACTCGAAATTAAAATACGTGCGACTGGGTCAAAGTGCTCTGACATCGTAAAGTAACATCTCAAATTTGTAGTCGACAAACAAATTTGAGACATTACCCTTCGTCGTTCAAAGGTGCACTTCTATCCATTAAGCCATCACATGAGAAATTTTTCTTTGTTTCGAAAGGATGCATGCAGGGAGAAATGATGTATTCGGACAAAGTGATGAGGTTAATGAAATGATGCATGAGCGCCACATTGACGCGATGTCCGCATTATTTGATGATAGTTTTTGCATAATCAAGGATGAATGAAATGCGATATGGATGATAGATGCTTCTGGTTTTCATTTTTCTTATGCAATGAAATGAAATGCGTGATGCTTGCAATTACTTTCCTAATGCATGGGAGATATTGAATGAAGATGCATGCGAGATGAGACGTTAATGCTTATTTTTGATTTGCGACACAGGAAAGTATTAATGCGATGATGTGATATGGACGGACGACGGAATGAGTGGGTGAATGAATGAACGAATGTGCATTTTGAATGAGGATAACGTAAATTGCATCACTTGATGATTTTTTATGATTATGAGCGAATGAAATACCATAGGGATGATAATTGTTTTTTTTCAGAATTTTGTTTTATGTAATGCATGACGCCATGATGCAAAGTGCGGATGATGATTGCTTTTCGTTTTATTTTTGAACTATGAAATGGAGTGCCTGATACTAACAATTATTTTTAGTTGCGTGGAAAGATATGATTCTTATGAAAATGCATGCGAAATAAGATGTTTATTTGATTATTTTTTGTAGTGCAAAGAAAAAATGCATGTAGTATGTTTTCTAAGAAAGCTTGTGGAAAATAATAATTTTTGATTTTTCTTGATTTTTGGTTTTTTTTTTTTTTGATAAAAGACGGTATGCACTAATACTTGTTTGAATGCAAGTGCAATGCAATATGTATGATTTCCTGTCTGTCTTGGTGCCGGGAATCACGGTGTACTATGTCTTGCCATAGGTTTAACGGTGGATTTTGATTATTTTTTTCTTTGAAACACAACAAGGTTAGAATCAATAAGCGAAACAAAGCACATTCCATGCATTCAAACTTAAACAAACTCACACCTCGGAGTATACGTTGTTTCACTTTTGATTCCACATCGTGCCTATGACAAGATTCTTTGTCACTTTGGGATTCTCGGTAAACAAACTTTGATGAAATGCAAGGATGCATGCATGAACTGTAAAAGCTTCTGTTGGATGCAATGCGAGGATGCATGCAAAATGATGATGATGTTTTATGCATATGCAGATTAGGGCAAAACCCTTATTGGCATTAGTTCGAGTTTTTTTTGTTTTTTTTGAAAAATGCGAGCCGTACGTGGTTTCATATGGACCAAGTAAGAGAAAGGCTACAACGGCAGCTCGTTCTCTCTTTTTTTTGAAAAGAGTGGGCCATATGTCACTTCGTACGGACCAGCAAAAGAAAGGCTACAACGACAGCTCTTTCTCTACTTTTTATTTGAAAAACCTCCTACTCTTTTTTGAAAACATGTCTATATTACCATGCAACACACAATTTGGTATGCCCCTTGTGTCCTGCGAAGGTGGGGACCTAAGTTCTAGGACAACTCAAATGTTCCTCCCATGCGGGTTCTAGTCACTTCCTCACCAGGCTACCAGAGCTAATTCTCTTTCACAATAGCACCCACAACGATGGAACGCCATCTGGTGTGAGGCATCATGAAAGAGCATACTCTGGCTGAAACTTTCGTGAGAGTCGGAAGGACAACAGTCCAATTGTCAGTCACTACTCGTTTCCACTCTCCTAAGTTTTGTCAGACCTTGGGTTTTAGGCCCCTCTCAAAGCATAGTAAGCATAAGGTGTGAGTGTGTGCAGCAAGGGCATACCGCCTAAAACTACCCACATATACCCCACCTGCAAATGAAAACCCTGAACAGTCCAGATAAAAGCAAGCAATAACATGTTGTCTACCCTAGGGTTTAATATCTAGGATATCTATAAACAAGGATATTGCTTACCTTAACAAGAGGAGCCAAGAAGAGGGGACATGATAAAATTGGGGAGAAATGCATGAGCTTACCTTGAAGAAAGGGAGCGAAAAAGAAGGGATCGTGGGGATTGGAAGAATGCATGGGAATAAGCAATAAGAGACAAGGAGTAGGAGAGGAGATAGGGAACAACAAAGAAGACAAATGCATATGCCTACAATCAATGATAGGAAAGAAAGGCAAACAAGGTATTAATCAAATCAACAATACATTAAACCACACAATCTAATTAGTTAGGCTTGACCCTCGTCTTTTTAAAAAAAAAAGGTCCCCAGTGAAGTCGCCAGCTGTTGCGCCCGAAAAATCCGGCTTGGGACTTTTCGTTTGACAACGTGGAAAAATTTGGAAGCCGCCACCAATATTTTAATTTTAAGACCAAAACATTGAAAAAAGGTCTTTTAGACAAGGCGGATGGTCTTTCGAAAACTAGAGATATGGGTTCGGGGGTCGGTTAGGCATAGGGAAGGTATTAGCACCCCGTACCTCCTTTCTACCGAAAGGGAACCTTTAATTGAATGTGTGGTTTGAAGTGTTGACCTGAAAATATTTAATTTGCCTCTTTATTTCTTATTGAAAACGAATTAAAGAAACTTAACAAAATTTTTACTTTTTGACGAGAAAGGAAAAAAAGGGTTTTTAGAAATAAGTGCTTGACAGGACATGGTCCGCTCCTACGTATCTCCCGGTGCGATGGAGAATTCAAAGCTACGTAGTTCTTGTGTAGAAAATGTTTGTGGGTTGGTGTTTTTTAATGTAGGGGTTTTAGGACTGTGTGATCTGTGTTGGAGGACCACTGGGGGTCTGAAGGAGCACTGGGGCTCTGAAGGGCCACTGAGGGCTGAAGGAGCGCTGGGGCTCTGAGGGACCACAGTTCACTTATCTTAAAACGATGATTAACCCGGTCGTACGACCGACTTAATCCCCTACTTTGGAAATAAGACTTTTGCTTTTGAAATGAAGGAGATCTGTTTGTATATTCTTTAATTTTAGAAATTGTTTATTTTTGCGCTTGACAGGGGCGTGGCCCTGCTCCTACGTATCTCCGGGTGGAGAATCAAAGGCGACGTAGTTCTAGGTTCTTTTGAAAATGATTGTTGAAAACTTATTGTGAAAATGATTTTTATTTGTTATGCTTGACGGGATATGACCCGCTCCTACGTATCTCCTGGTGCGATGGAGAATTCAAAGCTACGTAGTTCTTCTTTGTTTGGAAAACGGTTTTTGTTTTTTAATCTTTTTGGAGTTTTTCGCAAAGGGGTTGAGCGTTCGTAGTGACCAAACAACAACGGTTTAGAGTGGTCGCACTACTAACTCTTATGAAAATGAATTATCATTAACGACCAAACGGCAACGGCGCGAGTGATGATTAATGATAATCGGTTTTTATTATGAGCATTGAAAAGGTTTTCGCAATTGAAGGAGAGCGTTTGTGAGGACCAAACAACAACGGTTTAGAGTGGCCACACTACTAGCTCCCACAGGAATGAGATCATCACCCACAATCAAACGGCAACGGCGCGAGTGATCATTAGTGATGATTAGTTTTGATTTCGACGTTTGAAAAGATTTGTTTTTGAAAAGTGTCTTCCTGGGTTTTAATTGGAGAGAACGTCGTGATGAAAGGAATTTGCAATTGGATTGTTTTTCGTTCGGGGAAACATTTATCCATCGTTGGGAAAAAGGTTTGCGAAGAGAAAAGGAAAAAAATAAATAAGTTTATTTAGGGGAAAAGAAATAAAATTTAAAAAGAAAGACCGGGGGTGAAATAGTAAAATGGGGGTGCAAATAAAAGGAGGGCTGTATTATTAAAATGGGAGTGCAAATAGTGAGCCCAGCTCGTTTTTGGTGAGCTGGGCTGCGTTTCAAAAAAAAAGAGTCGTGGGCTTCTGAGAGGGTGTTTACGCAGCAAACAGAGGGGTGTGGTTAGTAATCGGATTTTTTGCAAAATAAAATTTAAATTAGCTAAGCCTACGTATATAAAGCTGAAACAAAAAGAAATTAACCCTAATCTCTTAACCTTCCTCTCTCAGCGCCGCATCCATTCTTTAGGGGGAGAGAAAGAGAAATTCGTGAGGAGGGAGAAAGAGGAAAAACGACATGAGAGAGAGAGAGATACGGAAGGAGAGAAAAGAAGGGAGAGGAGGAGGGACCGACGGCGAGGGCGAGGAGACCACGCCGGACTAGCTTCGGTGTCGTGCGGCGGCAGCGTGAGGAGGAGCGCGCGGAGGAGAGAGAGGTGGAAAACGACGGTGGTTATGGGGGTGGTTTTGATGGTGCGCACGGTGGTTCAGTGGTTCTGTCGTGGTGGTGCGAAACGAGGACGGAGAGGGATGGTGGGGGCGACGGTGTTGGGGTTCGGTGACGCGATCTGAGTTTCGAAGGGGGGTTGTTAGGGGTGGTTCGGTGGTGAGGAGAGAGAGGAGGTGGGTGGCGAAGCTACGATGGGAGACGGCGCTTGCGGCGACCCAAACGGTGCTCACGGCGGCGTATCGGAGCCAAGGAAACATGACGGTGCACGACCGCCGTCAGCGGCGGCCGGAAATCGCATGGGCACGGCGGCGACAGCAAGAGGGTATTTTCTTTTCTTTTGTCTCTGGTTCTGCCATTCCTCTCTTCCATTCTGCATGTATTTTTGATTTGGCTGTTCCTCCTCTTTTTCTTTATGATTGAACAACATTTCTCTACCTCTTTCTCTGCTCTCCTTTTTTCAATCGCTAGTTTCTGCCTAAGTGGAATAGCATTCTAATATGGAACTTTACATCATTTCAGAATTGATATTATCGTTATCCTCTTTTTTATATTTTTGGCTTCTGATCCGTTTTTCCTTTAATGACTTTTTGCTTCCTGGTCTGTGTGTATGTTGCATTATTTCTTCTACTTATGCACTACTTTGGTTTTGTTTGCTTTGGTTGTCTAGCTCTGTCAATAAGGAAATGGATGGAAAATACATGTGCCTACACCTAAATAAACAATCTGCCGTGAAAAACCTAAGCAAATAAAAGACTTTATTTTTGTGTTTTGCATTTACTTGGCTATTTTTGCACTTTCTTTCACTCACGTTGCTTAAAGACTTTCTCTGTTAGCAATAAGTACACATGCAGGAAGGCACTTAACCAGTAAATAAAAGAGAACAGCTTAAACATGTATATCTAGAGAAAACATACCTCTATTTCAGAAGAGTATATTGCCTCTGTAACTCCTGTTTTCCTTAACCCTTTCTAGTGATGAACAAACAATTTGTCAGAAGTGTTTTTTTTTAGGGAGCTTGAATTCTGCTATTGACTTCAAATTCTTTTGGTGGTGAATAACTCAGTTGCCGTGTCTTCCCTCTATCTCTCTGTTTTTTATATCTCAGTGTGTGCGTATTTTGTGTGTTTTCCAATCACTGTCCCTGTTGTGTTTGCTGTTCACAGTTTTTATAGGCTGATTGTGGTGTAGGTGTGGTATGCTAATGCAGGGGATCAAAACTCATGGGGGACAAAGCTGTTGGCAGCAGTGGAGCAGCAAAGGGGGCAGCAAGGGAATGGCAGCAGGGTTGCTGCCACTGCAGCAATATTTTTGCTGAGAATGGGAGGTGAGCAAAGGGACAAGAAGAAATAGGTTTGGGCTTGGCTCTCCAAATAGAGGAGCACCTATGCGCTGCTGCTGCTGTCCTCTCCCTCTCTTTTCAGTTTTTTGTTATTCATTTTATTATTTTGTAAAATTTTTGCTTTTGTTTTGACTTTTGTACTATTTGTATTAATTAATTTTGTTTGTATATGTAACAAATATAAATAAAAGGGACAGCTGAGTTTAACTTATTATTACTATTTATCATTTATTTATTTATATTTTTTTATGATAATAAAAGCGGTAAAAACAACGCGCACCGACGCGACGACTCACACGACTCGAAATGAAACGCGCGTTCGCCTTAAGACTAGGAACGCGCACGCTATTTGAATACGCACGCGTGTATGTTATTAAAACTGATTTGATTCTATCCTCACTTTTCTAAAAAGAAAATGGTAAAAATAAACGCGCACCGACGCAATTACTCACACGACTCGAGACAAAACGCGCGCTCGCGTTGTTTATTATTTTATTATTTACATTTGGATTCCTTTTTTTTGAAAACAACGAGCGCCAAACAAAATTGTTGCACGAGAGTGCCAAATACACCCGCATTTAGAACAATATGCGAAGCGATAAAACTTTGGGATTTTTCGATTAGTCGGACAAAATTGGGGTATGACAAGAGGGTATGGAAGCATCTGCAATTATACTTCAAGTTCATGAAGTTCTTGCCCCATAAATGAAAAAAGAAGGATGACGTGTTCTTTGTGTCATATATTCCACCTTGATAGTGGAGTTGCATCGTCAAGCTAATGACGGTAAATAAGCGCTTCTTGGGAGGCAACCCATGGTAGAGGTAACGAGTTTTTAATTGAATTTATCGTTTTGTCTTTCTTTTAGTTTTTTTTTAACAAAAAAAAAGGAGAGAATTGAAGTGCTCCATTGTTGGTCTAAGAAAGAATGATTCCATTTTATGGGTGAACTACTTTGTTTCTAAACCTTTTGTTTAAGTCCCTTTGAGTGGAACTTATTTCAATGGGTTCCCTGAGAACTCACAAGAATGTTGCAGAAATTATTTACAGGTTATAAATGGAAAAAGTATTGGCCCTTCATGAAGGAATGTGAGGAGAGCACCGATGACTTTCTTACTCAATGTAGAGGTGCTTCAGGACAATCATCACCAGCAGCAGCAAATGAGCCGTAGGAGACACATGATCCTTTACTACATGGGGATGACTACATTGAGCACCAGATCTCATTTCCTTGAGCAGGATGGCTCACTGTCATTATTCTCTTTTTTAGACACTTTTGGAGTTCTTGTCTTCCCCTTTGTTTGGATTCTGCTTTTTGCATTTTGGTCTGTACTATGCTGATATGACTTTTACATTGATTATTATGCACCACAACTTTGAACTCATAGATGCATTCTCAATAATTATGGTTGTTTAGCTCTAACACGTTTTGCATCTTACCATGTGATCACTTTCGCATCAATTTTTATCATCACGTATTGTCATTTGTTTAAGATAAAGGTTGAGGAAAATCTGGATCATATGTTGGCAAGCTTCTAATTGTTCAATCTCTTAAAATCCCAGCCGTGAGGTTTGCGCCTAAACACTTATGATTCATTGACTATGTGGGCATTCCTTGCATGTATTATTCTGCAGAACTTGAACTTGTGCTTAATTGTCTTACATTTGATTTATACACACACTGAGGCAATCTTCTTGGAAACCCAGAGCCTTTCAAACCACCTCATAATTACTTATCCTTTGATAGCCCCATTGAGCCTATTTGTTTATTCTTATTATTCTGTTCTGACATAGACCACACCAGGAAAATTAAATTCATAGATTGTTCTCTTAACTTGGAGTTAGGTAGACCAGTGTATGCATGTGTGGGAAAGATCTAAGTTTGTGGTTGCTCATGGAATAGCAACCAATTAAGTTTGGGGTGGTATATACAAGAGAAAGGAGAAATAAATAAAAAATAAAAACCAAAAAAAAAGAAGAAAAATCCTTCTCTTATGGAATGCTGTTGGGAAAAGTGGTGAGATTGTTAAAATTTGATAAAAGGGGAATTGGGCCTAACTCCAAGTTTGTAACCTACCTACCCAAATAATATCTACCCTTACCTAAACCCCGTTACATCCTTTAAGTCCTCAAATAGTGTGTGTGTGTGTGTGTGTGTGTGTGTGTGTGTGTGTGTGTGTATCATTTTGTGTAGATTTTTCTAGAACTTGTTCAAGCCTATGAAACGATGATGCATGTGTTGTGAATTGAGTGACTACTGTAACACCCTAAAATATTTAATTAAATTATTTAATGAAGTATTTAGAAATTTAAATTAATTAAGTGGATATAACTTAATTATCAGAAAATTATATTAAAAGGTGTAGGGGGTATTAGAAGATGGAGGTGCCAAATTAGATGGACTTGGGCTTAAGTGAGAAGCCCAAGCCCATGAATTAAGTCATATGCGAAGTAGCAAGGCACAAGGGGTTAGGGTTCCCTAGCTATCATTTGCGAAAGTTGAGAAAGAGAGAAAGGAAGAGAGGAGCGTGAGAAAGAGAGAGAGAACAAGGGGGCGGCCAAGAGGAGAGGGAGGAGAGGATTCGAAGATCAAGAGGAAGGGATCTCCGTTGTTGCTGTGGCTCTGTAGGTGACTTCTCCTAGGGCATCGAATTCTTCTATTGAAAAGGTTAGGGGAGCTCTATCATTCTATTTAATAAATTATATGATGGGTCCTAGATCTAAGGTTTCTACTAGATCCATGATGCTCTTGATGTTCTTTTGCGTTCTTGATGTTCTTTTGCGTTCTTGATGTTCTTTTGCGTTCTTGATGTCCATGAATGTTAACTTTCATATATATATATCAATCATGAGTTTATGCGAATTGATTTATTGCTTGGTTTTGATTTATGAATTTGCATTATTGATGGTGTTATGCGTATGCGATGAGAAATATGATGTTGATCTATGTGTTGATTTGTTGGAAGTGAAGTCGCATGAGGGTTGTAGAGGTTTTGGGCGCCTAGGGCGCCATGATGGTGTTAGTGATGTTGTTTTGTTTAATTGAGTTTTGATAAATTGAGTTTTGGTGATTTTGAAGGGGATAAGTGCGTTTTAATTGCTGGAAAAAAAATGGTGATTTTCAGTTTTAGTGTTGAAAAAATTGTTAGACAAAATTCTGGGTGTGCTGCTGTTTTTCTGGGCGCTAAGCGCCTGTGCTGGGCGCTGGGCGCCTGATGGCGTGTGTGCTGCGCGTGTGTACGTGCCTGGGCGCTAGGCGCCCGTGTTGTGTTGTGCTGTGCGTGTGTGCGCGCCTGGGCGCTGGGCGCCTGTGGCGTGCGTGTTGCCTGTTGTGTTGCGCTGTGTTGCGCGTTGTTGCCCTGGGCGCATGGCGCCCGTGTTGTGTTGTGTTGTCTTGCGCGCCTGGGCGCTGGGCGCCAGTGCACGTGTTGCCTGGTTGCCTGGGCGCCTAAGGCGCCTGTCCCCAGGATGTTGCCTGATTTTCTCCCAAAATTATTTTTATCATAACTTTTGACTCAGACGTCCGTTTCGAACGATTCAAAAAGTGTCGTGAAGCTCTTTACGTTGTCCATCTATGGGTCTAATTTTTAAAATGAAAAATTGTTATTTTCTGATTGTTTGTGGGAGCCCAAGTGGCCGTCCCCGGTGATCGTCCCAGTGACATTGAAAAATGATATGAAGCTCTTTAAAAATCCCTTTTGGTGTATAAACAACAGTTTTAGCAAAATAATGTCAAAAATGATGATTTTGACGATGATGCCTTCGGGGCTAGTTAAATGACTGTTCCGCCCTTAGTGGCTATTATTATTATTATTTATGACGTGTAAAAGACTGTTTTGCCCCTAGTGGCCAAAGTTGTAGATAATGATGTGTAAATGACGAGGATGCCCTTGGGGGTTAGTCAAATGACGTTTTTTCCCTCAGTGGCTATTGTTGGAGTTGATTGATGTTTATGTGTAAGTGACGATGAAAAACCAGTGACGTTTGGGGCCCGAGGGCTAAGTGATGTTAAGGTCTAAATGGCCAAGTGACGTTGTGTGATGATTATGAATTTGACAGGTGCTGTGCTCCGTGCGAGCAAACCGGTAAGTGACGGGTCACATTGTTGACTATGATCTGAGTAATTGTGTGATTGTGTGTTGTGAGTGGTGCATGTCATAGTGTCTCATGCCCATATGCATAAAACCAGTGACATTTTGAGGCCTGAGTGGCTAAGTGATGATGAGGCCTGAGTGGCTAAGCGACGTTTTGTAAAGAGGTACCTTCATGCATATACCCGCGAGTGGGTTGCATTTCATAAATCTATATGACATGCGATGAGTTATTGTAAGTGATGTGAATGATGACTGTGATGTGGATATTTAGTGTTTTGGATGCTGATTGTTCTAGTGTGTAGCCTATGATTAGTACTTATCATATTTTCTATTATATGGATTGAAATGATGCTCACCCTTTCCTGTTTGAATGTTGCCCCCGTGTTGGTAACGTGCAGGTGATTCTTAGTGAAGGCCGTTAGCTTCACTTCTTGAGTCGAGTCGTCATGCTCTGTTATGTAACACCAGGGAGGGGAATGAATGTTGTTTAAGTCATTATGACTGTTGTGGTTATTGGAATGTAGTATTGCAAGCCTGGCATAGTTGTAATGCCTTTTATGATTAAACTGTTGGATTTTGGATGCGAAGTTGTAATTTAATTGATAATGACGTTTTGAAGTTATTATAAGACTGTTTTCGAAAAGCGAGTTATTTGAAGTGTGACATCCCTTGTGGTGTAATTAAATTTTGAAAACTCTGATATTTTTATTAAACAAATTACCGGGTAGAAAAGGGGTGTTACATTAGTGGTATCAGAGCAATGGTTGGTCTGTCCGGCCGAGTCGTCGAGTCGTTGTGTCAGATAGTGACCAACTGCTGTCTGTTCAGTGCTGACCGTTGTTGTGTTGCAGGTACACCGGAAAGTTTCTATGGGTAAGTGAACTAGTGGGGGAGATTTCCCTACTAGTGCTGTGTGCCCTATTGTGTATTCAGTGTGAGAACTGTGTTTTGCTGTTGTGGTCCTTATTGTTGACCTCCTTGCTGCGTGTTTCTAAATGGTATGCTCTGTTGTTTAAATGCGCACATGTGTTTTGGTTGGTATTGAGCTCGGTGTACCCTGCATCATATTCAAATTAATTGCCGCTTGTTGTAAAATGTTAGATTGACATGCACTCAGATGCTCTTGTAATTGATGTTTGTTGTTAGATGTTGACTTGACATGTATTCGCATGCTCATGCATTTGTAAAGTATAATATTACATGCTCACCATCCTGAGTTTGGTTGTCCCTTGAGTGTGAACAAACATGATTGCATTTTAAAATGGTAATTACAGCCTATGTTGTTTGTCTGACCTTGTCATGTGTGTCTGCTGTGCCTGTATGCTACTGATAGCTTACCTTGTTGCATGATACCCTCCTATGTTGCTTTGTCCGAACTGTCTAAGTAGTCGACAGTAAGCCTCTGTGAGAAGTCTTGTGCAATGTGATTTGATGTTTGGAAACCAAATGCGTTGTAAAATTATTTTATGGACTATTTTAAGTTGTTACTGCACTAATAGCTACCGTGGTGTTTTAATCACTACAAGTGAAAATGCTTTCATTCAAGTGTACTAATTTTGTCCTCAACTCCTTTTGGAAAATTGCGACCGGATGTAAATATTCTAGCTGAGAACTACCACATCATAGAGTTACTATTTTGACTTGCCTAATTTCCTCTAGGTGTAACCTTGCGTGCCGGAGTTTTATGACAAATCTCTTGGTTGTTACTTATGGATTTCTATCATGTGGTTTTGAAAATCTAAAAGTAAAGTGATTTCTGAAAGTGCTTTCGAACGTCCATTAAACACTTTTACGGCTGGATGCCGAGATTAGCATTGAAAATTACTTTTATAAACGATTCGGATTTTATTTTAGCAGTTGTACTCTTGCGATATGCGTTACGTGGTTTTAAAAAAAAAAAAAAAAAAAAAAAAAAAACCTTAAGATTTAAAAATGTGCATTTTGGACGCTTGTACACTTGGGCCGAATTAACTAATTACTGTAAATGTTAATATAACTATTCTTTTGGGCTGACTAGTTGTAAAAAGGTTTTATATGTTAACCGTGTTCCTGTGTACTTAGTTGATAATGTTTCGTGGATTATCCTGAGCTAATTGCTATTGCTGTTTTATTTAAATAATTGTTGCTGTTTCTGAAAAATGATCATTGCTGTTTTCAGAAAATAATGTTGCTGTTTTATTCGGATAATTGTTATGGTTTTCTGCAAAATGACTATTGCTGGAAATGATTGTCGCTGCCTTTTTAAAAGTTGTTGTTGCTGCTTCCTAAGGCCGCTGTCAGTGCTTTCAAAAATAACTGTTACTGTCCCTACCTTCTGGACTGTAATTTCAAATATTACATTTTCGCACTTCCGCTTACAAATATTTTTGAGGTAAAAGGAGTACCGTCTTTAGTGATATGTCGAATGTACGACTGTTGTGCTGTTTGAATTTTTGTGCATTGGGTGTTCGCTGATTCTTAGTCATAAAATTTTCTTAGTGCCATATTCCTTAATCCTTTGATCTTGAACACCTTGTGATATGATTTTATGTTATATGTAAATGTTGTGTTATTGAGAATTATTGTTGCAGTTTTTCTGAAAACTACTGTTACTGTTTTTGTGAAAATTATTGTTGTTACTTCCTGAAAAACTATTGCTGTTGTTGCCATGTTACATTACGCCATTGTTTCCGTGCCGTGTGCCTTGTTGTTGCTATATTTACGCATTTGGTGAACTTTCTCGTGATGTTGCTGACGCTATTGTTGTCGTTGTTTTGCTTTTGTTGCGGTTTTTCTGGAAATTATTGAGGCTGTTTTCTGAAAAATATTGCTACTGCTTTTCCGGAAACTATATTGGCTGTTTTTCAGGAGAATAAATGTTACTGTTTTCTGAAAAGTGCTGTTACTGTTCCTAACTTATGCGCCTCCCCTATTTTTATGAGTTGTGCCTAATTCGATTGTTAACCGTTGCCGGTGCCTTAGTGCCCGATTGTGTGACTGAGTTGTTAATATTGTGTTATTGATGATGTTGCTCTATTGTTGGTTTTTAGTTGTTGGTGTCGCCTGAGTGGCAATTGTAGTTGTTGATGTCGCCTGAGTGGCAATTGTAGTTGTTGATGTCGCCTGAGTGGCAATTGTGATTGTTGATGTCGCCTGGGTGGCAAAGTTGTTTGTGGATGACTGTTGTCGTGTTACTAAAATTATGAGACTTGTTGTACGACTGTTATGCACCCTGTGAATTTCGTTGTGATGCTATTGATGATTGAAGTATTTTGTTATTCTTATGGGTAGATGAGTGGGGTAGGATGCGAGCTAGTTTATCAGAGTAGCGCAGCGGAGTAGAGAGTGAGTCTGATTATTACTGCTTGAAGTTACCTGGCTGAACAAGTAGGAGGGACGGCCGCCCAAGCACTTACCGCCGGTAATCAGAGCAATAGTAATCAGCATGAATGATAGCACTAGTTGTCTAGGTGGCCTTAGAGGGAGAGTGTTGGCGTTGACAGGTGAATTTCGAGGACGAAATATTCTAAGTGGGGGAGAGTTGTAACACCCTAAAATATTTAATTAAATTATTTAATGAAGTATTTAGAAATTTAAATTAATTAAGTGGATATAACTTAATTATCAGAAAATTATATTAAAAGGTGTAGGGGGTATTAGAAGATGGAGGTGCCAAATTAGATGGACTTGGGCTTAAGTGAGAAGCCCAAGCCCATGAATTAAGTCATATGCGAAGTAGCAAGGCACAAGGGGTTAGGGTTCCCTAGCTATCATTTGCGAAAGTTGAGAAAGAGAGAAAGGAAGAGAGGAGCGTGAGAAAGAGAGAGAGAACAAGGGGGCGGCCAAGAGGAGAGGGAGGAGAGGATTCGAAGACCAAGAGGAAGGGATCTCCGTTGTTGCTGTGGCTCTGTAGGTGACTTCTCCTAGGGCATCGAATTCTTCTATTGAAAAGGTTAGGGGAGCTCTATCATTCTATTTAATAAATTATATGATGGGTCCTAGATCTAAGGTTTCTACTAGATCCATGATGCTCTTGATGTTCTTTTGCGTTCTTGATGTTCTTTTGCGTTCTTGATGTTCTTTTGCGTTCTTGATGTCCATGAATGTTAACTTTCATATATATATCAATCATGAGTTTATGCGAATTGATTTATTGCTTGGTTTTGATTTATGAATTTGCATTATTGATGATGTTATGCGTATGTGATGAGAAATATGATGTTGATCTATGTGTTGATTTGTTGGAAGTGAAGTCGCATGAGGGTTGTAGAGGTTTTGGGCGCCTAGGGCGCCATGATGGTGTTAGTGATGTTGTTTTGTTTAATTGAGTTTTGATAAATTGAGTTTTGGTGATTTTGAAGGGGATAAGTGCGTTTTAATTGCTGGAAAAAAATGGTGATTTTCAGTTTTAGTGTTGAAAAAATTGTTAGACAAAATTCTGGGTGTGCTGCTGTTTTTCTGGGCGCTAAGCGCCTGTGCTGGGCGCTGGGCGCCTGATGGCGTGTGTGCTGCGCGTGTGTGCGCGCCTGGGCGCTAGGCGCCCGTGTTGTGTTGTGCTGTGCGTGTGTGCGCGCCTGGGCGCTGGGCGCCTGTGGCGTGCGTGTTGCCTGTTGTGTTGCGCTGTGTTGCGCGTTGTTGCCCTGGGCGCATGGCGCCCGTGTTGTGTTGCGTTGTCTTGCGCGCCTGGGCGCTGGGCGCCAGTGCACGTGTTGCCTGGTTGCCTGGGCGCCTAAGGCGCCTGTCCCCAGGATGTTGCCTGATTTTCTCCCAAAATTATTTTTATCATAACTTTTGACTCCTTGGTAGTGGGAAGGGGGTTTAACTTGCACTTATGCCTCAGGTGCAAGGTTCGATTCCCACGGAAGGCAAAAACTCTACAAGAGGGGTAGAGAAGATCGTGAGGTAACAGTGGGACCGGGGTGGCCGCTGCGGTGGACCTGGGCAGTTACAACTACATTTTGCCACATTCTGAATTGAATGATTTCTTGAGGACAAGCAAAACTCCAAGTTTGGGGTTGTGTTGACTCATCGTCATATGAAAATTGTTGTTAAGTTTATAAGCCAAAATTGCTGTTATTTGATTGTATTTCAGTCAATTGTCAGAGGAATTAGCGTAGATTTAGATTGATGTATTAGGATTGAATTGTAAGCTATTTCCCTCATCCCTAGTGCCTATTGCAATAGAAGACCTTCAATTTGATGTGTCGTCAACTAGCTAACCTAATAGTTTGCCTAGTGACGCAACAGAGAAAAGAAGGAGAAGAATCTGCCATTCTTCGCGTCGGGACCATGAGGCTTTGCGTCGCGACCAGGCATTTTTCAGCATCATCGCGTCGCGACAGATGATGGAAAGTTTGGCGTTTTAAGCGAAATTGCAGAGTTTTTTGGGGACTTCTTCTTGGATGCAAAAATAGGGTTTTGGAGCTGCGAACAAGGGCAAGATTTGGGGCTTCTCTACACTTGGGAACAAAGAATTGAAGGATCCAATGTACTCCTCTTTGTGTAACTTCTCTTTAATCTTATCTTTCATTACTTTGATTATGAGTAGCTAATTTTCTAGGGTTAGGAAGAGATGAATCTCTCCAAAACTATCATGTGAATCCTTTGTTATGATCAATCCGATTAGTTATCCGTTTAACAATTGCTTTTACCTCCGTTCTTATTGTTTACAATAATAGTTGTTGTTGTACTGATTTAGGGTTTATGTTCACCATTGGGAGATGGGTATGTTGCCGGAAATTGGGGTTTAAGGTCATGAGTATGATGATCATAGGAATATGAAATTGTCTCGTGAATTCGTTAATTCGCCGTGTTTAATGCTTTGTCTATTGGTGTTTCACTTAAGGAATTAGGGTTCCCATTAGAGAAAAGGGGTTTTGAGGCAAGGGATTGCCCTTAATCTTATAACTGAATTGAATCTGTTAATTAAGTAATTACATTGAAATTGATCGATGGTATGTTGCATGGTAGCGTAGGGGAGAGGATTCAATTCCTAACCAGTTTTACTCTCGCATTTTATTCTCCAATTTAATCTTTTTCGGTTACTATCTATCACTCCTTATTTTAAACATTTTAGTAATTAATTAATTAAATTGATAATTAATCTCAATCACTGAGTTCGACACTCGGTCTTACCGTTTTATTATTACTTGCAACGATTCGGTGCACTTGTCAAAATCCTAACAAGATTTTCATCAGAGCTCGTATCATGTCTAACAAGATGCTATTTAGATAGTCATCAAACTCCTGGCTTTAGTATTTACCATCATGATCCGATCATATAGTTTTAATACTCTTGCCTGTATGGTTCACCACTTCGTTATTTAACTCATTGAACTCTTCAAGGGTTCCTGATTTATGTTCCATAAGATACACTAATCACTGTTTATTGTAGTTAACAATAAACCCAATGAAGTTTAGAAACCTATTTTTGCACTTTTGTTTAGTGGCCCACATACATCTCATGTATCACGCCAAAAGATTACTATCTCTATCACCATGACTTGTGATAGGAGCTTAGTCATCTTTTCTAATAAGTAAGATTCATAGATCACAAATGATTCAAAATCAAATGAGTCCAAGGGTCCATTTCAATGGAACATAAAACTTGCTTCTTACTTATTTGCCCTAAACGATACTGCTAATGTATATAAGAGTCAGATTTATTGATTTGACCTTATTCACGTTTATGTCATAGATAAGAAAATTTAGATAAACGACACATAGTTTATGTCTTTCAAGATCGTCAACATGGAAAAAACCAATTCAATAATATGATGTAGAGGTGGGAAGTTTGTTTCTATGACAAAATATTTGAAGAAGAAATCCAACTTCCTTTCTTCAACTTATACTCTTTCTGGTACAAAATCAATTCTTCTTCCAACATTCGGTCCAACCATATTGGAAAAAGTTCATTCCATAGCAACCCTTCATATGTCAATTTCAAGGTTGAAGTATTAGGCTTGAACTTGTTCTTACCCATGTACTACTTCTTGATACTAAACATCGGGCCTTTCCCTTCCATGACCATCAAGATTCCGACTCTATCCATTCAGAAACTCTTGTTGGATTAAGTCAGTCGCCAACTCTTGGCCCTAGGGATATCCCAGCTTTTCGAGATCTCAATGTTCCCAATCGTATGAAGCACATGAGGACCTACTGGATTTCCCATACATATTGCAACTAAAGAAGGGACGAGAAGCCTCAAACCTTTCATATCTTGCTCACTCTTGGTAGAGTATCATGAGGTGTATGATCACATCATATGCCTTTTATGATTGCAAGAATGAAATATCCTAGATCGAAGGCATCGACTTGATGCGTCTTATAAGCATCGTTTCAATCCTAGTAGGAGTAGGTTACTCAAAAATGTTTTGCTCGAGAATATACAGTTTCTCTCATGCTTGAGGACAGTTCTCAAATTTTATTCAAATCAATGACCCTCACCATTGACTCGGAAAATTCCATTGGAAAATTTTCTAGTGAGACCAAGATCCATATTTCACCTTGTTCTGAGACAGCTGAGCTGATTCACCCAAAACATGGTTATTTAGGTAAGAAACTCATTTCCAATTAACTCTTGGATCAGTTGGGTGAGCAACACTTGCTCAATCCATCATATGAATTCAAGCCCAACTCCTTTGCCTCTGGGCCCTTTTCTGTAACGCCCCGGTATATTTAACATGTAAAAATACCCAAGTGCACCAAAGTATAAACATCAGAGATCGTAATTCCTGTTCAGACACTGAATACCACCATAAAATTTCTGCTGAAATACAACATAACCATCTTATACACAAATAAGACCATACGATACTCAGACCATAAACTGTCAGCAACTGTGGTAATCAGAGTCATACAAAAAAGCGGAAGGAAAGATAAACATAACACTAATGCCATAGTGCTGTAATATGTGGACAACAAAAGGAAAATAGACTTAAACATAAAGCTAAGTCAACGGCAACCATCCGAGCTCAACCTACTCGTGCCTCTTCGATTTCCGCTGTCCCTGTGTCTCTGAAAAACAACAACATTTAAACAGTGAGATACAATCTCAGTGAGTTCTACCGAAACCCCTACTAACACTCTCGGTCCAGTTATGAAATCTTTTATCTCAGAGTTTAATTTATAAACCCCGGAATTTTAACCTAGCACGACACCTGTAACAGCCCAGGTCCACCGCAGCGGCCACCCCGGTCCCACTGTTACCTCACGGTCTTCTCTACCCCTCTTGTAGAATTTTTGCCTTCCGTGGGAATCGAACCTTGCACCTGAGGCATAAGTGCAAGTTAAACCCCCTTCCCACTACCAATTGAGCGCGCGCTCAATTGGTAGTGGGAAGGGGGTTTAACTTGCACTTATGCCTCAGGTGCAAGGTTCGATTCCCACGGAAGGCAAAAATTCTACAAGAGGGGTAGAGAAGACCGTGAGGTAACAGTGGGACCGGGGTGGCCGCTGCGGTGGACCTGGGCTGTTACACCCCATTCTACCCGACTATTATTTGTAAGAATCAGAGTTTCAAAATTTCATTTCAATGGAATGCTACACATAACTTTAATCTAACAACGACAAAAATCAGCATAAGCGTTCATTACATCTTTACAATACGCAACACCCTTAAATGGGATGGAATACTCAAGAATTCATCAATAAAATCCACACACTAGGAAATGAATGTCTCGCAGCGGAAAATAACGTAATCTCAAAATACCGAACAACAGCCTCATCCAAATTCATTAACTCAATGCATATAAAATTCAACAGCAAAAGAATAACACTAGAATCCTACGCCCACCCCCTAGGTGTCACGTATCAGAGCAGACCGACTCGGGAATGAAGGGAGTAAGCCTTCACTCAGGGCTACCTGTGGTAAACAACAACAGAAGGGTGAGTCTCAACTACATAATAAAGACTATAATAAGAAGTATATTTCAATAGTATCGCACTCATACAGTCACACAGTAGCATAGTTCATACAATCAACAACTCACATGCTTATTATGAGGATGTATGCAATACGGTTATGCATGTGGTACCATTTTCCCAGACCGCAGCCTCATCATCATAATATCAAACTCAGACCGCAGCCTTATCAACTCAGACCGCAGCCTTATCATTACTATATAAACTCAGACCTCAGCCTTACGTATGCATGAGACTCCATGACAAAGATTACAATCACAATTCATAACGACACGGTCCATATATCATTTATCACCTCTTTATTAATCTCAGTCATAGCCCCCCATGGCCTCATCATCAAATCGACTTAATTATTATCTCATCTCAAATCACGTCTCTAGGACTAGGCTAGCACTTAGGGACCAATCGGTCACTTTTGGGACCGAAACCAGAACACAAAGCACGGGCGCACCACTTGGCGCCCTGGGCGGCCACACTTGGCGCCCAACACAACACGCACGCGCACAAACATAGTAGGCCACCTGAAAAATTAAAACCGCTCTAGCCAAAATGTTCAAAATGGGATTTGGTCACGTGGATACAGAATTTGGCTCGGGAAAATATGCTCAGAAATCGTGTTGCACACAAGGCCCCCTTTACACAAGTTAAAACGATGCCCAATAGGACCATTTCAAAACAACACATGCAAACCTGGAAATTCTTTAGCCAAAGTGCTTAAAATACAATTTGGTCAGGTGAATACAAAGTTTGGCTCGGAAAAATATGCTCAGAAATTGATTTGCACACAACGCCCCCTTTACACAAGCTAAAACAATGCCCAATAGGACCATTTCAAAACAACAAGTGCAAATCTAGAAATTCTTTAGCCAAAGGGCTTAAAATACAATTTGGTCAGGTGAATACAAAGTTTGGCTAGGGAAAATATGCTCAGAAATTGATTTGCACACAACGCCCCCTTTTCACAAGCTAAAACGATGCCCAATAGGACCATTTCAAAACAACAAGTGCAAATCTGGAAATTCTTTAGCCAAAGTGCTTAAAATATAATTTGGTCAGGTGAATACAAAGTTTGGCTAGGGAAAATATGTTCAGAACTCACAGCTCACCCCTAGGCACCATAAATATAGTCAAAACAACGCCCTCTAGGACAATTTCAAAACAATGCGTGAACAACTGAAAATTCTTTAGCCAAAATGTTTTAAATACAATTTGGTCAGGTGAATACAAAATTTGGCTAGGGAAAATATGTTCAGAAACCGAGTTTTATCCAAAAACATGTTTTGTGCGCCTTGCCTAAGCACAGGCAGCAACCTGGCGCCACCCCAGGCGCCACAGGGCAGCAACATGGGCGCCCTGCACAGACCACACACGCACCCAGCAACAGAGCAGCGCCCAGTGCGCCATTTTCCCCCCAGCAACTTGGCGCCCAGGCGCCCCAACACAAGCTAAAACATCAAATTCTCATTTTATTTTCCAAATCAAATCACCACACAATCAAAAAAATACATTATGCTCATACCAACAACATTCAATCTCACGTTTATACATTAAGAACACAACAAGGCATAAAATCAACACATGAAATCTTAACCTTAGCATAGGGAATCGAATTAATCATACCAATTATCAATTTCAACCAATCTAAACCATCTAACAATTAACAAATAATATCAAGTGGAATCCTATGGTCTACATACAACCTATTATACTCTCTATTATAGAGTGAGACTCCCCTAACCTTGATTATGACGAAACTAGAGCTCTTTCCACCGAAGCACCGACAAATCACCGCAACAAGGAAACTCCCCTTTCTCACGATCACACCCTTTCTCTCTCTCTCTTGGACCATCACGAATTGATCAACCATGGCAAGGGTTAGGAAAAATCGAAAACCTAAACATTTGAAAGAGGAGGAAAATCGAATAAGAAGGGATTAGGAACTCTTACCTAGGATCAAGAGGAATGAAACCCTAACTCCTAGCTTGAAGTCGCCTCCTTCCTTCTCTTCTCCTCTCCTTCGACTTTCTTTCTCTTCTCCTCTCCTTCGACTTTCTTTCTTTCTTTTGGCACTAATGAGGCGCAACCTAGACCCCTAGTGCCTAAGGAGCGCCTAAGCCAATGGGCTTGGGCTTCTTGGGCCGTTACTTGTAATTCCGGTATTTCCGATGCCATCCCCTTCAATTAAATAAAATACTATATTATAATATAATCAAAATTAGTGCAACACTTTAAATAATTTAATCAATTATTTAATTAAATCATTTAGGGTGTTACAACTCTCCCCCACTTAGGAAATTTCGTCCTCGAAATTCATACCTGAGTCAAATAGCTCTGGATAGGATTCCCGCATCCTACTCTCCAGCTCCCAAGTCACGCTCTCACCAGTAGCTCCCAACCACACCACCTTTACTAAAGCAATGTTTTTCCCCCTCAGCACCTTCACTTCTCTATCATCAATCCTCACTGGCATAGTCTCCACAGTGAGATTATCTCGCACCTCAACATTATCCATATGAATCACATGAGACGGGTCCGGAATATACTTCCGAAGTTGCGACACGTGAAATACGTCGTGCAAGTTCGAAAGGTTAGGTGGTAAAGCCACCCTATAAGCAACCTTTCCAACCCTCTCGGTGATCTGGTACGGTCCAATAAATCTAGGAGTCAACTTCTTTTCTTTCAGCGCACGCCCAACACCAGCCATAGGCGTGACCCTCAAGAAAACATGCTCTCCAGCCTGAAATTCCAAATCTTTTCTCCTTCTATCATGGTAACTCTTTTGCCGACTTTGAGACTCTTTCATTTTCTCCCTGATCATTTTTATCTTCTCTGAAGTCTCTCTTACCAATTCAGGTCCAAGAACAACACTCTCGCCAGACTCATGCCAACACACAGGAGTTCTACACCTCCGCCCATACAGTGCCTCGTAAGGAGCCATCCCTATACTCGAATGGTAGCTGTTGTTGTAAGTAAACTCAATCAATGGAAGATGTGTATCCCACGCACCCCCCTGCTCTAAAACACACGATCTCAATAAGTCTTCCAATGACTGAATGGTTCTCTCTGTCTGCCCATCAGTCTGAGGATGATAGGCTAAACTCAACCTCAATCTGGACCCCAATGCCTCCTGCAAGCTCCCCCAAAACTCCGAAGTAAACCTCAGATCCCTGTCAGATACAATACTCTTCGGGACACCATACAACTTCACGATCACCTGAATATATATCTCGGCCAATCTCGATACCGGATATGTGATGTTGATAGGAAGAAAGTGAGCAGACTTCGTCAACCTATCCACGATCACCCAAATAGAATCAAATCCCCGAACGGTTCTTGGTAACCCAGTCACAAAATCCATGGAAATGCTATCCCATTTCCATTCCGGAACATCTAAAGGTTGCATCAACCCTGCAGGCTTCTGGTGCTCAACCTTTGACTTCTGGCAAGTCAAACAGGCATACACAAACTGTGCCACATCTTTCTTCATACCAGGCCACCAGAATAACTTCTTCAAGTCATGATACATCTTTGTAGCCCCTGGATGAATACTCAGCTTGCTCCTATGACTCTCCTCAAGGATCATCTTTTTCATCTCATTATCATCGGGAACACAAATCCTATCTCTGAATCTCAACACACCTTGGGAATCCAACCTGAAATCCCCATCTACATCCCGATCACCCGCAACCAACAAGTCAACCAGCTTCACATCTAATTTCTGGGCGTCTCTGATACTAACCAAGAAGTCATTACCAATCCTCAGCATACCCAGCTTAACACTTTGCGGTGTCACTTCACAAACCAGACTCATATCACGGAATTGCTCAATCAACTCCAACTCTTTTACCATCATTGCTGACATATGCAAAGTCTTTCGACTTAAAGCATCAGCCACGACATTAGCTTTGCCGGGGTGATAGTTTAAGCCAAAATCATAGTCTTTCAGCAGCTCTAACCAACGCCTCTGCCTCATATTCAGCTCCTTCTGATCAAACAAGTATTTCAAACTCTTGTGGTCGCTGAATACCTCGAATCTAGTGCCATACAAATAGTGCCTCCAAATCTTCAGCACAAACACAATAGCAGCCAATTCCAAATCATGAGTAGGATAGTTCTTCTCATGAGTCCGCAACTGTCTGGACGCATAAGCGACTACCTTCCCATCCTGCATCAATACGCCTCCCAAGCCCATCTTGGAGGCATCACAATATACCACAAACGGTTGATCCGGCACGGGCAATACTAACACCGGAGATGTTGTCAATCTTTTCTTCAACTCTTGGAAGCTCTCTTCACACTTAGCATCCCACACAAAAACTCTCCCCTTACACGTCAATTGAGTCAACGGAAGGGCTAGCTTTGAGAAACCCTCAATGAACCTCCTGTAGTAACCAGCCAACCCCAAGAAACTCCTGATCTCAGTCGCAGACTTAGGGCTCTCCCATTGTAACACTGCATCAACCTTGGCTGGGTCTACAGCTATGCCATCACTAGAAATAATGTGACCCAAAAAGCTTACCTCACGCAGCCAGAACTCGCATTTGGACAACTTAGCATAAAGCTTCTTCTCTTTCAATACCTCAAGCACCAATCTCAAGTGCTCTGCATGCTCCTCTTCAGACTTGGAGTATACCAGAATATCATCTATAAAAACTACCACAAACCGATCCAAGTAGCTATGGAAGATACGGTTCATGTACTCCATAAACACCCCTGGTGCATTGGTGACACCAAACGGCATCACAGAGTACTCATAATGTCCATATCTTGTTCGGAATGCTGTCTTCTGGACGTCTTCGTCTTTTACTTTAATCTGATGATACCCTGACCTCAAATCAATTTTACTAAAAACCTTAGCACCCACCAGCTGGTCCATCAGATCATCAATTCTCAGAAGAGGGTACTTATTTTTGAGAGTTACCTTGTTCAACTGTCTATAATCCACACACAGGCGCATACTCCCATCTTTCTTCTTTACTAACAAAACCGGAGCTCCCCATGGCGACACACTAGGTCTCACAAATTTCTTTTCAAGTAACTCTTCCAACTGCTTCTTTAACTCAGATAACTCAGAAGCTGACATCCGGTACGGTGCCATGGACACAGGCCTCGTACCAGGCACAAGGTCAATCCCAAACTCTATTTCCCTCTCTGGTGGCACACTAGGAATCTCGTCAGGGAACACTTCAGGGAACTCACACACTTGGAGAACTCTGAATCAGCATCATTGGCGTAGTAAGGACAAAATTTGGGCCAGCTCTTCAAATCTGGCTGCATACTCAGCCACAGACTTATTTCCCTGTTTCAATTCTAAGAATTCTACCTCTTTCTTGGCTCGAACGTCTTCAGGGTAATACTTTCTTTTAAATTCCCTTGTGAAGACTTCCCAAGTAACCTCTTCACCAGCAGTGTTCAACCTATGCAGCATCCCTAACCACCACTTGTCAGCCTCTTCCGCCAGCATGTGCGTCCCAAACTTCACTTGCTGGGCAGCAGTGCAATCCATAACACGGAAGATTCGCTCTATCTCATTCAACCACGACAAGGCTCCATCGGGATCATACCGACCCTTGAAGGTGGGTGGGTTTTCCCTCTGAAACGTTGCCAGGTTACGGGCATTCATATCAGCAGCATTGTGTTGATTTCCAACAGCTTGGGCTATGGCTTGCAGAGCGGCAGCCAAAGCAGCATCATCCCTTCTAGCCATATCAACCTAGCACTGCAGCATAAACGACAATTCAGAACTAAATTAAAAACACCTAATTGTCATACACAATATGACAGACAGACACACTTGGTCGAACAGACCGAACTTTTGCTCTGATACCACTAATGTAACACCCCATTCTACCCGACTATTATTTGTAAGAATCAGAGTTTCAAAATTTCATTTCAATGGAATGCTACACATAACTTTAATCTAACAACGACAAAAATCAGCATAAGCGTTCATTACATCTTTACAATACGCAACACCCTTAAATGGGATGGAATACTCAAGAATTCATCAATAAAATCCACACACTAGGAAATGAATGTCTCGCAGCGGAAAATAACGTAATCTCAAAATACCGAACAACAGCCTCATCCAAATTCATTAACTCAATACATATAAAACTCAACAGCAAAAGAATAACACTAGAATCCTACGCCCACCCCCTAGGTGTCACGTATCAGAGCAGACCGACTCGGGAATGAAGGGAGTAAGCCTTCACTCAGGGCTACCTGTGGTAAACAACAACAGAAGGGTGAGTCTCAACTACATAATAAAGACTATAATAAGAAGTATATTTCATCATAGTATCGCACTCATACAGTCACACAGTAGCATAATTCATACAATCAACAACTCACATGCTTATTATGAGGATGTATGCAATACGGTTATGCATGTGGTACCATTTTCCCAGACCGCAGCCTCATCATCATAATATCAAACTCAGACCGCAGCCTTATCAACTCAGACCGCAGCCTTATCATTACTATATAAACTCAGACCTCAGCCTTATGTATGCATGAGACTCCATGACAAAGATTACAATCACAATTCATAACGACACGGTCCATATATCATTTATCACCTCTTTATTAATCTCAGTCATAGCCCCCTATGGCCTCATCATCAAATCGACTTAATTATTATCTCATCTCAAATCACGTCTCTAGGACTAGGCTAGCACTTAGGGACCAATCGGTCACTTTTGGGACCGAAACCAGAACACAAAGCACGGGCGCACCACTTGGCGCCCTGGGCGGCCACACTTGGCACCCAACACAACACGCACGCGCACAAACATAGTAGGCCACCTGAAAAATTAAAACCGCTCTAGCCAAAATGTTCAAAATGGGATTTGGTCACGTGGATACAGAATTTGGCTCGGGAAAATATGCTCAGAAATCGTGTTGCACACAAGGCCCCCTTTACACAAGTTAAAACGATGCCCAATAGGACCATTTCAAAACAACACATGCAAACCTGGAAATTCTTTAGCCAAAGTGCTTAAAATACAATTTGGTCAGGTGAATACAAAGTTTGGCTCGGAAAAATATGCTCAGAAATTGATTTGTACACAACGCCCCCTTTACACAAGCTAAAACAATGCCCAATAGGACCATTTCAAAACAACAAGTGCAAATCTGGAAATTCTTTAGCCAAAGGGCTTAAAATACAATTTGGTCAGGTGAATACAAAGTTTGGCTAGGGAAAATATGCTCAGAAATTGATTTGCACACAACGCCCCATTTTCACAAGCTAAAACGATGCCCAATAGGACCATTTCAAAACAACAAGTGCAAATCTGGAAATTCTTTAGCCAAAGTGCTTAAAATATAATTTGGTCAGGTGAATACAAAGTTTGGCTAGGGAAAATATGTTCAGAACTCACAGCTCACCCTTAGGCACCATAAATATAGTCAAAACAACGCCCTCTGGGACAATTTCAAAACAATGCGTGAACAACTGAAAATTCTTTAGCCAAAATGTTTTAAATACAATTTGGTCAGGTGAATACAAAATTTGGCTAGGGAAAATATGTTCAGAAACCGAGTTTTATCCAAAAACATGTTTTGTGCGCCTTGCCTAAGCACAGGCAGCAACCTGGCGCCACCCCAGGCGCCACAGGGCAGCAACATGGGCGCCCTGCACAGACCACACTCGCACCCAGCAACAGAGCAGCGCCCAGTGCGCCATTTTCCCCCCAGCAACTTGGCGCCCAGGCGCCCCAACACAAGCTAAAACATCAAATTCTCATTTTATTTTCCAAATCAAATCACCACACAATCAAAAAAAATACATTATGCTCATACCAACAACATTCTATCTCACGTTTATACATTAAGAACACAACAAGGCATAAAATCAACACATGAAATCTTAACCTTAGCATAGGGAATCGAATTAATCATACCATTTATCAATTTCAACCAATCTAAACCATCTAACAATTAACAAATAATATCAAGTGGAATCCTATGGTCTACATACAACCTATTATACTCTCTATTATAGAGTGAGACTCCCCTAACCTTGATTATGACGAACTAGAGCTCTTTCCACCGAAGCACCGACAACCACCGCAACAACGAATCCTCTCCTTCTTCTTTCCTCTCTCACGATCGCGTCCTTTCTCTCTCTCTCTTGGACCATCACGAATTGATCAACCATGGCAAGGGTTAGGAAAAATCGAAAACCTAAACATTTGAAAGAGGAGGAAAATCGAATAAGAAGGGATTAGGAACTCTTACCTAGGATCAAGAGGAATGAAACCCTAACTCCTAGCTTGAAGTCGCCTCCTTCCTTCTCTTCTCCTCTCCTTCGACTTTCTTTCTCTTCTCCTCTCCTTCGACTTTCTTTCTTTCTTTTGGCACTAATGAGGCGCAACCTAGACCCCTAGCGCCTAAGGAGCGCCTAAGCCAATGGGCTTGGGCTTCTTGGGCCGTTACTTGTAATTCCGGTATTTCCGATGCCATCCCCTTCAATTAAATAAAATACTATATTATAATATAATCAAAATTAGTGCAACACTTTAAATAATTTAATCAATTATTTAATTAAATCATTTAGGGTGTTACAACACCGGCCCCAGACATGGTAATCCCGATGAATCGCACTAGATAACACGGCACCGACCCCAGACATGGTAATCCCGATGAACCGCATTATTTAGTCCTTAACACAGCACCGACCCCAGACATGGTAATCCCGGTGAACCGTATTATAGAACTTTCTTTCTTGTAGTTTAATTTATAGACCACGCAATTTAACCTAGCACGACACCGGCCCCAGACATGGTAATCCCGATGAATCGCACTACATAACACGGCACCGACCCCAGACATGGTAATCCCGATGAACCGCATTATTTAGTCTTTGACACACCACCGACCCCAGACATGGTAATCCCGGTGAACCTCATACCAATAGTGTTTCCTAATGGCACGGAGCCTAGGGTAAGGGCTCATGACTTCCCCGCCTAGTATGTCAACATGGGTCGTCACCCAAACTCGATATAATATATATATATATATATATATATATATATATATCTACAATCATATGAACATTTAGTTCATTTAAATTATACCTTACTACGTAGGACTCATAGTCCGCTTTGTTATCAATAAAAACACATCCGCACACGTATGCTATTGTTCGGTTTTTCGAAAGAATTTCCATTTTGAAAGTATTTTATAGAACCCTTTTTAAACGCACCCAAAATCATGGCACTATAAGCCTAATACCATTATAGAAGGGTTAGGAAAAGATTAGGAAAGGATTAGGATCGAAACGGAATCATTTAGTGCACTTTGAAAATTTTGGGCAGAACTAGGCGCACGGGTCGTGCCCCTGGACGCACGGGTCGTGCGCCCTGTTTGACATTTTTGAACACTGAACCCGAACCAGGCGCACGGGTCGTGCGCCCTGGACGCACGGGTCGTGCGCGTTTGACAGCATTGCCAAAATGCCCTGTTTTATGAAATTTTGCTTTCCGATCGATCCGAAACTCGCCCCGATCGATTCCTAACTCAAAAACAGACAATGCCAGACAATATACCAGTCCAATCAACATCAAACAATCAAGCAATTCAATCAAAAACTCAACGATTACGAATTTCGTTAAAACGCGATATATTTCAAAATAACGTTTTCGACTCAAAATCTTTCGAAAACAAGTCACACAATTCATTTCAAAACGGAATAAGCCTAAACGTGAGTAAAACTCACCCTTGAAGCGAGAGTCGTTGCCGAGCCGAAATCACCGAGATGTCAAAATCACCGAATCGAACCCAAACGACACCGAACCGCTCCTAACTTCGTTCCGAGCTTCCAATCGCGTTCAATCCGCTCCTAGCTTCGTTCCTAAGCATGATTCAATCATCAATTTCATCACACAATACACGATTTCGCCAAATCACCTTCAAAACCTCCCCAAATTCGTAGGCCATAAAATAGGGGGAAAAATGGAGGAAAACTCACCTACTTCTTGGGTTTTGAAAAGGATGGTGAGATGATGAAGGTGATGAAGTGTGGGGCTTGGGGGGTGATCCTTCTTCTTCTTCTTTCTTCTTTCTCTTCTCCTTTCTTTTCTTCTTTCTTTTTTTTCTTTCCTCTTCTCTGCGTATTCTTCTTTCTTTCCTTTCTTCTTTTCTTTCTTTTCTTTAAACACACACACACAAACACATATTTAATTAATAAATAAGTGGTAGCGTGGTCCAATTACCGTATTGATCTTAATCCCTTATTTCGATTTCAAAACTTCCTTGACCCGTATTATCCGGTTAACGATCTAATGTCATCCAATAAATAATTTTAGCACTCAATAAACTTACCAGTCAAGTACTAAATTATTCCTATTGGGTTAACATCCAAATAATTCGCCTAATAATTTTGAGGATGTTACATTTTCCATCCTATTGAATTCGACCGAGTTAAGTTAGACCCAATGGTTGACAGTCGGATCTTATCCTATCACGCCTCACTGATATAGAATAGTGTACTCAGCTTTGGCATGGCCCACACTAGACGATACTGGCATTGACGAGTGCCACGCATCGGAAGACATTAAACTTAATATTTAATTTTGAGGGATTTTTAATTTGGCGAACTCATCGTCCTTTGTATCTCATACAAACGTCTCTCAAACATGTATAAACCTTATATAAAACATGCATCTCATACATCCAATCATATAAAGCATACAAACATATATCTCGTATGTTAAAAAACATCTTACACATACATTTCATACACATCATGCATCGCATACACAAAGCATACAAAATATAGTGGTATGGTTATGGCCTCCTAACGCCTAAAAATTAAATAAATTATTTTATTACAATTCTTTGACCCGCGTACAAGCTTCAAAAGCTTCTTCCACTGGTGCCCAAAAATGGTGTTGCCTTCTCCTCAACTCTTGAGCAATTACATTATTTATGTAAATAAATAAAATAATTAAAAGTGACGACATGCTGGCCGTATTTAAATTAAAATAAATCAGGTCGTATTTAAATGAAATAAACTAAACACCATACATCTAAGGCCATAACCATACACCACACATAGAATATTAAATAATAATAACTCTTTATTATTATCATTATTGTTATTATTAAATAATTCAATATAATAATAAGCGCTTATAATTATACACCGTACGTACCCCATATGTGACTTTTTGAAACAAATTCAAGAGGCTTAAAGAAATTAGGGTCGGCTCCTCCTCTAAATATTATTCAATACGGATTCATAAGCCAATAAAAGCAAATCCCATTATATATGCAATACACTTCAAAACCAAATCCCATAATTCAATAGATGCCGTCATGAATCAAAGGCCTCCCCCATTATGGTGAGTTTACATTTCAATCAAAATATCCTTTTGATTATGATATTACGAAATTGTGTTTCAAAACAAACCAAAATCACGGCTATACTATTCAAGCCATTAACATGCCTTTGATAAACAAATTTACGTTTTGAGAATATCACATATACGCATGATCATGGTGCCATGCTCAAAATAGCACATATACTGAGAATGCTTCATCAAAATAATTCACGGCTCCCCTTTTAAAATAAAATGGAGCAGGCGTCCATAAGCACACAAATACGAAAATATCACATATAATCATATCATGCTTCATCCGTATAATTTTGGGATTAATGGCATCATCGATCTAAGCTCTGATACCACTTTTAGGGATTCTAGATCATTTTTCAAAACACTTTGATTTCTAGAGCGGAATATCCCTTTTGCCAAGGATCCGATTAGCTATTAATCCCAACAAACGGAGCACGTAGGTAACAATAGAGATCTTTTGTGTTTACCTCTTGTAGCGTGCTTTGATCACCAATCAGAAAAATATCTGATCTCTACGAAGTCCACACGAGCAATCGGAACAGAGGTTCTAGCCATCCTAAGGAGAGAGCGCGGCCGCAACACACATTGCATACCTAGGGATGAGTGCCACTTTTCTATTTATAGTGAGTGACATCTCCAAACCTATTTGGCTACTAGGTCATACACAGAAAGTGCTGGCCCAGCCCAAAATTAATTAAACAATTTAATTAATTCTTGACTATTAATTAGATTAAATCATATGTAATCTAATCAATTAATTTCACTTATTTAATTAATTAAATCAAATTCAATTAAATAAATATAACTGTCAATTTGTTTAAATCATATTTAACTATAAATCAACATCCGATTAAATTAAATCATATTTAATTTAATCATACGTCCCGACATACTTTACTCTTTGTGTGTGACCCTTATAGGTTCTCACTGACATGACAATAATATTTATATTATATTTAATCTAAATATAATATTTCATATTAAAGCAAAGAGCGGCGTCTAGCAACACATCATTGCTACCTAAGTCATGAGAAAATCGGTGATCCGATTTTAACCTTTCCGCGACCACAACTTATCGTGTAGTAAGTGTCCCTTCGTCCAAATGTCTAATTAAACACAAGTCATAATATGTGTCATACTTGCAAAGTCCAATTATTTATTTATCGATCCATGAGTAGACACGTAAATAACAATGAACACAATATCACATATTGGTCCATTCTAGCATGGCCATGCATTTCCACGGTCTCACTCTATCGATAGGCCCAAGACATAACTCCTGTTATGTAGGAGGGACGAATCCTATCTACATCATCACTCACACCCCTCCACACGGTTCATTGCAGACCCAATAACAACCTTTATGATTGCCCTGCTACGGACAATGTTTGATGGCTTTAAAGTCTACAACTTCACATGTAGGGATCGTAGTGACTTCAAGTCGAAGTACTACTCACAATGGTCACATGAGAATTGCTATTGACACTTACATAACAATTATGTAGCATTATCATGGTGGGTCAATCCAGTATAAATACTACTCCTAATATTTATACCTGTGATATGATTCAATATCTCCATATCCATGACCCGTGAGATGTGGTCATCAATCATCAACACAATAGCCTCTATGCATTATTGTTGTCCTTCGACTATGGATACTTTAAGAATAGAGTTCTATAGTTCAACGGGGTCTCACGATCAAATCACATTTGATGCTCCATTGAACAAACTATCCATTCTAAGGACTTTATAATGATATACTCTTATAACATAATAAATAATGCCTTACATATCAAATATATGACATAAAATCATGATGCAAATAATAATCTATACAAAATAGATTGGCCACTAGGGCTTACACTAAGACTTATTTCCCCTGAATTTAGGTGGTAGGAGTTCCACCATTTCTATGCCGGCAAGGAAATCTCCATCCTCTCCATCCATTATTTCATCTAGGATTGACTCTGTTAGAGAGTTACCATCAAAATCTAGTGGACCGAAGGGGTTCTCTTCTTCTTCACCCAATAAATCATTTTCTGCAACTTCGTCATCAGTCATTATCCCCTCGTTTGGGAGAGCACTCACTGACTTAGGTTGTCTCAGCTTGTGAGGGTCATACAGACATTCCCTCACTGCCTCAGTGAGAGGGCTACCAATTGCGTCCACCACCCCTATCATGGTATTAAGCTCTTCTTTTTACCAGTGGATGTGCTAGGGCCAACTGTCTCAGCTGCTCATTGCTCCATGGCTTTGTCCTCGGCAGGTTTTGGGAAAGCCTGTTCTAACGTTGTAGCTACTAAGGCTGTAGGAATAGCCTGCATATTCCCTTCCCTTGGCCGAGGTGAGCATCTGCAACGTTTCCCTCATTCTATGGAAGGACCATTGCCCTTTGCAGCCTCCTCTTCTGCGAGCGAGATTTGGAGGCAGGCTTGGGGGTTGATACTTCTGATATTTCCTTCGTCATCCACTGGTCTTGCGGTACCTCGGAGGGTGGTCTCACTTTTAGTGGCTCTCAGCTCACGATCATTCAATACTGTGATATCCACTGACGTCGAGTCTTGTGCTATAATGACTTTGTGCCGCTCTCCTTTCTCCCTTCGGGTGAGACTTCACACCTGGGCTTGGTACAGTGGCTTGCTTGATGGATTCATCGGTAGACCGACCGTGTCCCCCCAGGTGGGAGGTGTTGGAGTTTTGACCTAAGATCCTTGGGTCGAGGTGCTTGCCTCTCAGGATTGAGTTCGGACAAATGTACTTCCCTGAGATCGTGGACAAGCTTCCCCGGCTTGGGAAGTTTCCTCTGAGGTTCCTTGCGCTGCCTTGGCTCCCCTACCTGCAGTCTATCTTGTAAGAGAGCTACACGCTCAACCACAGTGGATCCCTGGGGGAACCTCGTGTTTGGGGACCCACATATACTTCTTCTTTCCCTTTCCCAGGTCGCTCCCCGAGAAGGAAACCATGTTAATGTTCATGCTGGGAAAGGGGTCAGTGTCGACGGTCATCTCTGGCACCCCTTTGTCGGCCATCTTAAACCACCCCTTCCTGATAGCTTCTTGAATGGCTCGGTGGAAGATGATGCAATTGGAAGTGGCTTGATTGAATGAATTATGCCACTTGCAGTACTTCTTCCCCTTTATCTCTTCGGGCGGAGGTATCTTGTGGCCGTCGAGGAGCTTCATTTGCTTATCTTTTAGCAGGTAGTCAAAGATCTGGTCTTCTTTAGATATATCAAAGGAGTACTCAGACCTGTTTTCCACCTCGTCCTTCTCCATCCCCTTGGCATGCTTAAGAGCATGACATAGGTAAGTCTTTCCTTTGACTATCTCGGGTACCATGACGTCTGCCGCGTAATCGACTGACTCATCATAGTCAGAATCTTCTTCAATGTCAACTACTGACACTAACTGAGGTCCTCGACCCCTAGTGGCCCTCTTCCTCTCTCTCTCTCTCTCCTGTATGTATTGTTCAATTTGGATAGCCCTGGAGGCCAGGCCACTGAGGTCGCTGCAAGCTGGTCCCACAAGCTTTTCCTTTAATTGAGGGTGCACTCCAGAGATAGCCATGGAAGTGAGTTGGGATTCTGGAAAAGGTACGGAGCATTTTCCGGCCATCTTTCTAAATCTTTCAATGAAGTCGGTCACAGCCTCGTCCACCTTCTGCCGCAAATTCATGAGATCGGCTGTGGTGAGTTTGGGTTGTGGCAAATAAAACCTGTCATGGAAGCACCTTTCCTTGTCTGCCCAGGTATGAATAGAATCGGGTGGGAGTGAAGAGTACCATGAGAAAGTAGTCTCTGTCAGGGACAAAGGGAACAACTGCAGCTTGTGATATTCATTCTGGTTCCCTTCTCCATATTGGGTCGTGAATCGGCCGATGTTCTCCATTGTAGACTTGCCATCGTCCCCGGAAAATGTAGCAAAGTCAGGTGTTTTGAATCCTCTGAGAAGAGGCACCAATCTATCCACCCACTCGGGGTAAGGATTCCTGTACACCGGCCTGTCGAGCAGTTTCAACTGCACACCGAAGAATTTCTCGATGGTGTCAGCTATTAAATTCGGGTCCAGGAGTTGGGGCCTCGATGGTCTTCAAGGTGGAGGCATTGGTCACCACATTGTATCTCGGGGACCCTGCGCCCCTGGATGCGGTGATGCCTGAGGTGGAGCATCTGTCCATGGTTTCCCAGGCATCACTTGGGTCAGGTTAATAAAGCCAGTTCCTAGTACAGGTGCCTGATTGCCTCGGTGAGGTGGAAACTGGTTCCATGGCTGCTCGATTGAGACACCATTCATCTGTGTCTGTAAATAAGAACTGGTCGGGTAGGTACCGAGTGCTCTGGAGTATGGTTGGCTGGGAGGTGGGCTTGTCGAGCCAGATGGGTTCTGGACCCATGGCTGCTGACTCGGGCAATACCCGCCTGTTCTGCCAATCCCAGATTCCGGGGTGAAGGCTTGCCCCCATGCGTAGGCCGGATAGTTAGCCATGGTAGAACATCCATAGGATGATCCTTGGGGCAGACCCATCGAGCCCGTGGCCTCGGGCGGCCTTCTGGCCAATTGCACTTGTCTCTGCTGAAGAGAAGCTGTGTTAGTGACATTCGCCATAAACTACCCCCCAGTGTTGGCAGTGGCAAAAGTACCAGGCTGAGGAATTACAGGGGTAGGATTTTCCTGATGAGAGAACGCTTGCTGAGGCCCGGCCACGCTCCCACTCGGTGGACATTGTTGCATGCTTCCCATTTGGTTATAAGAAGATGCCTGCTGAGCTCCAACCGGGTTGGTGTACGGTAAGGTGTGATGCGTGCCTCCCAGAGGGTTAGGTTGTCCTCCCTGTGATTGGTCGGGGAAACCAGGGTTCATTGTGCTACTAGCTTGCGTAGCACGCCTCTGTTCAATCTCCTTGGCCTGTTGCACCTCATTGTGCACCATAGGTTTCACTATGTCAGCCAATTGTTGGGAGACTTGGTTCATTATGTCATGTATCCCCATGTCGATTTGTTACCGAACGAATGATGTGGTCATAACCACGGGCTCCTCATAATGTTGAGGGGGTTGTTCATTCGAATCAGCAGTAACTGCTAGGGTGGTAGTCCCCGAAGCACTTACTGGCTCCGTGATCTTAGTCATGGAGGCAGTTGCCTTTTTTGACGCTGAAGGTGGCTCCATACTTAGGTTTCTGCCAGAGCGCAAGTGCATACGCCTACAATAATCTAGTTCAGGCGAATCAAACGCGATGGTTTGTTCACTTGTGTCTGTCCCACCGGGCGTGCCAATTTTTGTTGTCGTTAAACTCTTATATCCTAGCCGTGGGATCGGCCAGGGGTTTGGACAGTCTTTGATTCCTCTGTTCTTCAAGCAATTGCGTTGAGGAAGGAACTCTGTTCCTCAACTATGGGTTTCCTAACTCCTCCAAAGAGTGTTAGGTTGGGTAGAGGGGACGCGAGGATTGGATTATATACTGGCCTATTGCATGTAAGTAAAATAAATGCGATAAAGTAAGACAAATTCCGAGAAAAATAGATTTGTGTATTGATTGTTGTTTCCTTTTACAAGTATTTTTCTCTATATATATACATAAGCCCTCGTCGGCCACTATGCGAGCCTACATTTGCCTACCGTTGGATCAATTGAAGATCAACGTCTAATCTCGCTCCTAAGCCCTAAGAAATCGGAGCCATAACCCACGATCTCACTAGCATGGTTAGTGGGATGGAAAAAACCTCCTCGCTTCACTTCTCAAGGCTTCTTCTCTCTGCTTGACCTTACCATATAGTTCCTCGGCTGATCCTCATCCTCAACATGCAGCCATCGTGCTTAGGCAACCGAGCCATTGTGGTCGTGGCACTCTATAGGTAAAGACTTGCTTTGCCTCGGCGTCACTCATTGTTCCTCGAGCTCAACCCCTCCTCGGGGGGTTCACATTGTTTTTTGCTTCGAGCCCCTCCTTTGAGGATGTCCCTTCAGCAAATATCTTTTGGAAATTGTCAGGTGGTTTGCCTCAGTGCCCTGGTCTTCTCTTAACTCTGACTTTCCGCCCTCGTCCCATGACTTAATTTATTTTGGGTGTTAATAATTTTAAAAGCATAAATCTGCAAAAATTTTGAAAAGCACATTCCATAATTAAGTTTAAAATGTTAAATCTGGAAAATAATTTTTTTTATATGCTGAATAAAAATTGGTTTATTTTAGTAAGGGTGCAAAAAACGCCATCCAATTTTCTATTTGTTACATGTTTTGGGCCATTTTGGTTCTTTTTCGCCCAAATTTAATTTTTTTTTGTTTTAATTTTTGGTTTTGTCCCATGCTTATCCCACTCGCTTACTCACCACACACCCCATTATCCTAAATATTGCAATATTACCTTCACGTGCAACGCATATGAAAACACAAGGACGTTGTGTTTTCCAGTGGTACAGTGTTTGGATTATCGAACTGGTTTGGTTAGCTGGTGTCGGGTTAAGTATTGCATGGGTTCGACGCATTACAACCGAACCAGTACGGATAGGATGCACCTGATGTGCCAAAAGGGGCATGTGTTGCACTTACAAACTTCCGGTTAGGATGCACCATACGGGTTAGGCTGTCATCCACCGAACCCATCTGATACTACAACAGACAAACAGAAACAGAAGTTTCTATTTATTTGACAATATTTCTTACAAATTCAATATGTTATAAATAAGAAAAGCTAGTATTGAGTAAATAAATGTGGTAAATATTTGAAAACAAATACAATTAAAAGTGTCGTTCTAATACAACTTCGAAATAGAATTATAACAAAATATTCAACTAATCGTTATTTTCATTATCTTTAGATAAGTTTATATAAGTCGGGGGTTGTCTCTTTATTATCAACGACATCCACTTTTGCATTCGACCCGTAAACTGCATATCCCAATCATTTGCTATGGGTGCCCTGATAACATTCCATACCGCATTGGACTTGCATTCTACATATACCTTACAAAGACAACAAACATAATAATGTTAACTAACATTTCACAATATAAAAACGAATTCTAAATCATTGTGCTTGTACTTTTCAGCTTTTTCACACATCAACATGCAGTATTCTTTACCTGATCTCCGTCCGTTGTCAGATCTAGATATAACAATCACCATCCCAAGGGATTTGCCAACAGATCGAACATAATCCAACAGCTCGTCACGAGTCGCAAATAACTGGAAACAAATAAATAACATTCAGTTACTTCATTAAGAAAATGACTGTCAGTTAGTTACTAAAAAATCAAGACTTAGTCCGTACCTTTTCAGTTGTGCAAAAACTAGTAAAGTCCACAACCAATGCGTGATCTGCGATGCCATCTGCTCCTGATTTCACACCATTGCTTTCCATTTTATACTCTTCAATCGCTTAAAAAACTGAAAAGACACAAAGTAACCTGTTACTGCACGTTCAGTAGTTTACGACGGTTCGACCCTAATGTGCAGGACCGGTTTGGCTCTGTGGCACCGTATATGTATTTAAAATGGGTACAGTTGCACATCGCCGAACCAGTCTGACACATTAGTGTCATGTCTATGTACTCGCAGAAACTCCCCCAAATCACATTATTTTACAGCACTACAACATTTTTGGCTTTAGGCCACGCCAACCATTGCCACGGCTAAAAAAGCGTGGCTTAAACCTGGAAGAGGCCATAGTTCTAAAAGCGTGGCAATAAGATAGACAATAGGCGACGTTTGCCTTAAGTTGATATCAGGCCACACTTTAAAAGTACATAGGCCACGGTTAAAAAACCGTAGATATATAATACCACAATTCTGCAAACGTGGCCTTTAGAAATTTAAGAAAAACGTTGCCTTTCCTTTGGTTAAAAAAAAAATTAATAAAATATCTACGCGCTACTCCGCTGAAACGTCGCTCTCTCTATAATCCCTATTCTCTCTTTTTCCCTCTCTTCAAAAGACCCTAGCGCTCCCTTTGTCTTTTTTTTTCTTTTTCCCTCTGTTTCCGCCGTAGAACCACCCAAACTGTTCCTCCCTAGCAACCTCCGTCGCCGCTTCATCCCTTGCTCAAACCTCCGCCGTCGCTCCAAACCTCTGTCGTCGCTCCAAACCTTGCATAGCTCCGCTGCTCCATTGTTGTGCCGCTCCAAATCGTCATAGCTCCGCCGCTCCTCCTAACACTGTCTTCCCTCTATGACCAGGTTTTACTCCTTTCTCCATTCTACAGAAGCTATCTTCTATCATTTTGCCCTTTTTCTCTCTTCTCCTCATTCTCACTTTTGGCTTGTTTTTTATTTACAGGCCACTATTAGGGATTTCTCTGGTTCCCCTTCCTAGGTTTTCTTTCTCTATGCTGAATGCTTTTAAATTTTTTCTTTTGCTTTTCCTTTCCTGATTAGTGATTTTTTTTTGGGTATTTGGGTTTCAAATTAGGGATTTCTGTATGTTTATATGTTTATATTTGTTTAGGAATGATACTGGTTTGTTAATTTGTTGACATCACGTATCATTTTTTTTGTAATTAAAATTAAAATATGTTGCAGGCTTTGAAATGTGGGAGTGAGTGATGTTCGCTGCAAGAGTCTTCAAAGAGTGAAGAATTTTGAAGAAGAAGGAAAACCTGCAGCATCAAAGAGAGTCCTCTAACGATTGTAGATTTGAGACAAGAGAGATGAAAGAGCAGGAACTAAAGCTTGTGAGAGAAGAATTGAAGCTGAGAAGGGAAAAACAAGAAGAGCTGCTGCTGAGGTAAAATAATGATAGTTTTGAAGAAAACTATGAATAGACCTTCTCAGAATCTTGCATGAAACATCCATTGTAGAGAAAGTGTGAGATGAGTTCCCAGGTTGCTTCTTTGTTCTAACCAATATAGGCTCTAGAATAACGAGGTGAGATGTTGGTGTTTCCTTTTGTGTCTTAGTTTTTCTTAAATGGGGTTGTTCTTTCTTTTGGAAATGGTAGGTAAGAGAGTTTAGGAATTGGTGTTTTTAATGAATAGATAGGCCAACAATAAGAAACTAACTTCTATAAGGTGGAGTTATTTGTACTTTGTTTTAACCAAAGGATTTGGAGTTTGGAACTATTATCATTGTGTTCAAAGCGACTATTAGGAGTTACAACTTACAACCCTTGATGTTGTGAGGGCAAACACTTTGGTGGTAAGACTATGCCTCATAATTAAATTTCCTTCCTACTTGTTGCACAACTGAAGCTAAAATTATAATAGGTCTTTATATGTTTGATCAAATTAGTTTACTCAATTTGTTTTGCAAAATATTTGACATAATTATAATGGGTTGTACAAAGCAGATATTTCCATATTGTGAGATTGATATATACTACACTAATAGTGTATGTGTTTCCATGCGGATATTTCCTTTTATTCCTTGATATCTTTCCATAGTTCCCTTAGGTAGATTAGGGGGCCGTTCATTATAATTCATTATAAGATCATTATAGGTTCTAGTAGTTGACTGTAAGTTACTAAGGGCATGTTTGAAACCGTTTTGAAAATCTGTTTTTCAGTTTTTAAAAATTTCAAAATCAAAAAACTGGTTTGGTTATCCTATTTTGTTTATTAATCTTGTTGCATGAATTTAGAAAGAATGTATCTTTACTGATGTATGATGCATTCTTATTTCCTTGTTCCTTACTTACTAGACTAATTTATGAAATTTTGATTCAACTTCCTTTATTTTGTTGATATTTGACATTATTCCTTTGTTTATTTCATTGACAGTGGTATCCTCTGAATTTTGTTATTGGATCTTCATTCCTGATTTTCCTTTTGAGTACATGATTTATTGTAAGTAATGAAATTTATGGCAACCAAATTCCACTACTACAATACCTCTTTCAGCTTATTTCTGATAATAATGTATATGTGGTTAATTAATCTCAGCTCACCAGTTACAACTTAGTGGTGAACATGTTGGACAAGCTGCTAAAATTGGATTGATTTCTGCAGTTATTGCACTCACTGTATGTTAATTAATTTCCTTTTCAAATTTCTATTTCTCTCTTTTTTTTCCCAAAGTTTTGTGTTCCTAATAATGAATATATGAACTTTAATTCTAGTTTAGGAAGCAATGGTTGTTGGTAGATCTTTTGCTTCCATTAAGGGATACCATCTTGATGGCAACAAAGAAATGTTAGCAATGGGTTGTATGAACATTGCAGGATCTTTCAGTTCATGCTATGTGGCAACAGGTTAGTGGCAACAACAGTAATTCTATGTTTGGAATTGTTTACAAGGCTGTTATACTACACTCCTATGGCTATACTTGCTTCTATCATACTCTCTAACTTTTTTTAATGTTTTAGAATAAATGCTTATACTACTAGGATATAATCTAAAGTGGGTCTTCATGTAATTCAAGAGTAAGGATAGTGAATGCTAATTTCACATTTCTATTGTTTTTGGAGTGTTCTAAATCACTAAGGAGTTGGGATCACACACTCACTACTTGAAATCATTTCTTTATGTTGTTGAAGTATAATAGAAATAACAAATAAGATGCTTTGAAGTTCAATTGCTTTCTATATAAACCAGTAACCACGGTTAATTGAAGACACTAGGATTTAGTGGGAGGATGAGAAAGAAGTTATGCATTGTCTAGCATACAGAACAGGTGGTGCATACTTTTTACATTGAGTTTATCATTTGTCTGCATAACTTTGAAGCATAGTTAAATAAATTGTCTTTGAGAAAGCTGATATGATAGGATAACAGAGTTTTTTCATGGTTTATTTTAAAATAAACTGATTTTAGTTTTATGATGATTGAACTGTGTCATATAGTTTCAAGGATTTTATTAGGAACTATTCATCAAGACATTAGTAGGAACTATTTATCAATTCTTATTTTAAGGTAGTCAATCTATTTGCTTGCGGAATAGATGTTACTTGGTGCATAACTGTCCACTTTTTGTGTCTATTCTCTTTTTTTTACAATGTGTGTCTATTCTCTTAAAATATCCATTCATGTGCATTTCATTTGGGACTTCAACTATGATTCTGTTATCACTTCATCATTGTAGTTCTCCTTTGGCTTGACTTATCAGTGGCAGTGTGGCACTGCTTATGCTTTCTATGCAGTGTAACAGAAACTTAGTTAAATGTAATGCTTTTCAGCTGTAAACAGGAATATGGAGCTCATATTTTCTCAACGGTTCCTACTGTGCCTTATATATACGAATTTTCTGATGGAAGGTAGATATAAGATAACAAAGTTGTATTTTTCAGGCTAAGTTCCACACTCGGTTCAAGATTGTAAATTGAAGTTACAAGCTATAATGTCATTCCATCAATGTGGAGGAAATGTGGGAGATTCTATTTTGTTACAAGCTAAAAAATCAATCCATCGTGTATTTATTTTGTTCCTGTACAAGCTATTTGGTTTATGTTTTGGGGAGATGTTTTTTTAGAAAATAATTTGATTGATTTATTCTGTTCCTATACATCACTTGTTTGTTTTTATTCTTAGAAAATAATTTGATTGATGACTTGGCTTGCTTCTATTTCATGGTGACTAATTGTTGATATATAAAAAAAATTGGACTTAAACTTATAGGCCACGGTTATTTATGTGTGGCCAATTGAAAAACGTGGCTTAAACCTATAGGCCACAGTTATTTATGTGTGGCCAATTGAAAACCGTGGCCGGAAACCAGACTGATAAACCGTCACCTATTCTATAACTCTGGCCACGGTTTCGAAAATTCGTGGCCTAATGTTAAAAAACCGTCGCCTAACCGAATAGGCAACGGCCACCTACCCCACGCCTCCAAAACCGTGGCCTCAGGTTTAGGCCACGTTTTTTTCACTTTTGGCCACGGTTTTTGGCCGTTGCGTAAACCTCTTTTTGTTGTAGTGAATGTACGGTGCTGAATGAATGAGCCCGTTCGGTTTAAGGGGAACGAACCAAGCGCAATTTCAGAAAGAAAAAAAAAAGACAAACGCAGAAACTTTCAGGGACGAAAATGAAAAATGGTTGGTATGGATGATACCTTATTATGGTTAATGATGTAGGTGAGGAGGATAGGGTTTGGAGTGGAGAGATGGGAGGTGTGGGTGTTAGAGGGGAGTGTGTTGGAGTTGGAGGAGAAGAAGAGGGAAGAGGGATAGGGGAAATCTTTTAGAATGTTAGGGTTATTTTGGTAAATTCATAGTGTAAATGGGTGTGTAGTGAGCAGGGGAGTGGGAAAAGCATGAGCCTTTGATTTTTTGATGGGCCAATCCGCCAACCGTCTAAAATTTGTTAAAATTTGTTTGGGGCCAACATCCTAATCCACCACCTCTTGACTCTTGGTGCAGTTTGGCAGGCTCACAGCAAAGCATACATCCCTAGATGAAATATCAACTAGTTTTGAAATTTTATTAAAATTGATAGATTTAATCTACATAAAAAAATAAAATTAATTTAACAATTAAGTTGGGGAAATTTAATATCGACAACAACTTATCAAATAGTGTAAGTATTCCCCACATGGGCAAAGGTTCAACTCCCGCTGTCAGCGTGATGACCTTTTTGGTGGGTGATCTGTAAGTACATCGGTAAGCGTTAAAAGAGCCATGAGATCTGCCCTGACCCTAGTGTGTCCCCGGAGCCTAACTCACTCAAACTTTCTGTTACAAAATAAATAGTGTAACTATGACAAGAGTTACTACATAGTCGTATCATGTTAGCTTTTAATATTTCTGGTTAAAATGACTAACATGATTTCAAATATTATAAATTTAAGAAGTACTCGTTTACATGTATAAATTTAACAAGTATCATGTTAGCTTTTAATATTTCTGGTTAATCTGAAATATAAAGCTCGTAATAATAGTAATTAGTTATTTTATTATATAATTATATATTTGAATGCAAGTGTGGAAGGTGTTTTTGAATTTGTGTGATTGAGAGTTTATTCTCATCTTGTTAAGTTTATATATTTGAATGTGTGTAACATCCCGAATTTTTAAAGACTCGTACTATTATACCTAAGACCGATTAATTATTTGTGGGAATAATTGGTCGTGACTCGGGGATTTGTATGTCGGGAAATTTATCAAGAAAACCTATTCTCCATTAAAGGGTGGCCTATTCATGGTTAAATGAGGAATTGAGGCCGAAGGGCAAATCTGTCTTTTCACACCCCCTAGTTATTAAAATAAAATCGTGAAGGTTATAATTAATTACGAGTCGAAAGAATTGAGGAATTACAAATCGGAACCGGACTAATCGAGAAAGTTTTGTGCCGATGAGAAATTTCGACACCTAAACTATCATTTTAGGGGCCAAGGGCAAAATGGTCTTTTCACCATCATTTAAAAATCCCCCTCAGCCCATACACACCTGGACCCTCCCTCACCCTCTCACTTATCAATTGATCAGCTGAAGGAGAGAAAGAAATAGGAAGGGAGAAAGAAGAGGGAGGCGAAGGGAGAAGGAGAAGGAGAGGCTACCACCATCATCATTCCCTCTTGCATGTAAGCTTTCTTCACACCCTTCTCTCTCATTTTTCATCCTCTTTTCATTGGTACCACTTTCAGAAGCTAACTCCCCTTAGATCATCCACTACCATGTTCAACCCCCCTTGAAGCTCCAAGAGAAATAATGGAGTTTTGAACCTTGATGGTGTTGCATGTCATGTTGTAGTTGTGGAAAGTGGAGTATCAAGCTTGCATTTTCGATTTGGAGGAGTGGTGAAGACTAGGTTGCTGTTTCAGTCGCTCTAGTGGTGGAGGTTGCCGTTTTGGAAATCGGTTCGAGCTCTAGCGGGGATCGTTCGTGTACTTTCGTTTCGGTGCCTTCGCTTTCGACTCGACTCTCGAATTTCAGTATCACGGGTGAGTTCTACTCACGGATTAGGGACATTTTCATGAATTCTGGAAACTGCATTTATTTCAAACAATAAGGCAACCATTCCGTTTTCGAAGGACTTAGAATCGAAAAGCGTTTTTGAGTCAAAACTGTATTTTACGGTTTAATGAGATTTTGTTCAAATCATTGAAACGAAATGAATTGTGTACTACTGGAAATATATATATATATGTTCTGGAAATTTTCTGAGTTTCAGGTGATCGGAATTAGGAATCGAATTCGGGCGGAAACGGAAAGCGGAATTGAGAAATAAGCGGAATTGTGTAACAGACACAGGTCGCACGGACCGTGCGCCCCTGGGCACGGACCGCGCGCCTGCTACGGGTTGGTCCTGATAAAAATAAAACGGGACACACGGGTCGTGCGCCCCTGGGCACGGACCGTGCGCTCCTTTCGGTTTGGCTGGGTGATTTTAATAAATCACGCACGGGTCGTGCGCCCCTGGGCACGGACCGTGCGTGAGCTTCTGTCACCGCTTCCCGATTTCTCATTCCGGAGCTCCGTTTGATCCCGAACCTTTTCTAATCTCTTTCTCAATCATTTAAAATGAAGTTGCCTTATTAAAAACCGTATTTTGAGCTTGTTCAACTCATGTTTTTGAAAAAGAGTTTCGAAAGCACATTTAATTGAAAAACCGAAACCCTAGGATACGTGTGGGTACACTGATTGAATATATATGTTTATATATGTCAAATGAAAATGATTATAATGCCGGAGGTCTAACTTATGAATTCCTCAAAACGGGTTATAGATCGATATGGATATTGTTTATCCAATTGTTATGTAATTGATCCATGTGGTGATCGAAAGATATAAATTATCTAACTCTCGAGAATTTGATGCATATTGTCATATGTATTGCGTTGGGTGACGACCCGACAAGTAGCATACTAGGGAGGGTAGTCATGACCCCTTACCTAGGCCCTGTATACGTTTTGGCGTGGTCAATTCGTGGGTTATCGGGATTCGTAGTCGTTGTACAGCCGATTTATGCTAAACTAAAATGAAAACACGATTTGCCGGGATTCGTAGTCGTTGCACAGTCGGCATTTCGTTTTATAGCTTATGATTCGGGATTCGTAGTCGTTGTACAGCCGTTTCATGATAAGCTAAGATAAGAACACGATTTGCTTGGCATTTCGACTAATAAATAAGACATTGTTATGTCAGATTTGATAACGGTTTAATGAATTGAACCGAGTGTCAGTGAGGGGGCACGGTAGGACTCACTGAGATAATGTTATCTCACCCAATCCATATTTGTTGTTTTTTCAGAGAAGCAGGGAAAAGGAAGGCTATTGTGCACGAGTAGTTGGTATACTCTTGGAGGTGCCGAAGACTTAGTCGTTGGATCCTTTGTTCTTTTGTTGTCTTATTGGTTGTATAAACTTGTATTGATTATGAGTTATATGAACCGTTTGTGTTTCTGTTTGGTATTTGGACTTGGATATTGTAATCCATTCGGTGTGTAACCGATAAACTTCTATTTGATGAAGTGATGTTATTCCGATTATGTTTTTATTTCGGAAAAAGTTTGTATGTCCAATATTTAAACAGGAACTGTGTCCTCTGAATTTTCCGCATTTGTGCACTTTTGGTGTCTCTACATGTTAGAAACAACAGGGTGTTACATTTGGTATCAGAGCGGTTCGACCTAGTCGGACTTAGATGTTAAGAGTCTTTTACGTCTTTTAAGTCTGATTTTTCTTAGTATGCTATTAGACATTGAGCCTGATCAACTTAATACTTTGTGCATACTTCGCAGAATCATGGCTGGGAGAGGTAGAAGAAACCCACCTATTGATCCTCATCAAGAATGGATGCAGAATGTCATCGAGACTCAGCAAAAGATGATGAATGACATGATGCTAATGCAACAACAACAGATGGCTCAGATGGCTCAAATGCAGCAGATGCATCAAATGCCTCAACCACAACCTGCTGAGCTAGTTAATGTGCCGACACCTGAGGATCCCAACAGGGTGTATTTCCGGTTTCTGAAGATGAAACCCCCAACCTTCAAAGGAGGATCCGAGGCAATGAAAGCCCATTTCTGGATAGATGCCATGGAACGGATCTTTGATACTTTGCAATGCAATGAAGGAGAAAAGGTAATTTGTGCTGCTAACGCTCTGGACGAGGATGCTCACACTTGGTGGGTTAACGCTCGTAGAATGCTTCAAAACCAAGGAACTCCTCTTGAGTGGAGTAATTTCAAGGAATTATTTTTGAGTCATTATTTCCCCGACTCCCAAAGACTTGACAAGCAGATGGAATTTCTGAGTTTGAAACAGGGAGAGATGACAGTCGGGGAGTACGCTGCAAAATTTGAGAGGTTGTCACAGTTCTATGAATTGGGGGCAACCGCTCCTGATGATAAGTGGAAAATGGTGATGTTTAGACAAGGTCTTAGAGGCGATGTGAATCAAGGTCTCAGTTCTTATTCCATGACCACTTATCCTGCTTTGGTTCAACAGGCTCATTCAGCAGAGAGCGATCTGAAAAGAATGTACGCTGAGAGAAAAGATTTCTGGAAGGATAAGAGAAAGACTAGTGAGTCAACTACATCAAACCCTAGGTACAAAGGGAATTCAAGCAAAGGGAAACAGACACAGTCAAGCAACACCGTAGGATTTGGCAAGTGTGATGTGTGCAAAAAGAGTCATCGAGGAAAATGTCAAGTCGGGCCGAACCAATGCTACCTTTGCAAAGAAGTGGGTCATTATGCTAATAATTGTCCATCAAGGAAAGCTTTCTTGGAGTCCCCTGATGCTCCGAGGCAGGCTCGAGTCAACACTTTGGATGCCAAGACCATCAAGCCAGCTGATAATCTTATAAGGGGTACAGGTTCTCTCTTTAATCAAACTGTTAATATTCTGTATGATTCTGGTGCTACCCACTGTTTTATCTCTGAAGCATGTGTTGAACGGTTAGGATTAGAAGTATCTCCTATATCCGAACCAATCACCATTCGTACTGCTGCAAAAGGGCGGGTGCGAACCCAATCATTATGCCTTAACTGTCTGCTTACAATAAGAGACAGGGACTTCGTTGTTGATTTTATCTGTCTGCCTATGAGAGGAATGGAGATCGTTTTGGGAATGAATTGGATGACTTCCAATCACATTACTATTGACTGTTTCAACCGTGCAATTAATTTTCCTCATGAAGTAGCGGAACATTCACTACCTACAGATGATGGTGTTATTTCGTTCGCTTCAGCCAACCAGTCGCTATTCCAAGGTGCAGAAGCTTTTGTTGTTATTTTGTCTGCATCAACTGAAACTGAATTGGATTTATCATCTATTCAAGTTGTTAATGAATTCTTAGATGTTTTTCCCGAGGAAGTCTCCTCTTTGCCTCCAGAACGAGAGGTAGAATTCTCTATAGATTTGGCACCTGGTGCAGGGCCAATATCCATAGCACCATATAGGATGTCTCCTCTCGAACTGAAGGAATTGAAGTCCCAACTTGAGGAATTAATTTCCAAGAAATTTATTCGACCGAGTGCTTCTCCATGGGGTGCTCCGGTATTGTTAGTCAAGAAGAAGGACGGAAGCATGAGATTATGCATAGACTACCGTCAGCTGAATAAAATCACTATCAAGAACAAATATCCATTACCAAGGATAGATGATCTGCTTGACCAACTTCGAGGTGCTAAAGTTTTCTCCAAAATTGATCTAAGGTCAGGATACCATCAAATCAGAGTAAGAGCCTTAGACATTCCGAAGACTGCTTTTCGTACGAGGTACGGACACTACGAGTTTGTAGTGATGCCCTTCGGATTGACTAACGCTCCAGCCGTATTCATGGATTATATGAATAGAGTATTTCATTCTTACCTAGATCAGTTTGTGGTCGTCTTTATAGATGATATCTTGGTTTACTCAAAGTCAGTCGAGGAGCATGCTCAGCATCTCCGCTTTGTCCTAGGAGTACTCCGAGAAAAGAAACTTTATGCTAAACCGTCGAAGTGTGATTTTTGGATGCCCGAGGTGAAATTCTTAGGTCATGTGATTTCCCAGGAAGGAGTTGCAGTTGATCCCAGTAAAGTGGAAGCAGTGTTGAATTGGGAACGACCAACGTCAGTGACTGAGATCAGAAGTTTTCTGGGTTTGGCAGGTTACTATAGAAGATTCATTGAAGGTTTCTCACAACTGGTACTTCCGCTTACTCGATTGACTCGCAAGGGTCAACCGTTTACTTGGGATGCCGATTGTGAAGAGTGTTTTCTTGGATTGAAAGAAAAGTTAACTTCTGCTCCGATCCTAATTCTTCCAGATCCGTCATTGGGATTTCAGATTTACAGTGATGCATCTGGGAAGGGTTTGGGATGTGTTCTCATGCAGAATCAACATGTTGTGGCCTACGCATCCAGACAGTTGAAAACTCATGAACGGAATTACCCAACTCATGACTTAGAGTTGGCGGCTATTGTGTTTGCACTAAAGATTTGGAGACATTACCTTTACGGTTCTCGTTTCGAGGTTTTTAGTGATCACAAGAGCTTGAAATATCTATTTGACCAAAAGGAGTTGAATAACAGACAGAGAAGGTGGACTGAATTTTTGAAGGACTATGACTTCGAATTGAAATATCACCCTGGGAAAGCCAATGTGGTGGCAGATGCTCTGAGCAGGAAGTCTATCCACACGGCAAGGTTAATGGTTCACGAGGTGGCTTTGTGGGAGTCATTCAGAGACTTGAAGCTCAAAGTGGTTAGAAAGAGGGACCGCATAGTGTTGCGGCATATACGGATAGCCAGTGTGCTAAGGGAACAAATCCGTGTAGCTCAAGGAGCTGATATGAAGTTGCAGTCTCAGAGGGGATCGCCAGATTTCACTGAGGATAGTGATGGCGTGATTTGCTTTAATGGTAGGATTTGTGTTCCCGATGATGATGACATCAAAAGGCAAGTATTGGAAGAAGCTCATAGAAGTCAGTACTCCGTACATCCGGGATCCACCAAGATGTACCGAGACTTGAGGTTGATGTATTGGTGGCCTGGGATGAAGGTCGAGGTTGCAGAATTTGTTTCTCGGTGCTTAACTTGTCAGAAGGTTAAGGCGGAACACCGAAGACCGGGCGGTCAGTTACAACCACTGGATGTGCCAGTTTGGAAGTGGGAAGATATCTCAATGGACTTTGTCATGGGTTTGCCGAGGTCACAGGCAGGCAATGATTCTATTTGGGTAGTAGTGGACCGATTGACAAAATCCGCTCACTTTATTCCCGTTCGCTCGACTTATAAGGTTTCCAAGTTAGCAGATGAATATGTGAGGAACATTATCAGACTGCATGGAGTCCCAACGAGCATTGTGTCAGACCGAGATCCCAAGTTTACTTCCAGGTTCTGGAGAGCATTGAATGAAGCTTTGGGAACAAGGGTGCTGGTTAGCACTGCTTATCATCCTCAGACTGATGGTCAGACGGAGAGGACTATCCAGACTCTTGAGGACATGCTTCGGGCTTGTGTGCTCGACAGTGGGAGAAAATGGGAGGATCATCTTCCGTTAGTAGAATTCTCCTACAACAACAGTTACCACTCCAGCATTGGAATGGCACCTTTTGAAGCACTTTATGGTAGGAAGTGTAGAACTCCGTTGTGTTGGTGGGAGATTGGTGAAGATAAGTTTCTGGGACCCGATATGATTCGGGAAACTACTGAGAAGATCCAGTTAATTCGAGAAAGGATGAAGGTTGCTCAGAGTCGGCAAAAGAGCTACGCTGACAACCGAAGGAGACCGTTGGAGTTTGAGGTTGGTGATCATGTGTTCTTGAAAGTTTCTCCAACCATAGGCACTGGAAGAGCCTTGCGAGCGAAGAAGCTCAGTCCTCGATATGTTGGACCTTTCCAAATCATCGAGCGGATTGGGCCAGTTGCCTATCGCCTCGCTTTGTCTCCGGCTCTATCAAACCTCCATGATGTGTTCCACGTGTCACAGTTGAGGAAGTATGTTCCCGATCTGCATCAACCGTTGAGTGTTGATACAATTGACCTGCGACCAGATTTGTCATTTCAACCTTACCCTAGCTACATCTTGGAGCGTGGCGAGAAGACGCTACGGTCAAGAACTATTCCTATTGTCAAAGTGGTCTGGGATGGATTCTCAATCGAGGAGGCTACCTGGGAGCTGGAAGATGACATACGGGCTCGATATCCATATCTCTTCAATTGAGGTACGTCTTGTCAATTTTGAGGACAAATTTTTTTAAAAGTTGGGGTGATTGTAACATCCCGAATTTTAAAAGACTCGTACTATTATACCTAAGACCGATTAATTATTTGTGGGAATAATTGGTCGTGTCTCGGGGATTTGTATGTCGGGAAATTTATCAAGAAAACCTATTCTCCATTAAAGGGTGGCCTATTCATGGTTAAATGAGGAATTGAGGCCGAAGGGCAAATCTGTCTTTTCACACCCCCTAGTTATTAAAATAAAATCGTGAAGGTTATAATTAATTACGAGTCGAAAGAATTGAGGAATTACAAATCGGAACCGGACTAATCGAGAAAGTTTTGTGCCGATGAGAAATTTCGACACCTAAACTATCATTTTAGGGGCCAAGGGCAAAATGGTCTTTTCACCATCATTTAAAAATCCCCCTCAGCCCATACACACCTGGACCCTCCCTCACCCTCTCACTTATCAATTGATCAGCTGAAGGAGAGAAAGAAATAGGAAGGGAGAAAGAAGAGGGAGGCGAAGGGAGAAGGAGAAGGAGAGGCTACCACCATCATCATTCCCTCTTGCATGTAAGCTTTCTTCACACCCTTCTCTCTCATTTTTCATCCTCTTTTCATTGGTACCACTTTCAGAAGCTAACTCCCCTTAGATCATCCACTACCATGTTCAACCCCCCTTGAAGCTCCAAGAGAAATAATGGAGTTTTGAACCTTGATGGTGTTGCATGTCATGTTGTAGTTGTGGAAAGTGGAGTATCAAGCTTGCATTTTCGATTTGGAGGAGTGGTGAAGACTAGGTTGCTGTTTCAGTCGCTCTAGTGGTGGAGGTTGCCGTTTTGGAAATCGGTTCGAGCTCTAGCGGGGATCGTTCGTGTACTTTCGTTTCGGTGCCTTCGCTTTCGACTCGACTCTCGAATTTCGGTATCACGGGTGAGTTCTACTCACGGATTAGGGACATTTTCATGAATTCTGGAAACTGCATTTATTTCAAACAATAAGGCAACCATTCCGTTTTCGAAGGACTTAGAATCGAAAAGCGTTTTTGAGTCAAAACTGTATTTTATGGTTTAATGAGATTTTGTTCAAATCATTGAAACGAAATGAATTGTGTACTACTGGAAATATATATATATATGTTCTGGAAATTTTCTGAGTTTCAGGTGATCGGAATTAGGAATCGAATTCGGGCGGAAATGGAAAGCGGAATTGAGAAATAAGCGGAATTGTGTAACAGACACAGGTCGCACGGACCGTGCGCCCTTGGGCACGGACCGCGCGCCTGCTACGGGTTGGTCCTGATAAAAATAAAACGGGACGCACGGGTCGTGCGCCCCTGGGCACGGACCGTGCGCTCCTTTCGGTTTGGCTGGGTGATTTTAATAAATCACGCACGGGTCGTGCGCCCCTGGGCACGGACCGTGCGTGAGCTTCTGTCACCGCTTCCCGATTTCTCATTCCGGAGCTCCGTTTGATCCCGAACCTTTTCTAATCTCTTTCTCAATCATTTAAAATGAAGTTGCCTTATTAAAAACCGTATTTTGAGCTTGTTCAACTCATGTTTTTGAAAAAGAGTTTCGAAAACACATTTAATTGAAAAACCGAAACCCTAGGATACGTGTGGGTACACTGATTGAATATATATGTTTATATATGTCAAATGAAAATGATTATAATGCCGGAGGTCTAACTTATGAATTCCTCAAAACGGGTTATAGATCGATATGGATATTGTTTATCCAATTGTTATGTAATTGATCCATGTGGTGATCGAAAGATATAAATTATCTAACTCTCGAGAATTTGATGCATATTGTCATATGTATTGCGTTGGGTGACGACCCGACAAGTAGCATACTAGGGAGGGTAGTCATGACCCCTTACCTAGGCCCTGTATACGTTTTGGCGTGGTCAATTCGTGGGTTATCGGGATTCGTAGTCGTTGTACAGCCGATTTATGCTAAACTAAAATGAAAACACGATTTGCCGGGATTCGTAGTCGTTGCACAGTCGGCATTTCGTTTTATAGCTTATGATTCGGGATTCGTAGTCGTTGTACAGCCGTTTCATGATAAGCTAAGATAAGAACACGATTTGCTTGGCATTTCGACTAATAAATAAGACATTGTTATGTCAGATTTGATAACGGTTTAATGAATTGAACCGAGTGTCAGTGAGGGGGCACGGTAGGACTCACTGAGATAATGTTATCTCACCCAATCCATATTTGTTGTTTTTTCAGAGAAGCAGGGAAAAAGGAAGGCTATTGTGCACGAGTAGTTGGTATACTCTTGGAGGTGCCGAAGACTTAGTCGTTGGATCCTTTGTTCTTTTGTTGTCTTATTGGTTGTATAAACTTGTATTGATTATGAGTTATATGAACCGTTTGTGTTTCTGTTTGGTATTTGGACTTGGATATTGTAATCCATTCGGTGTGTAACCGATAAACTTCTATTTGATGAAGTGATGTTATTCCGATTATGTTTTTATTTCGGAAAAAGTTTGTATGTCCAATATTTAAACAGGAACTGTGTCCTCTGAATTTTCCGCATTTGTGCACTTTTGGTGTCTCTACATGTTAGAAACAACAGGGTGTTACAATGTGTGTAAAAATTGTTTGTGAATTTGACTACGACTTTTATGTATTAAGTTTTGACCGTGTATTTTGTGACTTTTTTAAAAATTTAAAATATTAGCCATTTGGCTACTTTGATGATGTATTGAGTTTTGGTGTTATAAAATGAATGTTATTTTTTTCAAACAATCTTAGAGAAGAGAAAACCGAAAACCAATCTAATCCAAACCAAAGTAAATATAATCTTATTAGATTGAATTTATTTTTAAAATCAAATCGAAGGGAATGGATCAAATTTTTTCTCCCAAAAATCGATCAAATATATCTAATACGCAAACACCCTTAATAATTTTCTTAAGAATAAAATTACTTAATAAACAAAAACACGAAGGCTTTAAAAACCTTTTTAGCTGCAATAACAAATAGGAGACATGTCTAGTTTCTAAAGATACTTGAGCTTAGAACATGAGGCCTATGCAAATCAAATCATGTTTTAAAATTCATTATCAAATCAAGCAATAAGCTTTTTTCTTTGCATATTTGTTTAAAGATAGTTTGACAAACACTCTAAGTAAACTCACACACCCAAAGTGGAGATTCTTAGGTAACGACGAAAAATATTCAACCTAACAATATCAATTTTACCAATTGTGCTAGGCTTTACAGATCAAATCAATCAAGTTAAAAGCGATAATGAAATTCCTTTAATTTTTGTGTATTATATTATATTGTTGCTTATAATTCAAAATTAATTCTAAGTTAGTCATGTGGTCATCCATGTGGATACATGTAGTCATTTTGTTTAACACTAACTAAAAAAATAAAAAGGTCCATTTTTTTTCGTGGTATTGGTGCATAGTATTAATAGACTTTGTCTGTGATTAATGTTAAAATATATGGAAGAAGTCCATTATTTGTTTAGTAAGGCCCATTAGATAGTAAGGTCATTAGATAGTAAGGTCTACTAGTTAATTAGTATATAAGTTAGATGGTAGACTCATTTGGAATTATCTCCTCTCATTTGTAATGTTTAATCACTTTCAATATAATGGATCTTACTATCTAATGACCATACTATCTAATGGGCCTTACTAAACAACTAATGAGCGTCCTCCATATATTTTAACATTGGTTTTTTTTGTACCCCCACCTTTTCAAGTTATACCCCCACCAAAAATTTTAATCCAAAAATTCCCCTGGTAAATATTGACTAAAACGGATCTACGTAACTGATAGGCAAATCCGCTTCCTAAAAAAACCAAACGGATCTAGGTAGATCTGTTTATCTTCACAATTGATCAATGGATGTAGGTAGAATTAGGTACATCCGTTTCCTAAAATATCAAAGACGGATGTATCTATCTGTTAGATACATCCGTTTCGAGAAAATGTGCAAGCGGATTTACCTATCAGGTAGGTAAATCCGCTTTGTTAAATACCAAAGCGGATTTACATACCTGTTAGGTAAATCCGTTTTGGCCTAAATTCAACGGGCACGATTCCACTGCCAATGTTCATCAACGGTCAGATTTAGTTCGCCTTGATAACAAAGGGTGCACCCAAGAAAAAGAAGCAAAAATTCTATGATGTGAAGCGCGATCCTTCTGGTTGGGAGCATGTGGATGAGAAGATGAAAAATACTCAAGACTCTGGGACTTGTAACACAACGGGCTTCAAATAAATTAACACAGCAGGGACTTGTAAATTGCTATTAGGAAAATCCATTTTGTATCATCATAAATAGAAGTGATAAATCTGTTAAAAAATTAAAATAATTTATTTTAAAAAAATAAAATAGATATGGATATCGGTTGTCTTTTTGCTCCGTTTAGTGTGTAGATATTCGTTAACACGTGACTAATTTAGGCTAAAAAATCGGTTTTCGGGCAACCTACTCCGATTGTAAAGAAACCACAGCCAGTAAATCCGAAAAAAATCAGGCATCAAGACTCCCCAAGAAGAGACATCTTTTTGAAATGCGGGGCTCAAAATCCCAAATTCCATTGTTTACTATTTTTTATTAATTTTTTGAATTTTTCATAAATTACAAAAAATCTAAAAAAAATTGCATAACCTTATTTTGGTTTTACTAGATTTTTAGTGGTGCTTTTATAATGTTTAGATTAGTTTTGACTCATTAACGGATTTTTAGTAGTGTTTTTATAACCATTTCTTAAAAATTAAAAAAAATTACTTTTAAATACACAACGGATTTACTTATTTATTAGATAAATCCATTTTGAATATTTCCAAAACAGATTATCTAATAATAGATAAATCCGTTATTAAAAAATAACAAAAACAGATTTATCTATTTAATAGATAAATCCGTTTTTGTTATTTTTTAATAACGGATTTATCTATAGTGGAGGTAAATCCGTTATGAATTTTTTCCTTAAACGGATTTATCTAATTAAAAGACAAATCCGTTTTTAGTTTTTTTTCCCAAAACGGATTTATCTTTTATTTAGATAAATCCGTTAGTTATAATAATAAGGGGTATTCTGGGAGTATCAAATTATGTGGGGGTATAGGGGGGATAGGTGGGGGTACAAAAAAAACCCTTTAACATTTGTTAAAATATATGGAGGAAGCACATTAGTTGTTTAGTAAGCCCATTAGATAATAAGGTCATTAGATAGTAAGATCCATTAGTTAATTAGTATATAAGGTAGATGGTAGACTCATTTGTAGTATTTCATCACTTTCAATATAATAGACCTTTAGAGTTTTTCTCTAGTTTTCATCGATGCGATGTTTTTCAACATGGTATCAGAGCAAACATGGTATCATCCATAAATTCTCAGTTCCTTCTATTATTTTATTAATTTTCTTTTTATTCAATTCCTCTTTTTTCTGTTTGCGTCACTTTCGTTTTGCCTTTTTTTCTTCGATTGCCTTTTTCTCCTTTGATCGGTGATTTCGTTTCTGTATTCCAGATTTCACAATTTGCCTCTGATTAATTTACCTTCGCGATTTTCCTCTGATTCCTCATTTGCGACTTTCGTCTCTTGATTTGCGATATGCAATTTCAGATCTCACTTCCTGATTTCATTTCGTTTTTCCCTAATTTTTGGTTTTCACTTGCTTTCGATTACAACATTCTATGATTTCAATTTCATATTTCTGAATCGATTCCCCATTAGTGTGACTTCAAGCTCTGATACCATGTTGAAAAACATGGCATCCATGGAAACTAGAGAAAAACTCTAAAGGTCTATTATATTGAAAGTGATGAAATATTCCAAATGAGGGGAGATAATTCCAAATGAGTCTACCATCTACTTTATATACTAATTAACTAATGGACTTACTATCTAATGGGCATTACTATACAACTAACTAGGGGAATGCCCGTGCGTTGCACGGGTTGATATATTAATTTTTTTGAAAATTTATAAAGCCTTTATATAAAGATATATAAGTTGTTGATATAAATGATGTATTTTAAAAATATAGTATTTCATAAATATATTGTTGATTTTTATATTCAATAATCATTTATTTTGAGTAAAAATCTTATATATTGTATTACTTTTATAAATATAAATAACTGGCAATATTTTTATGAGCTTAATTGTTGAAAAAGAATTTTATTAAACTTCATTAGACTTAGAAATAGTAATTGTAATTCTATTTTATATGTAAGTTTATGTGCACAAATTTTAATAGTAAAGGCAGATGAGTATGGCAAAACATATATTATAGTAAACAAAAATATATTGATCTTTATTATTTTCTTTCTTTGATTTTTAGCACCAATTAATAAATCATAAATTGAAAGTAAAACAATAAAAAAATTAAAATAAAAGTTTAAATAAATTTATTTTAATTTTAATTTATAAGAAGAAAATAATCAAAATAAAAATCTATTCTTTATTTTTACTTTTTATAATGATATGAAAACGAAATCATGACTTCTTTATGCTCATAACTTTAACGAACAATATTAAAATTACATAATTTCTCAATGCCTATAACTTTACACATAAATTGTTGCATGAATCACTAAGTGATCCAAATTTATTTTTCTGCCTCTTTGTCCACTTCAAAGCTGTCAAGAACATGAAACTCTTTATCTTTTTGTGTATTCTACATTTTTTCGCGAAACTCGCTCCTTTCTCCTACTTCTTATTTTTCATTATGAATATTTGTTTGGCAAAATCTCTTCCATGACCATCCAAAATTGTCTCTCTTAAATAGTTATTTCTTGCTATAATTGACTAAAACTCTACTTCTTCCTCTCATATTCTACTAACTCATGATAATATTGTAAACTAAAGAAATAATTCATATGAAAGTGAAACCCCTCTCTTTCAATGCATAATTGTTATGCATTGAAAGAAATAGTTGTTATTTCAAAAACAACTTATATGAATTTTGATGAAAAAGAGAAATACATGGTATTGTAATATTTTAATTTCATCTAAATAATTATAATATATAAATAAATTTTTTCAAATAATTAATTAGATTAAATTTTAATAACATTATAATTTCTTTGTGAATAAATATATAACTTCGAATCTCAAAAAAAATATATATAACTTCAAAAACTATGTTGAGATTTATCTCTCTCTCCCTCCCTCCCTCTCTCTCTCTCTCTATATATATATGTGTGTGTGTGTGTGTGTGTGTGTGTGTGTGTGTGTGTGTGTGGTGTGTGTGTGTGTGTGTGTGTGTTTTGAATATATATAAAAGAAATCAATAAATAAAAGTCTCATCTCATAAGTCTTGCGTCAATTGAAAGAAAAATTTTATGGTAAATTTTAAAGTCAACTAATTATTTCTTATTTCAAGAAAAACTTATATTAATTTTGTTTAAAAAAATAAATACATGTGTTTTGCAATATTTTTATTCATCTATACTATTATAATTGGTAAATATTTTTATTCAACTAATTTATATTTTTACAAATTCTCATAATAATATAATTTATTTGTAAATAAAGACATAATTTAAAAAATACGTTAAGGTTTATATATATATATATATATATATATATATATATATATATATATATATATATATATACACGCTTTTAAAAATGGAATGAAAACAATAAATAAAAACGTTATCTCATAAGCCTCATGAATTTACTATAAATAAAAACTTTTTCTTATATATATATTTAATTGTATATTTTGAATAAAAATGGAAGCTTCATTTATATAAAAATTACAATAAATAAATATAGGTAAAAATAATGAGGAGTGTTATAACCAAAATCTTCTTTATGTGTAAATTATAAATAAAATATTAGATTACATGAAAGATAATCATAAGTATTATATATATATATATATATATTAAATCACCTTAAGGTAACCAAAGAAATAAAAGAAAATAGCATTAGATGGAGGGGTTCCTACACACAAAAAAAAATGAGATGATAATATTTTATGCCAATCATTACACACAGCTAGGCTAAATAAAAGATAGGAAGAGAACCAAAGAAGAATTTGAACATCCTATAATCTAAGTTACATCAATAATCTTTTCATATATGTTACAATTACAACAACCAGACCATATGAGTGACAACCTCAAAATTATATCCTAAATTTTCATTATTTACTAATCAAACTTCAAGCTACTACATGTAATAGCTCTAATCTCCAATTCCATACATACCCCTATATTCTACAAATTAAAACCCCCAAATCTCATAAGTCTCATGCACCAAATACTTTCCATGCATCATTTGCTTATGAAAATACAAATCACAACCCATTGTAGTTGATGTGCTAATGAGTCCAATTGACAACAATGTTCAAGACTTTGTTGTTTATATAGCCACTATTTACTTAAATGATCAATGTAACATTCCTTTTTACCATTTAAAAAATGTAACATTCATTTTATTTTTAAATGTGTTTGCCTTTTTGTCTTACTATTATTCATTGTGGCTACTTTATGGTTCATAATTAAATTGATATGAAAAGATGCATGTTTAGACAATAATAAGTCTTAATTTTGTTTTTTTTAAGTTTTATTGACACCTATAAAATTAATTTTCGTTAAAAAAATTGATATAAAATAATAACATCTTATTTTCTTCCTACTCTATGGAGTATATATATTGTTATTAATTTTTTAATAATTTTTAGACCTCCCTTCTTAAGTATTTATAGTATTTCTTAAAGAAGACCTAAAGTGAAGGAAAATGAAAAGATTGTAACTATATCTCTATTAAAAACCAACTATAATTTAGAGACACTAAAAGACAACCAAAATCAAAACATCAAGTAATGAATTAAGAGTAATCAATAAGAGAGGAAGTTTTGGAAAATTAAGAAAAAGGAGGAAAACTCACAATTCAAGAGTCAAGCTTCTTTTATAAAAATTAATATTAATGTTGCAACATGTTTATAATATAAATAATATTAGTTCCGTTAAAAATGTAATAATTATTTTTAATATATTAAAACTAATAAGTTCTACAGTAATAATATTTTTAAAAAATTAATATTATCAATTACGATTAAATTAAAAATTTACAATTATATTATACCATTAATATGATGTATATGCAATACAAATCAATCAATTAAATATATAATAAAATTAAACACTAATAATAACCTGATAAAAAATACTAATATATTTGATCAAATATATATAGATATAGATATAGATATATTATATTATATTATATTATATTATATTATATTATATAATACTTAAACTATTTTTAGTTGTTATTATCAACTTCTATTTTAATTTGAAAATATCATCATTTTAATGTAAATATAAAATATTTATTTGATATTCCACTAAGATAATCATTTAATAAGTTAGTGGCAATTATTAGCTTTCATTAAAATTAAATTCCTCTTCATGTATAAATTATAAATAAATATTTTAATACACAAAAATATTGAGATTCATTGTGGAGGCTCCATTGGGGTCTCCTTCACACACACACACACACACACACACACACACACACACACACACACACACACACACACACACACACACACACACACACACACACACACACACACACACACACACACACACACACACAGATATATATATATATATATATATATATATATATATATATATATATATATATATATATATATATATATATATATATATATATATATATATATATATATATATATATATATATATATATAGATGGGCTTCCTCCATATATTTTAACAATTAATTACCTACGCTTGAGAACTTTGCTGGCCACATATTTATTCCGATTTGTCGGTTCGTGTGGTACTCCTCTCTCAATAGAGTTTTTGACACCTTTATAAAACTCGAACTTAAGACTTTGGAGCTGTGGGATCTGAACTCATTTACTGCTCGGACCAATTCTTGTCCGTAAATATAATATATGATTTCATGTGTCACCACCACACAACACATCAAACAAAAAGGTGGTGCTTGCGCAATTCAAGCTGGAAAAGTTAGTCAATGTAGAAAAAGGGATTTGTTGTAGGAGACAAACAATGATAGGGTTGATACGTGAGTGATGCAAAAATCATCATTGAGGCATGTCTTTGAATCCAACTAACCACGATTTTTTGTTCTTTACACTACACGCTGTTCCTTTTCCATGTATGAGGGTCCTTTTGATCCCCCATATAGGTGGTACGAATAATCACACCCCCATCACACTTTCATTTTGGATTGTGCTTTTGTTTTCCATACATTAATCTGGCCACTTATCATGTCATGCACTCTTAATTCTTTTATCATGCACTCTCAATTCTGCCTAGGATTTCGGGATTTTTTTGAAGACCTTTCTTTTCCCCCTTTTGATGAGATTTTTTTAAAGGGAGAAAGATATGTTAAGATAAACAAATAAATAGAAAAAATATTTATAATCATCAAATTTATTTACAGGAAGATAACAATTGCTTTTTTTTACAAAAGAAGGTAGCAGCTTCGTTTAAACCTGATATAAATCATTTTTAGGGAAAAAATATAGTAAAGGAAAAATAATATTTCTTCTCGTTTTATTAAAAAGGAATAAAAAGGGGAATACAAAAACTAAGGGGGTTTAGATCAAAACTCATGTCAGGACAAGAAAAATCATGGCTTAATTACAGTTTTAGTCCCCCTATTATGATCAACTCACGATTTTAGTTTTCAAACTTTATTTTCACGAATTTAGCTCCCTCATTTTCCCAATTTCTAAAATCAATGTCCCTCCCTAATTTGGTCAAACATTTTGTTGACTTGTCACTCATTAATCCTACATGAAATGACACACATGACTGCCGGGTTGGATTTTAAAATAAAAAATCTTATTTTTGTTATATGGAGATGCTTGAGATTAGGATTAGGGTTCTTGGACAAATTTGAATGTGTCTCGATGGAAGAAGATGGAATCGTTTTTCCTAATTTAAACAAAAAACAAAAAAAAATTATTTAAAAATCCAAACCGACAGTTCCGTGTGTCATTCTACGTAGGATTAATCAGTGACAAGTCAGCAAAATGTTTGACCAAATTAAGGACGCATTGATTTTAGAAATTGGGAAAATGGTGAAGTGGCATAAACAAACACAAGAGGGGGGTTGAATTGTGACCCTTTGAAAATTTATATCCTGCAACTTAGAAAATGTCCTCTCAAGTTGATACTTGGAGATGAGGTAGTTAGCACAAAAAAATTTCACAAGACATTCTCTTCTTGAGTAGGTTCCATGCATTAAACCTTCTCTAAGCTGAGTAGGTTACACACAGTGAACCTTCTCAAGATGAGTAGGTTCTATGCAGTGAACCCTCTCTGGTTGAGTAAGTTCAACGTGTTTAACCTTCTCTGGGGTGAGCAGGTTCCACACTCTGAACTTCCTCTACCCAAGTAGGTTCCATGCAGTGAACCTTCTCTTGTTGATAAGTTCAATACATAATGAGTTTTGTGCTGTGTATATGCATAAAAACATATTGCGGATCATATGAGATTTATCCTTTTGTTTGAACATGGTCATTGAGTGTTTGATAACATAAAGAACATATTATCAAGGGATATGTATGTTAAGGATAAACTCTTTAAAGTAGAGAAGCTTATGAGTATGAAATCAGTACTAACTGAAGCTTCTCAGGATTTAACAAATACTTCAAAACAAAATATAAGTTATGCATGAAGCACATGAGTAGGTTCTATTTTGAGTATTAGTTAGTGTGAGGGTTAGAGGGTAGTGCAATATTAGCATAAAGTAAAGCATGCAGAGATAAGGGATGAGAGGATTACACATTGAAGATTTATCCTGGTTCACCCATTGACGTGGGGCTACATCCAGTCCGCCTCACCTCTAGTGAGCTTTTTCCACTATTATCCAAATAGCTATTACACTTGTTTTTGCTCAACCACAAAAGGCTTCCTTGCTTTTGATCCCACACAAAAGACTTCCTTGCTTTTGATCACACACAAAAGACTTCCTCTAACACTAGCTTTTGATCGACACACAAAAGACACAAGTGTTCTCTCACACAGCTACACCCAGCTGTTTCCTCACCAACACTCACCTAACCTAGGTAGCTTGGTAGGAAGAACAATATATGATAGTGAATAAAAGGGTTTGGGATTTGCTACAGCTTGATACACTTACAATAAGTGGATATGAAATAAGCACAACAAGCTACACACTCTTTCTAAGATATCCCAAGGTGTATAGCACACGAGTAAGAGTGTGAAGGAAGATAATGATAGAGAGCAATATTTGATATTGACATGGCTTGTGTTTATCTCTCAATATATTTCTTCTATTTCAGCTTCTAATCACTTATATGATAGATGGACTTTGTGTTTCTTTGCTGAAATCTCTTCTAGAGCAAGCTTCTCATTTTTGAGAAGCTTCTGATCAAGCTTCTCATTTCTGGAGAAGCTTCTCAGAACGAGGGAAGGTTGAGGGGATGAAGAAATCTGATGTAGGCTCAATGTAATCCTTTTCCCTTGAGTTTCTTCAACTTTCCCATGTGTTGATATAATTAATTTCTTCAATATAGCTGTTGGGAGTGAGCTAGGAGAGATGAAGACACAAAGTAGTAGTGATGGGACAACACAAATTTACCATTGTGCTTTTTGAATAAAGCTGTCAGCTCCTTTAGTGTGGATAGCTGTGACAGCCAACCTTCTCACGAACCTTCTTAACAGCCTTCTCAAGAGCCTTCTCAACGAACCTTCTCAAGATCCTTCTGTAGAATCATTGAATTTCTAGCCTTGATATACTCTTAGGATAATTAATATGGCCTTTAGATGCTCAAAAGAGCCATTGGAATTATCCATGGGTCCATAGGAGAGATGTGATGGAAGTTGAGAAGGTTGGCAGCTTTTGAACCTTCTCAAGCAGCACTTTGTACTTTATCTGAACTTCTGAACCTTCTCATGCTGACACTGTCCTTTCCTCTGCACATGCTGACCTGCTACTGTCCTTTTGGACAGGCTGCGACAGCTCACATGAATCTTCTCATGCTTTATACTTTGCACAAACGCCCTTTATGGATCATAGGAATAATTAAGGAGTTTCTCTTTTGACATTCAAAACTTTCCAACATATTTTTGCTTGGATCTAACATTTAATGCAGTTGATGTTCATATGAGAAGAGATTAATGTGTTTGAGAAGGTTGCTGTTTGAATTAACCTTCTCAAGCTTAATTCTTCTTACTCTTTAACCTTCTCAAGGATGAACTAGCTTCTTTAGGATCTTCGTGAAGTCAGCTCTTGTTTGACTTCTGGTCAAACTTTTTGTTGACTTTTAGTCAAACCTTCTGTTGACTTTTGGTCAAATCTTCTGTTCACTTGGTCAAACCTTCTGTTGACTTAGTCAACCTTCTCATATTTTAACCTTCTTATGTTGAAGTCTTGGCTTGGTCAACCTTCTGTTGACTTGGTCAAACCTTTCGTTGACTTGGTCCGAACCTTCTCATCTTATTTCTACCCTTGACTTTTTTACATGTTTTGGTCATGCTTTTTGGTATGCTTCTAGATAAGCTTTTGAACATTTGAGTAAGAGAGCATTGGTAGAATATAACCCAATTAATAAATATGAGAATCTTCTATGCAAAGCCTTGTCACTCCTTTGATCAATGTAGTCATTAGGTTCTCAGGACTCCACTTGATAGGAATTCACTTAGTGATTTGAACTTTCTCTTGATTGCCTTATGTCTTCTCTTTTCTCTTTGTGAATTTCCTTGTCCAACACCGTTGTAATTTAATAGTAAAGATATTATGTCTTCATGAAGCTTGCATTACTATTCTTGTTATTTGTTTGTGCTACTTTGATTCTTCTGTTTGTTGAGAATGACATGCATTCGAATTGATCTAATTTGCTTCTAGCATGTCCACTTATAGAAAACCTGTTCTTTCAACAAACTCAAGAGCACCCATTAGTAGAACACCATTCAGAATACTTAACATTTAATTCATAAGGTTTGTTGTCATTAAAAACATATATCAAAAAGGATTTTAACTCAACAAATGGAAGGACTAAATTTGTGAAAAAAGGGTATGGGGACTAAAATCGTGAGTTGGTCATAATAGAGATACTAAAACTGTATCTAAGCCAAAAATAAGCATCTGTAACAACACTACGTTGCAAAAAAACGGGTAAACATAATCCGAAGCCCAAATAAAGCGTAAAAGAAAATACCTCATCTATTAAAGAAAAAGTCTTCTCTAAAAATACGAGTAAAACAAAAATTCATATTTAAGGTTTTAAGCAAATAATTGCATTTTAATATCAATAAAAGAAGCTAATACAAGTTTGAATGTTTTGAATCACTTGAGTGCTAGCATAAAGATGTGAGTGTAATACCTTTGTATAAGCATTTAGATATGTTTGATATGCTTTGAGATGTTTCAAGAAGAGTTTTGATGAGCTTTGTGTAGTCTTAATCAATTGAACTCGTGCTAATCAATTTCTAACTGACTACGGCGTGAAACCAAAGGAAATTAGCAGCATATTCAGAAAGAAGGCAAACTAGCAAGATCAGCTATTATAACATAATTCTGAAAAACGTTATCAAAGGTTGCAAAGGAAGTCGTCAAGGAAGCCGACTACGGCTCATCTGAAATCACCGACTCCGACTCATCACTAACTCCGACTCATTCGACTCGGACTCACTCGAAATTGGCTGATCAACTCGCCAAGGAAACTGACTCCGACTCATCCGAAATCACCGACTCCGACTCATCCGAATTCATCCGACACCAACTCATCCGAAATCAGTTAAGGTTTGCTGGATAACGAAGTTTCTTACGCTAATTAGGAAAACAGCTCTGCTAGAGCAATGAGAGAGAGGAAGGAGGAGATAGAGAGAGGAGGAGGCGAGTGGGATAGAGGCGGTTGGTACGACGGAAGAGGAAGTAGGTGGAACGGAGGGGATCATCGTGAAGGGCGGCAAAGAAGGTTGTTTAGGGAGGAGGAGGGTCGAAAGGGTTATTGAGGTGATGCACGTCATGTTGTGCGTTTTGAGAACAAAATCGATCCTAAGTATGATCTGGGTGGGTGGCAAACTGTTAGAAGGCGAAGGGGGCGAGGAGAACCATGGAAGGGTGCAGCGAGAGTTGACATAGCTTTTGGACCTAGAAGGGGGGAGGTGTTGAATGAAAACATTTCATCGTTCTTCTTCACCAACTTTCCGACTAGGTTTAGGGCAAATGATATGCTTCATGTTTTCTCCAATCATGGGAGAGTGATGGAAGTGGTCATTCCGACAAGGAGAGATGGCTATGGGAATCGCTTCGGCATTATGAGATATCTTGACGTGAAGGAACCGGAGAGATTGGCCATCATCTTAGACAATATATTTGTGGAAAGGTTGAAGATTCATGTGAATTTGCCAAAGTTCAATCGTGAGTTTCACAAGGATAAGAAGATGAGCGACGTCCAACCGAACCCCATATTACCGAAGAATAATGTTGTGTTTCCCAATGTTGTGAATCCTGCTAAAACGATGAACTTGTCCAAGAAGTGGGTGCCGAAGAATGTTTCTGCAACTACGGAGGGGATTATTTACAAGGAGAAGGTGGCTGAAGGTTGTAGTTCGTGTGATCTTAGTTTTGATGTGAGTACGGATATTATGTGTGATTTTTCCAATGCAATGGTGGGTGAGGTGTTGCACCCGGGAAAGTCCTATTTTATTCATGATGAAGTCGTACGGCAAGGTGTTTTCTCAATCAAAGCTACTCCGATGGGATCCAATTTGGTGCTTCTCGAAGGCAGTAAGGACGATGACGATTTCAAGGGTTTTGTGGAAAAAGCAAAGGAATGGCTGTCTCAATGGTTCAAGTGGATTCGTCCGTGGAAGCCCACAGATGTGGATAACGAACGGCTTGTGTGTATTAGATGTTTCGGTGTTCTGATGCATGCGTGGAGCGCTGAGTTCTTCACTGAAATCACTGCTTCAGTGGGTACTTATCTCTGTTCGGATGACGACACCGAAAAAAGAAGGAACATGGATGTAGCTCGGGTAATGATCCGTACTCAGGCATTTGAAAATGTGAATCATGTGATTGAGGTGTCCATTAACAAGATTAAGTTCACTATTAGATTGGTGGAGGATTGGAGGGGTCCTCTCCAATGGAGTGGAGGTAGTAAGAAGGGGATGGGGAAAATTTCATCGTCAGCAAGCGACTCATCGGATTCAACGGAGGAGTGGAAATATAACTTCGACGCTTTTGAGGATGTGGACAACGGAGGAAGTTTGGCGGGTGTTATTGGCGGAGTCCCTGATGGTGGTATGGCTGACAGCGCATTGATGGAGGTGAACAATAATATCCAAAATTCTAGGCGTCATGTGGAGGAGTTTGTTGGAAACGATTTTAATGATGACGATAACGGTTTGATTTTGTTGAGGAATGAATTGAAAATTAAGGATGGAATATTTTCAACTAAGGAGCGCCGCTGTTCAAATTCCAATCAAGGAGGTAATTCGGTAATTTTTTCAAAAAGTTGCAAGGTAAATAATAGTATTCAAGTCGTTGGGGACTCTTTAGTAGCAGGGGGTGTGAGCCCATCTTTCAAATCCCAAATTAATAAACCTATCAATGGATTGGGCCAAGGATTGGGTTTGTCTTTCATGTACCAAGCCCAATTCGAATGCAGATCATAATGGGGCGTCGAAATCCAGAGGTATTAGCACCGAACTTCCTTTAAAGCCAAATCACCATAGCCACGGCCTAATTGTCCAGCGTTGTTTCAAAGGAAGGAATCTTTGCAAATGGCGTTTGGCAGGTTGCAAACGAGCTCCAAAGTCAGGTAAAATTCCTCGTGTTGTTCACGAGTTAGCAGAAGTTTCTGAGAAGTCGAGTGGGGGAGATGTTGGTAGTCGCAAGTCAGTTAGTCCAGTGTACAATTCTTCTCTATTTTCGGTTGGGACTGTTCTCTGTGATGCTTCAGTTAGTAGTGCAGATATTGTTAATGTGAATAACAGGTTTTGGCCTAGCCAGAATAAAGCAATGGCTATAAAGCTATGGGAGGAGGCTAAGAAACTAGGAGTGGAGGGTAATCAAATTGAAGACCATTTTATAGGTTTGATTGAAGAAGGTGAGAAGCGTGACCAAATTGCTAGGGAGGTGGAGGAGGCAAACAACGGTGTCTCATGAATATTCTTTTCTCTAAATATGCGTGCGTGGGGCGATAGTGCAAAAAGTCGCCAATTGTCTTCACTAATAAGAAAGGGTAAGTTTGACTTTATTTGTTTACAAGAGACTAAGAGGGAACATATAGATAGCAAGCACATTGGTCTTTTTTGGGGTAATCAGCTTTTCGATTGGTCCTATAGGTTCCCTCTTGGGGGTTGTCAGGAGGTATCCTGTCTTCTTGGTTGTTAGATTCTTGGTCTGTTAGTTTCTGGTTTAAAGGCACTGGTTTTGTGGGGGTTTGTGCTGAATATCGTAGTACTCTTATTTATGTGGTTAATATTTATGCTCCGTGTTCGTTGGTTGATAAACAGAAAGGGTGGGAGGAATTTAAGGGGATGAAGGTAAGGTTCGATATGGGAGAGTGGTGCGTGGTTGGAGACTTCAACTCTGTTTCTAGTGTTGAGGAGAGAAAATGTAGGAGGGATGGGGGTAATTTGCAGGAGATCGCAGAGTTTAACAATTTGTTGTGGATATGGATCTTGTTGATGTTACTGTTACTGGGAAGAAATTTTCTTATTTTTGTTCGAATGGTGTCTCTATGAGCCGACTGGACCGGTTTCTTTTATCAATGGATTGGTGATCATGACATATCAGATCATTGTCCCATATGGTTAGTCTGCTCTATAAAGGATTGGGAGCCTAAACCTTTTCACTTTATTAATAGCTGGTTTGATCATTCTGAGTTTCGAACCTTTGTGCGATCTTGCTAGGCTGGTTTGGATGTGCGAGGTAATAAAGCTTATGTGTTGAAGGAAAAGTTGAAGTTGCTTAAAACGAGTTTGAGAAAGTGGAATAAGGAGGTCTTTGGGGGTGCTTGATTTCAATATTGATGATAATGTAAAGGATCTTAACACTACAAGAATAATGGGATTTTCCGGCCAGGACTTTCCGGCGGATTTAATCTGCCGGAAAGATTCCGGCGGATTTTAGGAATTTCCGGCGGATTTTAGGACTTTCCGGCGGATTTTATTCGCCGCAAACTTTTCCGGCGGATTTTGGGGTATTTCCGGCGGATTTTTAAATTTTTTTTTTTTTAATAAATCCGCCGGAAAGCGTTTGCTGCGAGCTGGCTACCGGCGGCAAAAATCCGCCGCAAAGTCCAATTTTGCTGCGGAAATATGGCTTTTCCGGCGGATTTTGCCCGCCGGAAAATCCTGTTTTTCTTGTAGTGTAATGAGATAGATTATCTTCTTGTTAATTCCTTTGATGTAAAGGCGGTGTGCCGGAGGAAGGAGTTGTCGACAAAGTTTTTGAGAGATATTAGATTGAAGGAGAGTTTGTTGTGCCAAAAATCTAGAGAAAGATGTATTAGAGAAGGGGACTCCAACACTAAATATTTTCATTCTCTTTTGAAGTTTAGAAGGGGGAGGAGTAATTTGTTGCTTATGGATGAGAGCAGGGCGTTGATAGAAGATGTGGAGGAAGTAAAGTTGAGAGTTAAAACTCATTTTGAAAAATGTTTTGAGGAGCCCCACCAAGATCGACCAATTCTTGAGGGGTTAGAATTCAAGTAAATTTCTAACGAAGACAATTCTCTTTTGTTGATGCCGTTTACGGAAGAGGAGATCAAGGGGGAATTTGGAATTGTGATGGGAATAAGAGCCGGGGACCTGGACGACTTTAACTTGAGATTCATAAAGGAGTGTTGGGAGTTCTTGAAGGATGATATAGTGGCTACTTTCAATGAATTTTATTCGAAGGCTTCTCTCCCTAAAGCTTTCTCGGCCTCTTTTATTGCTCTAATTCCTAAGAATGACCATCCCCAAAGCTTGGGGGAATTTCGGCCTATTTGTTTGATTGGTTGGTTGTATAAGATTTTGGCCAAAGTCTTAGCTAGTTGTTTGAAGCGCGTTCTTCGCAAGGTTATCTCTAAGTGTCAATTCGCTTTCTTAGGGAGGGCGCAATATTTTAGATGGTGTGTTGGTGGTGAATGAAGTCGTAGATTTGGCAAACAGAAGTAAGGAGGATTGTTTGATGTTCAAAGTGGATTTCGAAAAGGTGTACGACTCTATCTCTTGGAGTTTCTTAGCGTACATGATGGATAGAATGGGGTTTAGTCCGGAGTGGACTCGGTGGATGAAGGCTTGTGTTTTTACTAGTTCTATGTCGGTCCACTAATGATTTCCAAGTTGGTAGAGGATTCCGGCAAGGAGATCCTCTTTCCCCCTTCTTGTTCTTAATTGTTGTCGAGGGCTTGACGGCTATGATGGCCAAAGCGGTTGATATTGGTTCTTTCACCGAATACCATGTTCATGATGCCCTTCGTTTTTCCATTCTTCAATTTGCCGATGATACTATTATGATGGGGAAAGCTACTTGGCGAAATATTTGGTGTATAAAATCGATTCTAAGGAGTTTTGAACTTGTTTCGGGGTTGAAAGTAAATTTTCACAAAAGCAAGCTCATTGGGATAAATGTTTCGGAGGATTTCTTGAATTCTGCTTCAATTTTTCTTCATTGTCGCTTGGAATCTATTCCTCTCAAGTTCTTGGGTATCTCCGTGGGGGAAAATCCAAGAAGGAGCTCAACTTGGAAACCGGTGATTGATAAGCTTCGCAAAAGGCTCTCTTTGTCGCAAGGGGCGTCATTTATCGATGGGTGGTCGGGTAACACTAATCAACTCTGTTTTGAATAGTATTCCCCTTTATTATCTTTCTTTTTATAAGGCGCCAAAGGTGGTGATCAAGAGTTTGATCAAAATCCAAGAGAAACTTTTTGTGGGGTATAAACGAAGTTGACAGAGGCATGTATTGGGTGGCATGGGATAAAATTTGCAAGCCTAAGGAGGAAGGAGGTCTAGGTGTAAAAAATATTGAGCTATTTAATGTTGCTTTATTGGCCAAGTGGAAGTGGCGTATATTGTCGGAAGAAGATGCCCCTTGGTGGGATTTACTCTCTCATCGCTATGGTGACTTGAAATCTATTTTCTTTTCGGAAAATAGACCGTTGAATAGAAGAGCGAATTATTCTTTGTGGTGGCGTGATCTTCGGAGTGTGGGTGAAGATAGACTTTCGGGAGGGTGGTTCTAAGCGAATGTTAGGAGAGGGCTGGGCGATGGTCATGGCGTGAATTTTTGGAATCACCATTGGATTGGGCAGTGCCCATTGAAGATGGATTTTTCTAACATTTTTGCAAGGTTGCAGCAACAAAAATGCTTACATTGCTGATCTAGGTGTATGGAACCAGAGCTACTGGCGTTGGAATTTGACAGCTTTTGGATTCGATTCGCTGCTTCTTAGCGAGGATGGATCGACACTGTTTGACATTCTGAGAGACGTGCAGTTAAATAGAGACAGAACAGATAGCTGGAGTTGGTTACTGGAGCCTTCCCATCGTTATTCAGTGAGATATTGTTATCGTTTTTTGTTGTCAGCTAATTCGGTTCCTGCTGTGAACACTAACAGTAACAGTATAGACTTCAAAGCATTATGGCAAACAGCAGTTCCTTCAAAAATCTTGATCTTTGGTTGGAGATTAATTTTAAAGGCTCTACCGGTGCGTGAGCTACTGAGAAGCAGACAGGTTATTCGTACAGAGGAGGGGGGGCCTGTGCGTTTTTTGAAGGGAGATAGAGCGATGGCTTGATGTCTAGCTGCCTATGTCTCTTACCTTATATCAACACTATATTCATTTGGGCGAGTTATGGTTGACAATTTGTTGGTGTCTTTGGCTTGCCCGGAATGGAGTTTGCTTTAGAGGCGAAGAAGCCAAGATTGATTCGATTGTCGCTCGTATTAAGTTTTTGTCATGGTGTTGGTTTATTTCTGGTGTGGGTAGAGATTCTAGCTTGTCTTCGCCTCTTTGGTGGAACAATGCTTTGATTTGTATTAACAATTTCTAAGTTCTTCTTGTACCCTAATGCTCTAATCAATGAATCATTGCTTATCGGAAAAAAAAATAGAATAAGCTGAAGAGTGCTAGTAGAAACTTTAAAGGGCACCAAATCGATTGGAATGTGAAGCTAATCGACTAGACCCACTTGATTATCTTGGATTCCAAAATTCTTTTGGCTTGGCGATTTAGGATTGAGCGAAATTCCTAAATGTTGGATTAACAAACGGCCAAATTGAAGACAAATCACCATTGTTTAGAGCTATTCACTACTAGAAATACAGTTATTACCGATGGATTTGGCCGCCGGTATTTGAAAATGGAACCGTTGACATTATCGACAGACAAATCCGTCAGTAATAAAGTATATTTCTGACACACTTAATTAGCGATGGTTACCGACAAAATTTTCGTGGGTATCGTTTAATAAACCCCCAATCACGAACAGAAACCCTCATTATGTTTCATCTTCATCTTTCTCTCATCTCTTCTCTTCTCTCCCTCCCTCCATTGCTATGCTCCACCACCATAGCTGTCGCCGTCGCCACCACCACGCCCCTCCGTCGTCGTCGCTATCCTCTTCTATGTTACACGTTAGCTCTCTCCCATCTCTTTTGCATTTTTCGTTTTTTCATTTTTCAGTTTAGGTTGATGAATTAGTTTAGATTTTTTGTTTTCAATTGATGAATTAGGTTGATAATTTCAATTCAGTTTAGTTTTAGGTTGATGTTTTGAATAAAAACTAGGATTAGAAATCACTATTTTGAAATTGCAACATTGTTTGTTGAATTATGCGAATCTAAGACGTTTTTTTAAAGCTAAATAAATTCCATAATTCAACAAATAGTGATTTCTAATTCAACAAACAATGTTGCAATTTCAAAATAGTGATTTCTAATGTTAGAGCTTTGATTACTTTGATTATGTTAAACATTGCATTGAATTCCATGCCTAGTTTGGATGTGAGTGCTCCAAATTAGTGGTTATATCTAAAGCTAAATGAGATTATCTCCAACATCTTTTCAATTTGCAAAAGTATTACAAAGAATTATGTTCCCACTTGAACCAAATGAGTTTTTAATTTACTACATCATTGACTAAGGCAATGTGTTTTCAAATTTGTATTAATTCATTGATCAAAAGTCATGCACCTGACATGATTATTAATTAAGTCCTATACTATTTCTTAAGCCTTACCTACTTCTAGCTGATATGAATCACTTACTTTCTCCCTCACACAAAAGTTGCTGAGAGGAGGGAAATATTGATAGATTATGAAATTGAATTATTTTTGACAAAGAACCCAACCTTTTTCATTTTAAATAGGTGTCATCAAATATTTATTAAACTTTTGTCATAGAACGAAGATATTATATGATACATTTGTCTACTTTACCGACTTCTAATTCAATTGTTGTAACATGCTTTTTTTTGGGGCCAATAGCTATGTTTTTTATATATAAAGAGGGTCTTGGGTCTCCAAACTTTTGAAAATTCCTTCATATTACTTGCAATTTTTTTATCGCAAGCAGGTAGCCTTTAAAAGTTTATATTACTTTTTTATTCCAAAATTCCTTCACTCGGGAAACTAATATTTTCCCCTCCCTCTAACCAGCCTTTGGGTTTTTTGAACTTTGCCGCTCATTGCGATCCTACCCAACTTAAGGAAATAGTCTCTAAAGTTGCGCACAAATGATATTTGTTTTTTAAAAGAGATTACTTATTTATACGTAAATTCCATCGTAAATGATGGTTGACGTAGTTTTTTTGTCTACTTAGATGAAATGGCAAATCAACAACACACACGTTACCACTGCTCACACTCGGGTTCGAACCCGAGAGCCGACGTCCCCATATCGCTGAAATTGCCAAGACAACCAACAATGAGGGACGACTGTCTACGTAGTTGATTTTGCTTGACAATTTTAAGACAATTTTTTTTCATAAAGTTTCTCTATTTCTGAACAATAAAAAAATATAACTAATTAGCATACCTGCATAACTAAACACAATAATAATAATAATAATAATAATAATAATAATAATAATAATAATAATAATAATAATAATAATAATAATAATAATAATAATAATAATACTAAAAGTAAAGCAAAATGATGAGAAGACAGAAGAGCATAAAGCTAAAACCTGCAGAAAGTAAAGAACAGGAAAGACACTTTGCAAATTGAAAAACAGAAGAAAAAAAATGGAGATAGCGAGAGGGAAGTGTGTGAAAAGTGAATAATAAAAAACAAAAGCCAAATAGGTAAAAATAACAGCTTGTATTTATGTTATTATGTATGTATGTATATGTATATGTATATGTATATGTATATTAGCACCAAAGTAACCTTAAGAATTTCCATTTATGCTCAAACATAACACAAACAAAAGAGTGATAGACAAAATGGGCTCACAACAATGAACATTGTCTGATCATTCTTCTTTAGCCATTCAACCTTCAATTCCTTCTTCATATTTTCTTACATGGGGGCTCGTTGCTCTAGATTCTCTTTCTGTTGGCTCCATTCTCATCTCAAAGCTTCTGTTCTTGAATCCTCTGACCAAGGTTTGTATGTTGTTTTTTAATTTTGTTTTTTAACAAACACATACTTTGTTGTCTCTTAAAGATGTTATCTATATATATTGTAGAAAATGGTGACAAGGGTGAGAGAAACTTGTGGCCTAGTTTTTGTGAGTATACTTTGGAAGAACTGAAAGCTGCTACAAATGGTTTCTCATCAGAAAACATTGTCTCTGAACATGGTGAGAAAGCTCCTAATGTTGTTTTCAAAGGGAAACTTGAGAATGGACAGTTCATCGCCATCAAACGATTCAACAAATTCGCTTGGCCCGATTCTCGCCAATTCATTGTTTGTTAACTATCACTTTAACTTCATTCTAGTAGCTCTATGCAATAATAAAAATCGTAGACGTGGTCACGGTCATGGTCGCGTTGCAATTCTTAATATTGTAGAGAATCACAATCATATATAGTAGCGTTACGGTTGCCGAGACATAAAAAACATGATGTTGCGGTCGAGATCACAGTTGCGATCCTTTATTCATAACCCTTGTTTTGTGGTTTTAAATTGTTTTATGTAACTGTAGCCGCAAAATCAAGGTGTTTTAGGTCCCTTCAACCGCATTGCGACTGCAATATCTATATTTGTCTACAATTTTCTATAATATCAAGAATTGCGACGTAATTGTGACTATGAGCGCAATTTATAACCCCGTGATGAAATGTGTTGTGTTCTTGTAGGAAGAAGCTAGACAAGTTGGGAGCCTTAGAAGTGAACGTTTGGCAAATTTGATTGGTTGTTGCTATGAAGGGGAAGAGAGGCTGCTAGTGGCTGAATTTATGCCACATGAAACTCTGGCTAAGCATCTCTTTCATTGTGGGTTACTCTAAATTACCATAAACTTTGTGTTATCTTTGTTGGGTTTAATTTGAACTATGCATTCTCAAAATGTAAAAGAGAACTATGTTTAACTTTGTGTAGGGGAGGCACATCCTATGAAATGGGCAATGAGGTTGAGGGTGGCCTTCTATTTGGCTCAAGCTCTAGAATATTGCACAAGTAAAGGAAGGGGTTTGTATCATGATCTTAATGCCTACAGAATCTTGTTTGATCAGGTTGGTTGGTTTAAGGAGTTTTGATTAAGGGCTTGTTTGGATTGACTTGTTTGAGCTTATCAACTGGAGTATAACTACTTGTGAGACTGTTTGAGAGAGCTTATGAAAACAGCTTATGAAATGTTCATAAGCTGTTTTCAGCTAATTTCTATAAGCTCTTCCCAGAACTGCTTATGAAAACAGCTTATAGCTTATAGAAAAAAAAATAGTTTATTTATAAGCTCTTATATGATAAGTGTTTATGTCATAAGCACTTTAATTAAGCTGTTATCCAAACGAGGCCTAAGTTGTCAAATATATGCTTTTAGTTTCCTTTCTATTCAATCCTTTACTTCTTGCTTAAAGTAAATTCTTACTGGCATCTACAGGATGGTAATCCTAGGTTGTCTTGCTTTGGACTTATGAAGAACAGTAGAGATGGAAAGAGTTATAGTACAAACTTGGCTTTCACTCCTCCTGAGTACTTAAGAACTGGTAAAGTTTTTCTCATATTTGTGTCGGATCAGGATTGTCTGCAGCCAATAGCACACATTCAGTAAATCAGAACCGTTGGATGAAGATCAAACATTTTCATATTTTATGTTGACTTTCTTTCAGGTAGAGTGACAGCAGAGAGTGTAGTGTACAGTTTTGGAACTCTCTTGCTGGATTTGTTAAGTGGAAAACATATTCCACCAAGCCATGTAAGTTTTTCTTTCAATACTTTATTCTACTCCACCTTAACTTTTAAAGAACACTTCTTCTGATCAAAATTATTAGACCTACTAATATTGTTATATGGTGTCGGTTTATGGTTTAACCGATTGAACCGTCCGGTTGGTTCGGTTTTCAAAACGCTACTTCTGAATGTTAGTATACGTGATGAATATTTGTTTATGCAAAGACAAATATTTGATAAACACAACATTCACCTAATCTTTTCTTTTGTAGGCACTTGACTTGATCCGCGGAAAAAACTTTCTGATGTTGATGGATTCCGCCTTAGAGGGTCACTTTTCTAAGGACGATGGAACCGAGTTGGTTCGCTTGGCTTCCCGTTGTTTACAGTATGAAGCTCGTGAGAGGCCAAATGCAAAGTCTCTTGTTACATCTCTTATGTCACTCCAGAAAGAAACAGAGGTATATAACATACTCTCTCTGCTCCTTTTTATAAGAAAAAAATACAATTTTAGATTCATTGAATAACTGATGTATCTAATTTTTATATTATGGACCAGATACATCAATTATTCAATAAACCTAAAACCGTATTTTTGTCTTATAAATATACATGATATCATGATAAGCTTTGATTTTTTTATCAGTCCATGATAAGCTTTGATGATACTGTGTTTATTGCTACCTTTTTTTGCCAGTTTCAATGTTTCTTAAGAGGGCTAATACTTACTAAAGTGGATTAAATTTTAAATATATAATGATTGTTAACATATAATTTTGATTAGGAAATGTATTGTACTATGTTTTGGTGCAATGTGAAAAGTGTTATATATGCTTACCTTAGGAAAATTATAATATCTCATTTTAATTTGGATAGTATATGAGCAGGTAGCTTCACGTGTTCTGATGGGTCTTAAGCAAGAAACTGAATCCTCAACAAAGCCATTGTCATTGACACCTTTTGGTGAAGCCTGTTTGAGATTGGATCTTACTGCCATACATGAAAAATTAGAAAAGATTGGTTACAAGGATGATGAAGGAATTGCCAATGAGGTTTGCCACCATCTTCAACTTACACAAACTTATACAAAAGCTATTAAACTTTAATTGGTGTTTTCGTCCCGTACATATTCGTTATCAGCAGTTTTAGTCCCTCATTTTAAGAGGGCTTAGAAGCGCAATATAAGGCCGAGAAAAACGCTATTAGCTGCTGATAACAAATTTGTGAGGGACGAAAACGCCTATTAAAATTTATGAGCTTTGCTTGACTCTACTTTCTATTACTAACTCAGAAGTTTATTATTCCTAATGTTGAAACTGCAGCTTTCCTTTCAATTGTGGACAAGTCAAATGCAGGAGACCTTGAATTTGAAAAAGCATGGAGATGCTGCTTTTCGGGCTAAGGATTTTTCCACTGCCATTAACTGCTACACGCAAGTAAGAGGATTTTAATGAAGGACTATATATTGCTTAAATTAGATGCTATACTGATGGGCAATAGTGTTGCAATAGTGATGGGCGCGAGAGTGTGTGTGAAAAACCCAAGTCCTATATTGACTAGAGATAAGACTCCACGAAACTTTAAAAGCAAATAAGAATTAGACCTAAAATCATATTATTTTCGTACAGCGGTGGAGTGGAACAAATAGAATAAGTTATCATTATGTTAAACTTTCTTTTTCTGTTTCAGTTCATAGATGGAGGGACAATGTTATCACCAACAGTGTATGCAAGGAGGTGCCTATCATATTTGATGAATGGCATGGCACAGGAAGCTTTAGGGGATGCTATGCAAGCCCAAGTAATATCTCCTGAATGGCCTACTGCTTTTTATCTTCAAGCTGCTTGTCTTTTTAGCCTTGGAATGGAAAATGATGCACAAGAGTCTCTCAAAGATGGCACTAACATGGAAGCAAAAAAAAATAAACATTGATATTTGTATATATTTCATTTTTTCTTTCATCTGTTGCTGTCTTAAGCATTATTTGATGCAGTTTTTTGGTAGCTGTTAGATTTTGCAAAAACTATGATTTATTTGTTTAATTTTTTGGATTTCTGCAATGTGTTAATGGACAAAAGATACTTACTGGCATGAAATTTTACATGCTCCTGCAGCTTCTTTTTCTTACTGTAAAGTGTGGTTTATGTTTGAATGAATTCACGTAAAATTGAGTTGAACATAAAATTTGAGAGTAAAACTCACTTTTGAAATCAGAAGCTACAAATCCCAACTTCAAGTTATAATCAATTCTAGAGACAAAATAAACTTTAAACAAAAATAATTCTCAATATTTGTGCTTAACAATGGATCAAACAATTCTCAATCCGTAAGGCCTAGCTGCAAATGCCGAAATTGTTAGGATGGATATCATATCCCGGGTTCGAACCCGAGACCTCACAGTTGTGTGCGTGAGTTTCTAGTGACAATTGTCACTCCGTCTACAAACCAAAAAAAAAATAATTGATCAAGCAATTAAATAAACTTTGAGCAAAAACAAGTCTCAATAATTGTGGTTATCTGTCTAACATTACTGTCATCCAAAATCATTGTAGCCAATTCAACATGCTTGAACAGCTTTTGTATATTTATCATTCATTTTTCTTCTCTACCATAGAAAGAATGATGAGATAGGATAATAGTAAGTCAAATTTAATTAGCACCTGAGGCAATTACAAACATTAGGCATGTCAAACAAAATATGGCAGGCTGAGTGATGCCAGAATGATGAGAGCATGTCTGTCCTTTCAAACTTCAGTTAAGGAAATAGCACAAGTAGCCCCTCTAACCAACAATCATATTCATAAGTTCTAAAGATCCAGCACTGACCATTTGTCTGTCTGCAAGCTCATGTCAAGAGTTAAAGAACAATGTCAATAGGTACAGATTCACAGCAAATAGTTGATATTAACATAAGAACAATATGACAATGTCAAATAAAGGAAAGCATTGTCAAACTGGAAATGTTATATAGTCCCTTCATCACCAAAGAAATTTACTAGTTTAATACCTGTTTTTTTCAAGCTACCAAAGAATGTGAGTGCTTTCGAACTATGAGGGTGGAAGAGGCTCTATGAAGTTCCCATGTTTTGCATCTGCCATTTCAATTTCGTACGGGCTGTTATCTGAAGACTTCTCAACGTCTTCTGTCGCCATCTGTTTCAGTTTCTCCTGTTGTATGGCGTGTAGCTCGTATCTGATTAACAATGAGGGTGAGTCAGATTTCAGCAAAGCATGTCCTCAAACATTTTTACCCTGCTTGTTGATTTGTATGTATGTGTTGATGTAAGCATTGTGATTGTGTTCGCGCACAAAAAATTGGAAAAAAAGCAAAACTTTCAAAGCAGCTACTTTCTACCAAAAAATAGGAAAAATTTCAGAGAAATTTGATCATAACAGATTGTAATCATATAAACACAACAACTAGCAAGAGTTTGCAAAACTTACTCGGCAAGATGGCTCCACGCAAGCGTAAAGTATATTTTCCAGAATTGATTTTCCTTCAAATGGCGAGGACACAGTTTATATCTCAGTTGAGATATTTCCTAGAATGTAATTAAGCTAGAATTATGTGCTGCTTTAATTTTTCCTTTCACTACCCACTATAATATTACAAGTAACAACAAAATTTAGAATAAACTCAAATCATAGTGTTTATAAAAAGATAGATATCTAAAAACAATGAATGAACATGCGAATAGGCCGACACACACAAATGACACCACCCATCAAGACACAGTCATTCTCAATCATCCATCTAATTTGTTTCAATTGATCTTACTATTGCAATTTAGCATTAATGATATTTGTTTTGGGCCTTTCACAAGCCCATATCAACCACAGCTAATGTTATATAATTAGTTCAGAAGCTTCTAGACCCTTATCGGCAATTATTTTTTTGTTTCTACGGTTACAACTATCCTATACTCTATAAATAGTTGTCTTCATCTAATGGCTACTTAGTTAATAAGAATACAAAGGATAGTATTTTAGAAGCTCTCTCAAGCTTTCTTTTTCTTTTACTTTTCTTGTTTTCTCAACGCCAAAACTTAAACCTGTATCAACATCTCAAGCGCAGCTCTGCATTGTTTATCATAACATGGATAGCATTTCCTTCACTAACCTCTTCAACAATGGCACAATGTCATCTATCATCTTGAAGAGTTAGTCTGCTGTTTAGGATATGTGAGATGCATCACTAGACTTCAAAAAGATAGTTCTCATTGAACTGTTTCACCAAGAAGTTTAACATTGACCTCACACTCTAGTCTGTCCACCCACCCGTCATCATTGTGCACCATCTCTCCGCCCAATTGGTTTTATGTTCTTCCAAAGCCTCCCTAGTCAAGTTATTTATTGCTTCAAAATAATGAAGTCTAATCACATGGTAAGACAGATTATTGACATAAATCCCAATTCATATCATACAATAAATACACAAACAACATTGAATTTGTCACTCCTTGCCGAACTGAACAGTATGCCATAATTGCCATTGTTGTATCAAACAGCGCAATTGTGTTGACTATCGGGTAATAAGTCTACGATACCAGATAAGTATATGAATACAGAAAGCACGGAATTACTAAATGAATTGTGCAGAGCAGACTGTTTTTCAAACATAAAGGTGACGAGGACGGATTAAAAGGTTGACTGAATTGGATTGTTGACACCCCCATCCCTGAAAACAGACAGAGGAGGCATTGAAGAAGAGATTTAGACTGGCGGCAAGTCAATTGGAGGTGAGGAAGCCACATGTGGCTTACATATGCTAGTAAAAATTCGTGCTGTTGAACATTTGTGACTAGAGAGACTTCAATGGTGAACCATGGGGCAGTCAACTGGAGGTATTTAGAACTAGATCCTATGAGACAGCCATGACAATGGTCGAACGACAGTTGACATGACTATTAGGATGACCCCCATTTCTATTCCAGAGATTAAGGTTTTATCAAGCTCATTAATAGGAACAACAATAGGTAGAGTCCAGGTAGGTTACTATAGTATCTGTTCCCAAACAAATTTATCTCATGATTAGACGCTGATCTAATACTTTATCCACCACGGTATCAACTACATTTCCCAGATTTAGGTTCGGATCCATAGGTGTACTTCTATGTTTACACAATGTTTTAACTATCTCCTTGAGCCACATTGTGATGTATTTTTGCAAAGATATGAAATACCTTTCCTAAAGTGAGCAACTTTAACTCCCTAAAAATACTTCAGCTTTCCAAAAGTTTTTATGTCAATTTCCTGCCAAACATTAATCAAGGCCTGTTATCCCTTCCAATAATCTCCAGTCACTATGATATCACCTACATATACTAACAACACAATAACTCCTCCTAAAAATACTTCAGCTTTCCAAGAGTTTTTAACACGATCGTTTCCGCTCATATAATGTCTTTTTCAACCTACAAACCAGTGTTTTAAAAACCGGTTCGGCCCGGCCGGTCGAACCAGGAACCGAGGGGTAACCGAGCCGGTCAGGGTTATGGATCGGACATGCAGCAAACCCGTGGAAACCGGCGCGACTCGACCGGGTTTCGCAAAAACCGGCGACCCGGACCGGTTGTTCATTTTTAATTTTTTTTTATCAAAACGACGTCGTTTAATCTGTTTCTTTTGCTCTTTTTCATCTTTTTTTCCATTATTGCATTATTAGCAAAAACCAGCACCATATTTGTTGAGTACATATTAATTTGTGTGATCTAAAATAGATTAATATTATGTATGAATAAATTTAAAAATATTAATAAATTAAGATATTAATTTTTATATTTTAGTAGATATAAAATAAACATAGTTATTAATTTTACAAGTACAAAATTTATATTATATACTATATACGTCTTGAAAATTCGGGAAATAGAGACCGGGTCCGAGTCATGCGGTCCCAGTTTTGGTCGTGCGGTTCAACTGTCGACCCTTCGGTCCGACCCTTGACCCAGTGACCCGGTACCTTCACCGAGTCGGTCACCGGTCCGAGTTTTAAAACACTGCTACAAACTGTATTGGTAGCCACATTTCAGCCAGATGGTGGTACCTCCATATAAATATCCTCCGTAATTTCCCCATGTAAGAAACATTCTTCACACCAAATATTTGTAATTTTCAACAATAATTGACAACAAGTGATAGTATAACCCTAACTGTATTTATCTTTACCGAAACAAGATTGTTTACACTCACTCGCATCCAACTGGCTTCTTTCCTTCCAATAAAGTAACTCACAAGTTTTATTCTTCTCTAATTCCTTTGTTGAAACAACAATGGCACCCCATCACATTTTTTATTCACAAGATCACAGAAAGGCACTTCAAATAGCTGCCTATAATTTGATATGTTTCCTTGATTGGCCAAGATCCTACCAAACAGAATTCCTTCTTTTATAGGGACATACTTAAAAAGGGTGTGAATTGTTCCATGGAAAATCAATCAATTATTCTTCCAATTTGGTATTCCTCCTTTTCTTCTTCATATTTCGCTATAAGCCACAAGAATTTTGTGTGTCTAGACCCGATATTAGGCCCTACGCAAAGGCCCATAACAGATGCTCAATTAGAATCTAGGTTACTACAATCATTTAAACCTAACAGAGACAATTTATAAGAACTACATATAAAGTACAATGCTATTTGAAGCAATAATGCTAGTACTAGCTAGCTCAACAGGGTGGGTACTTTGCAATGTAAATTATGTAATGCAAACAGATATGAACAAACATCATGCTTGATTTTAATTTTATAGATTAAATTAAACTAGTTTTACTATTCAGTAGTTCAATTCAACATTGCGATAAAGACTAATGGCGATAAACCTTGGAAATTGGCATCCTAATAAACAAAAATGAAATCAAACCTTTACTCTTGAAAGTATGAGGATTGCATGTCTCTCCTGCCACTCAGAAAGATCCTTTCGATCTTTGGTTGAAGTGGCTTCCTCTTCATCTGCACACAAATGAATGAATGAAAAATAACACTGCATCGTTAAACGGTTACAAGATTGAAATATTTCAACAGCTCCTAATTCAGTTTTTCCTTTCATTAACAAGAAATTAGTAAAGGGGAAACCTTGAAGAGGGAAATTTCTGAAGGTGTCAACGGTGAAGGACTTCATGTGGTTTATGAATTCTTCGGTAATCCCATATATGCGTTCTTCTTCTTCTTTTTCTGTGGAGTTAGATTGTGTTGAATTATTTGGGCTTTTGCTATTTCTCGGTGTCTTCGAAAGGGTTCGTCTAAGCCACTCCATGGTTTCTTCCACAGCGGCCACTTCCACTGCACTGCTTGGCACCACCAGCGTTCATTTCAGGGAAAATATATGGAGTAAATAGAAAGTGAATATTAAAGTGAATAAAGAATTTATTTTTATAAAGAAAATAGAGAGTGAAGAATATCGATAATGATATTTTGACACAAAAATCAACACCAAAACTCATAGTGAACGCTGATAGTGAAATCCCAAAAATACCCTCCAGCCTTAACAAAAACCCTAAAGTCTTTGTCATTTCCCACATAGTTCCATTTTAGAGTGAGGGTAAGTCCGAAAAGCTTTGTTAACGGATTTACATAAATCCGACGAGACAGATTTACTTAAATTCGTTTTGCAATTTTTCTTGCATCAGATTTAAGTAAATCTGTTTGAATTCCTAATTTTTCACATCGGCTTTATGTTTGTTAGTTCCATTTTGATTTTTGAAAAATCTGGAAACGGATTTAACATAAATTCGTAGTTGAAAATTTTGAAATTAACATAATTTATGTTAAATCCATTTTAGAAATTTCGAAAACCTAATAAATCTGTTTCCTAAATTGTTTAGTTTTATATTATTTTTGACTAAACTCTATTTTTTATTTGGCTAAATTATAGTTTTGGTCTCCCTATTTTCACAAATTTGGACATTTGGTCTCCCTATTTTAAAATCCAGACATTTAGCCCCCCTATTTTAAAAAATTCGGAGTTTTAGTCCAAAGAGGGGTTTTTCAGTTTTTTGTTACTAATGTGGATAAAAAACGCTTACGTGGCACTCATTAAATGACGTGGCAGCTGACATAGCTTATGCCACGTCATTTAATGAGTCACATAGACAGCCACGTCAGCAACTTATTATTAAATTATTAAAACTTTAAATTAAATAATTAAATCAAACCAAAACCTCAAATCACAAATTAACAATTAATCTCTCATCTCACCTTCGGTTCTTCTTAATCTCATCTCACCCTTCACTTCTTCTTCCTGAACCCATCGAAGCTACAAACCCTAATCTCATCTCATCCCTCTACTTGATCATCTTCTTCTATGATTCATACCTGCTTTTTCCGTTCCCTTTGAAGTAACATTACGAAGCCAACATTTCGTTCATCAATGGAGAAGGCAGAATCGCAGGAGCTTAGGATACTAGGTGTTGGAGGAGTTACGAAAGAAGACGCAAAGTTTTGTACCAGGTAAAAATTCTTGATTCTTGCTTCTGTTTTATGGGGATTGTGTTTTTCTAATTTTAGGGTTTATGGGGATTCTTGCTTCTGTTTTATGGGGTTTTGAAACTTGTTGTTGTTGATACTTGAAACTTGCTTTTTTGAAAGTTGTTTTTTGAAACTTGAAACTTGACTAAGAAAATTATATTTTTGCCTCTTATTTCAAAGTTAAAGTGGTTTCGTTTCTTGCCTTTTGTCCTATACCCATGTGCCTTTTTTTGTTCCTTAGTGTTTGTCCTTAGTGTTTGTTTTAGCCACTATCTGATTGATGCATTTACTATTTGACTAATATTGGTTGCTAGTGGTCCCTTATTTACTAATTTAGGTTCCCTTTTTTGTTGCTTCTGTTGGTACAGGCCTGCAGTGTACCAGTATATCAGATTAAAAATTATACCATGGGGGTAATTTTGTAAAACGTCCTTTGAAGGTATATGTTGGGGGACAAGTGTAAGAGATGACCTCAGGTTGAGATGTTGATGAAATGTCCTATATAGAGCTGTCAAAATTGGTTAAGAGTCTAGGATATATCTCATTCAAGTGTTTGTGGTATAGGCATCCAAGACAAAGTCTTCAAACTGGTTTGAGACCACTAAACGGTGATTCTGATATACTAAAGCTTATTGTAGATTGTAAGGGATATGACTTAGTAGAAGTTTATGTGGAGTATTTTGTAGATATCCCCATTTTGGTCAAAGATGGTGAGAGTGAAGTGCAAGGGGGTGATGGTATGTGCAAAGAGAAGGAAGGTGGTGGAAATGATAAAGCATCTGAAGGTGGTGTGAATGAGAAAGTGGCTGAAAGTAAGGGAAAAGAGAAAGTTAGTGATACTTTTGTGGAAGTGGAAGGTGATATTGAAGTAGATGAGAGTGAAGTAGACACTACAAGAATAATTGATTTTTCCGGCCAGGAGTTTCCGGCGGATATAGATCCGCCGCAAATATTCCGGTGGATTCTAGGCATTTCCGGCGGATTTTATCCGCCGCAAAGTTACCGGCGAAATAATTGACGTTTGCCGCGGATTAATTTTCGACTTGGCTTTTGCGGCGGATTTATCGGTTTTTGCGGCGGATTTGGGATTACAAAAATTTATTTTTTTTACGAGATTTTAACAATCCGCCGGTAAGGTTATTTCCGGCGGATATTTGCCAATTTTGAAATTCATAAACCGCCGCAAATTCAACTCCGTCCGCCGCAAATCCTCTAATCCGCCGCAAACCCCATAAATCCGCCGGTAACTGCCGTTTCCGGCGGATCATGCCTTTTGACCGTTTGACTTCGTTTCTCCTATATAAACGCCTTCTCCCCTTCTTCTTTTTCACACCTCTACCAATACTCTCATTCTCTTGATACGGCACTCTCTTGAGCATTGTCGGCAGCGGCTCCAATAGAGTGGCGTATGTCTCCATTTTTTTGTAAAAAAATTTCCACATTGTCATGAACACCCCCTTCATCTTTTTCGTTAAAAGTAACCCCTTTATCAGCAAAAAGCTCCTCCTCATTATTTTCACCACAAGAGACATATACGCTCATCAAACGCTCGGTATCATCCTCCAACTTAACAACCCGTCCTTGCAGTTCCTCAAACTTTCTATTTAGAGATTCAATCATCTTTTCAAAAGATGGTTTCTTGTGAAACTTTCTATTTTGAAAATATGGTTGAATCTCTAAATAGAAAGTTTGAGGAACTGCAAGGACGGGCTGTTAAGTTGAAGGATGATACCGAGCGTTTGATGAACGTATATGTCTCTTGTGGTGGAAATAATGAGGAGGAGCTTTTTGCTGATAAATGGGTTACTTTTAACGAAAAAGATGAAGGGGTGTTCACGACAATGTGAAAATTTCTTTACAAAGAAATGGAGACATACGCCACTCTAATGGAGCTGCTGCCGACAATGCTCAAGAGAGTGTCATATCAAGATAATGGCGTAGGTCTCTGTTTAGGGGTAGCAGACATTAAATATATATTTTACTGCTTTTCCCAATTTTTACTGCTTTAGATTATTTTATTTTTTTGTATGGATATTTTATTAATTGTATGGATATTTTTTTGGTGATAATATTTTACTGCTTTTCCAAATTTTTATTTTTTTAAATTAAAAATTAATTAGTTATTGGATTTTATTTTTTTATCAATAATTAAAAAAATTAATAAAATAATATATATTTTTAATTAAAACGATTTTTTTAAAAAAAAAAAATTTATTTTTTAAAAATAATAACAATTTTTTTTAAAAAAAAAAGGTACTTTGCGGCGGATTGTGGGCTTTTGCGGCGGATTTTTTGGTGTTTTTAAAAAAAAGGCGCGGTATTTTAATTTGAACTATCCGCCGCAAAGACCCAGAATCCGCCGCAAAGCTCCGGTAAAAAAAACCCGCGGATATTAAATTTCAAAATCCGCCGCAAAGGCCCAGAATCCGCCGCAAATCTCCGTTTAAAAAAAACCCGCGGAAATTAAATTTCAAAATTCGCCGCAAAGACCCAGAATCCGCCGCAAATCTCCTATTGCGGCGGATATTACCTTTTGACCGTTGGCTGTGTTTTCCTATATATATCCATTCCCCACTTCTAACAATCCTCCCATTCTCTTCTTAAAATTTCTCTTTTACTCTCTCCAAATTCTCTCCTTCTCTACTAAATCTCTTTTTGAAGTGTAGCGCTTCCTCCCTACGAATTGTCTTCTGCTCTTATTGGGAAATTTCTTCAAGGTATATTTTAATGAGTTTTGTATGTTTATGTTATCCTTGTTTAGTATATGTTTGTTTGTTTATATAAATGTATATATATGTCTAGATACAAATATATATGGCATCTCATGATGACTCAGGATCCGATCATGACGGCGCATATGTTCCTCCTCCACCTCCCGATGCCGCTAGCATTAGCAGGCGGAAGACATCTACTCGCCTAGGGCGCCGTGTTCAGCCTGCGCGTGTTGTTGTTACTACTGGCAGATATTTGCCACCACCTGTGTCTGAGGATGGTGCTAGTACTAGTACTGCAGGGGGCCCATCGATTCCTGTTGGTACTGAGGGCTTATCCCCGACACATGTTGATGCGGATGGGGTACGCACATTCATTGATGGGACTGATGTGATTAGGGTTACACCTGATGGGTGTATCATATTGCAGATTGTTGGCGATTCGTAAGTCTATATATATATATATATATATATATATATATATATATATATATATATTATTATTTATTAATTTATTTTTGTTGCCCTTTATATATATATATATATATATATATATATATATATATATATATATAACTTATATTTGGTGTAACAAAATTCATCTTTTTTTAATGCAGTTTTATTCCTTCGAAGGCTTTAGCTACCGCCATCACAAAAACAATCAAGGAGAATTTTACCAAGAGCTGGAAGAACTGGACGGAAGTTTGAAAAGTTAAGGATGCAAATAAGAAGATGTTAAGATCATTTTTGGTAAGTTATTCGATTCTACGAAATAATTAATTTGGTGTATTATCTTATTGACTTGATTAATTAATTAATTATTGCCTTATAATTAACAACATTACTGTGAATTTCTTAAATAGGAAAAATGTACATGGTATCCAGGGGAGCAAGCCGCAGTTGAGAGAGTGTTCCATAAGAGATGTTCTTATCGCTATTCTGAATTGATGCGGAGGGCGCGCAATACGGGTACGAAGCCATCTTATATGGGAGACTCAACTTGGGCTGAGTTTAATGAGTATTGGCAGAAAGATGAAGCATTTAAGAATTATTGTGAGAAAACCAAGAAGAACCGTGCTTCTGAAAAAGGTGGCTGCACACACACGGGGGGGAGTGTTAATACTGCAACGCATTACATGCGTTTGGTAAATTTATTACTTAATTTATTACTTGATTAATTAATAAATTATTTATAATAATTAACTAGTCATTTTCAATATGTGTATTTAATTAATAATATATATATTTATGTACATATATATATATATATATATATATATATATATATATATATATATATATGTGGAGAGGGAACAAAGGCCAATCACTTTGCTTGAGTTGCATTGCCACATGCATATGGTGGAGGAGACTGGTGAGTACGTTACAGATCGGGCGAGACGTATTCAGGTAAAACTACTTTTACAATTATATATTAATTAGTGTTTATTATTTATATTAATAATTAGTTATTTATTTGTTGGGTTATTTTTTTCAGGAGAGCTTCGAGGGTGGGATGGCTGAGTACCATCAGTCACAACAGAGCAGTGGGGTAGCTGTCGATCCAGTGGAGGAGGCTAGAGTAGCTCGTGATATTTGGGAGAGAGCAGTTGGTCCCCAAAATACTAATCGTCTGGTAGGATCAGGTGGTATTGGACCGGCTGCTTTTCGAACAAGCATTATTCTGAGTCTATCAGCTTCACGATATTCTGGATCCTCGAGTACTGGTCGCTCTTATGTTCCCAATGCTGGTGAGTTGAATGAGGTTAGGAAATTGACGCAGCAATTGAGCGAGGCTCAGCGTCAGATTGTCGAGCGGTAGGAGCAAAGCGATCGGGAAATGCAGGCGCTTCGGGATCAAAGTGATCGGGAAATTCAGGCGATTCGGGAGCAGGCTAGGGTAGCTGAGGAGCGCATGGAGGAGCGCTTTAAGTTATTGCAGGATCAGATGGTGTCTCAGCACTCGAGGCCATCCTCATCAGCATCCTACCCGCCGCCGCCACAGCAGCATTACTACCAGCAGCAGTATGCACCCCAGTATCCCCCGCCGTATGCACCCCAATATCCCCCGCAGTATACACCGCAGTATGCGCCGCCATTCCAGCCATACCAGCAGCAACATCAGTCACCCCGCCGGCCATACCAGCAGCCCCAACATCAGTCACCCCTGATCCAGCCAAACCAGCAGTACCCCCAGCAGCGGTCACCCCCGCTGGACATTGATCTTAATGTCCAAATGTCATCGCTCAGTGCTTTACTTCAAGATGATACATATTATAATAATGTTGATGACATTGACCGGCAGGCACCCCAGTAGCTTTAGATTATTTTATTTTTTTGTATGGATATTTTATTAATTGTATGGATATTTTTTTGGTGATAATATTTTACTGCTTTTCCCAATTTTTATTTTTTAAAATTAAAAATTAATTAGTTATTGGATTTTATTTTTTTATCAATACTTAAAAAAATTAATAAAATAATATATATTTTTAATTAAAACGATTTTTTTAAAAAAATAAAATTTATTTTTCAAAAATAATAATAATTTTTTTAAAAAAAATGGTACTTTGCGGCGGATTTGTGTCGTTTGCGGCGGAATTTTAAATAAAACGTTTTTTTAAAAAAATTATATTCATATTTTTTTAAAATAAAACGGGTGCTTTGCAGCGGATAACGGGTACTTTGCGGCGGATACTTTGCGGCGGATATTGGGCACTTTCCGGCGGATATTTTGCGGGAAAAATTTGTCACCTTTTCCGGCGGATTATCCGCCCCAAATTTGCGGTGGATTTTACGGCGCCACTAAATCCGCCGCAAACTTGTGGCGGATAATCCGCCGCAAGGCGTTTGCTTCGAGCTGGCTACCGGCGGCAAAATTCCGCCGCAAATTCCAAATATCCGCCGCAAATTTGGCTTTTGCGGCGGATTTTGCCCGCCGCAAAGTCCAACTTTTCTTGTGGTGAGATGATGAGTACTCTGCAAATTCAGATTCTGGTGATAGTGATTTTCCTGAGGATAGTGACTATGATGAAGAATGGGACTGGACCAGTGTATTGCCTACAGAAACAGTTAATGAAATCAATAAAATGGGTTCAAAATATGAGGGTGTCCATTTTGATACAAATCTTGAAGCTCATTGAAGGAGAGGAACTAACTGATTCAGATTAGTTAGATACCCCACCAGGGAGTGATGTCGAAGAACATGTAACACACTCATTCCCATATTTAGGCAGCCTGAAGGTAATGAGTCAGTGAAGTTTGAGGTTGGGTATAACACCCCGATAATTTCTAACTTGTAGGAACTACCGAAATGCACTACTGGCATACATCAGTGTGGCTTTCCTTTTTAAATATTGAACACATTCTAAAATTCGATGAAAATCATCAAACGGGTAAGCATAACAGAACATGAAACACATGAAGTCACACATGAAGTCGGTTCTCACATAACACGAACTAGTGTTCAATACAAAATCAGAAAGTCTGCGGAAGCGATTTACAACTTAATACAAGTACAAGTCGTACAATCGAATATCTATGACAAAGAGGGAAACCAAAATACATAAACATAACACAATAGACGACAGCGTCTCCACGAAGCGGTTCCACGACCATTGCTCCTGCACATTCAACTCCTACCTGTAACACTGAAAAACAACAACATGGATTGGGTGAGACAACTTGTCTCAGTGAGTTCTATCGCGACCTCTTACTAACTCTCGCGGTTCAGTTATGCTGGATTCGTTATTCTTGATTCATGAGTTCGTAGTCTTTAATTCGACTACGTGGAACATACAACGTGTACTCGTGGCCCTTCTAAGCGACACACAAGGTACACACAATGACAATGATTCTTAGCATATCACCGGTGACTTTATTTGAAAGCACCAGCAAACCCGGTCCCCGGCCATTTCTACTACCAAGGGACAAACAATGACGGGGCCTAAGGTCATAAGGAATCATGACTTCCACGCCCTTAGTACACTAATATTGAAAACTAGGGTCGTCACCCTAACATGATGTATAATATAAATACATGAACAATGAGCAGTGAACAGTGAACGATGAACTTAATCAAACCATGAGCTTATGCTTAACAGTGAACTTGTACTTAACTTAGTCTTGTACTAACATGATCTTATTATTAGGTGATCTAGTTACTAACTTAATCTTATAATTAAGTGATCTCACATAAAGCAATATCCATGGCATACGCTTATCTCAATCACAATCATATCATGACAATCAAATCCATAACACATTCCATGTACCCGCATTGGGCCGTTTATAAAACCATGGACCGCAAGGGTCGTTATTAAAATTAGCGTGAACGTGACAATGATCCAAACACAAGTAGTTTTCCATGAATTACGGTTATATTGTTGTTGTATAACATTGGGAAGGGATTAGGATGGGTTTGGAATCAATTAGGAAGGCTTTGAACACATTTTGAAAATGTTGGCAGAAGCATACGCACGACCCGTGCTTGATGGCACACGGTCCGTGCGCGAAATCAACACTCAGCAGTCCTGTGAATCAGAAGGCAACGCACGACCCGTGCGCTGGGCGCACAGTCCGTGCCTGTCTCACAGACTTGCTGTAATGCCATTTCGAGCCCTTTTTCGAATCCGTTTCGTGTCCAAACTCCGTTCCGATCGATACCTAACTCATCAACCTTCAAAAAGGTAACATTATCCAGCCAAACAATCCACATATCATTCAATCAATCACAACAACAATCAAAGTCTCAATCAACCAATCATGCAATTCAATCATTCAAGCGACATTTTCACAAAACGAAAGACCGACTCAGAAAGCATGACCAATATTCTGAAATTAATTCCCTAGTGAGTATAGAACTCACTTCTTTCACGATGACAATAGCAAACGACACCGAGGCCTCAAGAACACGGTCACACGGCAACTCACGAACTTCTCCCAATTCGCTCCACAACTCTCCTTTTCGAAAACCCAGCTCCCCAATGTATGAATTCTGAACCCAACAACAGAAATGACTCCAAGGTAGTTCCAAATCGTAATATAGCTGCTGTACTTGGTCCTAATGCTTTCTAATTGAACATGCAAGGACAGATTTCAGAATTTGGGCCAAGTGAAGCTTTGATGGTCATTCATGGTGATTTTGGCTTGGAGGAGGGGATGATTTCGAAATTTATATCACTAGAAAGAGGGAGGTGAACTGATCATGATGATGGTAATGGATTGAACATGCATGGAATTGTTGGGAAACTCTCTTCCCTTCTCTCTCTCGTGCTTCACTCCCCTTTCTCCTCTCTTAATTCTGATTTTTGAACAAAGGTACTAATCAGGTGTTTTTCCACTTGGTTCAGCTGGGCATGAGGTTTATAAAGGGCAAGGTAAAAGACAACAATGACCCTCACTTAAACATTTCATACCCAAATACTCCCATCAGCCCTAATTAACTTAACCATGACCAATTACTAATAAATCACACACAATATTTATAATAAGTCACTCAAGCAATTTATTTTCAAATCATTTTACTTCCAACAACTTAATTAAATCACCAATTATTATTTCATGTCAAATAATTAAAATAGCGAAAATAGGGGATATTACATTGGGTTGATATTCAACACCAAAAAGATTTTAAGAGAAGCTGTGAAGGACTATGGAATGCAAAATAAGAAGAATTTGGTTTTCACGAAAAATGATAAGAAAAGAGTAGTGGTCAAATGTATGCAAGGGTGTCCAATTGAGCGCGCGCTCAATTGGTAGTGGGAGGTGTGTTTAACTTGCACTTATGCCTCAGGTGCAAGGTTCGATTCCCACGGAAGGCAAAAATTCTACAAGGGGGGTAGAGAAGACCGTGATGTGATAGTGCTGGGGTGGCCAATGCGTTGGACCTGGGCTGTTACAATAAATAACAGCCCAAAATAATTGATTAATTTATTTAATTAATTATTTAGGATTTATGTGGTAGAAATAATAGAAATAATTATTTATTACTATATGTGGACCTAATTATTAGTGTTAGTATTATTAAATTAGAAGTGTTAAGTGGAGGCCCAAGATTAGGTCACGTAAGATAAGAAAAAGCCCATGAGGTTAAGTGAGTTTATAAAAGGGATAGGTTAGGGTTTTGTTGTCATGAGAAGGAAAAAGAAAAATAAGGATTAGAGAAGTGAGAAGAGGAGAGGGAAGGCGTGATCCACAAGCTAGAAGAGAAAGAGAGGCGTGATCTACAACCAAGGAGAGAGAGAAGGAAAGCTAGGGTTTCACACATCTCCTAATCTAAGGTTTCGTTTTCTCCAAGCTAAGGTAAGGGTGGAATTTAATTCAATATAAGGGTTTATGAGGGATCTACATGTGGGGTTTTAGGGTGTCTTGATCACCATATTGTTGTCTTGAAAAATCGCATGCCCTATGATTGTGTGCCTTGTTGAGTAATTTGATGTATGCTTGATTTCCTCACATTCCTATGCCTAAATGATATGTTGTTATGCTCATAATAATAATTGTTGCCATATGATGATTTGTTGTTGAGAATTTATGATTTTGCATGTCAAGTGTTTAACCAAATGCATAAGTATGTGGTGTTGAAATTGTTGTTTGGGAATTGATCATGATGAGTTCTACTTGTTTATGGTCTTTGTGCATTTCTGGACACTATTTCGGTTTTTCTGAAACTGGTACTGTTTGGTTGATCCAAAAAATATGTAGCTGTTTGTTTTTGAAAATAGACTTAAAGCCGGTCGTTTTGGCACTGGTTTCGCTCAATTTGGAGTTGTGTTGCTCAAGTTATGAGTCACCGAAGTTAGGTCAAATTTCTGGAATCAAACTGTGAGTAGGTTCGGTTTTTGTAGGCTTTGTGTTATCAATTAAATTCCGTTTTGAACGATTCTTGTTTCACTGGAAAGTAGACTTAATTCTCTACGAAATAGGCACTGGTCTCACGAAATTTCATTAAAAAATGAGAAAGAAAATTTGGTTGCAAGCTGGGTAGAGAGTTCTGTCCGATTTTGGTACCACAGTGTAGTGTTTTGAAAAACTGTACCAACTGTATACTTATTTTGAAAAATAAAAATCATAGGCAGAAACCACACTCAGAGGGCTTTCCAATGAGTGGTCTTTTGTTGAAATCCGATGTCGTTTGCTATTTTAATTAATTCGCCGAAGTAGGTGTACTGCTGTAGGAATTCAGCACTTGTGCTGTGTTGCCATTCTGTGTTGTGTTGCTGTCTTCGGATCCCTACCCATGGGCGCCAAGCCCTATTCTGTTTCTCTTGGTGTTTTGGTCCGTGCCTTTGCTGGATGCCTTGCCTAATCATATTGACTCATTCCATTCTTGCTCCTGTGCGAATTGTTCACTTTTGCGAAAATTTGGTTGGATCCCTGTTGCTGGGCGCCATTTTCAGGATGTCTTAGTTTTCTCCTAAACTGTTTTCGAAATAACTTTTGACTCGAGAGTCCGATTGAGGCGTTTCAAAATGTTTTGGAAAGCTTATTCAAGGGCCGAACTGGATACTCTAATTTTAAGGCATTCTGAACTATTTTTCTAACATTGTTCCCTGGAGCTGTTTCTGTGTCCCGAGATGCCCTTGAGGCGTCTCCAGTGTCTTTTTCAAAAAGTGGTCGTCAACCCTAAATGTTTTGGACAAGTGTTGTGGTTGAAAGCTGTTAATTTCTGAAGATGTTGTGTTGTTTGTGTTATCGTGGGTACCGCCGAATGGCCCACGCCTTTGAGCTGTTTTGTTGTGACGGCTGTTGGCCAGCGTTGTTCGATGTGATTTAGGCCTATGGCCAGTGACGTTGATGTGTGATTGTTTGACTGTTGTGCACACATCATTGAGTCGCATGCATACCATGAACATTAGGCCTTGTGCCAGCGACGAGAAAATTAGGCCTTTGGCCAGCGACGATATTTTAGGCCCTTGTGCCAGTGACGAAAATTAGGCCTTTGGCCAGTGACGTAGGTTGGTACCACATGCATGTGCATTGTTGGAGTCTCATATCGCATTCATATTGCACGACTGATTGAATGAAGTTGTTTGGCCATTGTGATGTGTTGTTAAAGTGATGTGTTGTTGTGAAAGTGACGTGTTAATGTATACTTAGCTGTTATTAACTGTTAAGAGTGATGTTGCTTGCTGTGATTAATTGATGCCTTGAGCTTTGTATGTGGTCTTTCATACACTTCTTATATTGTATGGAATCTCACCCCTTTTGTGGTTGTTACTTTATAGGTGAGTCCGAGTGAAGATTGTAGTCTTCCTTTTGCCTGGTGTCGTCTGCTCTGATAGGTAGCACTTGGGGAAGGGTCGATTACTGTTTTTTAATTATATTTCGGTTGATGGTGAATCTTTAGTAATTGGTGCACCTTGCACTTTGTCGGTTGTTGATGTTTTTAACAATGTTGAATAGTTCCGCTGCATGTTTTGAGAAAACTACGAGGTTTTGTTTTACGTTGAAAAATGCGACACTCTTTTGGCGCGAAAAACTCTGATAAATTATGAATAAACGATGGGTGAAAAAAGGGTGTTACATTAGTGGTATCAGAGCAATGGTTAGTCCGGCCAAGTTGTCGAGTCGTTGTGTCGTGTGACGGTCAAGTGTTGTCTTTTATTCTAACTATCGTTTGTGTTGCAGTCATTGTTTGTGTTGTTTGTGTTGTAGTGATGCTCCTGCAGGTAAAAGTAAACCGAAAAAACTGCCGATGGTAAGAGAACTAGTGGGGGAGATGCTCCTACTGGTATTGTGTGCTTTATTGTGTTTCCGTGTGAACTCTCTTTTGTTTTTGGTTTTATTTTTAACCTTCCTGTTGTGTGAACTTGTATGTAGTTTGTTAGTGGAAGAATGTTAGCTTAGGCGGGTAAATTTCGAGGACGAAATTCTTTTAAGTGGGGGAGAGTTGTAACAGCCCAAAATAATTGATTAATTTATTTAATTAATTATTTAGGATTTATGTGTTAGAAATAATAGAAATAATTATTTATTAGTATATGTGGACCTAATTATTAGTGTTAGTATTAGTAAATTAGAAGTGTTAAGTGGAGGCCCATGATTAGGTCACGTAAGATAAGAAAAAGCCCATGAGGTTAAGTGAGTTTATAAAAGGGATAGGTTAGGGTTTTGTTGTCATGAGAAGGAAAAAGAAAAATAAGGATTAGAGAAGTGAGAAGAGGAGAGGGAAGGCGTGATCCACAAGCTAGAAGAGAGAGAGAGGCGTGATCTACAACCAAGGAGAGAGAGAAGGAAAGCTAGGGTTTCACACATCTCCTAATCTAAGGTTTCGTTTTCTCCAAGCTAAGGTAAGGGTGGGATTTAATTCAATATAAGGGTTTATGGGGGATCTACATGTGGGGTTTTAGGGTGTCTTGATCACCATATTGTTGTCTTGAAAAATCGCATGCCCTATGATTGTGTGCCTTGTTGAGTAATTTGATGTATGCTTGATTTCCTCACATTCCTATGCCTAAATGATATGTTGTTATGCTCATAATAATAATTGTTGCCATATGATGATTTGTTGTTGAGAATTTATGATTTTGCATGTCAAGTGTTTGAGCAAATGCATAAGTATGTGGTGTTGAAATTGTTGTTTGGGAATTGATCCTGATGAGTTCTACTTGTTTATGGTCTTTGTTCATTTCTGGACACTGTTTCGGTTTTTCTGAAACTGGTACTGTTTGGTTAATCCAAAAATTATGTGGCTGTTTTTTTAGAAAGAAGACTTAAAGCCGGTCGTTTTGGCACTGGTTTCGCTCAATTTGGAGTTGTGTAGCTCAAATTATGAGTCACCGAAGTTAGGTCAAATATCTGGAATCAAACTTTGAGTAGGTTCGGTTTTTGTAGGCTTTGTGTTATCAATTGAACTCCGTTTTGAACGATTCTTGTTTCAATGGAAAGTAGACTTAATTCTCTACGAAATAGGCACTGGTTTCACGAAATATCATTAAGAAATGAGAAAGAAATTTTGGTTGCAAGATGGGTAGAGAGTTCTGTCCGATTTTGGTACCACAGTGTAGTGTTTTGAAAAACTGTACCAACTGGATATTTATTTTGAAAAATAGAAATCAGAGGCAGAAACCACACTCAGAGGGCTTTCCAATGAGTGGTCTTTTGTTGAAATCCGATGTCGTTTGCTATTTTAATTAATTCGCCGAAGTAGGTGTACTGCTGTAGGAATTCAGCACTTGTGCTGTGTTGCCATTCTGTGTTGTGTTGCTGTCTTCGGATCCCTACCCATGGGCGCCAAGCCCTATTCTGTTTCTCTTGGTGTTTTGGTCCGTGCCTTTGCTGGATGCCTTGCCTAATCATATTGACTCATTCCATTCTTGCTCCTGTGCGAATTGTTCACTTTTGCGAAAATTTGGTTGGATCCCTGTTGCTGGGCGCCATTTTCAGGATGTCTTAGTTTTCTCCTAAACTGTTTTCGAAATAACTTTTGACTCGAGAGTCCGATTGAGGCGTTTCAAAATGTTTTGGAAAGCTTATTCAAGGGCCGAACTGGATACTCTAATTTTAAGGCATTCTGAACTATTTTTCTAACATTGTTCCCTGGAGCTGTTTCTGTGTCCCGAGATGCCCTTGAGGCGTCTCCAGTGTCTTTTTCAAAAAGTGGTCGTCAACCCTAAATGTTTTGGACAAGTGTTGTGGTTGAAAGCTGTTAATTTCTGAAGATGTTGTGTTGTTTGTGTTATCGTGGGTACCGCCGAATGGCCCACGCCTTTGAGCTGTTTTGTTGTGACGGCTGTTGGCCAGCGTTGTTCGATGTGATTTAGGCCTATGGCCAGTGACGTTGATGTGTGATTGTTTGACTGTTGTGCACACATCATTGAGTCGCATGCATACCATGAACATTAGGCCTTGTGCCAGCGACGAGAAAATTAGGCCTTTGGCCAGCGACGATATTTTAGGCCCTTGTGCCAGTGACGAAAATTAGGCCTTTGGCCAGTGACGTAGGTTGGTACCACATGCATGTGCATTGTTGGAGTCTCATATCGCATTCATATTGCACGACTGATTGAATGAAGTTGTTTGGCCATTGTGATGTGTTGTTAAAGTGATGTGTTGTTGTGAAAGTGACGTGTTAATGTATACTTAGCTGTTATTAACTGTTAAGAGTGATGTTGCTTGCTGTGATTAATTGATGCCTTGACCTTTGTATGTGGTCTTTCATACACTTCTTATATTGTATGGAATCTCACCCCTTTTGTGGTTGTTACTTTATAGGTGAGTCCGAGTGAAGATTGTAGTCTTCCTTTTGCCTGGTGTCGTCTGCTCTGATAGGTAGCACTTGGGGAAGGGTCGATTACTGTTTTTTAATTATATTTCGGTTGATGGTGAATCTTTAGTAATTGGTGCACCTTGCACTTTGTCGGTTGTTGATGTTTTTAACAATGTTGAATAGTTCCGCTGCATGTTTTGAGAAAACTACGAGGTTTTGTTTTACGTTGAAAAATGCGACACTCTTTTGGCGCGAAAAACTCTGATAAATTATGAATAAACGATGGGTGAAAAAAGGGTGTTACATTAGTGGTATCAGAGCAATGGTTAGTCCGGCCAAGTTGTCGAGTCGTTGTGTCGTGTGACGGTCAAGTGTTGTCTTTTATTCTAACTATCGTTTGTGTTGCAGTCATTGTTTGTGTTGTTTGTGTTGTAGTGATGCTCCTGCAGGTAAAAGTAAACCGAAAAAACTGCCGATGGTAAGAGAACTAGTGGGGGAGATGCTCCTACTGGTATTGTGTGCTTTATTGTGTTTCCGTGTGAACTCTCTTTTGTTTTTGGTTTTATTTTTAACCTTCCTGTTGTGTGAACTTGTATGTAGTTTGTTAGTGGAAGAATGTTAGCTTAGGCGGGTAAATTTCGAGGACGAAATTCTTTTAAGTGGGGGAGAGTTGTAACAGCCCAAAATAATTGATTAATTTATTTAATTAATTATTTAGGATTTATGTGTTAGAAATAATAGAAATAATTATTTATTAGTATATGTGGACCTAATTATTAGTGTTAGTAATAGTAAATTAGAAGTGTTAAGTGGAGGCCCATGATTAGGTCACGTAAGATAAGAAAAAGCCCATGAGGTTAAGTGAGTTTATAAAAGGGATAGGTTAGGGTTTTGTTGTCATGAGAAGGAAAAAGAAAAATAAGGATTAGAGAAGTGAGAAGAGGAGAGGGAAGGCGTGATCCACAAGCTAGAAGAGAGAGAGAGGCGTGATCTACAACCAAGGAGAGAGAGAAGGAAAGCTAGGGTTTCACACATCTCCTAATCTAAGGTTTCGTTTTCTCCAAGCTAAGGTAAGGGTGGGATTTAATTCAATATAAGGGTTTATGGGGGATCTACATGTGGGGTTTTAGGGTGTCTTGATCACCATATTGTTGTCTTGAAAAATCGCATGCCCTATGATTGTGTGCCTTGTTGAGTAATTTGATGTATGCTTGATTTCCTCACATTCCTATGCCTAAATGATATGTTGTTATGCTCATAATAATAATTGTTGCCATATGATGATTTGTTGTTGAGAATTTATGATTTTGCATGTCAAGTGTTTGAGCAAATGCATAAGTATGTGGTGTTGAAATTGTTGTTTGGGAATTGATCTTGATGAGTTCTACTTGTTTATGGTCTTTGTTCATTTCTGGACACTGTTTCGGTTTTTCTGAAACTGGTACTGTTTGGTTAATCCAAAAATTATGTGGCTGTTTTTTAGAAAGAAGACTTAAAGCCGGTCGTTTTGGCACTGGTTTCGCTCAATTTGGAGTTGTGTAGCTCAAATTATGAGTCACCGAAGTTAGGTCAAATATCTGGAATCAAACTTTGAGTAGGTTCGGTTTTTGTAGGCTTTGTGTTATCAATTGAACTCCGTTTTGAACGATTCTTGTTTCAATGGAAAGTAGACTTAATTCTCTACGAAATAGGCACTGGTTTCACGAAATATCATTAAGAAATGAGAAAGAAATTTTGGTTGCAAGATGGGTAGAGAGTTCTGTCCGATTTTGGTACCACAGTGTAGTGTTTTGAAAAACTGTACCAACTGGATATTTATTTTGAAAAATAGAAATCAGAGGCAGAAACCACACTCAGAGGGCTTTCCAATGAGTGGTCTTTTGTTGAAATCCGATGTCGTTTGCTATTTTAATTAATTCGCCGAAGTAGGTGTACTGCTGTAGGAATTCAGCACTTGTGCTGTGTTGCCATTCTGTGTTGTGTTGCTGTCTTCGGATCCCTACCCATGGGCGCCAAGCCCTATTCTGTTTCTCTTGGTGTTTTGGTCCGTGCCTTTGCTGGATGCCTTGCCTAATCATATTGACTCATTCCATTCTTGCTCATGTGCGAATTGTTCACTTTTGCGAAAATTTGGTTGGATCCCTGTTGCTGGGCGCCATTTTCAGGATGTCTTAGTTTTCTCCTAAACTGTTTTCGAAATAACTTTTGACTCGAGAGTCCGATTGAGGCGTTTCAAAATGTTTTGGAAAGCTTATTCAAGGGCCGAACTGGATACTCTAATTTTAAGGCATTCTGAACTATTTTTCTAACATTGTTCCCTGGAGCTGTTTCTGTGTCCCGAGATGCCCTTGAGGCGTCTCCAGTGTCTTTTTCAAAAAGTGGTCGTCAACCCTAAATGTTTTGGACAAGTGTTGTGGTTGAAAGCTGTTAATTTCTGAAGATGTTGTGTTGTTTGTGTTATCGTGGGTACCGCCGAATGGCCCACGCCTTTGAGCTGTTTTGTTGTGACGGCTGTTGGCCAGCGTTGTTCGATGTGATTTAGGCCTATGGCCAGTGACGTTGATGTGTGATTGTTTGACTGTTGTGCACACATCATTGAGTCGCATGCATACCATGAACATTAGGCCTTGTGCCAGCGACGAGAAAATTAGGCCTTTGGCCAGCGACGATATTTTAGGCCCTTGTGCCAGTGACGAAAATTAGGCCTTTGGCCAGTGACGTAGGTTGGTACCACATGCATGTGCATTGTTGGAGTCTCATATCGCATTCATATTGCACGACTGATTGAATGAAGTTGTTTGGCCATTGTGATGTGTTGTTAAAGTGATGTGTTGTTGTGAAAGTGACGTGTTAATGTATACTTAGCTGTTATTAACTGTTAAGAGTGATGTTGCTTGCTGTGATTAATTGATGCCTTGAGCTTTGTATGTGGTCTTTCATACACTTCTTATATTGTATGGAATCTCACCCCTTTTGTGGTTGTTACTTTATAGGTGAGTCCGAGTGAAGATTGTAGTCTTCCTTTTGCCTGGTGTCGTCTGCTCTGATAGGTAGCACTTGGGGAAGGGTCGATTACTGTTTTTTAATTATATTTCGGTTGATGGTGAATCTTTAGTAATTGGTGCACCTTGCACTTTGTCGGTTGTTGATGTTTTTAACAATGTTGAATAGTTCCGCTGCATGTTTTGAGAAAACTACGAGGTTTTGTTTTACGTTGAAAAATGCGACACTCTTTTGGCGCGAAAAACTCTGATAAATTATGAATAAACGATGGGTGAAAAAAGGGTGTTACATTAGTGGTATCAGAGCAATGGTTAGTCCGGCCAAGTTGTCGAGTCGTTGTGTCGTGTGACGGTCAAGTGTTGTCTTTTATTCTAACTATCGTTTGTGTTGCAGTCATTGTTTGTGTTGTTTGTGTTGTAGTGATGCTCCTGCAGGTAAAAGTAAACCGAAAAAACTGCCGATGGTAAGAGAACTAGTGGGGGAGATGCTCCTACTGGTATTGTGTGCTTTATTGTGTTTCCGTGTGAACTCTCTTTTGTTTTTGGTTTTATTTTTAACCTTCCTGTTGTGTGAACTTGTATGTAGTTTGTTAGTGGAAGAATGTTAGCTTAGGCGGGTAAATTTCGAGGACGAAATTCTTTTAAGTGGGGGAGAGTTGTAACAGCCCAAAATAATTGATTAATTTATTTAATTAATTATTTAGGATTTATGTGTTAGAAATAATAGAAATAATTATTTATTAGTATATGTGGACCTAATTATTAGTGTTAGTATTAGTAAATTAGAAGTGTTAAGTGGAGGCCCATGATTAGGTCACGTAAGATAAGAAAAAGCCCATGAGGTTAAGTGAGTTTATAAAAGGGATAGGTTAGGGTTTTGTTGTCATGAGAAGGAAAAAGAAAAATAAGGATTAGAGAAGTGAGAAGAGGAGAGGGAAGGCGTGATCCACAAGCTAGAAGAGAGAGAGAGGCGTGATCTACAACCAAGGAGAGAGAGAAGGAAAGCTAGGGTTTCACACATCTCCTAATCTAAGGTTTCGTTTTCTCCAAGCTAAGGTAAGGGTGGGATTTAATTCAATATAAGGGTTTCTGGGGGATCTACATGTGGGGTTTTAGGGTGTCTTGATCACCATATTGTTGTCTTGAAAAATCGCATGCCCTATGATTGTGTGCCTTGTTGAGTAATTTGATGTATGCTTGATTTCCTCACATTCCTATGCCTAAATGATATGTTGTTATGCTCATAATAATAATTGTTGCCATATGATGATTTGTTGTTGAGAATTTATGATTTTGCATGTCAAGTGTTTGAGCAAATGCATAAGTATGTGGTGTTGAAATTGTTGTTTGGGAATTGATCCTGATGAGTTCTACTTGTTTATGGTCTTTGTTCATTTCTGGACACTGTTTCGGTTTTTCTGAAACTGGTACTGTTTGGTTGATCCAAAAATTATGTGGCTGTTTTTTTAGAAAGAAGACTTAAAGCCGGTCGTTTTGGCACTGGTTTCGCTCAATTTGGAGTTGTGTAGCTCAAATTATGAGTCACCGAAGTTAGGTCAAATATCTGGAATCAAACTTTGAGTAGGTTCGGTTTTTGTAGGCTTTGTGTTATCAATAGAACTCCGTTTTGAACGATTCTTGTTTCAATGGAAAGTAGACTTAATTCTCTACGAAATAGGCACTGGTTTCACGAAATATCATTAAGAAATGAGAAAGAAATTTTGGTTGCAAGATGGGTAGAGAATCCTGTCCGATTTTGGTACCACAGTGTAGTGTTTTGAAAAACTGTACCAACTGGATATTTATTTTGAAAAATAGAAATCAGAGGCAGAAATCACACTCAGAGGGCTTTCCAATGAGTGGTCTTTTGTTGAAATCTGATGTCGTTTGCTATTTTAATTAATTCGCCGAAGTAGGTGTACTGCTGTAGCAATTCAGCACCTGTGCTGTGTTGCCATTCTGTGTTGTGTTGCTGTCTTCGGATCCCTACCCATGGGCGCCAAGCCCTATTCTGTTTCTCTTGGCGTTTTGGTCCGTGCCTTTGCTGGATGCCTTGCCTAATCATATTGACTCATTCCATTCTTGCTCCTGTGCGAATTGTTCACTTTTGCGAAAATTTGGTTGGATCCATGTTGCTGGGTGCCATTTTCAGTATGTCTTAATTTTCTCCTAAACTGTTTTCGAAATAACTTTTGACTCGGGAGTCCGATTGAGGCGTTTCAAAATGTTTTCGAAAGCTTATCCAGGTGCCTAACTGGATACTCTAATTTTAAGGCATTCTGAACTATTTCTCTAACATTGTTCCCTGGAGCTTTTTTGGTGTCCCGGGATGCCCTTGAGGCGTCTCCGGTGTCTTTTTCAAAAAGTGGTCGTCAACCCTAAATGTTTTGGACAAGTGTTGTGGTTGAAAGCTGTTAATTTCTGAAGATGTTGTGTTGTTTGTGTTGTCGTGGGTACCTCCGAATGGCCCACGCCTTTGAGCTGTTTTGTTGTGACGGCCGTTGGCCAGCGTTGTTCGATGTGATTTAGGCCTATGGCCAGTGACGTTGATGTGTGATTGTTTGACTGTTGTGCACACATCATTGAGTCGCATGCATACCATGAACATTAGGCCTTGTGCCAGCGACGAGAAAATTAGGCCTTTGGCCAGCGACGATATTTTAGGCCCTTGTGCCAGTGACAAAAATTAGGCCTTTGGCCAGTGACGTAGGTTGGTACCACATGCATGTGCATTGTTTGAGTCTCATATCGCATTCGTATTGCACGACTGATTGAATGAAGTTGTTTGGCCATTGTGATGTGTTGTTAAAGTGATGTGTTGTTGTGAAAGTGACGTGTTAATGTATACTTAGCTGTTATTAACTGTTTAGAGTGATGTTGCTCGCTGTGATTAATTGATGCCCTGAGCTTTGTATGTGGTCTTTCATACACTTCTTATATTGTATGGAATCTCACCCCTTTTGTGGTTGTTACTTTATAGGTGAGTCTGAGAGAAGATTGTAGTCTTCCTTTTGCCTGGTGTCGTCTGCTCTGATAGGTAGCACTTGGGGAAGGGTCGATTACTGTTTTTTAATTATATTTCGGTTGATGGTGAATCTTTTAGTAATTGGTGCACCTTGCACTTTGTCGGTTGTTGATGTTTTTAACGATGTTGAATAGTTCCGCTGCATGTTTTGAGAAAACTACGATGTTTTGTTTTACGTTGAAAAAAGGGTGTTACATTATGAATAAACAATGGGTGAAAAAAGGGTGTGGACGCCCATGATTTGAGAAATAATTATTTATTAGTATATGTGGACCTAATTATTAGTGTTAGTATTAGTAAATTAGAAGTGTTAAGTGGAGGCCCATGATTAGCTCACGTAAGATAAGAAAAAGCCCATGAGGTTAAGTAAGTTTATAAAAGGGATAGGTTAGGGTTTTGTTGTCATGAGAAGGAAAAAGAAAAATAAGGATTAGAGAAGTGAGAAGAGGAGAGGGAAGGCGTGATCCACAAGCTAGATGAGAGAGAGAGAGGCGTGATCTACAACCAAGGAGAGAGAGAAGGAAAGCTAGGGTTTCACACATCTCCTAATCTAAGGTTTCTTTTTCTCCAAGCTAAGGTAAGGGTGGGATTTCATTCAATATAAGGGTTTATGAGGGATCTACATGTGGGGTTTTAGGGTGTCTTGATCACCATATTGTTGTCTTGAAAAATCGCATGCCCTATGATTGTGTGCCTTGTTGAGTAATTTGATGTATGCTTGATTTCCTCACATTCCTATACCTAAATGATATGTTGTTATGCTCATAATAATAATTTTTGCCATATGATGATTTGTTGTTGAGAATTTATGATTTTGCATGTCAAGTGTTTGAGCAAATGCATAAGTATGTGGTGTTGAAATTGTTGTTTGGGAATTGATCATGATGAGTTCTACTTGTTTATGGTCTTTGTGCATTTCTGGACACTATTTCGGTTTTTCTGAAACTGGTATTGTTTGGTTGATCCAAAAAGTATGTGGCTGTTTGTTTTTGAAAATAGACTTAAAGCCGGTCGTTTTGGCACTAGTTTCGCTCAATTTGGAGTTGTGTAGCTCAAGTTATGAATCACCAAAGTTTGGTCAAATTTCTGGAATCAAACTGTGAGTAGGTTCGGTTTTTGTAGATTTTGTGTTATCAATTGAACTCCGTTTTGAACGATTCTTGTTTCACTGGAAAGTAGACTTAATTCTCTACGAAATAGGCACTAGTTTCACGAAATTTCATTAATAAATGAGAAAGAAAATTTGGTTACAAGCTGGGTAGAGAGTTCTGTCCGATTTTGGTAACCACAGTGTAGTGTTTTGAAAAACTGTACCAACTGGATACTTATTTTGAAAAATCAAAATCATAGGCAGAAACCACACTCAGAGGGATTTCCAATGAGTGGTCTTTTGTTGAAATCCGATGTCGTTTGCTATTTTAATTAATTCGCCGAAGTAGGTGTACTGCTGTAGGAGTTCAGCACTTGTGCTGTGTTGCCATTCTGTGTTGTGTTGCTGTCTTCGGATCCCTACCCATGGGCGCCAAGCCCTATTCTGTTTCTCTTGGTGTTTTGGTCCGTGCCTTTGCTGGATGCCTTGCCTAATCATATTGACTCATTCCATTCTTGCTCCTGTGCGAATTGTTCACTTTTGCGAAAATTTGGTTGGATCTCTGTTGCTGGGCGCCATTTTCAGGATGTCTTAGTTTTCTCCTAAACTGTTTTCGAAATAACTTTTGACTCGGGAGTCCGATTGAGGCGTTTCAAAATGTTTTGGAAAGCTTATCCAGGTGCCTAACTGGATACTCTAATTTTAAGGCATTTTGAACTATTTTTCTAACATTGTTCCCTGGAGCTGTTTTGGTGTCCCGGGATGCCCTTGAGGCGTCTCCGGTGTCTTTTTCAAAAAGTGGTCGTCAACCCTAAATGTTTTGGACAAGTGTTGTGGTTGAAAGCTGTTAATTGCTGAAGATGTTGTGTTGTTTGTGTTGTCGTGGGTACCGCTGAATGGCCCACACCTTTGAGCTGTTTTGTTGTGACGGCCGTTGGCCAGCGTTGTTCGATGTGATTTAGGCCTATGGCCAGTGATGTTGATGTGTGATTGTTTGACTGTTGTGCACACATCATTGAGTCGCATGCATACCATGAACATTAGGCCTTGTGCCAGCGACGAGAAAATTAGGCCTTTGGCCAGCGACGATATTTTAGGCCCTTGTGCCAGTGACGAAAATTAGGCCTTTGGCCAGTGACGTAGGTTGGTACCACATGCATGTGCATTGTTTGAGTCTCATATCGCATTCATATTGCACGACTGATTGAATGAAGTTGTTTGGCCATTGTGATGTGTTGTTAAAGTGATGTGTTGTTGTGAAAGTGACGTGTTAATGTATACTTAGCTGTTATTAACTGTTAAGAGTGATGTTGCTTGGTGTGATTAATTGATGCCTTGAGCTTTGTATGTGGTCTTTCATACACTTCTTATATTGTATGGAATCTCACCCCTTTTGTGGTTGTTACTTTATAGGTGAGTCCGAGTGAAGATTGTAGTCTTCCTTTTGCCTGGTGTCGTCTGCTCTGATAGGTAGCACTTGGGGAAGGGTCGATTACTATTTTTTTAATTATATTTCAGTTGATGGTGATTCTTTTAGTAATTGGTGCACCTTGCACTTTGTCGGTTGTTGATGTTTTTAACGATGTTGAATAGTTCCGCTGCATGTTTTGAGAAAACTACGATGTTTTGTTTTACGTTGAAAAATGCGACATGTAACGCCCTAAAAATGATTGGCTAATTATTTAATTTTTTATAGGGAATTAGGTTGTGGAAAAATATTAGAAATAATAAAATGGTATTTTATTAAATTATTAACATAGTGATTTATTTAAATGAAGGGAGTAGTATCCGGTAATTCCGGAGCGGTAAGATTGGCCCAAGAGCCCAAGCCCATTGACTTAGGCTCCTAGGCGCATGTGGTGAGGGGTTAGTGAGGATTGGCTTATTTGCGAATTGTGGGGGAAAGAAAGGAAAAAGAAAGGAAACGTAAAAAAAGAAAAGAAAGGAGAAGAGAGAGGAGAGGCCGCGAAGAGAGAAAGAGAAAGAGAAGAAGGAGATTCGCGCAAAGGGAAGGGGAAAAGAAGAGATGTTGCTGTGGTTTTGTTGGTGACTCCGTAGGAAGGACCTCGTCTTCGGTGTAATCAAGGTAAGGGTGGGTTTTACCTTATAATAGGGCTTAGAATGGGTTGTATGTGAGGGTTTAGGGTTTATACCATTTGTCTCATAATTCCATTGTTGAATTCGATATATGATTAATTGTGTGAAGATTGATTGTCTCTATGTGTTTTATTGAAAATTGTATGAGTTATGAGATGTATGTGAGAATCATAGTGTATGCCAAATAATTGATAGAATGTGTATTTGAAGATATGAGAGTGAAATTGAAGGATTAGAAATAATTATTGAATGATTGAGCATATGAAATTTGGAAGAATTTGAGTTTGAAGGACCCTAGGCGCCTTAGGTGCCATTGTTGTTGTCAATCCATGCTTTGTTTCTGCTGTCTGGGCGCCTGTTGCCTATTTGCTGTGTTTCAGTGTTGCTGCCTTGGTGCAGTGGCGCCTGGGGCGCAGGATCCCTGTGCCTGGGCGCCAAGGGCGCCTAAATTGGGCTGCCCGGTTTGTGTTCCCGAGTTATACTTCTGAGTAATCATGTCATTGGGATGTCGTTATGGTTGAGTTTTGGTTGCTAGGATGTATGTTCTGAAAAATCACTGAGATCCCCTCCCCCGGGAGCCATGTTGCTTGTGTGCGTATATGGGGTGTTTTGGGTGAACTTCGAATTCTGGGCATATTTTACCGTGCCATCTTTTGTATTTGCGTGCCCAAATTCAATTTTAAACGTTTTGGCTCGAGTGGTTTTATTTTTGCACGTGTCATTTTGGAGTTGTCTCGGTGGGTGTTGCTTGTGTGCGTATAGAGGGTGTTTTGGGTGAACTTTGAATTCTGGGCATATTTTACCGTGCCATCTTTTGTATTTGCGTGCCCAAATTCAATTTTAAACGTTTTGGCTCGAGTGGTTTTATTTTTGCACGTGTCATTTTGAAGTTGTCCCGTTGGCTCCACTTTGAAAAGGATGCACCATAGTCACAGAACATTCTGCCAATTTGCGCCTCATTGGCGCGCCAGTCGCGCGTCACGCCCAAGACACTGGGCATTTCTGCCGTTCCGCGCGCCACTCGCGCCTAAGCCGCGCGCCACGCGCGAAGCCTCTGAATTTTTTGCTGTTCCGAGCCATTTTCAGCACGTGTCTCGGTTTTGTCCCAAATTTGTTTTTGACATATCTTTTGACTCGGGTGTCCGTTTTAAGTGCTTCAAAGTGCGTTTCGAAGCTCGTTCAGTCCTCTATCTGTGTATGCTACTGTAATGTAAAAAATAATTAATTTGGCTGAAAGTTTCTGGACACTTGTATTTTGCTAGTGGTGTGGTAAAGTGACGGTGGGTCTACGGACCAAAAATGTTGGTGATGATTTTAGGCTGCGGTCTTGACGTTGTAATGTATAATGATGATGTGTGTGACTTGGGATTGTGAAAAAATTATGCTTATTGGTTGTTCATGGAGTCACATGCATACATTAGGCTGCGGTCTTGACGATGCATTTTTAGGCTGCGGTCTTGACGTTATTTTAGGCTGCGGTCGCGACGTGCCCAATTGGCTAATGTGAAGTGATAATGGTACCACATGCATTCTGCACCGCATACACACATGCTCATTATTGATAATTACTTTGTTTGGTGTACAATATGACTGTGTGACAATTATATATTGCGGATGTTGATGTTTATTTATCAGTTGGAAATGTTGCTGTATATGTATAAAATATAAATGTATTTGCTGTGATTGGCGTAGTCCTTATACTCTAGCATACCGCTTATTATAAGCCTTATTATGCGTTTTAGACTCACCCCTTCGTTGTTTATTACTACAGGTAACCATGAGTGAAGGCTGTTATTCTTCATTCCTGCGTCGGTCTAGTGCTCTGATACGTAACACTCAGGGGATGGACGCTAGTTTTCTTTGTTTGTTTGTTTGAGATGTTAAACATTTTTATTGAGATTTTTATGTTGAGGCTGCGTTTTTGTGTGCTGAGTTTTATCTCTTTATTCCGCTGCGAGATGTTGTAATTTCTGTCATGTGGACAGAATAATATGTTTTTGGGAACCCCATTCCATTGTTACGTGTTACGTATTTTCTTTGATTTATAAAAAGAATTTTATTATGTTGTTGATGTTTGTTTCGAAGAAATGTAGCATCCCGTTTGGATTAGTTGAAAAATAAAATTTTTGAACTCTGATAATTTTTATTTAAATACCGGGTAGAAAATGGGGTGTTACACGACACTCTTTTGGCGCGAAAAACTATGATAAATTATGAATAAACGATGGGTGAAAAAAGGGTGTTACATTAGTGGTACCAGAGCAATGGTTAGTCCGGCTAAGTTGTCGAGTCGTTGTGTCGTGTGACGGTCAAGTGTTGTCTTTTATTCTAACTATCGTTTGTGTTGCAGTCATTGTTTGTGTTGTTTGTGTTGTAGTGATGCTCCTGCAGGTAAAAGTAAACCGAAAAAACCGCCGATGGTAAGAGAACTAGTGGGGGAGATGCTCCTACTGGTATTGTGTGCTTTATTGTGTTTCCGTGTGAACTCTCTTTTGTTTTTGGTTTTATTTTTAACCTTCCTGTTGTGTGAACTTGTATGTAGTTTGTTAGTGGAAGGATGTTAGCTTAGGCGGGTAAATTTCGAGGACAAAATTCTTTTAAGTGGTGTGACTGAAATTCTGATGTTGGAGCGCTTGCATGCAACTTTCCCTTTCCTCTCTTCTTTCTCTCCCTCGAAGCCTTCTCTCACTTGAGGGAATTTTTGTTCTTTTGTTTTTGAAAAGTGAGAAGTGTGTGTGTGAGAGTGTGTGTGTGTCTTTAGTTTTGTTCAGCCGGAAAGAGTGGAAAAATAAGTGAATGTCTTAAGTGTGAAATCCATATTTTGTCCTTCTCTACTTCCTTAATTAAAACTTCACTTAATTACCCAATTAAACACCCAATTCACACAAGTATTCCATTTAGTCAATCAAATCATGAAATTATCACTCAAAACAATAAATAATTCACTCACTTAGCAACAAATAATTAAAATTACTTAATAATCAAAGTAATTAAAAACAATTACTTTTGGGGTGTTACATTTCACCCGAACTTGAAAAAATTTTGTCCTCAAATATTTGTCAAGTCTTACCTCATTGGAACAAATACGGATAACGAGTCTGCATGTCGTCCTCAAGTTCCTATGTTGCTTCTTCAGGTGAAAATCCATTCCGAACCACTTTGACAATCAGAATCGTCCTTGATCGAAGATCAACCGGCTGAAAACTCAACGGCTGGCTAAGATCGGGAATGTACTTCCGTAACTGGGATACATGGAACACATTGTGCAAATTTGACAAGGATGGCGGTAAGGCAATACGATATGCAACTGGTCCAATCCTTTCTATGATTTGGAAGTGTCCAATATATCGAGGACTGAGTTTCTTAGCTCGCAAAGCCCGACCAATACCAATTGTAGGGGTACCCCTAAGAAACACATGGTCATCCTCATCAAACTCCAAAGGTATTCTCTGCTTGTCAGCATAACTTTTCTGACGACTCTGAGCTGCTTTCATTCTTTCCTTAATCTGATGAATTTTCTCTGTAGTTTCTTGAACCAAATCCGGTCCCAACAGTTGTCTCTCACCAACATCCCACCAACAAAGTGGTGTCTGACACTTACGCCCATACAACGCTTCATACGGGGCCATTCCGATACTTGAGTGATAATTGTTGTTGTATGCAAACTCTACTAATGGGAGATGATCCTCCCACCCGCCCCCACTATCGAGCACACAAGCCCGTAGCATGTCCTCCAATGTCTGGATAGTTCTCTCGGTCTGACCATCGGTCTGCAGATGATAGGTTGTACTAACATGGAGTTTAGAACCCAAAGCTAATTTCAAAGCTCTCCAAAAGCTAGAAGTAAACTTAGGATCACGATCTGAGATGATACTAGTTGGAACCCCATGAAGTCTTACTATGTTCTTGAGGTATTCATCAGCTAGCTTGGAAATCTTGTTATTAGAGCGAACGGGAATGAAGTGAGATAACTTGGTTAAACGATCAACCACTACCCATATTGTCGTGACCGTGATCCCGACGTAGACGGCTCAAAAATTGATAGTCTTAGGAGTCGCCACCCAATTTATTTAATAGGTAAAATTGAGAAAAACCTAACTAGAAGTTGTTGGTCTGCGTAAACTACATTGGATTCGGGAGTCGGTTATGCATAGGGAAGGGTGAAAACTAAATTCCACAGCACCCCTAATACGTCTGTCCTAAGACAGTTACCTTAAATTTGATTGTGCGAATTATCAATAAGTTCATAAAGTTTATTTACCCCACAACATAAATGAAACAATATTTGGTTTACAAAGAAATAAATAATAGACTAAGTTAAAAAATTTATTTTTTGACTTGACGGGGAAGCCCCGCTCCTACGTATCCTCGGGTGCAATGAGGAACTCAAGACTCACGTAGTTCTTTCTTGGAAAATTTTGTTGGTTGGTTGATTTTATTTTTTTTTAAAAGGGTTTGAGATCACCAAGCTGTACAACTCAGACGTCTTAAACCAGGATTGCGAGGTTGACAAGATGTACATCTCACTCAAGCTCATTTTTTTAGTTTTTTTTTTTTTGGAAAATAGGTGTTAAAGAAAAAAATTGATTGTTTATTAGGGAAAAATTAATTTAGCTTGACGGGGAAGCCCCGCTCCTACGTATCTCCGAAGCGGAGAATCAAAGGCCACGTAGTTCTTTCTAAAAAGTATTTGTGTGTTAATTGATTTAATTTTTGAAGGGGTTTAAGATCAAAGTCGTACAGCTATAGTCTCTTAAACCGGGATTGACAAGATGTACATCTCAATCAAACCCATTTTTATTAATCAATTTATGAAAAAAGGGAAAGAGAGAAAAATACTTTTTACGTAAACTAACATTTATTTTTCATTTATTGGAAATAGATAATAATAATAATAATAATAATAATAATAATAATAATACTAATAATAATAATAATAATAATAATAATAATAATAATAAAAGGGAAGGATAAAAGGAAATAGATAAACAAAAATAAAAAAAACTAGTAAAGGGGTGGAGAAATAGTAAGATAGGGGTGTACTAATAAAAGGGGACGTATTCTAAAAAAGGGGGGTGCGAACAGCACCCAACGTATGGGCTGATCCGTGTCCCTCAAAAAAAAGACTGTGGGCTTCCAGGGGGTGCGTGAGGGAAAACAGGGAGTGCAAATAATAATCTGAGTAAAAAAAACAAGGAAAAGACAGGAATACCCCTGGGGCTCCCCACTATGTAAATTAAAACCTAAAATGGAAACCCTAAAATCCATCTCTCTCTTCCCACGGCGCCTCCAACCTCAAAATGTCAAACCCTAATTTTTTTCTTCTCTCCCTCTCCTTGCGCCGTATGTCTTCTCCCTCTCCCCTCTAATTTCGTTTCCTCTCTCCCTCGCCACTGTAAACCGAACCCCTCTCTCTCAACTCCATTTTCATTTTTCTCTCCTTCCCCACCACCGAACTCTCTCTCACGGCGCCATGTTTCCTCCCCCTAGCCATAGATCCGCCGTTTTATTCTCCCCTCCCCTTCATGATGTCCGATCCTCTTCTCCTCACCATGGATCTACCTTTCCTTTCCATAACACTGTTCTAATCTCTCTCTCTCTCCTATACCGGTGGCAACGAAAAACAAACGAAGAGGGAGAGTGTGCGAATGACAACCACAGGGGGGGGGGGGGATGTATTGGCTTGCGATGGCGTCGGTTGGGTGTGGTGTGGGTTACGGCGGTGGTCGTTCGGGGGTGCGAACGTTTTGGGTGGCGATGACCGGTGCGCTGTGGTGGTGCTCGTTGGTGGTTTGATGGTGAGGCGGTGCGCTGTGGTGGTTGTTGGGGTGGGCGTTTGGCCGTGAGAAAGTAGTGGTGGCGATGGTGGCTGAAGGTGGTGGCTTACGGCGGAGACGGTGGTGAGGGAAGGGGACGATTTTTTTGGGGGGGGGGTGGTGGTGACTGTGTTGTTGTGTTTCGTTTTTTCTCTATTTTTTTACTTTGTTTTTATTTTTATTTTTCTGGTACTGTATCTAGTGGTTATTTTTATTTCTCTCTTTTTTTTATGAAAAGTCTAAATCTGAACTACAAATTTGAATCTGAACCTATTTTTTAGTCATTCATCTTTCAATAAAAATAAGCTCATGAAAATATGTATAGAGGAAAAAAGAAGAAAGCCAACCTAGATCTCCCTCCCCGGTGTCTGTTTTTGAAGCTTAATTTATAGAAGAAATTTTCTTGATAACTGAAGCTGCTCCTTTCTTTTCTCTGTTGAATATTTTTTTATGCGAATTTCTGTCTGAAACTGTTTTTTTCTCCCTCCCCGGTGTCTGTTTTTGAAGCTAAATTTATAGAAGGACTTTTCTTGATAACTAAAATGAGATGTCAATGTCTTGCTTGTATTTGTTCAAGTAATTTCATGTTTTGGTGTTTAATTTTTCTGAGCAGCTTTGTACTCCTCCCCAACCTCTGGTGCTTTCACAAATTGGAGTATTTGACTGTTATAAACATTGTTTATGTGTGTGCAGGCTCTGTGCCACAAAGACTCAGCAATGATTCTACCTATTTGAAGCTTTGGGTCTAGACAAAGCTAGACCTGTTGAGACCTATTGCTGCCATGGTTTTGGCTTCTTCTCTTTGTCCCTACTGCTGGCTGCTGACTTTTGGGTTGCTGCACCCATCCTGATTAAAGCACCTATCCCTTTTGTTTAGAAAGGATATTTTTGCTCATGTAAAAAAGATGTGGGCCACGTATTGGCTAGAGTTAATATATGTATTTTTCAAACATCCAGCAACATCTCACGTTCCTTTCTTATTTTAATTATTATTATTATTTTTTGGGTTAGTAATAATACTAAAAACAACTTCAACTACCTGATAACAATAACAATACTGACAATAACGATGACGCTAATAACATATACGACGCGCATAAATGACTACACTTTCGTAGCGACTAAATGCTCGTAACAAAATAAACACACTGAATTAAAGAAACGGGATGTCGCGAAAAAAGTGTGACGTAATGAACACGCGTAACAATCAAACATTTACGAAAAGGGGTTTATTTTATCGTATTATTATTTATTTATTTATTTTTTATTGAAAGAGAAACGGACAATAGGTATCGGTTAAAATTGGGTGTTCACAGTTGCCCCTCTGTGCTTATTCTCTTGCGAAATAATACATAAAACTAGGTTTTGTGGTATTATCAAAGTAAGAAATAAGTACAGATATGAACCTCAATTTTAACCGGTGACATATGTGAATGCGTTGTGATGAAAGGGCTGAATTAACACTAATAAACGAAGAAAGGTGAACTGCGAGGGCAGGACCAGTAGCATGTGAGAAAGAAGATAAGCAATGCCAGAGCAGGATCGATGGCATGCATATAGAAGAGAATGCCAGGGCGGGGCCGTTAGCATGAAAGAAAGAAGAGAATGCCTTGCCAGAGTAGGATCGATAGCATGAAATTTAAAAGACAATGCCAGGGCTGAACCAATAGCATAAAAAAAACTAGTGCCAGAGCTGAATCAGTAGCACGAAACTTAAAAGACATTGCCAGGGCTGAACCGATAGCATGAAAACAAAACAGTGCCAGAGCTGAATCGATAGCACAAAACTTAAAAGACAATGCCAGGGCTGAACCCGTAGCATGAAAAAAAAACTAGCGCCAGAGGCGAATCGATAGCACAAAATTTAAAAGACAATGCCAGGGCTGAACCGATTGCATGCAGTGCCAGGGGGTAACCAGTAGCACAAAATTTAAAATGTGATGCCAGGGCGTAATTGATAGCATGCAGTGCCAGGGCGTAACCGATGGCACAGAATTAAAAAATGCGATGCCAGGGCGTAACCGATAGCATGCAGTGCCAGGGCGTAACCGATAGCACAGAATTAAAAATGTGATGCTAGGGCATAACCAATAGCATGCATTGCCCAGGCATAACCAATAGCACAAAATTAAAAATGTGATGCCAGGGCGAGACTGATAGCATGAAAAATTAGTGCCAGAGCTGAATTGGTAGCACTGAGTTTAAAATATGATGCCATGGCGAGACCGATAGCATGAAAAAACTAGTGCCAGAGCTGAATCGGTAGCACTGAGTTTAAAATATGATGCCAGGGCGAGACCGATAGCACAAGATTAAAGATGCGATGCCAGGGCGTAACCTATAGCATGCAGTGCCAGGGCATGACCGATAGCACAAAAACAATTTTGATGATGAGCAAAAGGCAATGTTAGAGCTGACAGTAAAATGCAATGAATGTTCTTCTATAAAAGGTCAATTTTTATAACTTGAACCATTGCGCCGAACTCTCGATCTTCGACCAATCAAACCTTTTACCCCTTTTCCCTTCACCGACCCTGTTAACCATTCTTACTTGTCTTATCAGTTATACTTTCGGAATCCTTTGAGGTGTTACGCCTTTAAGGTAGCCTCGAGACTATTGAGTTCCCTTGCCTTTCTCTTTTAATTTGGCGTGAGGGTGCACCTGTTTTCACTTTCTCTTCAACAGCCAATTGAGCTCTCTTTTCGACTGTTGAGATGCTACTAACACGCTTTGTCTTGAAGTTTGCTAAATTTTAAATCATTTTACTTGAGACGTAAATTAAATGAATTGAACATAGATGCAAGGATATGTGAAGAACAAGACAAAATGATTTAAGATAGGATTTTAGTGGTACAAGTCTTCTAGGAAACTGCAATAACAAGAAAATGATAACAAGAAAGGAAGTGTAGCTACACGGAACTTTCACATGACTTTTGCCCCATTACAAGTTGTTTGATCATCCGTTCATCGACCCTTTTTGCAATTGAAGATGTGAAAGATGACTCTTGCCGGTTGTGGGATCCCATTGTCCTGGTGTGAACTTTCCCAAAGATTCTCATGCCCATTTTTATATCTATGTCCCTTTCACTGGCCCTAATTTTTGCCTAGACCGCCCTTTCGGGTTTTCAGTCTAGCGGGATTTTGTCGACCCTAATTTTTGCCTAGACCGCCCTTTCGGGTTTTCGCTCTAGCGGGCCTTTGTCATTCTTTTTCCTTTATATATTTTTTATTTTCTTTTAGGCATAGAATTTCTTGACGGCGTCTGAATTTATTGGCTTTGATAGTTCCTGTCCCTCCATGTCCGAGAGAATCAAGGCTCCACCAAGAAACGCGTATTTAACCACATAAAGACCCTCATAGTTGGGTGCCCACTTGCCGCGAGCATTCTCTTGATGGGGTAGTAGCTTCTTTAATACCAGGTCGCCAGACTGAAATTCTCTTGGGCGGACTTTCTTATAAGGCTCTGGCCATCCTACCCTGGTACAACTGCCCATGACAAATAGCTGTCAGTCTCTTCTCATCAATCATGTTTAACTGCTCATATCGGTCCTTCACCCTTTCTGACTCTTCCAACTCTGCTTCCATCAGCACTCTTAGGCATGGTATTTCAACTTCGATGGGGGATACTGCCTCTATCCCGTATACCAAAGAAAATGGTGTTGCCCCATTGCTAGATCGTATATTAGTACGATACGCATGTAGAGCATAGGGTAACATCTCATGCCAATCTTTTTAATTAACCACCATCTTGGCAATGATCCTTTTGATGTTCTTATTTGCTGCTTCCACAGCGCCATTCATCTGGGGCCTGTAGAGAGTTGAGTTGTGATGCTTGATTTTGAAGTTTTCGCATAGCCTCTGTATTTCTGTACCATTGAGGTTAGGAGCATTGTCTGTGATTATTCTTTCAGGAATCCCATACCGGCATATGACGTCCTTTTTCAGGAACTTGGCGAACACCTTTTGGGAAATACTGGCATACGAGGAAGCTTCTACCCATTTAGGAAATAATCGATTGCCACTAATATTAATCGGTGCCCATTCGACGCTTTGGGATTAATTGGCCCGATAACATCTATTCCCCACATGGAAAACGGCCAAGGGCTCGTCATATTGTGCCAAAGAAAAGGAGGTGCATTGATTCTATTGGCGTATAACTGACATTTGAGGCACTTCCTTACATGTGCTATGCAATCAGCCTCCATGGTAGACCAGTAAAAGCCACTTCTCATGATTTTACGAGCCATCATATGGCTATTTGCATGTGTCCCGCAGATCCCTTCATGCACTTCAATCATAACTCTCTTAGCCTCCTTAGAATCTACGCACCTCAACAAGGTACCATCTTGACTTCTTTTATAAAGTATTTCTCCAGTCAAAAAGAAAGTCATCGTCAGTCTTCTAATCATCTTTTTGTCTACGTCATTCGCGCCTGCGGGGTATTCTCCAAATTGAATGTACCTCTTTATATCATGGAACCATGGTTCGTCGTCTGGCTCTTCTTCTACATCAGCACAATATGATGGTTCATCCCTGACCTTTATGCGGATGGGTTGGATCTCTGCGTTGACATTTAATTTAAACATCGCAGCTAGAGTAGCCAAGGCATCAGCAAACTTGTTTTTATCTCGCGCTAGGTGGGCAAATGTCACTTCTTCAAAATTCGTAATCAGTTGAGTCAAATGCTTCTGGTAAGGAATTAATTTTTTGTCCTTTGTTTGGCACTCACCTTTTACTTGGTAAATGATAAGTGCCGAGTCTCCAAACACCTCTAATCTTTTCACACCAAGGTCAATCACGACTTGAAGACCACTTGCACATGCCACGTACTCCGCGATGTTGTTAGTGCATTCGAAGCTTAGCTTGATAGCTACTGGGTATTGTTTACTCTTTGGTGAGATTACAACTGCCCCAATGCCATTCCCATACATGTTAACTGCTTCGTCGAAGTACATCTTCCACATGTTGCTTGTTTCTTCACCCTCATCGGCATTCATTATTCCTCTTTCCCCATCGCCTGGGTCAAACGATTCTCCTTCTTCGAGAGGGTTTTCAGCCAAATGGTCGGCAATGATGCTCCCCTTGATTGACTTCTGTGACATATACTTGATGTCATATTCCGATAAGATCACTTGCCATTTTGACACCCTTAAGGAGACATGAGGGCTTTCAAAAATATACTTCAGTGGATCAAACCGCGAAATTAACCATGTAGTATAGTACAACATGTATTGACGGAGTCTTCTAGAGGTCCAGACTAGGGCACAACACGTCTTTTCAATCGCTGCGTAGCGAGTCTCGAAGTCGTTGAACTTTTTACTCAAGTAGTAGACTTCCTGCTCTTTTCCTGATGCATCGTGTTGTCCTAGCATTGCCCCAACAGATGATGGCAACATAGTTAAGTACAAAATTAGTGGCCGACCGGGTGTTGGGGGAGCCAGGATAGGAGGATTTGACAAGTAATTCTTTATTTTATCAAAAGCCTCCTGACACTTCTCATCCCACTTCCCCGGTTGGTTCTTTCTTAGTAGCTTGAATATGGGTTCACATGTGCTAGTCAAATTGGTAATGAATCTAGCAATGTAATTGAGTCTTCCCAAAAAGCTTCTTACTTCACGCTCTGTTTTTGGCACAGGAATTTCTTGGATAGATTTTACTTTGTCAAGGTCCACCCTTATACCATCCCCGCTCACAATGAAACCCAGGAGCTTCCCTGATGATGCGCCGAAAACACACTTGTTGGGATTCAGTCGCACCCTATACTTCCTGAGCCTACGCCTGTGCGCATTGAAGATAGAGAAGTGAAGGTTCTGAGAGTGAAGCGGATTGCTCTGGTAAAAGTTGTTTGGTTGGGAGCTGCTGGGGAGAGCCTGACTTGGGAGCTGGAGAGTAAGATGAGGGAGTCTTATCCAGAGTTGTTTGAGTCAGGTAAGAATTTCGAGGACGAAAATTTCCTAAGTGGGGGAGAGTTGTAACACCCTAAATAATTTAATTAATTATTTGATTAAATTATTTAAGTGTTGCAATATTATTATTATTATTATTAGTATAAATTATTAATATGTTATTCTTATTTAAATTTGAGTCAGGGAGTGGTGTTGGTAATTCCGGGACGGCGAGACTGGCCCATGAAGCCCAAGCCCGTTAGCTTAGGCTCCAAAGGCGCTAGGGTCTTAGGAATCGCATCACTTGTGGAGAAAAGAAAGAAAAAGCTTGCGAAGGGAGGGAGAGGAAAGAAGAGTGCGACGGCGCTGAGAAGAGGAGGAAAAGGAAGAGCTTTCGTGTTGCGGTGTTTTCGTGCGTGATCATCTTCTTCGTGCTAGGGGCTTACGCATTCGAGGTAAGGGTGGGTTTTAACATTTATAATGGGTTATGATGGGGTGTATGGGTAGTTAGGGTTTGTGGATTGAATTGGGATGGGATTATTTTATAAGTTGATAAATTGAATCTTGATTTGGGTGATTCTATGAGAGTTGGAGTCGAATGCATGTTATATGATGATGAGAGCATGTGATTGAGTGGTTGAGGTACGAGTTATGGTGTGGTATAATTTTAATTGAGTATTGAGACATATGTGGTGATTAATTTTGTATGACTTTGATTGTTTGAATGATACAATGAGAATGAGAATAAATTGAGAAATGTGGTAATAGGATTGAAAGGGGTTAGGTGTTGTGTAATGGCATAATTAAATTGGAGACGAGATTGTAATGCTTGAAATGTGAATTATGGTGTGTTATGTGTGCTGTTGTTGCTGTATGTGCAGGTGTGGCATGCGAGGGCGCCTAAAATGGCTGCCCAAGGCGTGCGTGTGTGCGGGTGTTGCTAGGCGCTGGGCGCCAAGGGCGTTGTGTGCGTGTGTGCCCGTGTTGCTTGTGTGTGTTGCTGGGCGCTGGGCGCCAGGCGCCAGGCGCTGTGTCGCGCGCGTGTGTGCGTGTGTTGTGTCTCGGTGGGGCGCCAAGTCTCGGCTTGCCCAAGCGCAAGTGTGCGGTGTTGTTTTACTGCTGTTTTTGCAAATTAGTGTTGCTGTTTTAGTACTGTTTTTACTACTATTTTTGCAACTTAATGTTGCTGTTTTTAAGCGGTTTCACTGCTGTTTTTGCAAATTGATGTCACTGTTTTCATGTTGTTTTATTGCTGTTTTATAACAGAACATGTTGCTATATTTTTGAAATAAATAGTGCTGTTTTTGCACTAGAATGTGTTGCTGTTTTTGAAATAAATAGTGCTGTTTTTACACTAGAATATGTTACTGTTTTTGGGATAAATGGTGCTGTTTTTATGTTATTTAATGTTGCTGTTTTGCTGCTGTCCTTGCTGCTGTTGTTGCGCATAAATGAGGTTGTTTTACGTGTTGTTTTCGCTGCTGTTTTCGCAATTGATGCTGCTGTCCTCATGCTGTTGTTGGTGCTGTTTTAGCACATAATTGTTGCCGTGTTTAGCACCTATTGTCGCTGTTTCTATGTTGTCTGATACCATTTTACGAGGTAGCTGTGATGCTACAACACGTGGTATTTTTATGAGATGATTTGTAACGAGACGTGATGGTGTAGTATTTAGTAACTAATTACTTTGAGTTGTGTAATTGATGCATGAGTCATGAGTCGCATTGTCATATGCATTTCTTGGTGGTATAGGCTTCGGCCTCTTTGAGATTATTTCTGGTGGTATAGGCTTCAGCCTCTTGCCCGTCGTGGCTTATTTTACGAGATCGGTACCGCATGCATATGCCCAGAGGGGTTGCATTGTTGCATAGTCCATATATATATATATATGTAACGTGTTTTAGTGTTCCGTTCTGATGGAATTTGTGTCTTGTGTGGTGCTATGATGTATTGATTTTCGAGGTAGCTGTGATGCTACAACACGTGGTATGTTTATGAAATGATTTGTAACGAGATATGATGGTATAGCTATTATGTGTTGACTCTCTGTGTTCCCGTGATTTAACCGCATCTCATATACTGCTATCATTAACTTATTATTTCTGTTAGGCTCACCCCTTCTGCTTGGAATGTTGCTCTTATGTGGCAACGCTGCAGGTGATCGTTAGCACTCGTGGAGGATTGCTAGGTGTAGTTTCCTTCTCGTGGGGTCTGTGTCAGCTCTGATGCGTAGCACCGGGGAGGGTCTTAGTTACCGTTGTCGAACTATTATTATTTATTTTTGGAGTTTTGGTTTAATGTTTAATTATTTTTGAAGATGTTAAACGAGTTTATGATTCCGCTGCTTAGAGATTAATTAACTATATTCTTGAGGATTTAATTTAAATCAATTTGGAGTTTTTATGTGGTGAAAAATGTAGCGCCCTCGTGGTGACTCTGATAATTGCGTGTTTAATTATATTTAGTAAAAGGGGGTGTTACATTAGTGGTATCAGAGCAGTTCGGTCTGTTCGGCCAGTGTCGTCCTGTCATAGTGTCTATGACAATTAAGAATTGTTAGATTAGTTCTAAATTTTTGTTTGTGCTGCAGTGTTGATTTGAGATGGCTGGGAGAAACGATGCTGCTCTTGCTGCTGCGCTGCAAGCTATGGCTCAGGCTGTTGGGAACCAGCAAAATGTTGGTGAAAATGCTGGAACTCGTAGTTTAGCCACGTTTCAGAGGGAGAATCTGCCCACTTTTGAGGGTCGGTATGATCCTGATGGAGCCTTGGCATGGGTGAAAGAAATTGAAAGGATTTTCCGTGTCATGGACTGCAATGATGCTCAGAAAGTCGGGTATGGCACGCACTCACTGGCAGAAGAAGCTGATGATTGGTGGATGGAGGTTAGGCAAAGGCTAGAAACTGCTAATGAAGAAATAACTTGGGCTGTATTCCGTAGAGAATTTTTGAGGAAGTACTTTCCGGAAGATGTCAGGGGAAAGAAGGAGATAGAATTCCTTGAGCTGAAGCAAGGAAACATGTCGGTAACAGAGTATGCTGCCAAGTTCACTGAATTGGCTAAGTTTTACCCCCATTATACTAATGCTGATTCTGAATTCTCAAAATGCATTAAGTTTGAGAATGGGTTGCGAGCGGATATTAAGAAAGCGATAGGGTACCAGAAAATCCGGGTGTTCTCTGAGTTGGTGGACAGTTGCAGAATCTTCGAAGAAGAAAGTAATGCTCATTCTAGAGTTATCAGAGAAAAGCAGAAGAGTTTCCCGGGTCGCGGGAAGCCGTATGAGGTTCCAACGGGTAAGGGTAATCAGAGAGCTGTGGGGGGCAAGAGACCAAGTGGGGGAGATGCTGCTGCTAGTGTGGTATGTTGTAAGTGTGGGAAGCCTGGTCATAAGCGTCCAGACTGTCCGGGTGATGTAAAGAGGTGCTACAAATGTGGGAAAGAGGGCCATATGGCAACTAACTGTGATCGTAAGGATGCACTCTGTTTCAACTGCAGTGAGGGAGGACACATCAGTGCTCAGTGTCCGAAACCAAAGAAAGAAAGATCTACTGGAAAGGTGTTTGCTCTAGCGGGGTCAGATGTGGTAAATGAGATTAGAGGTACGTGTTATATCAATAATTCTCCTCTCATTGCTATTATTGATACTGGTGCCACCCATTGTTTTATTGCTGCCGCATGTGTTGATAGATTGGGTCTTTCTGTATCTTCTATGTTGAGAGAGATGGTTATTGGTACTCCGGCGAAGGGTTCAGTAACTACCTCTCTTGTTTGTGCTAAATGCCCTTTGTCGATTTTCGGCAAAGATTTTATTGTTGATTTAATTTGCTTGCCATTGGATGGGATAGGTATTATTCTGGGTATGAACTGGTTAGTTGATAACTGTGTCCATATCAACTGTAGTGAGAGGTCTGTGAGTTTCTCTTCTCTTGAGGAGGATGAATCTAGTTTGCTACCTGCTGGTCAGTTACGGAGGGTGATGAAGGAAGGGGTTCAGTTGTTTTCACTGTTAGCGTCAATGTCTTTTGAGAGTCAGGAGAAAATTGGTGAGTTGGCAGTGGTGCGAGATTTTCCTGAAGTTTTTCCTGACGAAATCCCCGATGTACCACCGGAGAGAGGTGGAGTTCTCCATTGATCTTGTACCTGGTACTAGACCTGTGTCTATGGCACCGTATAGAATGTCTGCATCTGAGTTGTCTGAACTAAAGAAACAGCTTGAGGATCTACTCGAGAAGAAATTTGTGAGGCCGAGTGTGTCGCCGTGGGGAGCTCCAGTATTGTTGGTAAAGAAGAAAGACGGTAGTATGAGACTGTGCGTGGACTATCGGCAGTTAAATAAAGTGACGATCAAAAACAAGTATCCGCTCCCGAGGATTGACGATTTGATGGTCCAGTTGGTGGGTGCCTAGGTGTTCAGTAAAATAGATTTGAGATCAGGTTATCACCAGATAAAGGTGAAGGATGAAGATATTCAGAAGACAGCCTTCAGGACCCGTTATGGGCATTATGAGTATTCTGTGATGCCTTTCGGTGTGACCAATGCACCGGGGGTATTTATGGAGTACATGAACCGTATTTTCCATGAGTATCTGGATCGGTTCGTGGTGGTGTTTATAGACGATATCTTGGTCTATTCTAAGTCAGAGAAGGAGCATGCAGAACATCTGAAGTTGGTTTTGGAGATTCTGAGGGACCGAAAGTTATATGCTAAATTGTCCAAATGTGAGTTCTGGTTGCAAGAGGTTAGTTTTCTGGGTCATATTATTTCTGGTAAGGGAATCGCGGTGGATCCATCGAAAGTTGAGGCCGTGTTACAGTGGGAGTCTCCGAAGTCAGTTACTGAAATTCGGAGCTTTCTCGGTTTGGCAGGTTACTACAGAAGGTTTATAGAGGGTTTCTCTAAGTTAGCATTGTTGTTGACTCAGTTGACTTGCAAGGGTAAAGCTTTTGTGTGGGATGCCCGGTGTGAAGAGAGCTTCAATGAGTTGAAGAAGAAGTTGACAACATCTCCTGTTTTGGTTTTGCCTGTTCCGGATCAACCGTTTGTGGTGTATTGTGATGCTTCCAAGATGGGTTTGGGAGGTGTGCTGATGCAAGATGGTAAGGTAGTAGCTTATGCGTCTAGACAGTTGAGGACCCATGAGAAGAACTACCCTACTCATGATTTGGAACTTGCAGCAGTGGTGTTCGCGTTGAAAATTTGGAGACATTATCTGTATGGATCGAGGTTTGAGGTGTTCAGTGATCATAAGGGTTTTATAGTATCTATTCGATCAGAAAGAGTTGAATATGAGACAACGTAGGTGGTTGGAGCTGTTGAAGGATTATGACTTCAGTTTGAACTATCACCCAGGAAAGGCTAATGTCGTTGCTGATGCCTTGAGTCGGAAGACTTTGCATATGTCGGCGCTGATGGTTAGAGAACTTGAGCTAATTGAGCAATTCAGAGACATGCGTCTAGTTTGTGAAGTGACTCCTCAAAGTGTCCGGTTGGGGATGTTGAAAATTGATAATGAGTTCATGACTAGTATCCGAGAAGCCCAGCAGTTAGATGTTAAGCTAGTCGACCTAATAGTTGGGATTGGTCAATCCGAGAGTAAGGACTTCGAGTTAGATGCGCAGAATGTGTTAAGGTACCGTGGAAGAGTTTGCATTCCTGAGGACGAAGAGATGAAAAGGGCAATTTTAGAAGAAGGTCATAGAAGCAAGTTGAGTATCCATCCGGGGGCTACAAAAATGTATCAAGATTTGAAACGTTTGTTTTGGTGGCCTGGTATGAAACGTGACGTCGCTCAGTTTGTATACTCATGTTTGACTTGTCAGAAGTCGAAGGTTGAGCATCAGAAGCCTGCAGGGTTGATGCAGCCATTAGAGATCCCAGAGTGGAAATGGGATAGCATATCTATGGATTTTGTTACTGGGTTGCCTAATACAGTGAAGAGACATGATTCAATTTGGGTGATTGTGGATAGATTGACGAAGTCTTCTCACTTCATTCCTATCAATATCACGTATCCGGTGTCGAGGTTGGCTGAGATCTATATCCAGGTAATTGTGAAGCTGCATGGTGTTCCGATGTGCATTGTGTCTGATAGAGACCCTAGATTCACTTCTGATTTCTGGAAGAGCTTGCAAGAGGCATTGGGGTCCAAATTGAGGTTGAGTTCAGCTTATCATCCTCAGACTGATGGACAGACAGAGGACCATCCAGTCGTTGGAAGATTTATTGAGGGCTTGTGTCCTAGAGCAGGGAGGTGCGTGGGATGCTCATCTCCCGTTGATTGAGTTTACTTACAACAACAGTTACCATTCTAGTATAGGGATGGCTCCTTTCGAGGCGTTGTATGGTCGGAGGTGTAGGACTCCGTTGTGTTGGCATGAGTCTGGAGAGAGTATTGTTCTTGGGCCCGAAGTTGTTCGAGAAACTACGGAGAAGGTGAAAATGATTCGTGAAAAGATGAAAGCGTCGCAGAGCCGACAGAAAAGTTATCATGATAAAAGGAGGAAGGATTTAGAATTCCAAGCCGGTGACCATGTGTTTTTGAGGGTCACGCCTATGACTGGTGTTGGGCGTGCGCTGAAATCGAAGAAGTTGACTCCTCGTTTCATCGGGCCGTATCAGATCACTGAGAGAGTTGGAAGTGTTGCTTATCGAGTGGCTTTGCCACCTAATCTTTCGAACTTGCATGACGTGTTTCACGTGTCGCAACTCTGAAAGTATATTCCGGACCCGTCTCATGTGATTAGTATGGATGATGTGGAGGTGCGGGATAATCTCACTGTGGATACTACGCCTGTGCGCATTGAAGATAGAGAAGTGAAGGTTGTGAGAGGGAAGGAGATTGCTCTGGTAAAAGTGGTTTGGTTGGGAGCTGCTGGGAGAGCCTGACTTGGGAGCTGGAGAGTAAGATGCGGGAGTCTTATCCAGAGTTGTTTGAGTCAGGTAAGAATTTCGAGAACGAAAATTTCCTAAGTGGGGGAGAGTTGTAACACCCAAAATAATTTAATTAATTATTTGATTAAATTATTTAAGTGTTGCAATATTATTATTATTATTATTAGTAGTATAAATTATTAATATGTTATTCTTATTTAAATTTGAGTCAGGGAGTGGTGTTGGTAATTCCGGGACGGCGAGACTGGCCCATGAAGCCCAAGCCCGTTAGCTTAGGCTCCAAAGGCGCTAGGGTCTTAGGAATCGCATCACTTGTGGAGAAAAGAAAGAAAAAGCTTGCGAAGGGAGGGAGAGGAAAGAAGAGTGCGACGGCGCTGAGAAGAGGAGGAAAAGGAAGAGCTTTCGTGTTGCGGTGTTTTCGTGCGTGATCATCTTCTTCGTGCTAGGGGCTTACGCATTCGAGGTAAGGGTGGGTTTTAACATTTATAATGGGTTATGATTGGGTGTATGGGTAGTTAGGGTTTGTGGATTGAATTGGGATGGGATTATTATATAAGTTGATAAATTGAATCTTGATTTGGGTGATTCTATGAGAGTTGGAGTCGAATGCATGTTATATGATGATGAGAGCATGTGATTGAGTGGTTGAGGTACGAGTTATGGTGTGGTATAATTTTAATTGAGAATTGAGACATATGTGGTGATTAATTTTGTATGACTATGATTGTTTGAATGATACAATGAGATTGAGAATAAACTGAGAAATGTGGTAATAGGATTGAAAGGGGTTAGGTGTTGTGTAATGGCATAATTAAATTGGAGACGAGATTGTAATGCTTGAAATGTGAATTATGGTGTGTTATGTGTGCTGTTGTTGCTGTATGTGCAGGTGTGGCATGCGAGGGCGCCTAAAATGGCTGCCCAAGGCGTGCGTGTGTGCGGGTGTTGTTGGGCGCTGGGCGCCAAGGGCGCTGTGTGCGTGTGTGCCCGTGTTGCTTGTGTGTGTTGTTGGGCGCTGGGCACCATGGGCGCTGTGTCGCGTGCGTGTGTGCGTGTGTTGTGTCTCGGTGGGGCGCCAAGTCTCGGCTTGCCCAAGCGCAAGTGTGCGGTGTTGTTTTACTGCTGTTTTTGCAAATTAGTGTTGCTGTTTTAGAACTGTTTTTACTACTGTTTTTGCAACTTAATGTTGCTGTTTTTAAGCGGTTTCGCTGCTGTTTTTGCAAATTGATGTCACTGTTTTCATGTTGTTTTATTGTTGTTTTATAACAGAACATGTTGCTATATTTTTGAAATAAATAGTGCTGTTTTTACACTAGAATGTGTTGCTGTTTTTGAAATAAATAGTGTTGTTTTTACACTAGAATATGTTGCTGTTTTTGGGATAAATGGTGCTGTTTTTATGTTATTTAATGTTGCTGTTTTGCTGGTGTCCTTGCTGCTGTTGTTGCGCATAAATGAGGTTGTTTTACGTGTTGTTTTCGCTGCTGTTTTCGCGAATGATGCTGCTGTACTCATGCTGTTGTTGGTGCTGTTTTAGCACATAATTGTTGCCGTGTTTAGCACCTATTGCCGCTGTCTCTATGTTGTCTGATGCCGTTTTACGAGGTAGCTGTGATGCTACAACACGTGGTATTTTTATGAGATGATTTGTAACGAGACGTGATGGTGTAGTATTTAGTAACTAAATACTTTGAGTTGTGTAATTGATGCATGAGTCATGAGTCGCATTGTCATATGCATTTCTTGGTGGTATAGGCTTCGGCCTCTTTGAGATTATTTCTGGTGGTATAGGCTTCGGCCTCTTGCCCGTCCACTCAGTTGAGGATTGTTAGGCCATTCAATTGAGGATTGTGAGGCCTTCAAGAATGTTGTGAGGAGGTTAATCTCTCATAAGAAATTAGACATCCAAGAAGAGTCAGGACCATATATCACTAATGACCCTCTCCATAAGCACAAGGGGAATGCATCAGTGAGCATGATAGAAAAGGATGGTACGCATATCAAAAAGGTTTTGAAACTCTGAATGTAACGCCCCAAAATTTAATTAATTATTTAATTGAATTGTTTGGGAATTTAATTGGTAGAAAAATAATGAAAATAATAATGCTAGTATATGTGAGCCTATTACGAGTGTTGGGAGTAGTAAAATGAGAAGTGTTAGAGAGGCCCATGATGTAATTCGAATGGACTAGGGAAAAAGCCCATAAAATCAACTAAAGTATAAATAGGCATTATTTAGGGTTTTGCTCATTTAGAGGGAACAAAAAAAACTAAGAACTAGAAAGAGGAGAAGAGAGGGGACGGCACGAAGAAGGAGAGGGAGCTAGGGCAAGCCAAAGACTTCGAATTCTTCAAGGCTAAGGTAATGGGGGGGTTCTATCTCTATAATTTTGTGTATGAATGGCTCTATGTAGGAAGGTTATGGAACCCTAGGTGTACTAAGTTTAGAAAACCCTAGTTGTAGGAATTGAACTTTAAACTATGATGTTAATTTCAATTGATGATGATTGTTGCCAATTGACGATGTGTGGTCATGCTTGTTGATGCTTTGGAACCAAATTCTGTGCATGGGCGCCATGGGCGCCGTTTTTGATCCTGCCGCAGGGCGCCATGGGCGCCGTTCTGTGTTTGTGTTGTTGGGCGCCTTCCTGGGCGCCATTCTATGTGTGTTGTGTTCTGGCGCAGGGGCGCCAAGGGCGCCAAAGTGGTGGCTGCCCAGTTGTTGTTTTAGTTGTTGTTCTGGCGCAGGGGCGCCAAAGTGGTGGCTGCCCAGTTGCTGTTTTAGTTGTTGTTCTGGCGCAGGGGCGCCAAGGGCTCCAAAGTGGTGGCTGCCCAGTTGCTGTTTTAGTTGTTGTTCTGGCGCAGGGGCGCCAAGGGCGCCAAAGTGGTGGCTGCCCAGTTGCTGTTTTAGTTGTTGTTCTGGCGCAGGGGCGCCAAGGGCGCCAATGTGGTGGCTGCCTAGTTGCTATTTTAGTTGTTGTTCTGGCCCAGGGGCGCCAAGGGCGCCAATGTTGTGGTTGCCCAGTTGCTGTTTGGTGTGTTGTTCTGGCACATGGGCGCCAAAGGCGCCAATGTTGTGGCTGCCCTGTTGCTGTGGTTGCTAGTTCTGGGCGCATTGGCGCCATGGGCGCCAAGATTGGCTGCCCAATTTCTAATGTTGCTTGTTGTGTCTGGCGCAGGGGCGCCATGGGCGCCAAAACCTGGCTGCCTGTTGTTGAGTCTGGCGCAGGGGCGCCATGGGCGCCAAAACCTGGCTGCCTGTTGCTGTGTCTGGCGTAGGGGCGCCATGGGCGCCAAAACCTGGCTGCCTGTTGCTGTGTCTGGCGCAAGGGCGCCATGGGCGCCAGAATCTGGCTGCCTTGTTGCTGTATTGTGTTGCTGGGCGCCATGGGCGCCAGTGTGGCTGCCTGTGTTGCGTGTTGTGTTGCTGGGCGCCATGGGCGCCAAAGGCGCCAGTTGGGCTGCCCAAATGTGAATTTCACATTTGATGCTTAGGATGATACGTTGATGTTGAATGTGTAATTAGGCCCGAAATTGCCAAAATATTGGAAGTTGCTAAATTGTTGATGCGTTGCCAAAAATGTTGAAAACTGCTAAGTTGTTGATGTGTTGCCAAAAAATGTTGAAAACTGCTAAGTTGTTGATGTGTTGCCAAAAATGTTGAAAGTTGCTAAGTTGTTAACTATTGTCGATGATGGTGTACCGAGTTGAATTGCCTCTATTTATTGGCAAGTGGTATGTTGTAGGCCTATGGGCAACGATGATTTCCGATGTTGTTGCGTTGCTATGTAATCGTTGTTTGTTAGTTGTGCATTTACATAGCGTCGCATATATAGCATATTTTTACGATGGAGCTATGCTCAAAACACGACGGCCTGGACTGGCAAATTACGATGAATGATGATACGACGTTAATGCCTCTAATTATTGGCTGGATTATGGTACCACAAGCATTATAAGGCGGTGGCCCTGAGTTGAGTCACATTCCGCATCCATGTTGCATATCTATATGATTGAGATGATGTTGATTGTTGTTAAATGATGAATTGATGCTATGACCTGAATTACATATTGTCTTTCATATGTCTAATTATATAGTGCGATATCTCACCCCTTCTGTTTGAATGTTACCCCGATGTTGGTAACGTGCAGGTAATCACGAATGAAGGCTGCTCACCTTCGTTTGATCGAGTCAGTGTCGTCGCTCTGATATGTAACACTCGGGGGAATGAACACACGTTTTAATATTGTTGCTATGTTATTTCGTTGTTGAAACTTTAAGTTGTTACGTCGTTGTTTTTGAGCTGTGTTGAGTTGTTAAGACGTCACGTCTATTTGAATTAACTTGTTATGAATCCGCTGCGTAGTAATTAAAGAGGAATTATTTTGAAGACTGAAAGGTTGTTTTATCGGTTCATCCGAAAGCGCTATGTATCTGTTTTCAAAAGCGAATTAACCCGTCTATTGCTTTCACGAAGCAAATGTGGCACTCCATTGTTTGTTGAAAAAGATTTTTATGAACTCTGATTTTCCATTATTTTACCGGGTAGAAATGGGGTGTTACACTGAACCCCTATGATGGAGATATGGGAGGGATTGCAAAAGGCCGATTACGAAGTAGTGGCACCCACCACAGAAGTCGTGAGATATGCCATGTACGACGGAGAGAAGAGGTGTGTGTACCATCATGGTTGTGCTGGCCACGATGTGGAAGGTTGTTGGGATTTGAAAGCCCGTGTGCAAAGCCTAATGATGTTGGAGATTGTTCAGGCTAAGGAAGCGAGGGCCCAAGAGGAGGTCAATGTCTTGGAGCGTTTCGTGCTCAAAATCCCGCCCCTCAACCAACCTCCGGTATCAAAAAAGGTTACAGTGATCGTGAAAAAACCCACACCTTTTGCTTGTGACAATACTCATGCGGTTCCCTGGAATTATGGGACCCAGGTCAAAGTTATAGGCGGCCCGTCAAAGTGCAAAGTGGGTAAAGAAAAAGGAGTCGAGGAGTCTATTGACAATATTGTAAGTTTGGGAGGAATAACCCGGAGTGGGCGATACTTTGGACCTAAAGAGCCTGAAAAGAATAAAAAAGGGAAGGAGGAAAATGGAGGAGAACAGTCGGAAGAAGAGTTTCTGAAAATTATGAAGCAGAGTGAATATGATGTGACGGAGCAGCTCAAGAAGACTCTGGCCCGTATTTCACTATTATCTCTCATCCTCTCTTCGGAAGTACATAGGAAGGCTTTGTTGAAAACTCTGCAGGAAGCCTTCGTAAAGTCTGACGAGACACCCCAGAATGTGGTGAGTATGGTGGACCCGATGCAACAATACAACCTAATCACCTTTGCGGAAAATGAGATAGCCGTTCCAACAAGAGGGGAACACCGAGCCTTGCACATCACATTGAAATGTCGGGGATTCATGGTGGCCAAAGTCTTAATTGATGGAGGATCAGCTCTTAACATCATGCCTATGTCCACATTGGATGCATTAGGCTTGGAGGAGAGAGACTTGACGCCACAGGCTTTAATGGTCCGAGCTTTTGACGGGTCCAAAAGGAGCGTATTGGGTGAAATAACTCTTCCACTGGAAATTGGTCCGAGTGTTTTCCGTGTGTTGTTCCAAGTCATGGCATTCGATTCAGCATACACCATGCTATTAGGTCGACCATGGATTCATGATGCTGGGGCAGTACCTTCTACTCTTCATCAGCGAGTTAAGTTTATTGATAACAGAAGCATTATCACGATCCGTGGAGAAGAAGAGATGCTAGTCTCAAAACCCATGTCTCTCCCATACTAGGATAACGCTGAAGAGGAAGTAACAAATATGTGTCATAGCTTCGTCTCGTAAAATAAGCCACGACGGGCAAGAGACCGAAGCCTATACCACCAGAAATAATCTCAAAGAGGCCGAAGCCTATACCACCAAGAAATGCATATGACAATGCGACTCATGACTCATGCATCAATTACACAACTCAAAGTATTTAGTTACTAAATACTACACCATCACGTCTCGTTACAAATCATCTCATAAAAATACCACGTGTTGTAGCATCACAGCTACCTCGTAAAATGGCATCAGACAACATAGAAACAGCGGCAATAGGTGCTAAACACGGCAACAATTATGTGCTAAAACAGCACCAACAACAGCATGAGGACAGCAGCATCAATTGCGAAAACAGCAGCGAAAACAACACGTAAAACAACCTCATTTATGCGCAACAACAGCAGCAAGGACAGCAGCAAAACAGCAACATTAAATAACATAAAAACAGCACCATTTATCCCAAAAACAGTAACATATTCTAGTGTAAAAACAGCACTATTTATTTCAAAAACAGCAACACATTCTAGTGTAAAAACAGCACTATTTATTTCAAAAATATAGCAACATGTTCTGTTATAAAACAGCAATAAAACAACATGAAAACAGTGACATCAATTTGCAAAAACAGCAGCGAAACCGCTTAAAAACCCTAACTACCCAATTCAATCCACAATTCAATCCACAAACCCTAACTACCCATACACCCCCATCATAACCCATTATAAATGTTAAAACCCACCCTTACCTGGAATGCGTAAGCCCCTAGCACGAAGAAGATGATCACGCACGAAAACACCGCAACACGAAAGCTCTTCCTTTTCCTCCTCTTCTCAGCGCCGTCGCACTCTTCTTTCCTCTCCCTCCCTTCGCAAGCTTTTTCTTTCTTTTCTCCACAAGTGATGCGATTCCTAAGACCCTAGCGCCTTTGGAGCCTAAGCTAACGGGCTTGGGCTTCATGGGCCAGTCTCGCCGTCCCGGAATTACCAACACCACTCCCTGACTCAAATTTAAATAAGAATAACATATTAATAATTTATACTAATAATAATAATAATAATAATAATAATAATAATAATATTGCAACACTTAAATAATTTAATCCAATAATTAATTAAATTATTTAGGGTGTTACAACTCTCCCCCACTTAGGAAATTTTCGTCCTCGAAATTCTTACCTGACTCAAACAACTCTGGATAAGACTCCCTCATCTTACTCTCCAGCTCCCAAGTCAGGCTCTCCCCAGCAGCTCCCAACCAAACAATTTTTACCAGAGCAATCTGCTTCACTCTCAGAACCTTCACTTCTCTATCTTCAATGCGCACAGGCGTAGGCTCAGGAAGTATAGGGTGCGACTGAATCCCAACAAGTGTGTTTTCGGCGCATCATCAGGGAAGCTCCTGGGTTTCATTGTGAGCAGGGATGGTATAAGGGTGGACCTTGACAAAGTAAAATCTATCCAAGAAATGCCTGTGCCAAAAACAGAGCGTGAAGTAAGAAGCTTTTTGGGAAGACTCAATTACATTGCTAGATTCATTACCAATTTGACTAGCACATGTGAACCCATATTCAAGCTACTAAGAAAGAACCAACCGGGGAAGTGGGATGAGAAGTGTCAGGAGGCTTTTGATAAAATAAAGAATTACTTGTCAAATCCTCCTATCCTGGCTCCCCCAACACCCGGTCGGCCACTAATTTTGTACTTAACTATGTTGCCATCATCTGTTGGGGCAATGCTAGGACAACACGATGCATCAGGAAAAGAGCAGGAAGTCTACTACTTGAGTAAAAAGTTCAACGACTGTGAGACTCGCTACGCAGCGATTGAAAAGACGTGTTGTGCCCTAGTCTGGACCTCTAGAAGACTCCGTAAATACATGTTGTACTATACTACATGGTTAATTTCGCGGTTTGATCCACTGAAGTATATTTTTGAAAGCCCTCATGTCTCCTTAAGGGTGTCAAAATGGCAAGTGATCTTATCGGAATATGACATCAAGTATATGTCACAGAAGTCAATCAAGGGGAGCATCATTGCCGACCATTTGGCTGAAAACCCTCCCGAAGAAGGACAATCATTTGACCCAGACGATGGGGAAAGAGGAATAATGAATGCCGATGAGGGTGAAGAAACAAGCAACATGTGGAAGATGTACTTCGACGAAGCAGTTAACATGTATGGGAATGGCATTGGGGCAGTTGTAATCTCACCAAAGAGTAAACAATACCCAGTAGCTATCAAGCTAAGCTTCGAATGCACTAACAACATCGCGGAGTACGTGGCATGTGCAAGTGGTCTTCAAGTCGTGATTGACCTTGGTGTGAAAAGATTAGAGGTGTTTGGAGACTCGGCACTTATCATTTACCAAGTAAAAGGTGAGTGGCAAACAAAGGACAAAAAATTAATTCCTTACCAGAAGCATTTGACTCAACTGATTACGAATTTTGAAGAAGTGACATTTGCCCACCTAGCGCGAGATAAAAACAAGTTTGCCGATGCCTTGGCTACTCTAGCTGCGATGTTTAAATTAAATGTCAACGCAGAGATCCAACCCATCCGCATAAAGGTCAGGGATGAACCATCATATTGTGCTGATGTAGAAGAAGAGCCAGACGACGAACCATGGTTCCATGATATAAAGAGGTACATTCAATTTGGAGAATACCCCGCAGGCGCGAATGACGTAGACAAAAAGATGATTAGAAGGCTGGCGATGACTTTCTTTTTGACTGGAGAAATACTTTATAAAAGAAGTCAAGATGGTACCTTGTTGAGGTGCGTAGTTTCTAAGAAGGCTAAGAGAGTTATGATTGAAGTGCATGAAGGGATCTGCGGGACACATGCAAATAGACATATGATGGCTCGTAAAATCATGAGAAGTGGCTTTTACTGGTCTACCATGGAGGCTGATTGCATAGCACATGTAAGGAAGTGCCTCAAATGTCAGTTATACGCCAATAGAATCAATGCACCTCCTTTTCTTTGGCACAATATGGCTCGATTATTTCCTAAATGGGTAGAAGCTTCCTCGTATGCCAGTATTTCCCAAAAGGTGTTCGCCAAGTTCCTGAAAAAGGACGTCATATGCCGGTATGGGATTCCTGAAAGAATAATCACAGACAATGCTCCTAACCTCAATGGTACAGAAATACATAGGCTATGCGAAAACTTCAAAATCAAGCATCACAACTCAACTCTCTACAGGCCCCAGATGAATGGCGCCGTGGAAGCAGCAAATAAGAACATCAAAAGGATCATTGCCAAGATGGTGGTTAATTACAAAGATTGGCATGAGATGTTACCCTATGCTCTACATGCGTATCGTACTAATATACGATCTAGCAGTTCACCTAAGGATCATTGCCAATAAATTCAGACGCCGTCAAGAAATTCTATGCCTAAAAGAAAATAAAAAATATATAGAGGAAAAAGAATGACAAAGGCCCGCTAGAGCGAAAACCCGAAAGGGCGGTCTAGGCAAAAATTAGGGTCGACAAAAGCCCGCTAGACTGAAAACCCGAAAGGGCGGTCTAGGCAAAAATTAGGGCCAGTGAAAGGGACATAGATATAAAAATGGGCATGAGAATCTTTGGGATTGTTGACACTAGGACAATGGGATCCCACAACCGGCAAGAGTCATCTTTCACATCTTCAATTGCAAAAAGGGTCGATGAACGGATGATCAAACAACTTGTAATGGGGCAAAAGTCATGTGAAAGTTCCGTGTAGCTACACTTCCTTTCTTGTTATCATTTTCTTGTTATTGCAGTTTCCTAGAAGACTTGTACCACTAAAATCCTATCTTAAATTTCATGCTATCGATCCTACTCTGGCAAGGCATTCTCTTCTTTCTTTCATGTTAACGGCCCCGCCCTGGCATTCTCTTCTATACGCATGCCATCGATCCTGCTCTGGCATTGCTTATCTTCTTTCTCTCATGCTACTGGTCCTGCCTTCGCAGTTCACCTTTCTTCGTTTATTAGTGTTAATTCAGCCCTTTCATCGCAACGCATTCACATATGTCACCGGTTAAAATTGAGGTTCATATCTGTACTTATTTCTTACTTTGATAATGCCACAAAACCTAGTTTTAGGTATTATTTCGCAAGAGAATAAGCACAGAGGGGCAACTGTGAACACCCAATTTTAACCGATACCTATTGTCCGTTTCTCTTTCAATAAAAAATAAATAAATAAATAATAATACGATAAAATAAACCCCTTTTCGTAAATGTTTGATTGTTACGCGTGTTCATTACGTCACACTTTTTTCGCGACATCCCGTTTCTTTAATTCGGTGTGTTTATTTTGTTACGAGCATTTAGTCGCTACGAAAGTGTAGTCATTTATGCGCGTCGTATATGTTATTAGCGTCATCGTTATTGTCAGTATTGTTATTGTTATCAGGTAGTTGAAGTTGTTTTTAGTATTATTACTAACCCAAAAAATAATAATAATAATTAAAATAAGAAAGGAACGTGAGATGTTGCTGGATGTTTGAAAAATACATATATTAACTCTAGCCAATACGTGGCCCACATCTTTTTTACATGAGCAAAAATATCCTTTCTAAACAAAAGGGATAGGTGCTTTAATCAGGATGGGTGCAGCAACCCAAAAGTCAGCAGCCAGCAGTAGGGACAAAGAGAAGAAGCCAAAACCATGGCAGCAATAGGTCTCAACAGGTCTAGCTTTGTCTAGACCCAAAGCTTCAAATAGGTAGAATCCTTGCTGAGTCTTTGTGGCACAGAGCCTGCACACACATAAACAATGTTTATAAAAGTCAAATACTCCAATTTGTGAAAGCACCAGAGGTTGGGGAGGAGTAAAAAGCTGCTCAGAAAATTAAACACCAAAACATGAAATTACTTGAACAAATACAAGCAAGACATTGACATCTCATTTCAGTTATCAAGAAAAGTCCTTCTATAAATTAAGCTTCAAAAACAGACACCGGGGAGGGAGAAAAAAACAGTTTCAGACAGAAATTCGCATAAAAAAAATATTCAACAGAGAAAAGAAAGGAGCAGCTTCAGTTATCAAGAAAAATTCTTCTATAAATTAAGCTTCAAAAACAGACACCGGGGAGGGAGATCTAGGTTGGCTTTCTTCTTTTTTCTTCTATACATATTTTCGTGAGCTTATTTTTATTGAAAGATGAATGACTAAAAAATAGGTTCAGATTCAAATTTGTAGTTCAGATTTAGACTTTTCATAAAAAAAAAGAGAGAAATAAAAATAACCACTAGATACAGTACCAGAAAAATAAAAATAAAAACAAAGTAAAAAATAGAGAAAAAACGAAACACAACAACACAGTCACCACCACCCCCCCCCCCAAAAATCGTCCCCTTCCCTCACCACCGTCTCCGCCGTAAGCCACCACCTTCAACCACCATCGCCACCACTACTTTCTCACGGCCAAACGCCCACCCCAACAACCACCACAGCGCACCGCCTCACCATCAAACCACCAACGAGCACCACCACAGCGCACCGGTCACCGCCACCCAAAACGTTCGCACCCCCAAACGACCACCGCCGTAACCCACACCACACCCAACCGACGCCATCGCAAGCCAATACATCCCCCCTTGTGGTTGTCATTCGCACACTCTCCCTCTTCGTTTGTTTTTCGTTGCCACGGGTATAGGAGAGAGAGAGAGAGAGAGAGAGAGAGAGAGAGAGAGAGAGATTAGAACGGTGTTGTGGAAAGGAAAGGTAGATCCATGGTGAGAAGAAGAGGATCGGACATCATGAAGGGGAGGGGAGAATAAAACGGCGGATCTATGGCTAGGGGGAGGAAACATGGCGCCGTGAGAGAGAGTTCGGTGGTGGGGAAGGAGAGAAAAATGAAAATGGAGTTGAGAGAGAGGGGTTCGGTTTACAGTGGCGAGGGAGAGAGGAAACGAAATTAGAGGGGAGAGGGAGAAGAGATACGGCGCAAGGAGAGGGAGAGAAGAAAAAAATTAGGGTTTGACATTTTGAGGTTGGAGGCGCCGTGGGAAGAGAGAGATGGATTTTAGGGTTTCCATTTTAGGTTTTAATTTACATAGTGGGGAGCCCCAGGGGTATTCCTGTCTTTTCCTTGTTTTTTACTCAGATTATTATTTGCACTCCCTGTTTTCCCTCACGCACCCCCCGGAAGCCCACAGTCTTTTTTTTGAGGGACACGGATCAGCCGATACGTTGGGTGCTGTTCGCATCCCCCTTTTTTAGAATACGACCCCTTTTATTAGTACACCCCTATCTTACTATTTCCCCACCCCTTTACTAGTTTTTTTTATTTTTGTTTATCTATTTCCTTTTATCCTTCCCTTTTATTATTATTATTATTATTATTATTATTATTATTAGTATTATTATTATTATTATTATCTATTTCCAACAAATGAAAAATAAATGTTAGTTTACGTAAAAAGTATTTTTCTCTCTTTCCCTTTTTTCATAAATTGATTAATAAAAATGGGTTTGATTGAGATGTACATCTTGTCAATCCCGGTTTAAGAGACTATAGCTGTACGGCTTTGATCTTAAACCCCTTCAAAAATTAAATCAATTAACACACAAATACTTTCTAGAAAGAACTACGTGGCCTTTGATTCTCCGCTTCGGAGATACGTAGGAGCGGGGTTTCCCCGTCAAGCTAAATTAATTTTTCCCTAATAAACAATCAATTTTTTTCTTTAACACCTATTTTCCAAAAAAAAAAACTAAAAAAATGAGCTTGAGTGAGATGTACATCTTGTCAACCTCGCAATCCTGGTTTAAGACGCCTGAGTTGTACAGCTTGGTGATCTCAAACCCTTTTAAAAAAAATAAAATCAACCAACCAACAAAATTTTCCAAGAAAGAACTACGTGACTCTTGAGTTCCTCATTGCACCCGAGGATACGTAGGAGCGGGGCTTCTCCGTCAAGTCAAAAAATAAATTTTCTAACTTAGTCTATTATTTATTTCTTTGTAAACCAAATATTGTTTCATTTATGTTGTGGGGTAAATAAACTTTATGAACTTATTGATAATTCGCACAATCAAATTTAAGGTAACTGTCTTAGGACAGACGTATTAGGGGTGCTGTGGAATTTAGTTTTCGCCCTTCCTTATGCATAACCGACTCCCGAATCCAATCTAGTTTACGCAGACCAACAACTTCTAGTTAGGTTTTTCTCAATTTTTCCTATTAAATAAATTGGGTGGCGACTCCTAAGACTATCAATTTTTGAGCCGTCTACGTCGGGATCACGGTCACGACAATATGGGTAGTGGTTGATCGTTTAACCAAGTTATCTCACTTCATTCCCGTTCGCTCTAATAACAAGATTTCCAAGCTAGCTGATGAATACCTCAAGAACATAGTAAGACTTCATGGGGTTCCAACTAGTATCATCTCAGATCGTGATCCTAAGTTTACTTCTAGCTTTTGGAGAGCTTTGAAATTAGCTTTGGGTTCTAAACTCCATGTTAGTACAACCTATCATCTGCAGACCGATGGTCAGACCGAGAGAACTATCCAGACATTGGAGGACATGCTACGGGCTTGTGTGCTCGATAGTGGGGGCGGGTGGGAGGATCATCTCCCATTAGTAGAGTTTGCATACAACAACAATTATCACTCAAGTATCGGAATGGCCCCGTATGAAGCGTTGTATGGGCGTAAGTGTCAGACACCACTTTGTTGGTGGGATGTTGGTGAGAGACAACTGTTGGGACCGGATTTGGTTCAAGAAACTACAGAGAAAATTCATCAGATTAAGGAAAGAATGAAAGCAGCTCAGAGTCGTCAGAAAAGTTATGCTGACAAGCAGAGAATACCTTTGGAGTTTGATGAGGATGACCATGTGTTTCTTAGGGGTACCCCTACAATTGGTATTGGTCGGGCTTTGCGAGCTAAGAAACTCAGTCCTCGATATATTGGATACTTCCAAATCATAGAAAGGATTGGACCAGTTGCATATCGTATTGCCTTACCGCCATCCTTGTCAAATTTGCACAATGTGTTCCATGTATCCCAGTTACGGAAGTACATTCCCGATCTTAGCCAGCCGTTGAGTTTTCAGACGGTTGATCTTCGATCAAGGACGATTCTGATTGTCAAAGTGGTTCGGAATGGATTTTCACCTGAAGAAGCAACATAGGAACTTGAGGACGACATGCAGACTCGTTATCTGTATTTGTTCCAATGAGGTAAGACTTGACAAATATTTGAGGACAAAATTTTTTCAAGTTCGGGTGAAATGTAACACCCCAAAAGTAATTGTTTTTAATTACTTTGATTATTAAGTAATTTTAATTATTTGTTGCTAAGTGAGTGAATTATTTATTGTTTTGAGTGATAATTTCATGATTTGATTGACTAAATGGAATACTTGTGTGAATTGGGTGTATAATTGGGTAATTAAGTGAAGTTTTAATTAAGGAAGTAGAGAAGGACAAAATAGGGATTTCACACTTAAGACATTCACTTATTTTTCCACTCTTTCCGGCTGAACAAAACTAAAGACACACACACACTTCTCACTTTTCAAAAACAAAAGAACAAAAATTCCCTCAAGTGAGAGAAGGCTTCGAGGGAGAGAAAGAAGAGAGGAAAGGGAAAGTTGCATGCAAGCGCTCCACCACCACCATAAAGTCATCCCACTCCTTTTCCTTGATTTCCTAGTCATTGCAAGGAATCCTAGCTTCAACCATTTCCCAAAATCAGAATTTCAGTCACACCACTTACCATTCTTTCCTTTCTCCATTTTCGAGTTTCATGTGAGTTGAGGAGTTGGATTTGAAGTTTATGAGTGTTTCATGTCAATTTGGTGAGTTAGATTGAGTTCCTAGAAGCTACATTGTTGATTCAAGTGCATAAAGGGAGGGTTTTGAAGCTGAACTCGAAATTGGGGGTTGTGTTGGTGTCTAGAATCGATTTGGGAGAATTTGGGAACCACATTGTAGACAAAACTTGGATTGGTACTTCTATACAAGTGAGTTCTTCACCATTTTGTGTGTTAATTTCTTTGGTGTGATGTTGGAATGATGTTATAATGAAATTGAAGGATTCTTAGGGATCAAGTTTATATTTGCTTAGTTTACCTTAGTTATGTATTATGTACTAATTTGATTTTAACTTTTGATAGTGTAATCAAAGTTATAAGTATTTTGAGAACCGCACTTTCAGATTTGAACAAAATTTTAAGAATGACTCATGTTGAACTGGTATCAGTTATGTCATTAAGTTTTTCTTTTGGTATTTATACCTCTTGGAGAAAGTCGCGATGGTTTATCCCGTCAAGATATGTTATGTTCAATCCTTAAGTATAGGTTTAGAAACTCTGATTTTTTTTTCTAAGTGTTAAGATTCTCAGTATTTCTTCCAAGGTTGAAATATTAGGAGGTTACATTTTTCCTCTAACAATATATCTAATTTATTTTTAGAATATTTGGTATGATATCATTTTTTATTTAAAATATATTTTCAATTAGTTGTCTATAGTTATATTGTTTAAAAATTTTAATTCAAAATACATGTGATTAATTTACAAATATCATCTACCATTTACAAGTTGGTAACTATACTACAATTTCAGTTTGAGCCTGCTTTACGAAAATAACACGATGCTACATGTTTTTTTCCCGATAAACAATGTTTCATTGATTAGAGCATTAGGCCTAGGGATGCTCAAAACGATAAATACAGGGTGGATTCAAAAGTTTTTGATACAGTTAAATGCGTTGTTCCACCACGACGCTACATGTGTGGATGCACGGGTATGCCACTATTACCAAATCTAATTAAATTAAGTTAAATTAAATCTAATCAAAGAACCCACTAAGAAAAATACAAATATAACCACTACTCAAATTTTGACACATTAGCTAATCTAAGGGCAACATTGTAAAGACTAACAAAAAGACCAAAAACATCACTTTTTCAAACATTAATCCCACTCTCACACATTTTTTCAAATCTTTCTCACTTTTCCTCTTCTCTCTCTCAACCTTTCTTCTTTTCTTTATCTTATTTCCCCCCTCTTTCTTCCTCTAACTCTCATTTCTCTATTTTCACATTAAATTTACCAGTATTTGTTTAAATATTTAAATTCAAATAATACGTAATTAATTTAGAAATATCATCTACCATTTTAGAGTTGATAACTATACTATAATTTTAGTTTGATACTAGTTTACAAAATAACACGAGCTACCTATGCGCATGCACATGTATGCTACTATAACTATAATCAAACAATATGTCAATGAATTGACTACAATAGACACTAGTACTATACCTGTGCATCCATGGGGACACTGTATTTGTTATAATTTGCTCTGAACCCATAATTACTTTGAAAACTGTAAAATTTAATATAAAAAAGGCTAAAGTGCTCCCGGGGTCCCTTATCTTTATTTAAAGTAACGATTTGGTCCTTTCTTTTTTTTGTCCCAAATCAGTCCTTTATGTTTTAAATTTTTGACACATAAATCCTTTTCTGTCCCAAATCAGTCCTTTATGTTTCAAATTTTTGACACATAAATCCTTTTTTTGACACATAAATGAGCACTGTTAACGGAGAAGGATTTATGTGTCAAAAATTTGAAAGATAAAGGACTTATTTGGGACAAAAAAAACATAAAGGACTAACTCGTTACTTTAAATAAAGATAAGGGACCCCGGGAGCACTTTAGCCTAAAAAAACGTCAAAAGTTGATAAAAAATGTTATATTAAGAGTTGCTCAAAAAAATCGTGTTGCAGAAAGTTTAAAAAAAGTCAGTACCTTTCTCAAATCTTAAAAATGTAGTAAAAATCAGAAAAAAGAAAATGAGATGAAGATAAGATGAATGAATATGCAAATGAGAGAGGAAGAAGATACAGTTAAAGTGAATCCAGCGATGTTGCAACGCGGTGGTTGCAGAAAGTTAAAAACATTCAATACCTTATTCAAAAAAGATAATTTTAACTATTCTTTCGTCGCCGCCACTACACTCAAAAATTTAAGTTGCAGAAAGTTAAAAAATAATCCAGTACCTTATTCAATTCATAAAAATGGAGTAAAATTCAGCAAAAAGTAAGTGAGATAAAGATAAGATGAAAGAATATACAAATGAGAGAAGAAGAAAATACAATTAAAGTGAATCCAGCCACGTTGCAACTCCCTCTTGTGCCACCCCCATCGCCTCTACCTGTCGTCGTCCCCGTCGTCGCCACCGTGCCCAAAAAACTTTAAGTTGCAGAAAGTTAAAAAAAAGCTAGTACCTTATTCAAATCTTAAAAAAGGAGTAAAAATCCACAGAAATAAAATGAGATAAAGATAAGATGGAAGAATATGCAAATGAGAGAGAGAGAGAGAGAGTCAAAAAAAGAAAGAGAGAGAAACATGAAAGAAATAAAGAAAAAGAGAAAGAGAGACACTACAAAAAAATTGCCCAGTAGCGAGGGATTTTTCCCTCGCTAAATGCCCCAAACTCGTCGCTAATTCCCATTAGCGAGGGAATTAGTGACGGAATCAGTCCCTCGCTAAATTGCTTCTCGCTAGTGGGAATTAGCGAGGGAATTTGAATCCCTCGCTAATTAGCGAGGGAATATTCCGTCGCTAATTCCCTCGCTAATTAGCGAGGGAATATTCCGTCGCTAAGTCTGACAGCCACGTTTTTTTATATCAGCCTATTTTTTATATAGTTATTATTATTATTATTATTATTATTATTATTATTATTATTATTATTATTATTATTATTATTATTATTATTATTATGGTGTGGTGGTGGTGGTGGTGGTGGGGAAGGGTATTAGGGTAGACAGAGAAGGAGAGAGAGGGAAATGAGCTATGTGGTGGTGTGGTGGTGGTGGTGGTCGTTGTTGTGGTGGTGGTGGTGGTGGTGGTGAAGGGTATTATGGTAGAGAGAGAAGGAGAATAGTAAGGGAGAAGGAGAGAGAGAGAGAGAGAGAGAGAGAGAGAGAGAGAGAGAGAGAAACGAGTGGTGGTGGTGAAGGGTATTAGGGTAGAGAGAGAAGATAGAGTGAGAGAAGAGTGTGAGGAGGTGGTGGTGTTGGTGTGGTGGTGGAAGAGTGAAGAGAGAAGAAGAGTGTGAGAGGAGGTGGTGGAAGAGTGAAGAGAGAAGAAGAGTGTGAGAGGAGGTGGTAGTGTGGTGGTGGAAGAGTGAAGAGAGAAGAAGAGTGTGAGGAGAGAAGAAGAGAGAAGAGTGGGAGGAGACTAGGAGAGAAGAGTGTGTGTGAGAGGATAAATAAGCTGAAAAGTCAAAAATTTAGCGAGGGAATTAGCGAGGGACTGACAATTCCGTCGCTAAACACCTGCACGAAGTCCTATCATCTGAAAACTATCAGAAATTAGCGAGGGACTGAAAAATCCGTCGCTAATTAGCGAGGGACCTAAAAATCCGTCGCTAATGACAGAATTAGCGAGGGACTAAAAATTCCCTCGCTAATAAGCTTTTTATTATAGTGAGAGAGAGACTTAAAACAAAAAGAAAAAGATAGAGAGAGAGGCATAAAATAAAAAAGAGAGAGAGAAATGCACCGGTCAAAGAAAGAGAAAGCGAAAGAGAAAGAGAAAGAGAGAGAGAGAGAGAAACAAAAAGAAAAAGAAAAAGAAAAAGAAAAAGAAAAAGAGAGAGAGAGGAAGACATCAGTGAAAGAAAGACAGAGAAAGAGCAAAAGAAAGAAAAAGAAAAAGAAACAACAAAAAACAATTTTGTCTTTTAGTGAGCAAATGACTTTTTTGCCTCAAAAATTGGACACGTGGGAAGCTCATAAAGGCATTAGTTTAGATATTTTGCTAACACATTCTTTGATTATATTATTAGTATAGAAGTATAGATTAGTATAGAAATATAGATTAGCATAGATAGTATAGATGCCTCTACCTGTGGCTGCCCCTCGTCACTCTACTCATCGCCACCCCCATCGCCTCTACCCGTCGTCGCCCCATTTGTCGCTAGCATGCCCAAAAAATTCAAGTTGCAGAAACTTTTAAAAAAACTAATACCTTATTCAAATCTTAAAAAATAGATTAAAAAAAAGAAAAAAGAAAATGAGATAAAGATAAGATGAAAGAATATGCAAATGAGATGGGAAGAAGATACAATTAAAGTGAATCCAGTGATGTTGCAACGCGGTGGTTGCAGAAAGTTAAAAACATTCCATACCTTATTCAAAAAAAATCCATTATAGAAGATAATTTTAACTATTCTTTCGTCGCCGCCACACTCAAAAATTTAAGTTGCAGAAAGCTAAAAAAAAATCCAGTACCTTATTCAATTCATAAAAATGGAGTAAAATTCAGCAAAAAGTAAGTGAGATAAAAACAAGATGAAAGAATATACAAATGAGAGAAGAAGGAAATACAATTAAAGTGAATCCAGCCACGTTGCAACTCCCTCTCGTGCCACCCCCATTGCCTCTACCCGTCGTCGCCACCGTGCGCAAAAAATTTTAAGTTGCAGAAAGTTAAAAAAAAGCTAGTACCTTATTCAAATCTTAAAAAAGGAGTAAAAATCCACAAATAAAATGAGATAAAGATAAGATGAAAGAATATGCAAATGAGAGAGAGAGAGAGAGAGAGAGAGAGAGAGAGAGAGAGTCAAAAAAAAGAAAGAGAGAGTGTTGCACCCCGAAAAATCCGGTTTGGGTTTCTCAATGTACAACGTGGAAAAATTTTGAAGCCGCCACCAATATTTTAATTTTAAGACCAAAACATTGAAAAAAAGTCTTTTGAACAAGGCGGATGGTCTTTTGAAAACTAGAGATATAGGTTCGGGGGTCAATTACGTGCGAGGAAGGTGTTAGAACCGCGCACGTCCTTTCTACCGAAAGGGAACCTCTAATTAAATGTGTGGTTTTAACGTTTGATTTGAAAAATACCTAGATTTGCCTATTTATTTCTTGTTTGAGGATGAATGGGAAAACTTAATGAAAATTTTAATTTTGGCGAGAAAAGGGGAAAAAAAAGGGGTTTTTAGAAAAAAGTGCTTGACGGGACATGGCCCGCTCCTACGTATTTCCCGGTGCGATGGAGAATTCAAAGCTACGTAGTTCTTGGTGTTTTGGTTTTGAAAATGTTTGAAAAGGGGAAGAGCTTTCGTAATGATCAAGCAAGCAAAGGCTTTGAGTGATCATTACTAATGACTCTGGATAGTGTTCATGACAATCAAACAAGCCAAGGCTTTGAGTGATAGTCTCTAATAACAATGGGTTTGAAAATGACTTTTTGGTTTGTTTTGTGAAAATGATTGGTTTAGGGTTGCGAAAAGGATTTTTATTTGTTGCGCTTGACGAGAACGTGACTCGCTCCTACGTATCCCAATTGGGAATCAAAGCGACGTAGTTCTAATGAAAATGTTTTTTTTGAAAGGGTTTGGAAGGGGAAAAGCTTTCATAATGATCAAGCAAGCAAAGGCTTTGAGTGATCATTACTAATAACCATTAATGGAGTTCATGACAATCAAACAAGCCAAGGCTTTGAGTGATAGTCACTAATAACTCGCATTAATTAGAAAAGAGTTTGAAAGATTTTTTGGAAAAAAAGGGTGAAGTTATTATCAATGATTGGTTACAAAGTTCAAGCACATTCAATAATCACGGAATCATGCATATGTTGGCCATTAATTAAGACTAAACATGCCAATATGATCAAAAGACCCACTTATCGAGGATGCAAGCTAAGGTTCTCAAAGCAAATGTGTGTGTGTGTAGGAAGGAGTGTATTTACCCTAATGACTCTATGCTACAACATGCATGTAGACTTACGTCTTCATTAGGAGGTCATACACATGGATGGAATGGCATATAATTGAATCAACACATTTAAAATGCATCAAAAAACAAGCAAGCAATTGATCATAGGCATAGAATGATCTTAATTAAACTAAGGAACATATGAGTAACGATTTCTCAATAACATGAAAAAAAAGGAGAAATTGCATCAAGGCTAAGGTAAGCCTATCCGTTGCATTCATGAATAAGTGCCCAAAGGCTAATAACACAATCAAAGAGGAGGGAGCATCAAGGTTTTTGGTAACCTATCCCTTGCAATACCCCACGAACCCTAAACCATAAACTTGACTATCTCCTCTTTTATTCATTAAGAAATTAAAAGGAGAAGGTTGAATCATCTAAAACCATCCTCACCACTTAGAATATGATGCACTAGGCATAAGTGGGAATCATATGATTTATCATCAACAATGGACAATAATAAAACTAGAATACAAGAGCAAGTAAATAAACACTAAAGCTAAGTTGAATCACATAGGGCAATCTTCTCACTTTCAGAAAAGTGCACTGGGCACTAGTGAGAATCAACTTGCCTATCATCAACAATGAACAATAAGCAAATTAAAATGCAAAGATTAAATAAACACATCACTAAGTTGAATCACATAGAGCAATCCTCTCACTTTGAGAAAAGTGCACTAGGCACTACTGAGAATCAACTTGCCTATCATCAACCACTAACAATAAGCAAATAAAAATACAAAGATTAAATAAACACATAACTAAGTTGAATCACATAGAGCAATCCTCTCACTTTGAGAAAAGTGCACTAGGCACTAGTGAGAATCCACTTGCCTATCATCAACAATTTACAATAAGCAAATTAAAACAAGACTTAAATAAAAGAACACATAAACAAAGTTGAATCACATAGAGCAATCCTCTCACTTTGAGAAAAGTGCACTAGGAACTAGTGAGAATCAACTTGCCTATCATCAACCACTAACAATAAGCAAATAAAAATACGAAGATTAAATAAACACATCACTAAGTTGAATCACATAGAGCAATCCTCTCACTTTGAGAAAAGTGCACTAGGCACTAGTGAGAATCAATCTGCCTATCATCAATAATTTACAATAATCAAACTAAGACACAAAGGTAAGTGAACACATAAACTAAATTGAGTCCTTTCTAGCAATCTTCACCACTTAGATCAAGGTGCACTAGGCACTAGTGGGAATCATATTGCTAGATCATCAACAAATTAACAATAAGCACATTAAAATAAGACTAGATAAGAGGACACATAAACAAAGTTGAATCACATCTAGCAATCTTCTCACTTGAAGAAAAGTGCACTAGGCACTAGTGAGAATCAACTTGCTAGATCATCAACAAATTATTTGCAAGTGAAATATGTTGAAAATAACATTTAACGCCAAAATCAAATACCAATGCCAAGGTTGCACATCATCAAGCAAAGAGGAACAACAAAATTAGCACAAGCTTGGATTCACATTTTATTTTACAAAAAAAACAAGAAATTAACACAAAACAACATGAAACCAATTATTCAAGGGTGAGAGGAACCTTAAACACCCAAGCCTCTCTAAGTGCTTGTCAATAGTGTTTAAGGCTCCTCTCACCAACAACAACAAACTACATTTTAAACCAAATAATGGTTTTAATGCAAAAATGTTGAAAATGAAGCAAAGGTTTTAGAGTATACCTTAGATCCTAGCTAGATTATGCAAGAAATGGAGATCAAGAACACAAATCAACCAAGGACACCGACAAAGAAACCACGCTCCAAAATGAAGATCACTTGATCAAAGTTCTTGAGTTTTAGTAGAGAATGGAAGTAGTATGTGAGAGAAGGATGAAGGGGAGATGGATTGGTGGTGTTTGGATGAAGAAAAATGAAATAAATGGAGGAGAGGGAGAGGGTGAAGGCTACGGCCAAGCTAGGAGGAAGGAGAGGAGAGTGGTGTGCTAATTTTTAGTGTAGGAGAGAATGAGCCAAAAGTTGTGATGTGTGGAAAATGAAAGGGTATTTATAGGATTGGTGAAGAGCTAGGGTTAAAATGGTAATTAAACAATAAAAGGGAATTAATATTCAGCTGAAAATAAAATAAATGAACTTGGGCACCAAGCAAAGGGGTCACTTTGGTCATTGTTCTTGAGAGGTGCTCTAGGATTGAACTTTGATTTTGAATGGAGGGTTGAGATTAATCCTCTCATGGATTAAGGGTATTGAAGAAACACAAAATGAGAGTGAGGGAGAGAGAGAGAGGGGCGAAAGTGAGGAGGAAAAAAAAAGAAGAGAAAAATGAATTTTCTTATTTTGGAAGAGATATTTTATGTGAGGTAGGGTTAAGGGCATTTTAGGGAAGAATTGTGACCAAAAAGGGAAATTTGTGTTTTCTTAGGAATAGGTTAGTGTAAGTGGGTGAAGTAATTTACCAAAGAGGGCAATGATTACAAAATGGAAGAGTGTGGAAGGGTTTGGAGAGAGAGAGAGAGGGGGGGGGGGTGAAATTTAGAGGATAAGAAGAGAGAAAAAAAAACTTGTTTTTGGTCTTTTGTCTTATTGAGGACACTTCCTTATTTTGAGTTTGAATTTTGGTCATGGGAATAAAAGTGCACCTATTGGAAATGTGTCACATTTTTTTTGGCACCATAAAATATTCCCTCTAGTCACCCATGACAATAAAAATTGTCACTTAAGAATTGAGGAATATTTAATGGTCCCTTTTTTATTTTTCTATGCACTAAAAATGGAAAAATACATTTTTAATTATTTTTGACTAGGGTTTTCTTTCTAAAAATTGTACAAAAATTATCCTTGATCGAATAAAAATGTACTTTTTGTGGATGTGCATTTTTGGCGAGAAAATCATCTTTTTGCGAAAAATGACCAAAATGCCCTTTTTGACCCTAAAACCCTAATTTCCCCAAAAAGTGCATTCGAACCCTAAAAATGATTTCAAAAACTTTGGAATGGTTTCTAGGATCCAAAATGCAATGCATAACTTATTTTATTTATTTATTTTTTGTGTGTGGAAATTTAGGGTTTTGACCTAAGCCGGACAAAATTGGGGTATGACAGCTGCCCCTCTTTACCTGAATTTTAACGAGGAATATGAATTGGCCGAAACATATTCCAAGGCAAAATGAAGATAAAGAATTCAGAAATTATACCGATTTTGTCTACTTGGGAAAACCCGAATTTTCTTCTTTTTCTTTTTCTATTTTTTGAAAAGATGGGCTTGAGAACAAGCGGGGAACGGTTAACACTTGACGCATTAACCGAGAGAGAAAATGACGGTCCACTCGGGATCTGAAGGAGCACTAAGGCTCTGAAGGACCACTCAGGGTCTGAAGGAGCACTAAGGCTCTGAAGGACCACTCAGGGTCTGGAAGGCTGCCTAGGCCTTAGTTGAAGGACCATCGTGGTCTGAAGAAGCGCTACTAGCTATGGTACTAGCAAAACGGTCTGAGGGGGCCTTTGTATTCGAGCGGCCATGATGGGTCAAGATCAGATCCGGAACTGATATGTTGACCATGAAGGACGTCCACTGTGTCTTAGGCTGACACAACTAGTCTGAAGGACCACTCGGGGTCTGAAGGACTTACCCGCAGCTCGAATACGAGGTGAAGTCTGCTTTTGAAGGGACACATGGGTCCTGAAGGGATTCGCAAATCCTGTTGATTGATTGATTGAAATGGTCAATGCTGCCGCACTGAGTTGAGGTACCTACATACATCAGTTGATGCAAGGAATAGTGCATGGAGTATGGGTGCATGTTATGCAAGGGCCTGTTATGCATGTGCATGCAATGCTATGATTTTGGTGTGATGATGAATGTGGTGAAATGCTATTCCTGATTCTTCATCTCTTTGATTTTTCTTTGGTCAGCTTTCTTTTTTCTGACTGTTTGTTTTTCTTTGCTTTTTCATTCTTTGATCAGCTTTCTTTTTTCTGATCGTTTGTTTTTCCTTTTGCTTTTTTTTGAGTGATTTTGCCTGATCAGCTTTCTTTTTTCTGATCATCTGTTTTTTTTGCCTGCTCTTTTGGCTTATTTTCTTTTGCTGGTTCGACCAACCCATGACGAGACTGAGGAACCCATTAGACTTGTGGCGGCGCATGGGCCCAGTGCAGGTTTGCCTTATGCCTTTTCTTTTGAAGTGATTATGAGCGCAATTATTTCCTTGCAAACTTAATTCGCTTTAAGAAGTTGTTTCCTTCCCATGACTTTTAGAAATTTCGCAATGATTGTGATGCTCTATGATTTATGCACATGTTTTACAGATCAGTGTTACCATCATCATAAAACGTTTATTTTGAGCAGAAAAAGCAAAAATAGAAGACAAAGAGATATGAAAAGGTTGGACTTTATTGATATAGAAGCCGATTGTACAGAAGGTTACACCGACTATTCAATACATTTGAAAATTTAAACTGCAAAGAGACAAGAAAAAGAGGAGCAAATCTCGGAATGTCCTTCTCTGTGGAACAGTGCCAAACACTTATGCTCATGACCTTGACCATCCTCTTATCCAGACCTTCGGGGGTGCTGTATGCCTTTGTTTGCTTTCATGCCCTAGCTTTCTGACCCTAATTTTTGTCTGGATCGCCCTTTGCGGGTTTTCAATCCACCGGGTCGCTCAGATTTTGCCTAGGCCGCCCTTTCGGGTTTTCAACCCAGCGAGCTAATTCTTGCTGGGCTCATCTTTCTCTTTTTTCATTTATTTTTCTTAGGCATAGTACTTCTTGACAGAATCCGAATTGACTGGGTTTCGGAATTCTTCTCCATCCATATGAGTGAGTATCAGCGCTCCTCCGGAGAAGGCTTTCTTGACTATGTACGAGCCCTCATAGGTGGGAGTCCATTTTCCGCGGGGATCACTTTGAATAGGCAGGATCTTCTTGAGCACTAGGTCCCCCTCATTAAATTCTCGGGGACGAACTTTCTTGTCGAAAGCGGTTTTCATCCTTTGCTGGTATAGCTACCCATGACACAAGGCCGTGATTCTCTTCTTCTCAATGAGATTTAGCTGATCTAGGCGAGCTTGTACCCACTCTGCTTCTTCCAGCTTAGTTTCCATTAGTACCCGCAGGGAGGGTATTTCAACCTCGATAGGGAGGACTGCCTCTGACCCGTATACCAGAGAGAAAGGGGTTGCCCCGGTCGATGTACGCACTGAAGTACGATAGCTGTGTAGAGCGAAATGAAGCATCTCGTGCCAATCTTTGTAGGTTACCACCATTTTCTGCACTATTTTCTTGATGTTCTTGTTTGTTGCCTCGACTGCCCCATTCATCTTGGGCCGATAGGGTGAAGAATTATGATGCTGGATTTTGAACTCTGCGCACAAGTCTTTCATCATTTTGCTGTTCAGGTTGCTGCTGTTATCAGTGATGATCTTGTTGGGAAGACCATAACGGCAAATCAAGTCTTTCTTCACAAATTTGGCGACCACTGAACTGGTTACACTGGAGTAGGAAGCAGCTCCGACCCACTTGGTGAAATAATCGATTGCAACCAGAATGAAACGATGTCCATTTGATGCTTTAGGCTCTATAGGGCCAATGACGTCCATGCCCCACATTGAGAACGGCCAAGATGCAGTCATGACATTTAGAGAGGCAGGTGGCACATGAATATGATCAGCGTAGATTTGGCACTTGTGGCACTTTCGGACGAAGCTGTAGCAGTCACCTTCCATCTGCAACCAGTAATAGCCAGCTCTCAAGATTTTTCTTGCCATGGTGTGCCCACTGGAATGAACCCCGAACGACCCTTCATGGACCTCTTTCATAATTTTTGCTGCCTCTTCCTCTGTCACACACCTCAGGAGGACCATATCATAATTTCTTTTGTAGAGAACTTCACCATTCAAAAAGAAACTCCTCAACAATCTTCTGAGCGTTCTTTTGTCATTCTCTGATGCCCCCAGGGGATATTCTCTATTGATGACGTACTGTTTGATATCATAATACCATGGCTTGCTATCAGGCTCTTCCTCAATTACAGTGCAGTAATGATGTGCCGGGAGACCCCGATGTTGGATTCTGATATGAGTTAGATTTTTGTCGCAATTGATGTTGAACATTGACGACAGAGTTGCCAAAGCATCGGCCAACCGATTTTCACCTCGAGGGATATGCTGGAAAGTAATTTCGTCGAAAGACTCCATCAACTCCTGGACATAATTACAATAAGGGATCAATTTAGGATCTCTGGTCTCCCAATCACCTCTCACCTGATGAATAACCAAAGCCGAATCACCATACACATCGAGTCTTTTAACCTTCCATTCAAGGGCTGCCTGAATCCCCAAGATGCACGCTTCATATTTTGCGATGTTGTTAGTGACATAAAAGCTCAATCTGGCAGTGACCGGAACGAAACGATTATCTGGGGAGATTAGCACAGGCCCAGCTCCGTGCCCCCACACATTGGATGCGCCATCAAATATCATCCTCCACCTCTCCTCTTCTTGAGACTTTCCCTCATCACACAGTGCCATGATGTCTTCATCGGGAAAATCATACTGCATTGATTGGGAGTCTTGAATTGGCTGACATGCTAAGTACTCGGCGAGTGCACTGCCTTTGACCGCTTTCTGCGTGACATACAGGATATCGTACTCTGACAATAACATCTGCCAACGAGCGATCCGTCCGGTGAGTGCTGGCTTTTCAAAAATATACTTGATTGGGTCCATTTTAGATACCAACCAGGTTGTATGACTCAGCATGTACTGCCTTAGACGATGAGCAGCCCATGCTAAGGCACAACAAGTCTTTTCTAGCATTGAATATCTCGTCTCACAGTCAGTGAATTTTTTGCTCAAGTAGTATATGGCATGTTCTTTCTTTCCTGATTCATCATGCTGCCCCAGCACACACCCCATCGAATTGTCCAACACGGTTAGATACAGGATAAGCGGTCTTTCGGACACTGGCGGCATCAGAATTGGTGGGTTTTGAAGGTAATCCTTAATTCTTTCAAAAGCTCTTTGGCAATCATCATTCCACTCTAATCTTTGGTTCTTGCACAACAGCTTAAAGAGAGGCTCGCAAGTGGCGGTCAATTGGGATATGAACCTTGAGATGTAGTTCAGTCTCCCAAGGAAACTACGGACCTCTTTTTCAGTCTTTGGTGCTGGCATTTCAAGGATTGCCTTGACTTTATCTGGATCGACCTCTATCCCTTTCTGACTGACGATAAATCCTAGTAACTTTCCAGATCTCACACCGAAAGTGCATTTTGCTGGGTTTAACCTGAGCTTGAACTTCCGTAGACGTTCGAAGAGTTTTCGCAGATTAACAATGTGCCCCTCATCAGTCTTGGATTTTGCAATCATATCATCTACATACACCTCAATTTCTTTGTGCATCATGTCGTGGAATAATGTCACCATTGCTCTCTGATAAGTCGCACCGGCATTCTTGAGTCCAAAAGGCATCACTTTGTAGCAGAATGTTCCCCAGAGAGTTATGAAGGTGGTTTTCTCCTTATCTTCTGGAGCCATTTTTATCTGATTGTACCCTGAATACCCATCCATAAAGGAGAATAAAGAATGTTGGACTGTACTGTCTACCAGAACATCAATATGAGGCAGAGGGAAGTCATCTTTGGGGCTAGCTCTGTTCAGATCCCTGTAATCGACACACATCCTGACCTTGCCATCCTTTTTCGGAACAGGGACGATATTTGCTACCCATTGTGGATACTTGGCCACTGCTAAAAACCCCGCATCAAACTGCTTTTTTACCTCATCCCTGATCTTCAATGACATCTCAGGTTTCATTCTTCTCAATTTCTGCTTGACCGGTGGACACTCTGGCTTCACGGGCAACCTGTGTTCAACAATATCAGTATCTAACCCTGGCATATCCTTGTACGACCACGCAAAGACATCAGCGTAATCACGCAAGAGTTGGATTAGCCTTTTGCGTTCACTATCTTCCATGGCGGTACCGACCTTAACCTCCCTTTTATCCTCTTCTGTACCCAAGTTGATTATCTCAATCGAATCTCCATGAGGCTGAATGATCTTTTCTTTCTGCTCTATTAGTCTCGTTAATTCTGAAGGAGTTTCCCAGTTATCCTCAACATCCCCTTCAGTTTGGTTAATTGGATGATCAAAGTCATAATAGGAATCATTGGCACTGTTATTTTCAGAGATAATTACTTTTGATCTGCATTCGTAGAAGCAGAAAGTAGAATGAAAAGCGAAACAAACAAAATAAAGCGAAAAGAAAGAAAAGATAAATGAAGAAAAAGAGATTTTATTGATGGAATTCAAAACAAGCGTTTTTATTGATGATGGTGTCATTGAAAATAAAAACATGCATGCCCTAACAAACTATCCTAAGGCCTTGGGCAGAGCCAAAGGATTGCATTACAATTCATTACTTTGGACTAAAAGTGACGGGCAAGTCGACAGCTTCCCAATTCTTGAGTTTTTCTCCAGCAAGGCAACGACAGACTAGACTGGTACCGCCTTCTTCATCCTCTGAACCATTCTCAATAGCAGTGATCTGGTCTGGATCTAGCAACCCTGCACTCTTGAAGCTCTGACTGATGTCACCGATGGGGATCCTCTTTGACCATGGATCCTGGCCTCTCAACTTGGCCAACCATTCACCTCTTCTCTCTTCAGTCAACTTCCTCCTTTCAGCCTCACTTGGGTAATATCCCAACCCGCAACGATCTTTATTTTCTTTCAGCTGGATAGGAGCAAGAATTCCTTGTCCAGCCTTTCCCAAGACGCGTCCCAGCTGGTATCCCTGATCCATCATGATTCTTGCAACCATCTCTTCATCTTTTGACAACTTTATCACAGGCGACGGCTCACCCCCTCCAAACACAGCGTTGGCAATTTCGAGAGACTGGAAGGAAGTCTCCAGGGATTCTTCGGCCGCTTCCACATAACGGAAGGGGGAAGGTGTAACATCCCCAATTTCGCTAATTTAAATTATTTAAATTAGCAAGAGGTCAAGATGATTAATTAAGCATTATTGATTAATTATGATATGGTGAGTTAATTGGGATTTTAAGCAAATAGGAGCACAGGGGTATTTTCGTCTTTTCCACACATTAATGAGTTTCGGCTAAACCATCCTCCACAGAACATAACTATATGCAATATGTGATTATTGTATAAGTATTGTTGGATTGAAATTGACTCAAGAAGAAATTAAGGAAGTTTAAGCCAAAATTGGACATAAGGGCATTATGGTCATTTCGCCCCTTTTTAAGTGAGCTTCAGCTGGACAAAAACATAACATTTCCTCTTCTTCATCATTTGCTGAAATTCAGAAACAAGAGGTTAGAGAGAGAGGAGAGAAACACGAAGAGAGAGGGAGAGAAGGAGAAGGTGAAATTGTGAAACCTTGATGCATGTAGGTAGAAATTACACCATTCTTCTCCATTTTCGATTTCCCTTCTCATGATACTAATATCATTACCTGAATCATCCCCTTCTCCAAATTGCCATTTCTGAAACCTTGATGCATACCAAAGTGAAGCTTTGGGGAGTTAAGTCATTGCATGTCACCATTGAAGCTCCATTAGCAACCCTTGAAGTTCAACAACCATATTAGAGCACATACACTAGCTACATTGAGAATTGGATCAGTTTAGAGAGGATTTCAGTTTCTGGAATTGAGCTCTAGGCCATTGTGTAGCTTGAGTTCGTGATACTTGGTGGTTGGGATGGAAGATACCAACTCAAGGGAGATGCTGCTGGAAACCCGTAAGAACCCTCTTCGGTATTTAACTAATATCTCGCTGTACACAGCTCGGATGAACATGATTCTTGATGATTCAGAAACTAGACACGAAATGCTTCGGATTAGGCACAAGAATGAACCGATTTCATTAAGTATGGTGGAAGGAAAAGGAATTGCAAGTTTCAGTTTTGGATTAGAGACAGTTTTGACCCAGTCACCTTGTTTCGGGTGTATCTCCCAAGTTACTGGGTGCATGCGTGTGATCCTTTGACCATCGGAAAGTAGACGAAATTATCTACAGAATGGGCACTGGTTTGAAGAGTTTTGGCCACGATTTGACCAAGATATGCGTGTTACAAAACGGCCCACTGATTCTGGAAAACGGATGCGAAATTGGAAGTGTTGGTTCCTCAAATTTCGGATCGAATCGCCAAAGTTCGAGAGACGCCAATTCCGTAGTCAAGGAGGAAGTTCAGTAGCTGGATTTGTGATTGGTTGCCGTTCCGAAGTTCAGTTTCGAGAATCGGACGAGTTCGGTGCGAGTACGTGATTACGGGGATTGTTCGAGAGGTTACGGTTCGTGAGGACGTGATTTCTCGCGAGGTCGTCAAATCGGTGAGTTCTATACTCGCTTAGGGACGTTTTGTTGTCGAGTCATGTTATTTCCTGAAACGATATTATGGAAAACCGCTTTGCGAAAACTTAACGAAAATGTTTTTATCGAAAAACCGTAAAACGCATAATTGCTCGAATTGATTGGATTGTTGAATTATGATATATGTTGTTGGACTGTTTAATCGCTTTCGCTGGTCTGGAATAATAACTGTTATGTTAGGGTCTCGATCGGAAAGGAAATGGGAATCGGAATGGAACGGATTTACTCATGAAAAACCTATTTTCTGGAAAACTGATAGAGACGCACGGATCGTGTGCCTACGAGCACGGGTCGTGCGCCTCCATCTGATACGACAGGAACTGGATTTTTAAAACACGCACGGATCGTGCGCTTAGTCGCACGGGTCGTGCGTATCTTCCTGGACAATTTCTACAAACTGTTGAACCACGCACGGGTCGTGCGCCTACACGCACGGGTCGTGTGAGATTTTCTGACCTTCAATTTCAAAGTACCTTTTTATCCATTCCAAATGATTCCAATCCTCTTCTAATCCATTCCCCAAGGTCCCACAACAATGAAAAGGTAACAATGGTAAGAGATTGAGCATGTTCGATAGAAAGTTTGTGTGTTATGAATAAAATAGAAAACGGCTCTTAGAGAACGCGAGAGTGCAAATGTCAAAGAATGATAATAACACACGGTACTTGACTGATATTATACACTGAAATTGACTGATATGGTACACGGTACTTGACTGATATTATACACTGAAATTGACTGATATGGTACACGGTACTTGACTGATATTATACACTGAAATTGACTGATATGGTACACGGTACTTGACTGATATTATACACTGAAATTGACTGATATGGTACACGGTACTTGACTGATATTATACACTGAAATTGACTGATATGGTACATGGTACTTGACTGGAATGACTAACAGCCCATTGCGGGTACACAGACTGAAAATGTATAATAAATACAAGAGGAAAAAGGGTGACGACCCTAAGAGGTTAGCATACTAGGGGAGGGGAAGTCATGAGCCCCAAAACCTAGACTCAAGAATGTTTCCCCTGCTAGAAATAGCGGGATGGGTTCACCAAAAGGTCAAGAGATGCCTATAAAATAGGTAGACTGAGGTGTTATGCTAAAAACATGGAACAAAGATTGCATGCTTCATGTGTCGCTTAGGAGGGCCATGAGCATGAAGGTTACAGGAATTGAATGTATTTCCACGTGGTTGCTTTTTAGGACCACGAGTTCAAAACAAGGCATAATGAACCGCTAGAGTTGTAAGGGGTCTCGATAGGACTCACTGAGATAATGTTTATCTCACCCTTCATATTTGTGGTTTTTACAGAGAAACAGGGGAAAGCAAAGGCGGTAAAGCATGGTTAGCTGGTGTGACTCTTGGAGTCATTGAAGACCTAGTTTAATGTTTTAGACCTTTGTTCCGTTTATTGTTTCTATGTTCCGATTGTATAACTTTCATTGTCAAGTTGTAAAATCGTTTCCGCTACTTTATGTTTTGAGTATTGAACACCAGGATATGTACAAGTCTTAAGTTTTGGAACTTAAGCATTTTCAGAAAGCTTATGAGGTTCAGAGAACCAGATATTATGTATTGTCAAAAGTTTTAGTTGTGTTCAATATTTCAATAACAGGAAGTTACTCTGATGTGTGCCATTTAGTGCACTTCGGTGATTCTATATTTTAGAATTTATTGGGGTGTTACATTATGGTATCAGAGCAGTTCGACCTAGTCGGGCTTAGTTTAGTTTAGGGTTGAGTCGATTCCTTGTTAGTCCTTGTTGTGATTACACTTGTGATGCTAAGAGACATTGAGCCTGATCAACTCAATACTTGGTGTATCATAAGCGGAATTATGGAAGGATGACCAAGACGTAGTCCTCGACCAAGACCGAAGTTCCTTAAAACCCACTTCATCTTAGGGAATACTGGAAAGGAGAAGGTAGTTAAGTCATCAACTCCGAATGCAAAGTTAAAAGGCAGCCGATCAAGGGAAAGAAAGTGCAGTTGTATGATTCCTCAAGATTCTCCAAGTGTTTTGCTGGTAGGAAGCCCAAGAGGTGGATGTCGTCCTAGTGCGACTCAGTGGTAATATTTTAAGAAAAAGGGTCACTCAATCCAGAGTGCCCAAAAAGAGGAAAAGAAAGAGTCAGATCAGCCTACTTCAGCTCGAGAGAGGGTCTACACTGCAGAGGCTCAGAAAGTCAAGGCTACAGACACTCCACCGAGAATGTGGATATTGTCCTAGGTATGAGATGAACGAATGCAAACCATGTGAATGTTGATTGTTTCATCGGACTATCGGTTTCGCCTCCGAGTCAGTGGAGCTACAGCCGACCAATTCTGAAGTTGTTATCTCATTCACTTCAGCCAGTGACTGTTTGTTTCAAGGCGCAGAAGCTTATGTCATGACGTTGTCTGCATCCACTGAGACAGGTCTAGATTTATCTTCTGTGCAAGTTCCTAGTGAATTTCTTGATGTGTTTCCCGATGAAGTTCCTTCATTTCCTCCGGATCGTGAAGTGGAATTCTCTATAGAGTTGGTTCCGGGCACTGGACCTATTTCTATAGCCCCGTATACGATGTCGCCGTTAGAGTTGAGGGAATTGAAAGTTCAACTAGAAGAGCTAATTTCCAAGCGGTTTATCCGGCCGAGTGCCTCACCATGGGGTGCTCCAGTGTTGCTTGTTAAGAAGAAGGACGGAAGTATGAGATTGTGTATTGATTATCGTCAGTTGAATAAAGTGACTGTCAAGAACAAGTACCCTCTACCACGGATTGATGATTTGCTAGATCAGTTGAGGGGAGCTTCTGTATTTTCAAAGATCGATTTGAGGTCTGGCTATCACCAAATTAGGGTTCGAGCTTTGGACGTCCCGAAGACCGCTTTCCGTACGAGGTATGGACACTACGAATTTGTAGTGATGCCCTTCGGTTTGACCAATGCTCCAGCTGTATTCATGGATTATATAAATCGGATTTTTAATCCTTATCTGGATCAGTTTGTTGTAGTGTTCATTGATGATATATTGGTGTTCTCTAAAACGAGTGAGGAGCATGTGCAACATCTCCGAATTGTTCTGAACGTACTCCGAGAGAAGAAGTTGTATGCTAAGCCGTCCAAATGTGATTTTTGGATGCCCGAAGTTAAGTTTCTGGGCCATGTGATATCTAGGACAGGTGTTGCAGTGGATCCCAGTAAGATCGAAGCTGTGGTAGATTGGGAACAGCCGTCTACAGTTACTAAGGTAAGAAATTTCTTGGGATTAGCTGGGTATTATCGGTGATTCATTCAAGGATTTTCCCAGCTGGTTCTTCCACTCACTCGGTTAACTCGCAAGGGTCAGCCGTTTGTTGAGACTCAGACTGTGAAAATTGTTTCACGGAATTGAAGGGTCGTTTGACTTCTGCACCTATCCTGATCCTTCCGGATCCGTCAGTAGGATTCCAAATCTATTGCGACACTTCTGGTAAGGGTTTAGGATGTGTCCTAATGCAGAATCGACAAGTAGTTGCTTATGCCTCCAGGCAGTTGAAGCCGCATGAAGAGAATTACCCAACTCATGATTTAGAGTTGGCGGCGATTGTGTTTGCCCTAAAGATTTGGAGACATTACCTGTATGGGTCTCGTTTCGAAGTCTTTAGTGACCACAAAAGTCTCAAGTATTTGTTTGACCAAAAGGAGTTGAACAACGGGCAGAGGAGATGGGTAGAATTTCTGAAAGATTATGATTTTGAATTGAAGTACCATCCTGGTAGGGCTAATGTTGTGGCCGATGATTTAAGTAGAAAGTCTATCCACACTGCAGAGTTGATGATGCACGAGATGTCTTTGTTGGAATCGTTTAGAGACCTCAACTTGAGAGTTAAGTCAAGAAGGAACAGGTTGGTGTTGAGTCACATTCAGATTTCAAGTTCATTGAGGAATCTGATTCGCTCAGCCCAAGAAGGTGATGTAGAGCTGCAATCGCAGAAGAGATTGCCGAGTTACACCGAAGACGGTGATGGAGTAATTTGTTTTGATGGCAGAATCTGTGTGCCGAATGATGAGGATGTGAAGAGACAAGTTTTAGAGGAGGCACATAAGAATCAGTTCTCGATACATCTTGGTAGATCAGGATGTATTGAGAACTGAAGCAATTGTACTGGTGGCCGGGTATGAAAGTGGATATAGCAGAGTTTGTGTCTCGATGCTTGACTTGTCAAAAGGTTAAGATAGAGCACCGGAAGCCAGGTGGCCAGTTACAACCGTTGAATGTACCTGAATGGAAATGGGAAAGCATATCTATAGATTTTGTCATGGGATTGCCACGGTCCCAAACCGGAAATGATTCTATCTGGGTAGTGGTGGATCGCCTGACCAAGTCGGCTCATTTTATTCCAGTGCGTTCGACTCACAAGGTTGCTAGGTTAGCAGATGGGTATCTCAAGAACATTGTGAAGTTACATGGAATCCCTACAAATATCATCTGTGATCGAGATCCCAAGTTCACATCTCGATTTTGGAGAGCATTGAATATGGCGTTGGGAACAAAAGTGTGTGTTAGCACCGCTTATCATCCTCAGACAGACGGGCAGACTGAGAGGACAATCCAGACGTTAGAGGATATGTTGAGGGCTTGTGTACTCGATAGTGGAGGTAGATGGGAGGATCATCTTCCATTGGTGGAATTTTCCTACAACAACAGTTACCATTCTAGTATCGGGATGGCTCCATATGAAGCATTGTATGGAAGGAAGTGTAGAACACCATTGTGTTGGTGGGATGTAGGTGAGCAGAGATTGTTGGGACCGGATTTGGTCCGTGAGACTGCGAAGAAGATCAGTCAGATAAGAGAAAGGATGAAAGCCGCGCAGAGTCGACAAAAGAGTTACGCGGATAAGAGAAGAAGGCCGTTAGAATTCAAACAAGGAGACCATGTCTTTTTGAGACTTTCTCCAACCATCGGGACCGGTATTGCTTTGCGAGCGAAGAAGCTCAGTCCTCGGTATGTCGGACCCTTCCAGATTATCGAGCGAGTTGGGCCGGTAGCGTATCGCATTGCATTACCTCCAGAATTGTCCAGATTACATGATGTGTTTCATGTATCGCAGTTAAGAAAGTATATCCATGATCCGAATCAACCCTTGAGTTATGAAGCGATTGACATCAGACCGGATTTATCTTATCAGCCTACTCCAATTGGGATCATCGAACGTGGCGAGAAAACGCTCCGGACGAGGTCAATTCCTATTGTCAAGGTGCTTTGGGACGGTGCGTCACCTGACGAAGCGACATGGGAAGTAGAGGAGAGCATGCGGGAGAAATATCCGTATTTGTTCGAGTAAGGTATGTTTTGTCAATTTTGAGGACAAAATTTTAGAAGTTGGGGTGATTGTAACATCCCCAATTTCGCTAATTTAAATTATTTAAATTAGCAAGAGGTCAAGATGATTAATTAAGCATTATTGATTAATTATGATATGGTGAGTTAATTGGGATTTTAAGCAAATAGGAGCACAGGGGTATTTTCGTCTTTTCCACACATTAATGAGTTTCGGCTAAACCATCCTCCACAGAACATAACTATATGCAATATGTGATTATTGTATAAGTATTGTTGGATTGAAATTGACTCAAGAAGAAATTAAGGAAGTTTAAGCCAAAATTGGACATAAGGGCATTATGGTCATTTCGCCCCTTTTTAAGTGAGCTTCAGCTGGACAAAAACATAACATTTCCTCTTCTTCATCATTTGCTGAAATTCAGAAACAAGAGGTTAGAGAGAGAGGAGAGAAACACGAAGAGAGAGGGAGAGAAGGAGAAGGTGAAATTGTGAAACCTTGATGCATGTAGGTAGAAATTACACCATTCTTCTCCATTTTCGATTTCCCTTCTCATGATACTAATATCATTACCTGAATCATCCCCTTCTCCAAATTGCCATTTCTGAAACCTTGATGCATACCAAAGTGAAGCTTTGGGGAGTTAAGTCATTGCATGTCACCATTGAAGCTCCATTAGCAACCCTTGAAGTTCAACAACCATATTAGAGCACATACACTAGCTACATTGAGAATTGGATCAGTTTAGAGAGGATTTCAGTTTCTGGAATTGAGCTCTAGGCCATTGTGTAGCTTGAGTTCGTGATACTTGGTGGTTGGGATGGAAGATACCAACTCAAGGGAGATGCTGCTGGAAACCCGTAAGAACCCTCTTCGGTATTTAACTAATATCTCGCTGTACACAGCTCGGATGAACATGATTCTTGATGATTCAGAAACTAGACACGAAATGCTTCGGATTAGGCACAAGAATGAACCGATTTCATTAAGTATGGTGGAAGGAAAAGGAATTGCAAGTTTCAGTTTTGGATTAGAGACAGTTTTGACCCAGTCACCTTGTTTCGGGTGTATCTCCCAAGTTACTGGGTGCATGCGTGTGATCCTTTGACCATCGGAAAGTAGACGAAATTATCTACAGAATGGGCACTGGTTTGAAGAGTTTTGGCCACGATTTGACCAAGATATGCGTGTTACAAAACGGCCCACTGATTCTGGAAAACGGATGCGAAATTGGAAGTGTTGGTTCCTCAAATTTCGGATCGAATCGCCAAAGTTCGAGAGACGCCAATTCCGTAGTCAAGGAGGAAGTTCAGTAGCTGGATTTGTGATTGGTTGCCGTTCCGAAGTTCAGTTTCGAGAATCGGACGAGTTCGGTGCGAGTACGTGATTACGGGGATTGTTCGAGAGGTTACGGTTCGTGAGGACGTGATTTCTCGCGAGGTCGTCAAATCGGTGAGTTCTATACTCGCTTAGGGACGTTTTGTTGTCGAGTCATGTTATTTCCTGAAACGATATTATGGAAAACCGCTTTGCGAAAACTTAACGAAAATGTTTTTATCGAAAAACCGTAAAACGCATAATTGCTCGAATTGATTGGATTGTTGAATTATGATATATGTTGTTGGACTGTTTAATCGCTTTCGCTGGTCTGGAATAATAACTGTTATGTTAGGGTCTCGATCGGAAAGGAAATGGGAATCGGAATGGAACGGATTTACTCATGAAAAACCTATTTTCTGGAAAACTGATAGAGACGCACGGATCGTGTGCCTACGAGCACGGGTCGTGCGCCTCCATCTGATACGACAGGAACTGGATTTTTAAAACACGCACGGATCGTGCGCTTAGTCGCACGGGTCGTGCGTATCTTCCTGGACAATTTCTACAAACTGTTGAACCACGCACGGGTCGTGCGCCTACACGCACGGGTCGTGTGAGATTTTCTGACCTTCAATTTCAAAGTACCTTTTTATCCATTCCAAATGATTCCAATCCTCTTCTAATCCATTCCCCAAGGTCCCACAACAATGAAAAGGTAACAATGGTAAGAGATTGAGCATGTTCGATAGAAAGTTTGTGTGTTATGAATAAAATAGAAAACGGCTCTTAGAGAACGCGAGAGTGCAAATGTCAAAGAATGATAATAACACACGGTACTTGACTGATATTATACACTGAAATTGACTGATATGGTACACGGTACTTGACTGATATTATACACTGAAATTGACTGATATGGTACACGGTACTTGACTGATATTATACACTGAAATTGACTGATATGGTACACGGTACTTGACTGATATTATACACTGAAATTGACTGATATGGTACACGGTACTTGACTGATATTATACACTGAAATTGACTGATATGGTACATGGTACTTGACTGGAATGACTAACAGCCCATTGCGGGTACACAGACTGAAAATGTATAATAAATACAAGAGGAAAAAGGGTGACGACCCTAAGAGGTTAGCATACTAGGGGAGGGGAAGTCATGAGCCCCAAAACCTAGACTCAAGAATGTTTCCCCTGCTAGAAATAGCGGGATGGGTTCACCAAAAGGTCAAGAGATGCCTATAAAATAGGTAGACTGAGGTGTTATGCTAAAAACATGGAACAAAGATTGCATGCTTCATGTGTCGCTTAGGAGGGCCATGAGCATGAAGGTTACAGGAATTGAATGTATTTCCACGTGGTTGCTTTTTAGGACCACGAGTTCAAAACAAGGCATAATGAACCGCTAGAGTTGTAAGGGGTCTCGATAGGACTCACTGAGATAATGTTTATCTCACCCTTCATATTTGTGGTTTTTACAGAGAAACAGGGGAAAGCAAAGGCGGTAAAGCATGGTTAGCTGGTGTGACTCTTGGAGTCATTGAAGACCTAGTTTAATGTTTTAGACCTTTGTTCCGTTTATTGTTTCTATGTTCCGATTGTATAACTTTCATTGTCAAGTTGTAAAATCGTTTCCGCTACTTTATGTTTTGAGTATTGAACACCAGGATATGTACAAGTCTTAAGTTTTGGAACTTAAGCATTTTCAGAAAGCTTATGAGGTTCAGAGAACCAGATATTATGTATTGTCAAAAGTTTTAGTTGTGTTCAATATTTCAATAACAGGAAGTTACTCTGATGTGTGCCATTTAGTGCACTTCGGTGATTCTATATTTTAGAATTTATTGGGGTGTTACAGAAGGCTTGTTGACTAACATTTCTTCCTCTCCGAACCCTACCACAATTTTATCATCGACCACAAACTTGACTCTCTGATGCAGAGAGGAAGGGATGGCTCCCGCCATATGAATCCATGGCCTTCCAAGCAGACAGCTGTAGGACGAGGAGATGTCCATGATTTGAAAGTTAACACAGAATGTCTCAGGACCTATCTGAATGGGGAACTCCATCTCCCATATTACCTCTTTCTTCGATCCATCAAACGCCCTCACCAATGTCGAGCTAGGTTTCATGAAAGAACAATCCACATCCAACTTGTTTACAGTGGACTTTGGCATCACATTCAGAGAAGAACCATTGTCAATCAGAACACGAGCTAACACGAAATCCCCACATTTAACTGAGATGTGTAGGGCTTGGTTGTGCTTCCTTCCTTCTGGGGGAAGTTCGTCATCAGCAAAAGTCATATGGTTCGCAGCCACGATATTCCCGACTATTTCGTCAAATTGGCCCACGGAAATATTCTGAGCAACATGAGCCCCATTCAGTACTTTCATTAGGGCAGCTCGATGCGCTTCTGAACTTAGCAACAATGACAGCATTGAGATCTTTGATGGGGTCTGATTCATCTGGTCAACCACCTTATAGTCACTTTGCCTTACAATCTTTAGGAACTCATCAGTTTCTTGCTCTGCCACTTTCTTTTTCTGAGCATTCTCCACTTCTTTATCCTTCCCTTTGCGAGCCCTATCTTCAGCTTCTTTGGATGATTCACCCTGAACGAGATTGGGGGTATACATACGGCCACTCCTTGTCATTCCACTTGCCCCCGTTATATTGGTAACGACAGAAGTGTTTGGAGAACTCTCTATTGGAGGCAGAGTACTGTATATCCATGGCACTGCACTGTCCTTCTCATATGGGGAATGGAGCAGGAATTCCAATAACCACTGGATACACTTAACATCTTTTATCATTGTCTGTACCACAGAATCCTCTACTGCATTAGCAGATGGTGTCCCATGTCCCGGTAGGGGGTTTGTAGTTGTGCTTGGACTGTTAGGCTTGAAAGAGATCCAGTTGGCGTCAATCAAATCCTGGACTACATGTTTGAAAGCCTTGCAGTCTTCCACCGTGTGACCGACCCCTCCACTATGAAAGCTACAGGTAGCATCAGCATTGTATCCCCTAGGGAAGGGAGGTTGCATAGGCTTCATGGGGCGGGTATTGACCAAATTCTTTGAGACAAGGTGATTGAACAACTCAGTATAGGTCATTGGAATCGGATCAAAATTAGCACGCCTCTTCTCTTGATAGTTCTGGGCTCTGTAGCCTGAAGTAGTTTGCTGTGGCTGAGCTGGAACAGATAATGGTACTGTTTGCGGTGGAGAACTGAAAGACGAGCTTCTCCCTCCAGTAATAACATTGGTCTCCCCTTCTTTCTTCTTGGGGAAATTGGAAAAGGGCTTCTTTTGTCCACTAGAACTACCAAAACCACCAGCAATCTTTCCGCTACGCAATCCGTGCTCTAATCGTTCCCCAATGACAACCATATCCGAGAAACTGGATGAAATACTCCCCACCAACCTATCATAATATAGCGCTGGAAGAGTCTCCATAAACATGTACACCATCTCCTTTTCAGTCAATGGCGGTTTCACCTGAGCAGCTATGCTCCTCCACTTTTGGGCATATTCTTTGAATGATTCTCTATCTCCTTTACTCATGTGCTGTAATTGAGACCGGTCGGGAGCAAGGTCCATGTTATACTGATATTGTTTCAGAAATGCTTCAGAGAGATCTTTCCAACTGTGAATGTCGGAGGATTGCAGCTGCATATACCAATCTAACGATGCCCCAGTCAGACTGTTCTGAAAATAGTGAATGAGCACCTTGTCATCATGAGCATAAGCGACCATTTTTCTAACATACATCGTCAAATGGCTAGATGGACACCCGGTGCCGCGATATTTATCAAAGTCAAGGGCTCTGAATTTAGGATGAATGACAACATCTGGGACAAGGCACAACTCTCGGGCATCCCTGGCTCTAGTACCCGATCCTTCCACAGCACTTAAATGCTCTTCAAGCAAGTGATACCGATCCCCATGCTGAGTGCTCTCAAACAAATGACCTTGTGGATAGTTCCCCGAACTGTGATAATAACCCCCATACTGAGCAGGGTTTCCCATATGATGGACAGCATTCTGAGGATTCACAACAACTCCCGGAGTAGGAGTAGGTGAACTTCTTGGCAGCACAATACCAGAACTAGGAGTATGAATTTGTGGTCCCATAGCAGCTCCACTAGGTATAGTCATGACAGGTTGACTCGACCCCACAGGAATAGCTTCAGCAACGGACGACATATAACCCATTGGCATCCCCCAAGGATATATCTGTGCATTCAGATGACCCTGTCCGCTCGCCCCTGGAGAATGGGCAAAGTGACTGACCCCTTGTCCATAAGAAGTGTGAGTAGTTGTAACTTCAGCGGACACCAGAGGAGAAACAAAAGTAACAACCCCTTCAGGATTTACAACAGCGGCGGCCCCAGCAGCGGCTCCACCCCTCAGATTCTGTAGCATACTCATTACTTCGACCATCTGTGCTTCTATAGCCCCAACTTTAGTCTTCAAGGCCTGATTTTCCCGAGCCAGTTGCTCAGGGTTAAGAATCTCCACACCCAACTCGTCTTGACTCAGGTGGTCCTCATCCCCGAGATGCTGATTGCTAGCCATCAATCTTGCTTGTAGACGGGTGTAATATCGGTGTTGGCGAACCAGCTTGCCTTTCGTTTCTGTTGGTAGAACGTGTTTATGAGTACAAGTATGAATGCGTGAATGAATGCAATGCATATGCACATGGCCTTATGTTATTTTTGTGTTTAGCGCCAGGAATCGTGAGATAACTCGCTCTTGTCATAAGCAAACATCGAAACATTTTAAGAGCGTGACGAACATTGGGATCAACAAGCGATAGGGCATACTTCCTTCGAGTTTTAAGCCAATCATAAGAAAGAAAGAGAGTACAATACTAATAAGAGTGCAATACAATATCTCTCAAAGAAAAATACAATGCTCTTAGAAAATTACGACATTCTAAAGAAAAATTATAACTTCCTAGAGAACATTCTAAAAAGAAAATTACAATGCAATGAAATCTAGTGGCATATGGTCTTCAACTTCTTTTTCTTTTCTCTTTCTTTGCTTGCAGCAGCGGCTCCTTCAGCCTTTTCCATGAGCTCCTCAGTCAGGGCCTTGCAAAAATTCACAAACTCATACACATGGACTGGGGTATTGAAGGGAAGCATCTCAGCTTCAGCCCTCTTTAGTCTCCTGGGGACATCCCTTACAGCCTGATTAGCTAGCCATGCCAACCTTGAAAATTTACCCCTCCAAAGTCGGATCTCATCTCTTAGCTCTTTAACAATCTCTTGCTCTTCTATCTTTCCAATCAATGCTAGGAAGCGCTGCTCCCAGTACTTGCTCTCCGCTTGCACTTGCCTATAAGACTCCCCTAGGTACCGGAGATTCCTTGTCAGTTCATCAGATCTTTCTTGCTCATATCTCAGCATTTATTGATATTCTCTGAGAACATTCCCAATGGAATTTCTTTCTTGTTCAAGAGTCTTCAGTTGCCCTTTCAACTCCACCACCAAGTGAGGTTCTTGTCTGGGCTCAGTCGCCACAATCTTCCATTCTTTGGCTTCTTCAAGGGCCTTTCTTGTTTTCTGCTTGTACCTTTGGAGTTCATCCCTAGCCCCCTTTAGGTATTTCTGAGCTTCTAGTTTACTCTCCTTTTCCGCTTTGAATGGCTTGACACTCTCCTCAACAGCTATCATCTTGATCTTGTTCTCTTCCTCTAACTTCTCCTTTTGTAGGGTTACTTTCTCCAACCCTGCTTGCAATGCCTTTTTTTCTTCCTCCGCTTTTGCTAAGGCAGATTTAACCTCATTCAACTCCTCAGGGGTAGGAAGGCGAGGCTCTGGCATCTCTTTCTCGACTGGCAGTGCCTCTTGGGAAGGTGGACGAGCACTTTGAATTCTTTCATGCAACCATTGGTAAAAAGTGACATCGCCAACCTTTTTCATGAGCTCATCTCTATCTTTACGGACCACAGTTTCCCATCCCTTTGAGATTTTTCGAAGTAAACCCTTGTTCTTTGGATCTTCTCTGTCAAGGAAAATGGGAGTCAGCATGTCTTCGGTAGGCATATTCCTCATAGGGTACCCAAGCTGTCGGATAATCAAGGAAGGATTATAGTTGATGTAGCCTTGAGTACCCATTAGGGGCACGTTCTGAAAGTCTCCACACTGAAACACAACGGAGGGTCTGTTCTTCCAACATGAAGGAGTGTACCAGCGGACCTTGAGGGCATTAAGACTCCCTAAGGTATGCACCCACTCCTGAGCACTTTTGACCTCTACCTCACAATTCAAGGCATAAGCCAACAGATCTGTAGCTGGATTCTTGTGAGCGATGACGTGGTTAAGGAGCCAAGCATATAGTACATGAAGGGAGCAGGCAATCTTCTTTTTCCCCAACACTCGATGATGCGTAAAGGAGTAGTAAGTGTCTGCGAGTACGGCTGGTACTGGGTTAATTGGATTATCCTTGCTTATGAAGGCTAAGAACACCCCCAATGGCAACCTCATCAATGAACCTTTCAACTTGTGGGAAGAGGACAATCCCAAAGATGGTTAGTGCCAGCAACTGCTTAAAGGGACCCCATCTGTTGGCTTGAGCATGGGACTTCATTAGGTCTTCAAAGTAACTCAGTGGAAACCCCATTATACGGTTCTTTTTCTCTTTTCGAAGCTTTAACTCCCCCACTCCAACTTGCAGTAGCAAAGAGAGTCTCTGATCTGAATATTGATGCCCCTGGCACTGATAAGGCGTCGCCTCTGACTTAAAGCAACCTAAAATTTGCTCATACTCTTCTAAAGTTGGTGAGAGTTGGAATCTGGTCCCATTAGAGAGGCGCACTCTATCAAACTGGCCACATCTGCTTTCTTTACTACTGGAAATCTCGAATTTAGCGTACCCTCGCTTCTTGATCCCATGTTGTCTCGTTTTTCACGCCTACGACAAGATTCCAAATTACCCCAAGATTACCGGCAAACAAATTAGATGCATGAGGAATGCTGCATGAAGTTTTTTTTTTTTTGAATTTTGCTTATGTAATGCATGATGTTATGATGCAAAGTGCTGATGATGAGGATGCTTTTTCATGTTATTTACATAAAGAAAGATATTTACAGGTGGGGGTTTGAAAATTTAGGGCAGTATACCCTATATGCCACCTCATATAGGTATTTATGAAAGAGAAGGAAAAATATATTCTTTTTGATTTTGTTGTTTTTTCGAAAATCGTTGAAGGAAAAGATCTAAACTAGATGTACTAATGCAACACACAATTTTGGAAAAGCCCTTGTGACCTAAGAAGAGGTGAGACCTACGATCTAGGGCAATTTAAAGGGTAATCCTCCCATGTAGCTCTATTCACTCCCTCACAAGGCCACCAGAGCTACAGTCCCTTTCACAAAACTCCCCACAATGCAGCAAACTGCTAGGTGTGAGGCATCATGAAAGAGCACAACTCTGGTTGAAACTTTCGCAAGTAGCCAAACGGACAAAGGTCCTGATGGGCTCTCACTACTCGAATCCACTCTCCTAAGTTTTTGCAGACCTGGGTTATGGTCCCACTCAAAACACATAGTCACGGGGTATAAGTGTAGTGTGTGTCAAGGGCGTCTTCCCTAGCACTACCCCACCTGAAATGAAAACCAGAGCAGTCCAGACAATTGCAAGCAATAACATGTTGTCTACACTAGGGTTCTATACCAAATAAACTAACCTAGGATATCAACAACAAGGGTATTGCTTACCTTAAGAAAGGGAGCCAAGAAGAGGGGACATGATAGAATGGGGAAGAGATGCTTTGGAGAAAAGGAGCAAAGAAGAAGGGAACATGGGGGGTTGGAAGAATGCATGAGCATAAGCAATAAAAGAAAAGGAGTAGAAGGGGAGATAGGGAACAACAAAGAAGACAAATGCATATGCCTACAATCAATGATAAGAAAGAAAGGCAAACAAGGTATTAATCAAATCAACAATACATTAAACCACACATTTTAATTAGTTAGGCTTGACCCTCGTCTTTTAAAAAAAAGGTCCCCAGTGAAGTCGCCAGCTGTTGCACCCCGAAAAATCCGGTTTGGGTTTCTCAATGTACAACGTGGAAAAATTTTGAAGCCGCCACCAATATTTTAATTTTAAGACCAAAACATTGAAAAAAAGTCTTTTGAAAACTAGAGATATAGGTCCGGGGGTCGATTACGTGCGAGGAAGGTGTTAGCACCGCGCACGTCCTTTCTACCGGAAGGGAACCTCTAATTAAATGTGTGGTTTTAACGTTTGATTTGAAAAATACCTAGATTTGCCTATTTATTTCTTGTTTGAGGATGAATGGGAAAACTTAATGAAAATTTTATTTTTGGCGAGAAAAGGGGAAAAAAAAGGGGGGTTTTTAGAAAAAAGTGCTTGACGGGACATGGCCCGCTCCTACGTATCTCCCGGTGCGATGGAGAATTCAAAGCTACGTAGTTCTTGGTGTTTTGGTTTTGAAAGTGTTTGAAAAGGGGAAGAGTTTTCGTAATGATCAAGCAAGCAAAGGCTTTGAGTGATCATTACTAATGACTCTGGATAGTGTTCATGACAATCAAACAAGCCAAGGCTTTGAGTGATAGTCTCTAATAACAATGGGTTTGAAAATGACTTTTTGGTTTGTTTTGTGAAAATGATTGGTTTAGGGTTGCGAAAAGGATTTTTATTTGTTGCGCTTGACGAGAACGCGACTCGCTCCTACGTATCCCAAATGGGAATCAAAGCGACGTAGTTCTAATGAAAATGTTTTTTTTGAAAGGGTTTGGAAGGGGAAAAGCTTTCATAATGATCAAGCAAGCAAAGGCTTTGAGTGATCATTACTAATAACCCTTAATGGCGTTCATGACAATCAAACAAGCCAAGGCTTTGAGTGATAGTCACTAATAACTCGCATTAATTGGAAAAGAGTTTGAAAGATTTTTTTGGAAAAAAGGGTGAAGTTATTATCAATGATTGGTTACAAAGTTCAAGCACATTCAATAATCACGGAATCATGCATATGTTGGCCATTAATTAAGACTAAATATGCCAATATGATAAAAAAGACCCACTTATCGAGGATGCAAGGTAAGGTTCTCAAAGCAAATGTGTGTGTGTGTGTAGGAAGGAGTGTATTTACCATAATGACTCTATGCTACAACATGCATGTAGACTTACGTCTTCATTAGGAGGTCATACACATGGATGGAATGGCATATAATTGAATCAAGACATTTAAAATGCATCAAAAAACAAGCAAGCAATTGATCATAGGCATAGAATGATCTTAATTAAACTAAGGAACATATGAGTAACGATTTCTCAATAACATGAACAAAAGGAGAAATTGCATCAAGGCTAAGGTAAGCCTATCCTTTGCATTCATGAATAAGTGCCCAAAGGCTAATAACACAATCAAAGAGGAGGGAGCATCAGGGTTTTGGGTAACCTATCCCTTGCAATACCCCACGAAACCTAAACCATAAACTTGACTATCTCCTCTTTTATTCATTAAGAAATTAAAAGGAGAAGGTTGAATCATCTAAAACCATCCTCACCACTTAGAATATGATGCACTAGGCATAAGTGGGAATCATATGATTTATCATCAACAATGGACAATAATAAAACTAGAATACAAGAGCAAGTAAATAAACACTAAAGCTAAGTTGAATCACATAGGGCAATCTTCTCACTTTGAGAAAAGTGCACTAGGCACTAGTGAGAATCAACTTGCCTATCATCAACAATGAACAATAAGCAAATTAAAATGCAAAGATTAAATAAACACATCACTAAGTTGAATCACATAGAGCAATCCTCTCACTTTGAGAAAAGTGCACTAGGCACTAGTGAGAATCAACTTGCCTATCATCAACCACTAACAATAAGCAAATAAAAATACAAAGATTAAATAAACACATAACTAAGTTGAATCACATAGAGCAATTCTCTCACTTTGAGAAAAGTGCACTAGGCACTAGTGAGAATCAACTTGCCTATCATCAACCACTAACAATAAGCAAATAAAAATACAAAGATTAAATAAACACATAACTAAGTTGAATCACATAGAGCAATCCTCTCACTTTGAGAAAAGTGCACTAGGCACTAGTGAGAATCAACTTGCCTATCATCAACAATTTACAATAAGCAAATTAAAACAAGACTTAAATAAAAGAACACATAAACAAAGTTGAATCACATAGAGCAATCCTCTCATTTTGAGAAAAGTGCACTAGGCACTAGTGAGAATCAACTTGTCTATCATCAACCACTAACAATAAGCAAATAAAAATACAAAGATTAAATAAACACATCACTAAGTTGAATCACATAGAGCAATCCTCTCACTTTGAGAAAAGTGCACTAGGCACTAGTGAGAATCAACTTGCCTATCATCAACAATTTACAATAATCAAACTAAGACACAAAGGTAAGTGAACACATAAACTAAATTGAGTCCTTTCTAGCAATCTTCACCACTTAGATCAAGGTGCACTAGGCACTAGTGGGAATCATATTGCTAGATCATCAACAAATTAACAATAAGCACATTAAAATAAGACTAGATAAGAGGACACATAAACAAAGTTGAATCACATCTAGCAATCTTCTCACTTGAAGAAAAGTGCACTAGGCACTAGTGAGAATCAACTTGCTAGATCATCAACAAATTATTTGCAAGTGAAATATGTTGAAAATAACATTTAACGCCAAAATCAAATACCAATGCCAAGGTTGCACATCATCAAGCAAAGAGGAACAACAAAATTAGCACAAGCATGGATTCACATTTTATTTTACAAAAAAAACAAGAAATTAACACAAAACAACATGAAACCAATTATTCAAGGGTGAGAGGCACCTTAAACACCCAAGCCTCCCTAAGTGCTTGTCAATAGTGTTTAAGGCTCCTCTCACCAACAACAACAAACTACATTTTAAACAAAATAATGGTGATATGCGAAATGAAGAGTGAAGGGGAAAATGGTTTTAATGCAAAAATGTTGAAGATGAAGCAAAGGTTTTAGAGTATATCTTAGATCCTAGCTAGATTATGCAAGAAATGGAGATCAAGAACACAAATCAACCAAGGACACCAAAAAAGAAACCACACCCCAAAATGAAGATCACTTGATCAAAGTTCTTGAGTTTTAGTGGAGAATGGAAGTAGTATGTGAGAGAAGGATGAAGGGGAGATGGATTGGTGGTGTTTGGATGAAGAAAAATGAAATAAATGGAGGAGAGGGAGAGGGTGAAGGCTACGGCCAAGCTAGGAGGAAGGAGAGGAGAGTGGTGTGCTAATTTTTAGTGTAGGAGAGAATGAGCCAAAAGTTGTGATGTGTGGAAAATGAAAGGGTATTTATAGGATTGGTGAAGAGCTAGGGTTAAAATGGTAATTAAACAATAAAAGGGAATTAATATTCAGCTGAAAATAAAATAAATGAACTTGGGCACCAAGCAAAGGGGTCACTTTGGTCATTGTTCTTGAGAGGTGCTCTAGGATTGAACTTTGATTTTGAATGGAGGGTTGAGATTAATCCTCTCATGGATTAAGGGTATTGAAGAAACACAAAATGAGAGTGAGGGAGAGAGAGAGGGGCGAAAGTGAGGAGGAAAAAAAAAGAAAAGAAAAATGAATTTTCTTATTTTGGAAGAGATATTTTATGTGAGGTAGGGTTAAGGGCATTTTAGGGAAGAATTGTGACCAAAGAGGGAAATTTGTGTTTTCTTAGGAATAGGTTAGTGTAAGTGGGTGAAGTAATTTACCAAAGAGGGCAATGATTACAAAATGGAAGAGTGTGGAAGGGTTTGGAGAGAGAGAGAGAGAGGGGGGCGAAATTTAGAGGATAAGAAGAGAGAAAAAAAAAACTTGTTTTTGGTCTTTTGTCTTATTGAGGACACTTCCTTATTTTGAGTTTGAATTTTGGTCATGGGAATAAAAGTGCACCTATTGGAAATGTGTTACATATTTTTTTTTTGGCACCATAAAATATTCCCTCTAGTCACCCATGACAATAAAAATTGTCACTTAAGAATTGAGGAATATTTAATGGTCCCTTTTTTTATTTTTCTATGCACTAAAAATGGAAAAATACATTTTTAATTATTTTTGACTAGGGCTTTCTTTCTAAAAATTGTACAAAAATTATCCTTGATAGAAGAAAAATGTACTTTTTTTGGATGTGCATTTTTGGCGAGAAAATCATCTTTTTGCAAAAAATGACCAAAATGCCCTTTTTGACCCTAAAACCCTAATTTCCCCAAAAAGTGCATTCTAACCCTAAAAATGATTTCAAAAACTTTGGAATGGTTTCTAGGATCCAAAATGCAATGCATAACTTATTTTATTTATTTACTTTTTGTGTGTGGAAAATTAGGGTTTTGACCTAAGCCGGACATAATTGCAGTATGACAGAGAGAAACATGGAAGAAATAAAGAAAAAGAGAGAGAGAGAGAGAGAGAGAGAGAGAATTAAAACAAAAAGAAAAAGATAGAGAGAGAGGCATAAAACAAAAAAGAGAGAGAGAAATGCATCAGTCAAAGAAAGAGAAAGAGAAAGAGAGAGAGAGTAACAAAAAGAAAAAGAAAAAGAAAAAGAAAAAGAGAGAGAGAGAGAGAGAGAGAGGAAGACATCAGTGAAAGAAAGACAGAGAAAGAGCAAAAGAAAGAAAAAGAAAAAGCTAACACAATTTTGTCTTTTAGTGAGCAAATGACTTTTTTGCCTCAAAAATTGGACACGTGGGAAGCTCATAAAGGCATTAGTTTAGATATTTTGCTAACACTTTCTTTGAATTTATTATTAGTATAGAAGTATAGATTAGTATAGAAATATACATTAGCATAGATAGTATAGATGCCTCTACCTGTGGCTGCCCATCGTCACTCTACTCATCGCCACCCCCCATCGCCTCTACCCGTCGACGCCCCATTTGTCGCTAGCATGCCCAAAAAATTCAAGTTGCAGAAAGTTTAAAAAAACGAATACCTTATTCAAATCGTAAAAATAGATTAAAAAAAAGAAAAAAGAAAATGAGATAAAGATAAGATGAAAGAATATGCAAATGAGAGAGGAAAAAGATACAACTAAAGTGAATCCAGTTACGCTGCAATGACCACGATCGCCGCCCCCATCCCTGCCACCTGACCCTAAAAATTTTAAGTTGCAAAAAGTGAGACAGAAGCACAGCAAAAAAAAAGAAAGAGAAAGAGAGAAATATGCCAAGAGAGAGAGAGAGAGAGAGAGAGAGAGAGAGAGAGAGAGAGATGGACAAAAAAGAAAAAAAAAGAGAGAGAAAATTAAAACAAAAAGAAAAAGATAGAGAGAGAGGTGTAGAGAGAGGTGTAGGATAAAAAAGAAAAAGAGAGAGATAAATGCTTCGAAAAAAAGAAAAGGAAAGAGAAAGAGAAAGAGAAGGAGAGAGAGTGAGAGAGAGGAATAAAAAGAAAAGAGAGAGTGAGAGGAATGCATTAGTGAAAGAAAGAGAAAGAGAAAGAGAAAAAGTAAAAAGCTAAAAGTTGGGACAAATTTGTCTTCTAGTGAGTAAAGACGCTATTTTGGACATTTTGGTAGCACCTTTTTTTTTGTTGCGATATTTTTGGTGCGTAGTTTTCACTGGTTTTGCCGATAACTAATCTACGTCGGGGAACCTGGTTGGCCACGAGTACCCGGCTTTGCCGGCCTGTGTGGTTCTCCCCTCTCAATAGAGTTTTTACCACACCCAATATTCGAACCCGAGACCTTGAGGTAGCACCATCTTTGATTATATTAGTATAATATGATTATACTAGTAAAATATAGAATTATAGAAATATATGTTATATATTGTTGTTATAATTTCATTGCCGTGAGCAATTCCTAGGAATTAGACTTCTACAATCTACCCAAAACACCAAATACTAAAATCTCTATTTATAGCATTTATACTTTTTTGTTTTTGAGTCTCGACGGTTAACAATTACATGTTATTACTATAATTATTTTTGTATTATGACTTTTAATTTCTAACGGGAAACATGACACTTTGTCACTATAATAAATTTTTATATTTTACTTTCATAAATGTTTTTATTTTTTAGTTTTTAGTTAATAAATGAATATTTTTCTTTGGACTCTCAATAACAAAACATTAGTTGTCAAAAAAAACATTAGATGTTGCCAAACATTATATGTTGTCAGAATACAAATGTTTTATATTTTATTTTCATAAATGTATATTTTTTATAAATGATTATTTTACTTGAGTCTCGACGGGAAACAATTACATAGTAATGGTATAACTATTTTTGGGAGAATAATTAATTATTATATCTTCCTTTTGAGTTTCAACGAGCAAACATTTCACAAAAATACTTACAATACTTTTGATTTCTTGCAGGGAAACGTAATACGTTCGATATAATCACTTTTTATATTTTGATTTCATGAATATTTCTATCATTTATAAATGAACATTTTGCTTTTGTGTCTCGACAAAAGAACATTAGATGTTGTCAAAATAGTTATTTTTATATTTTGCTTTTGAGATCCAACAGGAAAACGTTACATGTTGTTGTTAAATTTCTTTACTTTTGATTCCCGATGGCAATACGTTGTCGCAATACAGATACTTTAATATTTTATTTCCAAAAATGTGTTTAACTTTTATAAATGATTATTTTACTTTTGAGTCTCAACGCAGAAAAAAATTAGTCAAAACAATTTAAAAGATTAACCTTTTGCAATAATTATTAAAGATATCTTCTTAACTTTTTAATTATGGATATTAGAACTTTTTGCTTTATACTTTTATACCAAAAAAGTAACTATTAATTATTCAATAAATTACCAAAAATATCGGTACCCACACAGCACCATCTGTGCGGATGCACGGGCATACCACTAGTTGAAAGAAGAAATCTATATGGAGCAATCCGTCAAAGAATGATCTTTTTTATTTGGATTATTTCTGGCATGTCTCAGTATTTTTAACAAAAAACTAATATCTGTCGGTGATTATAAACAAATATTTTCTTAATTTTTTTAAAAAAAGGGTATAAATCCTCTTAGACGGAACCAGGCTCGACATTCAAACTCCTGGGATAACGTAACATAACAGAAAGATTCATGGCTTTGTGCCGAATTCAGTTCAACCTCAATCTTCCTTTTCCGTCCGATGTGCCGCGTTTTTCTCCTACATGTCACTCTCACTTTTCGCTCTCCTTCGCTTCTATTAAATCTCACTTCAAAACCACAAAGGCAATTAAATATTTCTCATTAGTTATATTAACTACTCTTCTTTTTATCTTTTTCCCTTTTTTGTTTTTAATTATTTTTTTGTTTTTATCGATTTCATTTAGTATATATATGCATGCAATGCAATTGGTTCATTGTATCTTTTTCCCATTCAGATCCCTTTTTCCAGTGTTCCGAGGCGCACTTGTGGAGTTGTGAGCTCTCATATGACAATGGAGGAGAAACCTCTCTCTGATAAGCGAATGCTCGTTAGTTTTCTTTTCTTCTTCTGATTTTGCATTCTAGGTGTTTGTCTTTTGGTCCCTGAGAAATCAAAATTGAGGCAAATAAAAAAATATCTTTTTTATTTATTTATTTGGTGATTTATCTGAGCTGCATGCATTTTATCTGTTTATTGCATTTTGGTTGATGCATATTTAAAAAAAGATTTTTTTTTCCCCATTCTGGTTTTGGCTTCTGGGTTTATGGGTCTTTTGTTATCGTCCCAGAGAAACCAAAATGGAGGAAACTAATTTTTTTAATTTATTTGGTGATTGATCATGTACTGTTAGCTGTGCCAGTCTCTCTCCTCGTGCATTTTCTTAAAAATTAGAATTATTTAAGGGCCGAGATTGTAAGTTAAGTTAATCTAGTGGTTCAGATTTATGTCACCACATTGACTGCACAGTTTTACTCCACAGGATCCCCGGTTGTTTTATCTGAGTTGGCTAGATTTTATCTGTTTATTGCATTTTTGCTGATTGATATTTTTGTAACAAAAAAATATTTTTCTTTTTTTTTTGGTATGGACCATTGCTGGCCACCCACTGAGTGTTCCAACGCTAACAACGAAAGACTAATCTCCGTTCGTGCTTAAGATCAAATTTCGCACAGGCCAACACCGAGTTTGTCCACTGTGGGAATCGAACCCGGGAGCACCGGGTCCACCCCCGTGTCCAAAAAATATTTTTCTTTTTGGTTTGGCTTCTGGGTTTATGGGGTTTTGGTCTTTTGGTTACTGAGATTAGAAAATGTAAGGAAAGGAGTTACAAATTTTGTTCTTGGTGATTTATGATTTATCTGTTTGCAACTTAATTGGTTGATTTTTTAACAAAAAGAAAATACTTTTCTCTTTGTTTTTGGCTTCTGGGTTTATGGGGTTTTGGTCTTTTGGCTCATGAGAAAAGAAAATGAAAGGAAAGGAGTTAAACATTTTGTTCTTGGTGCTTTATGATTTATCTGTATGCAACTTGATTGGTTGGTTTTTATAACAAAAAGAAAATATATTTCTTTATGGTTTTGGCTTCTGGGTTTATGGATTTTTTTTGTCTTTTGGCTCCTGCGAAAAGAAAATGAAAGGAAAGAAGTTAAAAGTTTTGTTCTTGGTGATTTATGATTTATCTCTTGCAACTTAATTGGTTGATTAATCTATTATAGAGTATTTTTTATTTTATTTATGCTTTTGGTTTCTGGCATTATGGATTTTTGGTCTGTTTTGCTCGCGAGAAAAAATGGAGGGAAAGGATGATTTTTTTTCCTTTGTTGATGATTTATTTGTCATTGCTTAGTTGGTTGATTAATCTGTTAATTGAAATCTTTTAATTCCTTTTCTTGTGTTAGCTCTGTTTGGTTCCTGAAAAATAATGGAAAGAAAGGAGGCTAGAGTTTATACTTTAGTGATTTTATCATTTTATCTGTGGTTTCTTGTATTGGCTGATTATTACGATTTACATTACACTGTTTGTTGGGTTTTTGCAGGTCTATGTGCCTCCGCATCCATTGATCAAGCATTGGGTTTCGGTTCTGAGGAACAAAGAAACTCCTTGTCCCATCTTTAGTGAGTGCCAAAATTTTTATTTCTAAGCAGTACTATCATTCTGTTCTGATTTTATTCAATGTAATCAACATAGGAGCAACTGCATCAGTTTTATCAAATTTAATAGTTACCTTATTGTTTAATGCTTACCAAGTTTGTAAATTGCAACTATATTCATGACTGGGTTGTGATAATTGTTATTGCTGAAATTCACAGTAAAATATGACTGATGCAGCTGCAATTGTGGTTGTGATGCAGTTGCAGAGACTTTAGAAAACCTTAAAATCACGGCCACAATCACAGTCACAAACCGATTTTTAAAACCATTGTAGGGTAGCTACTTCATTCTTAACAGACACACACTCGATTTTTAAAACCTTGATGCTTATACATATTGTAGGGTAGCTTCTTCATTCTTAACAGACACACACTACTAATGGTAGTGTTATTATTATACTGTCATTTGATCTTTGAATTTGACAAAGTTTTATTTTTGGCAAACTGTTGCTTCAATTGGAGCAACTCATTTCATTATTTGTTAATTGTTACTGATAGTGTGCAAAGTTTGCATGCCTTATCACTACCAATGGTGAAAATTTTCATTATTCAAGCTTATGGTGAAAAATCTTATCTTTTACTACTTTTAATCAGCACAAAAGAATGTCATGCCATTGATTATGGACTATGGTGATAGGATCCTTAAACTAGCCTGCTTAAGATGAATAACTTTTGTTTTTTGCCATAAGAAATTGACTCCTGAGCAGGATACACCATAGCATTAGTTTTGCATTTATTGGAAAGTTTAACTTAGTTTCACAAATGTCCCTCATTCTTCCTTTCCTTTTTTCTTAACCCATTATTTAACTAACTTTAGTCAGATTTGGCTTGATATCACTCGATTAATTGTTTGAAGGTTGGTTTGACACTTTGGGTTTCTAATGCTGTAGAAAATGCAATGGCTGAGTTGGGAAGGCTACTAATGTACGAAGCCTCACGGGATTGGTTGGTTAGTTCCTTGTTCAAACTACACTATGATTAATGGAGTTTTTCACTTACATTTTTTTATATTTCTTTTAATAATTATTTAAATAATTTAATTCTAAATCCTTACGAATTATAGCTATGGTTTTTCATCCGTATGGGGAAAGGGAAAAGGGAATAGGTAATTGTCGACAAGGTGTCAATAGAGCATTAAATCTCTATTTGATACCTGTTTCCACATTTCAACTGTTACAAATTTTATTTTATGTTATGTATTAATCATCTTTTGTAATTGGCCAAACTTTGTTTTTTCTATCGACATATATCAAAGTTGTTCTTGAGGTGTGTGAATTGTCAACTTTGTTTTAAGACTTCTCTAGTTGTATTGCTCTCTCCCTTTCTTAAAGATTGCATAATCAGTTTGTAGGCTAGGGTTATGATGTTTTTGCAATGAAAAATATGCATATAATGGATAATTGAAGACTCAAATGGGAGAGGTTTGTGAGGGAATTAATGGCTTAGATGCCATGTGTCTTAATGGTCAACTCAGTGTTGTTAAATAGTGGAGATTACGGCAAAATAGCGTAGCAGAAATTGGGTCTTCCGCAATGAAAAGTGCGATGTGCTATGCGCTATGCAGGTTGATATATGAGGAATAGTGGCCGCTTTCTTTGAAACGGTGATAGCGGCAAGTTGGTTTGTCTTTCAACATGGGGGAAAACGTTCATATCGTATGACACAATTTTAAAATTTCTCTTTAATTTTTATTTATAAAATCTAGTACTTAATAGGAGAAATTAAACTTTGTTGTTTATTCAACCTGTTGTCACTCACAAGTGATTCAAAACTCTAAGGCAACCTGATTCTCAAACTTAACACTTGCTTGATGCTGGTTTATGCTGCACAACACTCTCCCCATATTTTACATACAAGAGTCTGTAGCATTTTACTCATTAGAGTTTGTGGCAGTCTGTAAAAATTTTTGTTGAAAGATTTGATGTTGTTTCTTCTTTCTCTTTAATAATTTTGTCCTTCTATCATCCTCACATTCATGTCATGGATTTATCTTTTTTCTCTTATTTGCTTTTTTTTTCTTTGTTTTTCAGCCCACTTTGTCTGGAGAGATTCAGTCACCATTGGGTCTTGCCTCGGTGGAGTTCATTGATCCAAGGGAGCCTGTGGCTGTTAGTACCGTATTGCTTTAAGTGTTTTTATTTAAACTTAAATATTTTCAGTTCTTTAGCATGAGGGTTACATGCTCCCACTGTACATATAATGATTGATATTTTTTTAACTTAAACTAAATTCTGAAGCATTTTCGGAGATATAATTCTTTAGCTAAAACCAAGATGATGTTTTTTTGTTATTCCTTCAAAGCCTATTAATATTAGTCGTTGTTGCCCAAACTTCCTTTTATTGTCTTGTTGATGTGGTTGGATAGTGCCTTTTTGCAAGATATTGCCTGAATCTTCTACCAGCTTTTCAGGTAATTCCGATCTTGAGAGCTGGACTTGCTCTTGCTGAACATGCATCATCCGTCTTGCCTGCAACAAAAACATATCATCTCGGTAACGATTCTTGTACTTGTTGTTAATGAGCTTTATTGTTGCTTATATTTTAATTTGTAAATAAATAGAAGCCTAGGTATCTGAGTAACATCCAACAGACATAATTTATGGGAAAAACAAGTCTGGTTTGGGATATTTGTTTATTATTTGTTTTGTTGTTCATTATAAGAAGATAATGACTTGTGTTGTTGCGTGAAGAACTGTAGATCATAAGTTCTGGGCATGCACTTCTTTAAAAATAGTGGTTTATTTCTTAAAATTAAAAAATAATTATTTATTTTTCCTTTGAATAGGAATGAGCAGAGATGAGGAAACTCTGCAGCCATCTGTATACTTAAACAAGTAAGAAACTAGTGCACCTTTGCTTCTCTTGCTTTTGGCTTGTTCTATTGAATGCTAGAGCACCTTTTGCTATTTCTACATGATTTTCAGGTTACCTGACAAATTTTCAGAAGGATCTAAAGTATTTCTGGTTGATCCTATGCTGGCAACAGGTATTTGTAGTCTACAAATTTTGGAGCTTTTACTCTTGCACATCCATAAACAATGACCCTTGTATCCTATTTCTTTATCTGAAAATGAATTTCCTTATTATTCATTTGAACAATAATTCATAGAATATGGTCTTCAGAAAAGCATTCACAGAATAGATGTGCAAATATGGGTGCTTCGTGGCAACAGAATTCGTATTTATCTTGTCCGCTATCGTTATTTCAGATGTTTGACAACTCAATGTTAGGATTTTGTATTTCATATTGAACTGAGCTGTGTCAGCTGTCAACCTCTTCATGGTTGCAGCATATTTGGCTTTAGAAGTCTCTTTCTATAAAATATAATAAAACAATTGGATAGCATGCAAGTAGAAATGTAGATGATATTTATCTCGTCCAGGGATGGTTTTTGTTGATTTAATTTTTTTACAAACTTCGACTAAATAAATTTTGCCTTAAGTTTCAATCAATTTGAGATTAATAATGGCTCGTAATGAGATGGTTAGTGGATTGGTTAAAATTTTTTGGACACCCTAATATAATCTATGATATCTATGCATCAATTATGTCCATATACTGGAAGCTTGTCCTGCCTTGAAGTGATCTTATTCTCTAACTTCTGTTTTCTAATGTTATTTTTGTTAGTATGATTTTGTATATTTTTTTTGTGTGAATTGCAGGTGGTACTATAGTGGCAGCCCTGAATATCTTAAAGGAACGTGGACTTAGCAACAAGCAGATTAGAGTGGTATGAAATAATCTGTGTTTAATTATTACCTGAATTCTTGTAAATTTAAGCCAAACATATATCTATTTGTGTATTTAATTGGTAAAGTATAGCCATCTACATGTACATTGCTTATGATTTGCTGTTTGTAAAAGTTCCATTTTTTTTAGAACAAAAAATTCCAATATTTTGTAGCTGAAACAAGTAATAGTTGCTCATGCATACATGTGCAACCTGCAATATAATCTGAGATATATTCTTGCCTGAATTGTCTAGAATTGTCTGCAAGGAACTAATATGATTGAGAATTTTCAAAGATTGTTTTGAAATTTTGATAGTTTCAGTGATTAAGTTAACAGCACCTTATAATTTCAGAGACTAAAAATTATTGATTCACTCTATATTCTTTGATTAATTGGCTAATTAATTTTTTTAGTTGTTTAATTGGCTAATTAATTGATTCATGACAATGCAGATATCTGCTTGCTCTTGCCCTCCTGCTCTTCAAAAGCTAAGCGAGCAGTTCCCTGGGTAGGCACATAAATCTTTTCACTTTCATTCATACATTAGTTTCTTTCAGACAATAATTTTCTAATGATAACATTTTGCAGGCTTCATGTGTATACTGGAATAATTGATCCTGTACTTAATGAGAAAGGGTTGGTGTCTTACATTATAGCTTAATTAATTTAATTATTTATTGGTAATAGCTGATCCATATAGAATTGTCACATTATTGATGTGTTTTCTTTCCCTTTTGTAGGTGGATTATTCCTGGTCTTGGAGATGCTGGGGATCGCAGCTATGGTACAATATGATTGATAATATTCATTATTGATTGGCTGCTGTATCAATTCTGAGGCCTTAAACTTATCTTTATTTTTCGGATTGAGACTTAGCTTCCCATGTAGTTTAATAATTGGCCTTCTTTAGAGTTTTGGATTATTATTATTAGTTATTTTTAATTGAAATACATGTGTTAGACTTAGAAACTCCTAATGGGAACATCGTTTAGTAACTAAATTTTGGGTAATAATAATACAGTATCCAATCCAAGATTTTTGTTGTCTCGGTTTTGCATATCCAATCTATCGATCAAAATGATTGGAATATTTTTTTTACTAACCAAATAATACAGTTAGATATGTTTTGGAAAATAATTCAGAACTGTTTTGGAAATTTTCATGTGTTCTTGAAAATAATTCAGAACTTTTTGCAAAATTTCATGTGTTCTGGAAATTATGGCCCGTTTGATTTTTTTGGGTTTTGAGTACGACATGGCCCGTTTGCTTTGCAAACCATTTTTGTTTTCATTTTTTTCTTATTTTCTGAAAATCCTTTTTATTATCAAAATATCAAGATATAGGAAATGTGTTTGTTTTAAGGACTAAACTGTTTTTTTGGTAAAAAAAGGGTCTTTTAAAATAGTTTTTTTAAGAACTAAACTTAAAAATAGTACCATACATCATGTAGGTACTCTTCTCCAATTAAAATAGTTAGTATAACGTTTGGATAGAACTTATTTTGAGCTTATGAAAGATAAATTTTTATGATAATTCATAAGTTCTCATTAACAAAAGTTATATCTCCATAAGTTGCTTTTTCATAAACTATCTTGACAAGTTTATGAATAATACATAAAAGCTTATTTATTTCATAAGCTCAAAATAAACTAGGGTTTTTCTTTTTGTACCCCCATCACATCTCATATACTCGAAAAAATCTCTGCCCAAATAACAAAGCGGATTTACCTCAAATGGGGGTACCTAATAGGTAAATCCAACTTTTAAAAATAACAAAGTGGATTTACCTCAGATGGGCATACATCCGCTTTGTTATTTTTCAAATCGGATTTACCTAGTGGGTAGATAAATCCGATTTCCCTAAAACAAGGAATTCGGATTTACCCCACCTAAGGTAAATCCGATTTTGTTATTAAAAATAATTTTTTTTTATTTAAATTTTTTAAAAAAGTTATAAAAATGCTACTAAAAATCCGTTAAAGAGTCAAAACTAATCCAAAAATTATCAAAACGCCACTTAAAATCTAATAAAACCAAAATAAGTTTATGCAATTTTTTTTAGATATTTTGGAAATTATGAAAAATTAAAAAAATTAATAAAAAATAGTAAATGATGGAATTTGGGATTCTGAAGTCCCCTATCCTGAAAGAAGTTTCTTCTTGAGGAGTCTTGATCGTTGATTTTTTTCGGATTTAATGGCTGTGGTTTCATTACAATTTGAGCAGATTGCCCGAGAACCGATTTTTTAGCCTAAATTATTCCCTCGACGTACAACATCGTCACGTGTTAACGAACTACACACTAAACAGAACTAAAAGACGGTCGAAATTCGTATCTAATTTTTTAACTGATTTATTTATTTATTAATTAGGTAAATCCGGATTTATTTATTTATTTATTAATTAGGTTAACAAAGCGGATTTACCCCCACATAAGGTAAATCTGCTTTTGTTATTTAAAAGCGGATATACCCCCATATAAGGTAAATCCGCTTTTAAAAATAACAAAAGTAAATCCGATTTTGTTATTTTTAAAAGCGGATTTACCCCATCTTAAATAAATCCGCTTTTAAATTTTTAAAATTTTCAGTGGAAATCGGATTTACCTCACAGATACATAAATCCGATTTGGAAATCGGATTTACCTCACAGATACATAAATCCGATTTCCAAAAAAAAAACTGAAATCAGGATACGTTCAGGTTTTTTAAATTTTGTGAAGGGCAATTGCGTCTTTTTGCATGGTCGATGGGGGTAGATTGTTATGTGATGGGGGTACAAAAAAACCCAATAAACTATATCCAAAGAGGCCCTATATCATATTACGGTAGACTTTTGTAGGCCCATGCTTTTCCTACATCCCCTCCTACTCACCACACACCCCCCCTAACTTCAAATATTCCAAAAATACCCTTAAGTAGAGGACGTGTTTACGTATGATTCGGTTGGGGCAACCGAATATATTCGGCTAAGGCCAACCAAATATGTTCGGCTAAGGACAACCGAACGTTATAAAAAATAACAAGGGGGGTGTTGTTCCGCTTTGTTCGTTCGTGGAAGGGGAACCGAAAATGTTCGGCTGACATCAACCGAACACACCTGATACTGCACAGACAGACTGAAAACCAGAAATTTTTGTTTAAGTTTCAAATTTCAAATGCAGACTAATATTACTAACTCAAATTGGTATTGATTTAGAAAAGTACATAACATATAGAAGTCAAATTTTCAAGTCAAATTAGAAAACAACAATTAATCAACTAATTACTATCTTTACATAAATCTACAGAAGCCGGTGTTTGGGTCTCAAAGACCAAAGCCTTCCACTTTTACATACGACCCGTAAACAGCGTGCCCCAACCCTTTGCTACGGGTCTCCTGTTAACATTCCAAAGTGCATCTGGAGGGGGCATTGGACTTCCATTTTTCAAAAAAACCTTACAAAGACAAAAACAACATAATGTTAACTAATGTTTGACAAATTAAAATTGAATTCTAAATAAAAATCGATATACCTGTACAAAGTGTTTATCCGTTAAGCATATGTTGAACTGACGGGCAGTTTTGAATGGGGCATTATGAAATGGGAAAATGGTGAAATACCCGTTAACAGACCATCAAGTCAGTACGACCTGGTATTGTTAGCGATTAGATACCCTATGTCTGGTATAGTCATCCAATTCTCTTCGAGACCCTTGTTTGTCTGCATCAACAACTTCATCAAAAATGTGACTTTTCCCATACCACCATATACGCAAATGTAGAAGTCAATGTATTTCTTGATCTCCTCCAAAAGATCATTTCTCACAGAAAGTCAAGCATCCTCACCCGTCCAAGTAATGCTGCAATACACCAAAATCCATAGTTTCCATCACCCTTAACATTAACAATATTGTCAACATAAGGATGAATGATCGATGGCAAGCCCTTTATGAATTCATAATAAGCTTCCGTATGAGTAACAATAGGAGCTGGTGTAAGAGTAACAGATGATGTAGGAGTTGGGTCTTTAGTAACAGTAGGATGAGGAGCTGGTGTGGGTGTTTGCCTCTTAGGTAGAGGTGGAGTAGGTGTAGTAGTTGAACTGTCAGCTTGAGTTCGCTTTTTGCTTAGTGATGGAGTAGGTGCCGGACACTCTGAGTTTGGTATAGGTGGAGTGCCAGTAGAACTCTTACTATGGGTAGGAGTAGGACGTTTTCGAGACTGAGCAAAAGATGAGGTATCTTCTTGGGAGTCTAATTTGTCATCCACGTGTTCCCAATATGACTTTGCTCGTTTTGTAGAGAATGCATGACTCGTTTTCTTGGCTTTTTTAGGTGCTCCCTTTGTGATGATCTTTTCTGGAGGTGGACACATGGAAGTAGTGTCTGGGAAGGCCAACTCACATGCTTTTGCCTTTAACATAATTTTACCGGCATGATCAGAGGCATCAAATCTTCGCTGTATAGCTCCAAATTCCATAGTTAGATTGAACTCATCATTTGGCAAATCATCTTCACAAGGTACTTTGAAATTTAATCTTAGCCAATGTTTATGAATCAGACGCAACGGTATTGGGGAGCAGTCCATCATACATCTACAAAATAAGTATATTTTTTTAGTGACAATTCAATTTACAAATTGAATAAATGATATGAGAACAATTGGAATACATACCTATTGAGTTCACATGCACATGGTAGTCCGTGTGTGGTTCTAATCAAACAGCCACATAATGATGCATCAATACCAAGGGCTCCACTCCGCTGCAACTCATTTGCAATATGATCTATAGCGTTGGAAGAAACTACACCCCTTAGTTCTTCAAAGATCTTCTTTAAGTGAGAAATTTTTGGCCTACTTATACTATGCTCTCATTAAACTGAATCCTAAGCATGGTACAAATTGAATCCCAAGACTTACACAAATTTCCCCTGCTGTCATGCAATATTTTCTTCAACTGAGAGTGTGCAGCCTCAACTCTGTTAGTGGTAGTGTTGCCAAGGTGCATATACCGATTGATCCACGCATCAATAAAAACCTCTTTGTATGGGACTAACCATTGCTTGTTGACATAATCTATGAAGCTGGGATAGGGTGCTGACATCAGATACAAAAGTGCCAATTCCATGTCATACTCATCAATAGATTTCGCACGGACAACTCTAAGAAATGCCTTCATCACATCCTCAACTATAGGCGTGTCTTTGATGATCAACCTAGCTTTGGCCCTCACATTCTTTTTAATGTGAAATTGACACAAAAAATTTGTAGATGATGGAAATACAGCTGACAGAGCATTAATTAGACCTTCCTCGTTATCAGTAAGTATAACCTGTGGCAATTCATCCTGTCTCCTAAATAAACCCTTTAATTTCTCACAAACCCATGCATAGTTATCCAACCTATCAAAATTCACATAAGCAAATGCAACCGAAAAAGTCTTCTCGCTACCTATACATGTTGGTCTTATAGGTGGAATCAATCAGCAATACAATTGGGAATGTGTTGACAAGCTCAATAGAATCTGGATATGCCCAAAAGATGTCTTTGACAACATTAGTGCCCTCTGCAACTCGAGACCAGTAAACATATTGATCACGCTCCAGCAACTTCATCAAATGTTGGAGCTCAGTCCTACCCTCACGCATACTCGATCGTTGCCTTGAACGACCGTTGTATATTTGCTTTACAGTGGTACGACTATCTTTAGGCTTCATGGTATTGATTTCATTAAGTATGAGATTAGGCGCAATATGATTCTTAGTCATTCTATCCACCACTTCCTTCTCTTCCTCAGTTAATCTACCACTCTATGGATGACCTTCATCATAAGATATGACTGCATGGTTATGTGTTACACACATAACCCTCAATATCCATCCTCCAAGCTTCTTGATAAATTTCCTTTCAATCTAAACTAACACCAACATTTCTTAGTGTTTGTTCCCTCAACTACACTATTCCTATAATTTCCACCTTTTTCACAAATCAACGTGCAAAATTCTTTACCTGATCGCTTTCCGGTGTCGGATATAGATATCACAATCACCATCCCAAGAGACCTGCCGACACTACGTACCCATGTCAACAACTCTTCACAGTTTGAAAACAACTGAAAATGGAAAACGCAAATGTCATTGTCTTCCTTAGGCAAATTAAACATATTGAAAAGAATGAATGTTCCGTACCTTATCCGTTGTGAACGAACTCGTAAATTCTAGTACCATCAACGCATCATTTCCTTCGATTTATTTGATGCTGTAATAAAAACGTTCGGTTGATTACCAACAAACAGCTAAGTTACTGGAGTTACTGGTTTTCGTGTGTTCGGTTGGCCTTATCCGAACACGTTCGGTTGGCCATATCCGAACACGTTCGGCTGCCTATAACCGAACGTGTTCGGATCTCCCTTACCGAGTGGCTAATTGAAAATAACACCCCCATTGCATTTATAACGTTCAGTTGAGCCTAACCGAATCCATTCGGTTGAGGTCAACGAACCGAGCGTGATTTCAGAAAGAAAAAAAACCCAAATGCAGCAACTAAATGAGATTAAAACGAAAAATGTTTGGTAGGGATAATACCTTATGATGTTTGTCAATGTTGACAAGATGATTAGAAGGGTAATGATGTAGGAATGGTGGATAGGGTGTGGAGTGGAGAGATGGGAGGTTTGAGGGGAGGGTGTAGGAGATGGAGGAGAAGAAGAGGGATTTTTTGATATGGTTGATTTTTTTTGAGTGGTAAGGTTAAGTTCGTAATTTCATAGGTTTAAGGAGTGATTGCCGATTTGTATTAAGCTAAATTAAAAAGATCGCCACCCAACAATTATGCCTCAACGCCTACCCAATTACCGCTACCACCTAATGGTGTCCTTGGATATGCTCTTGATTATAGCCATATGCATAACACTAATTTCACGAAACAGTAGAATTTTTTCTCTTTATGTAGATTAAAAAATTGATTCCTTTTATGGGATTATAAATGGACGAGAAAAAGGTAAGAAAGATGCATATTGTTGAGAGATGAATGGGTTTCAAAGCTTTTGATCCATGTCCCTAAGGATAAGGATATGCATGGCACATAAACCATGCCATATTGCACCACACCATTTACAAAATGTAATTCCACGGACCGGTTTGTACAAATTTGTTCATGTTTGTAAACCGAATCAAAATTGGATCAAAATTGGTTCATAACCGGTTTAGACTATAAACTAGCTTTACCCTTGGAAACTAGTTTAGATTTATCTCTTCGCTTAACCCTTAGCGGAGGTGACCACAGTACACACCTTCCCACTAATGAACCTAGTGTAAGAGGTCTTAATGCGAAACTGATAGACTACACTAAGCTAATCACTAGATCTAGGGTTGCAAGAGAAGGAAAAACATAAAACAACTTCTGATATTTCATATCCCCCAAAGCAGGCAGCAAATACACTTAAATACTTAGGGTTTTTCAAAGGCTAATGGATCAGACATAATTGGGCCACAGGCCACTTAAGGCAAACATAAACTAAATAAAAACAGCATAAAGTTCATTACTAATTTCACCCCCAGAATTATTGAACAAAGCGTTTCAACCATCCAGGTTTTTGGGCCAAACGAATGGGCCTGCTGGTTGCCACCCCCAAATTACTAACATTACTCCCGGATTCCATGAGAACTGGGAGTAATGTTAGTAATTTGGGGGTGGCAACCAGCAGGCCCATTCGTTTGGCCCAAAAACTTGGATGGTTGAAAGGCTTTGTTCAATAATTCTGGGGGTGAAATTAGTAATGAACCTTATGCTGCTTTTTGAGTATCTTCCGGTGCAACCCGAATCTGGTGATAACCTGGGGGTAGATCTATGTTGGTGAATATTTTAGCCGAGCCAAGTTCATCAATAAGCTCATCGATAGTGGGGATTAGAAATCTGTCATTAACAGTGATTGCATTTAGTGCTCTGTAGTCAACACAGAACCTCCAAGTCCCATCTTTCTTCTTAACCAACAAAACCGGGGAGGAGTAAGGACTATTGCTAGGGACAATAGTGCCTTCTTGTAACATGTCATGAATTAGAGAGGTCATAGCTTCTTTTTGTGAGTGAGGGTAACGATAGGGTTTGACATTGATGGGAGGTGTGTTTGGGAGTAGTGGAATGTGGGGTCATGAGGTCTGGGGGGTGGTAGGCCATGTGGTTCTTGAAAAACAGTTGGGTAGTTTTGGAGTATAGAGTCAATCTCAGGTGATAAGGTATGGGCTATTGAGTCAATGAGGTTGTTGGTGGTTTTGTGGGGGTTCAAGGCTCTGTCATTGGGCTCAAAGCTTAGGAGGTGAAGTGAGGCAATTGAGTCTGTATGTAGTAGGTGGCAAAGTTGGTGATAGGTAGTTGGGGCTGGGCTGGATTTAGGTTCTCACTTTAGTGTGATGGGCTCATTATTGTGTTGGAAGGTGAGTGATGGTATAGAGAAATCTGCCTGAATTGGGCCCAAGGTTCTAAGCCACACCATCCCAAGGACTACATCAGCACCTTCAATTGGAAGTAAGTAAAATGGTAAGCAAAATTATTGGTTTTGTAGGTTGATAGGAACGTCATTACAAATCCCATCACATTGTAAGTGAGAACCATTTCCAACCATGACAGAAAATGCTGGGATTTTTGAAGTGGGCAGTTTCAAATGCTCAGCAATTCTTAGTTGAAGTATGTTATGGGTGCTCTCAGTGTCAACTAGAACCATAACTATCAGTCCACCAATTAGGCCGTAAAACATGAGTATTTGAGGGGCAAATTGACCTGTTAGGGCTTGAGGTGATAGTTGAAAGTAAGTTTCTTCTGGTCCCATTACAATTTCTTCATTTTGAGTTTCAGTGGAGTCTAGTTCTTCACCTTCCTCAAGCATGAGTAAGAGATATCGACCACTAGCACATTTATGCCCCGGAACAAACTGCTCATCACAATTGTAACATAGACCTTGAGCACGGCGCTCTTCCCGTTGGGCTGGACTGATGCGCCTTATAGAGTATTTAGATTGGTTTGGTTTTGGTGGGGTTGGGGTGTTTTGGGTGGTGGGTGTAGTGATTGGGGTTTGGGCTGTCTTGTGTGAAGGTGGGTTTGTGTTTGAGGTTTGGCTATAGGTTTGGGGAAAGGGTCTTGAGAATTTGGGTTTGGCGGCTTTAATCTTATCCTCAATGAGTTTGGCTAGACCAATAGCTTGAGAAATTGAATAGGGTCGTTGTATGGCTATTTCATTTCTGATTTCTGGGTTTAAGCCCGAGATAAAACAGTTTAAAATCGCATCAGCTGGTAGCCCTAAGACTCTATTTCCCAATTTCTCAAAGTTGGCTTGGTATTCAGCAACAGACCTAGTTTGTCTAAGCTTAAAAAGTTGTGCTTGGTGATTTTCATAGGTAGAAGGACCAAACCTTAGCTCTAGCGCTCTAGCAAAGGTTGTCCAATCAGCAAGTTGGCTGTTGTGATGCATCCATTTAAACCAACTAAGTGCTTCCCCTATCATATAAAATGAAACCATAGGCAAACGATTTACCATTGGAATGTTGTAAAAGGAAAAAAACTGCTCAGCTTGGAACAACCATTCCAAAAGGTCTGTTCCATAAAAAATTCCCATTTCTACTTTTGGTTGTCTATAAGGGGTTTGATGGTTAGTTTGGGAAAACTGTGGGGAGTACATCTGCTGCATAAAATTAGGGAACATATTATGGTATGGTGGGGGGTTGTATTGGGGAAATTGGGGAAATGCAGGGTAGGATGTTGTGCCATATATGTTAGGAGGTGGTGGAGGTGGTGGTTCAGATCCAGCAAGGGAAACAGTGGGTTGACTCGAGGTGGGTTGGGTCAAAACTGTGGGTATTGGGGTAGAGACAGTGTGGGAAATAGCATGTTCATACCCAAGAGGTATTATAGGGGAAGAAGGGGTACCTGATGAAGGAGAGTGCTGTTGTGTAGGAAACCTTTCATTGATCAGTTTTGTGAGTGTCTCAAAACGTGAATCCATGAGCTGTTGTTGATTATCCAGCCTTGTATTCACAGTACCCAGCTGTTCGCCCAGTTGTTGCTCAAGCTGCTAGTTGTTTTCATGGAGGACAACATCCATATGTTGATAGGAAGCTTGAATGGCATCATCAAGATCCTTGGATGTTGGGTTGGTAGCTTTTGGAGGCATTGAGAAACAGAATGAAAGCACCAAATGATAGACTACACTAAGCTAATCACTAGATCTAGGGTTGCAAGAGACGGAAAATCATAAAACAACTTCTGATATTTCATATCCCCCAAAGGAGGTAGCAAATACACTTAAATACTTAGGATTTTTCAAAGGCTAATGGATCAGACATAATTGGGCCACGGGCCACTTAAGGCAAACATAAACTAAATAAAAACAGCATAAGGTTCACTACTAATTTCACCCCCAGAATTATTGAACAAAGCCTTTCAACCATCCAGATTTTTGGGCCAAACGAATGGGCCAGCTGGCCACCCCCAAATTACTAACAGAAACACAAGGAGGGGAGCGAGGGTGGGGGCAGTGAAATGGTAAGGAAGCAAGGAAGCCCTGAGGAGTGGGAAGAAGTTAGGGAGTAAGTGAAGGTGTACAAGGGAGTTGTAGGCGTTGATTACGAATGAGAAAATGGTGAAAGTGAGAATTGGATGAACGAGTGAGGATGATACGCCAGGAGACAGTCGAGAGGAAGATGCACGTGATAGAGAGAGCTTCGGTGTTGAAAGTGTTGCACGTGAAGGAAGATGCATCATATCCTCTAAATGTCCCTTTCTCCAGTTTTTAATAAACAAGACGGGTAAGAGAATTGGAATCCCTTTTGCACACCCCTAAATGTCCCCCATTGAGTTGTGTTTTGTCATTTTTCATTTTTAATAATTATTTGAGAGGCGTTGCAGATGATTGTATTTGTAGCTAGTTGGGGGGTGTTAGTGTAACGCCCCAAAATAATTTAATTATTTATTTAAGCTATTTAGGACTTACAAATAATTATTTAAGTGAATTAATTAATTTGGAGTTATGTTATTAAAGGGGTGTATAAGTAATTAAGGAGTGGGGGATTAAATGAAATGGGAGGTGCAAGTAGGGCCCAAACATTATTGGGCCTAGGGTTTAATTGAACCAAAAGAATGGGATTAGGGGAAGAGGAAAGAAACCAGCGCTGGGAAGAGTGAAACAGAAAGAAGAAAGGAGAAGAAAAAAAAAAGAAAGAAAGAAGAGAAAAAGGAGAAGAGGAGGGTGAGCTCGTGAGGGAGAAGGAAAGAAGGAAGAAGGTGGCGCAAGGGGGAGAGAGAGAGCGACGGTAGGAGGAGGTGAGAGAGAGGAGAGAGAAAGAAAGAGCAGCGGCTGAGAGAGTGAGAGGAGAAAGGCTCGCGATTTTCCAGCAAGGAGGAGAAGAGGGGCTTTGATTCATATTGGCTTTGGGTGAGTTTCTTTGATCCTTTCCCTTCCATTTTCTTCCTCTTTCAAGTAGTAGCTTCAATCCCTTGTTTTCTCCATTGTTGTTGTTCTCCATGGCCTTGGACAGCCACGGTTTGCGCGAGGAGAGGGAGAAGAGTTGCTGTCTTCTTGTTGGTGATCTTGGTGTTGTGGAATCCTTCAATTCAAGGTTAGGGGGCTCACTTTGTACCTATAATAATTATTAGGATAAGTGATATGTTAGGTTAGGTTGTAGGAATTGTATGATGAGTATTTGTGTGTGGGTTAGGTGTTAGTGTGTTTGAATGATTGATTTGTTGGGTCAATTTCATGTTTGTTGTTGTGTTTGAGTTTGAATTGGTTAATCCATGTCACTAAGTTGTCATTGGGGTGCTTTGATGAATTTTACTTATTTGCTGTTTTGCGAATCCTGACACTGTTTCGGTTTTCTGAGAACTGGGAATGTTAGATTGGTCCAAAAATTATGTGGTTAATTGTTTTTGAAAATACACTTAACGCCGGTCGTTTTGCCGCTGGTTTCGTAAAATTTGAAGTTGTGTAGCTCAAGTTATAAGTCTCCAAAGTTAGGTCAATTTTCTGAAATAAAACTGTGAGTAGGTTCAGTTTTTGCAGGTTCTAAGTTCTCAAATGAACTCCGTTTTGAATGATTCTTGTTTAGTTGGAAAGTAGGCTGAATTCTCTACGAAATGAGCACTGGTTTTACAAAATTTCATTGAGAAATGAGAAAGAAAATTGAGTTGCAAGTTGAGTGAAAAATTCTGCCCAGTTTTGGTACCACCGTGTAGTATTTCGAAAAACTGTACCAATTGGCTACTTATTTTGAAGAATGAAAATCATAGATAGAAACTACACACAAAGAGCTTTCCAATGAGTGGTCATTTGTTAAAATCCGATGTCGTTTGCTATTTTAATTAATTCACCGAAGTAGGTGCACTGCTGTAGGAAATTCAGCACTATGTACTGTGTCATGCCCAAGTATGCTTAAATCGTTGATTGTGTTACTGTTGACCCTTGTGGTGCTGTTTTAGTCCCCGTGTGACAGTTTGGTCCTTAGTGCGTCATTTTAATCCTTGGTGGTCCAATAAAAGTGGTGTGATGAACTTGATGAATTAAATAGCTAACCTAAGGATACAAACTGAGCTGTAAATACATTGAAGATGTGAAAGCGGTGTGGGACTTCGGTCCAAAGTGGTGCGATGCCCTTAAGGCTTATATGTGATGATGTTGAATTGAAAAGTGAAAAGTGGTGAGTTTAAATAATTGTTGTGGTGCATTGTCATAGTGTCTCATGACTCATATGCATAAAGTGGTGTGGGCTTCGGCCAAAGTGGTGTGGTGGCTTCGGCCAAAGTGGTGAGTGCCCTCAAGGCATAAAGTGGTGATGATGGATCCTCATGCATGTTGCATACATGCATATAAGTATATATATTCATACTATGTTGATAAATATCTGTGGATGGTTGTAAGTTAAATGAAGTATGTAATGATTTCTGTGAGTGGGTGTTGTCTATTGCCTTCCTGAATATAATGCCTATCTTACTGATTATTATTTGTATAAAGAGACTCACCCTACTGCCTTATGTTGCTTCTTATGTCGGCAACTTGCAGGTGATCGCGAATGAGGCCTTCTTGTGCCTTCTGTTAGGTAGTGGTGTCAGCTCTGATATGTAGCACCAGGGGGAGGGCGTAGTAGACATTTTTATTATTATTGATGTATTTTATGAATTTCCGCTGTGTTAGAAACAATTTTATTATGTGCTGTAAACTAAACAGGTTTCTTTTTGGGCCCGTCCCTAACTATCGTGCTATGTATCATGTTGTTAGATTGTTGACCGTATGTCACTGTTTTAATCTGGTTGTTTTACAAGCGGTGAAATGTGACGCTTCCTTTCAAAAGAATTTTTTTTATTAAACTCTGATATATTAATATAATAATAGTTGATATAGAAGGGGGGTGTTACATTAGTGGTATCAGAGCTGAAGTTCGGCCTGTCCGGCCAAGTTGTCCAGTGTCAAGTCTAGTTACCCCTCGAGTCTTGGTACTCGTTCTAACCATAATTTGTGTTTCCGTGATTAGCTGAATATGTGTAAGATTGATAAAGGGTTGTATTAATTGTGATGTTGTTGTGATGAGTGTTGATGTTGTCACGTGTAATTTCGTGCCCAGATATGTGATGGAGCAATTGAGATTGACTGGGGATGGGAAGTATGTGATGTTATTATTTATTTGAGTATTTGAAGCTTATGTTGTAGTCAAATTGTTGGTTTATAATTGTGTGAATAAATACAATAAGTTGGTGAATAAATTGAGAAATGTGGGATTGTGTGTTTGAGATGTGAAGAATGGTATGTTTTATATGATAATGCTGTCTTTAACCATATGATTATATGCTGCTGTTTTTTTTTTTTTTTAGAAAATGAAGTGCTGTTGCTGTTTTTAAACTTATGATTATATGTTGCTGTTTTTTTTTTAGAGAATGAGGTGCTGTTGCTGTTTTTTTTTTAAGATATGGTTATATGTTGCTGCCTTGCTGTTTTTCCCACTATTTATGTTGCTGTTTTTCCCACTGTTTTTCTTGCTGTTTTTGATCAAAGATGCGCTGTTTTTTTTCTCAAAATAAGATGTGCTGTCTACTCCAATTTAAAGTACTGTCTTCCCAAATTAAATGCACTGAGTACTCAATTTGAGGCGTACCGTTTACTCAAACCTCACGAGAATGTTTACTAAAATTCGACGTGCATTTTCCCCAAAATTAAAGTGTTGGTTATATTGCTTACAGTTGATGTTTTGTTTTGAGATTAATAGAGTACCGTTTTTATGTTGTTAATGTTGCCGTTTTTGCTGCGGTTGTTGCGCATAGAATAGGTTGTCTTACGTGTTGTCTTGCTCTATGTTCTTGAATTTCTTGGATGTGTGATGTTGTGATAATGTGATTACTATGAGTATAATTTCCTCGCCTAAATGACTACAATTACTAATTTCTTTTATTGTTATCAGCGAGATTATATATAATTTGTGCTAGGTGGTTTTGAAAACTTAGATTAAAATTGTGCACTTCTATTAAATTATCTATTATTGTCAGATGCTTTCAAAGTTATTCGTTTATTTTAAAATGGTTGTATAAAATCAATTTTTATAACGTGTTTTCATCACTTATGTTGATGCTCTAGGCTAAGTGATTTGTGGAGTTATTTCACTAATTGTTTTTAGGTGTCATTTCTGGACTAACATGCTATTTTCACCTCCATTCACCTTACTTTGTTTCACTCGATTTCTTGATTTTTCTCAAACTGGGATGCTGTGAACCCACTAGTATATGAAATAGCGTTACTCCAATGCATGGTGTTATCTTGCTTCTGTCTCTATAGGGGGCCTAGATATGTTGTAGTAACTTTTCCGAACACAATATTATGTATGAAACTTCTAAAGTTAGACCAGTGATGTTTGTATTCGTGTTTTAATTATATTTTGACAATGTGTAATTAAGACAGTAACTAATGGTTTTGTTTTGAGTACTATTTGATTTGGATGTGTTAAAGAGCATCTTCACCCTATGTTCGTTTCATTTATTTCACTTGTTCAAATTTTTCTCAATATGTGATGTGGTGAACGTGTTTCGCTGTGAAGATACATATGTTTACTAAACAAGTAGTATAATTGAAAGTTATTTTATCTATGTATCTTGAATTGTGCTAAGTGCGTGCTAACGAAGTTTAAAATGATTATCTAATTTTGTAGATTCTTCTAAGTGAGCTTACGAAACTAAGTATTGAGCATATAAGTGTGTATGTGCATTGTGTTGTAATTTTTTTTTCTAATAATGAGTCTAGAACCCTTATAGGAGTTTACTAGAAATAAACTTGATATATAGGGCTGAAGTAAGCTTACTTGTGTCTTGATTTTACACTACGGTGTGCGATAACTTGTCCTGGTAGAAGTATATGTTTCATTTAACTTCCATGAAGAGTAGTAAAACCACATGCTAACTACTGCCTTCTGATAAATAGATTAAAAACGATGCCTGAGTATTTAATTATTTTTTTGTGATTATTGTTTTGAGGTTTCATTGTTTAATATGATTGGATCATTGGGTTTCAGGGCTATGTGTTGATTAGCAGATACCCCTAATTTAATTATGATATGTTATAAAGATTGTTTTCTTGAGTTGCATGATAATGCGAGAGTTGATTAGCAAATTCTAGATACTTATGTGTGTTGCAAGTGCTGGTGTGTTCCTCTATGTGTAGTCCTAGAGGGTAGGAATTTACCTTATACCTTATTTTAGTTTGTGTGTCATTCTTGAACCTGTAGTGGCGATTTATGCTTAGAATGAAAGTGCACAGTTATGTGACATAAGAGGTGGAGTCAATATATTAGGGTTGAGACTCATGAGGAGAGGTAAGCGCATACGTTAGTGTTTCACAGATCAAGGAATAGAACTTTGAAAGGGTAGTAGGTGGGTGTACTGAGGTTAATATTAGGATTTAAATCGGGTGAACTTTCGAAGAGACTAAGTGCGAGCTAGATTCATCTTGTTGTTGGGATTAGCGTGATTTTCGAGGACGAAAATATTCTAAGTGGGGGAGAGTTGTAACGCCCCAAAATAATTTAATTATTTATTTAAGCTATTTAGGACTTACAAATAATTATTTAAGTGAATTAATTAATTTGGAGTTATGTTATTAAAGGGGTGTATAAGTAATTAAGGAGTGGGGGATTAAGTGAAATGGGAGGTGCAAGTAGGGCCCAAACATTATTGGGCCTAGGGTTTAATTGAACCAAAAGAATGGGATTAGGGGAAGAGGAAAGAAACCAGCGCTGGGAAGAGTGAAACAGAAAGAAGAAAGGAGAAGGAAAAAAAAAAGAAAAGAAAGAAGAGAAAAAGGAGAAGAGGAGGGTGAGCTCGTGAGGGAGAAGGAAAGAAGGAAGAAGGTGGCGCAAGGGGGAGAGAGAGAGCGACGGTAGGAGGAGGTGAGAGAGAGGAGAGAGAAAGAAAGAGCAGCGGCTAAGAGAGTGAGAGGAGAAAGGCTCGCGATTTTCCAGCAAGGAGGAGAAGAGGGGCTTTGATTCATATTGGCTTTGGGTGAGTTTCTTTGATCATTTCCCTTCCATTTTCTTCCTCTTTCAAGTAGTAGCTTCAATCCCTTGTTTTCTCCATTGTTGTTGTTCTCCATGGCCTTGGACAGCCACGGTTTGCGCGAGGAGAGGGAGAAGAGTTGCTGTCTTCTTGTTGGTGATCTTGGTGTTGTGGAATCCTTCAATTCAAGGTTAGGGGGCTCACTTTGTACCTATAATAATTATTAGGATAAGTGATATGTTAGGTTAGGTTGTAGGAATTGTATGATGAGTATTTGTGTGTGGGTTAGGTGTTAGTGTGTTTGAATGATTGATTTGTTGGGTCAATTTCATGTTTGTTGTTGTGTTTGAGTTTGAATTGGTTAATCCATGTCACTAAGTTGTCATTGGGGTGCTTTGATGAATTTTACTTATTTGCTGTTTTGCGAATCCTGACACTGTTTCGGTTTTCTGAGAACTGGGAATGTTAGATTGGTCCAAAAATTATGTGGTTAATTGTTTTTGAAAATACACTTAACGCCGGTCGTTTTGCCGCTGGTTTCGTAAAATTTGAAGTTGTGTAGCTCAAGTTATAAGTCTCCAAAGTTAGGTCAATTTTCTGAAATAAAACTGTGAGTAGGTTCAGTTTTTGCAGGTTCTAAGTTCTCAAATGAACTCCGTTTTGAATGATTCTTGTTTAGTTGGAAAGTAGGCTGAATTCTCTACGAAATGAGCACTGGTTTTACAAAATTTCATTGAGAAATGAGAAAGAAAATTGAGTTGCAAGTTGAGTGAAAAATTCTGCCCAGTTTTGGTACCACCGTGTAGTATTTCGAAAAACTGTACCAATTGGCTACTTATTTTGAAGAATGAAAATCATAGATAGAAACTACACACAAAGAGCTTTCCAATGAGTGGTCATTTGTTAAAATCCGATGTCGTTTGCTATTTTAATTAATTCACCGAAGTAGGTGCACTGCTGTAGGAAATTCAGCACTATGTACTGTGTCATGCCCAAGTATGCTTAAATCGTTGATTGTGTTACTGTTGACCCTTGTGGTGCTGTTTTAGTCCCCGTGTGACAGTTTGGTCCTTAGTGCGTCATTTTAATCCTTGGTGTGTGTTTGGTCCAATAAAAGTGGTGTGATGAACTTGATGAATTAAATAGCTAACCTAAGGATACAAACTGAGCTGTAAATACATTGAAGATGTGAAAGCGGTGTGGGACTTCGGTCCAAAGTGGTGCGATGCCCTTAAGGCTTATATGTGATGATGTTGAATTGAAAAGTGAAAAGTGGTGAGTTTAAATAATTGTTGTGGTGCATTGTCATAGTGTCTCATGACTCATATGCATAAAGTGGTGTGGGCTTCGGCCAAAGTGGTGTGGTGGCTTCGGCCAAAGTGGTGAGTGCCCTCAAGGCATAAAGTGGTGATGATGGATCCTCATGCATGTTGCATACATGCATATAAGTATATATATTCATACTATGTTGATAAATATCTGTGGATGGTTGTAAGTTAAATGAAGTATGTAATGATTTCTGTGAGTGGGTGTTGTCTATTGCCTTCCTGAATATAATGCCTATCTTACTGATTATTATTTGTATAAAGAGACTCACCCTACTGCCTTATGTTGCTTCTTATGTCGGCAACTTGCAGGTGATCGCGAATGAGGCCTTCTTGTGCCTTCTGTTAGGTAGTGGTGTCAGCTCTGATATGTAGCACCAGGGGGAGGGCGTAGTAGACATTTTTATTATTATTGATGTATTTTATGAATTTCCGCTGTGTTAGAAACAATTTTATTATGTGCTGTAAACTAAACAGGTTTCTTTTTGGGCCCGTCCCTAACTATCGTGCTATGTATCATGCTGTTAGATTGTTGACCGTATGTCACTGTTTTAATTTGGTTGTTTTACAAGCGGTGAAATGTGACGCTTCCTTTCAAAAGAATTTTTTTTATTAAACTCTGATATATTAATATAATAATAGTTGATATAGAAGGGGGGGTGTTACAGTTAGCCTAGCTGGGATGCTATCTAGCTTTGCGATGCTTATGCACCCCTTTTTTGCTTAAACAAAGATTCGGCTACTAAATAACGATAACGGCGTGAAGAAGGATACTGAGAAGACACATGTCGTCCATTGGTACTGTCGTGACCGTGATCCCGACGTAGACGACTCAAAAATTTGATTATTTAAGGGAGTCGCCACCCAATTTATTTAATAGGAAAAATTGAGAAAAACCTAACTAGAAGTTATTGGTCTGCGTATACCAGATTGAGTTCGGGAGTCGATTAAGCATAGGAAAGAGCGGAAACTTAATCCCATTGCACCCCTAGTACATCTGTCATAAGACAGTTACCCTAAATCCGATTTGTGCAAATACTAATAAATTACGAGTTATTTGTTTACCCCAAAATTAAGTAAAAAAGAATTATTTAGAAGTAAATAAAGTAGGGACCAATTTAAGAAAATTTAATTTTGACTTGACGGGGAAGCCCCGCTCCTACGTATCCTCAGGTGCGATGAGGACTCAAAAGTCACGTAGTTCTTTCCGGAAAAGTTTGTTGGTTGGTTGATTTTATTTTTTGAAGGGGTTTAAGATCACCAAGCTGTACAACTCAGGCGTCTTAAACTAGGATTGCGAGGTTGACAAGATGTACATCTCAATCAAGCTCATTTTTTAGTTTTTTGGAAAATAGGTGTTAAAGAGAAAAAAAAGAAACTGATTAGTTATTAGAGAAAAATTAATTTAGCTTGACGGGGAAGCCCCGCTCCTACGTATCTCCGGAGCGGAGAAATCAAAGGCTACGTAGTTCTTCTGGAAAAAATATTTGTGTTATGAATGATTTTAATTTTTGAAAGGGGTTCAAGATCAAAGCCATACAGCTAAAGTCTCTCAAACCAGGGTCGACAAGATGTACATCCCAGCCAAACCCATTTTTAAAGTTTTTATAGGTTTTTTTTTGTAAAAGGAATTTATTTTGAGAAGAAAATAATAAAAAAAACGAAAAGGGGGTGAAATAGTAAAATGGGGATGCAGTTAAACGCGGGGGGTTGTATAAAAAACAATGGGGGTGCAGACAGCGGCCCATTACTATTTTTTAGGGGGCTGGTTCGTATCTCTCTAAAACAAAAGATGTGGGCTTCAGGGGGTGCACGAAGTAAGCATAGGGGGTGTAAATAAGAATCTGAATAATAAAAAAAATGAAAGGACGAAACTGCCCTTGCGTTCCTAATATAAAAGAAAAAAAAACCAAAAAACAGAAACCCTAAAATTTCTCCTCTCCCACGGCGCCTCCCCCCCCCCCCCCCCCAAAATGTCCAAACCCTAATTTTTTTCTCTCCCCCTCCTTGCGCCGTCCCACCCAACCGTAGCCTCACTCCCTCCTCCTCTCACTCTGATCTCGCTCTTTCTCCTCACAGGACCTCCGTTTTCACTCTCCTCTCCTCACCCTAGTCTTCTTATCTACCACCGCCTTCCCTTGCTTCCAGAGAGAGAAACTAAAGTTTCAACATCCCAGTCGTGAGAAGGTAAAAAAAATGAAGAGGAAAGGGAGGATAGGGTGGATGCGGTGGTCGCTGATGTTTTTTGGGGGTGGTTGGCTGTGGATGGCCGTAGACGGTAGTCGTTTTGGGATGGGTAGCCGTGAGTGGTGGTGCGACGGTTGTTGGGCGTTTTGGGGTGGCGACCGTGAGATGGTGGTGCGATGGTTGCTAGGTGTTTTGGGGTGGTGAGATGGTTGTTTTGATGGTTGTTTGATGGTGGACGGTGGAGTTCTTCTTTATGGCGGTTATGGAGTTTTCCGGTGAGGCTACGGCGACGACACGGCGGTGGACGGTGCCCCGGTGAGTTAAGTTTGAATCGCTCTCTTTTACACTACTCTTCTTCTTCCACCCATTTTCGTTTTCATACTAATATTCTCCTATTTTAGTTTTTTGTTTAACACTGTGTCTATCAGTTTTTTTTTTCTAAAAATAAACACTAACAGATGCATGCAACAAATATATAACAGATGCTAGGACTGAATGAATTGTTGTGTATATGAAACAATAAATAAGCAAGGTAAACAGAAATCTGAAGGACTGCAATACGAATAAACTTATCAATCTAGGGACTAACCTAGTTCCAAGACTTTTTGAAAAGAACAAAGACCAGTTTCTTCCTCCCTAATTTCTCCAGTTCAAAAAACGTTTTCTGTATGTATATTCTCCCCCCCCCCCTCTCAGTCTGTTTTGAAGCTTAATTTATAGAAGGATTTGCCTTGTATATTGTACTGTGCTGTCCATTTTAATTCAGTATTTCTGATTTGTATTTTCTCAAAAAAAAAAAAATCAAGTTTTGGTGCTCTACATTTCCTCTTCAGAAAAACCTTTCTCGAAGTCTCTGGAGCATTCACAAATTTGGTCTTGCTTGACCAATATCTAGCTGCCTAATTTTCTTTTTGTGTATATTGTTCAGAGAAATAATGCAAAGAAACTAGGATCTCCCATTTGCAGCTTTGGAGCCTATGCCTACTGCAGTCACGAATTGGACTTTTCCCTTTGTAATGGTCATAGAGGCGTGGTGTGAGATTGTGAGCAGCTTAGTGAGAAAAAGGCGAATTGGAACCTTTGATATAAAAGGGCTTTGTTCTATACACTAGAATAGCAACATTCTATTATTTGATGATTCTTCTCCATCTGATTTTGCCATTGGTCTCTGCGCATTTTCCAGGTTCATGTTTGCAAGATTAAAGCTTGTATAAAGGTTCTAGTAGAGAGCAGGACTGTGTGGAAGCATGTTATGTAGACTGACTAGCCAAGAGTGCTTTACTTGTGAAAAAAAAGCAACTATATGATGAAAGAGCATGTGGACTTCTAGCCCAAAATAAAAGATGATGTCCACGCATCTCTCTTGTTTTTATTTGCGTTTTATTTACTTTTGTAATATTGATTTTGTGTTTTAAAGCAATGCTAACAATTTTTTTTTTTAATTCCTTTTCATATAATAAAAAGTTAATAAGTTCTACTAACGACAATAGAAATGACGTCAAGCCGCTAACGAGAACCAAACGGCACGCGTAAACGACAAAAAAAATCTCAAAAAGCACAACGAGAAATATTTTGATTTTTTTCTAATAAATTTTAATTAAACGGACAAAATTAGGGTATGACAGCTGAAAGTTTTTCTTAAAAGAAGTCCTACTAATGATAACAATATTGATAAAAATGCAAAAATCGACAATAAGCCCCAAATGACATGCAAAATTAATTAAAATCACAAAAATGCATAAAAAAATATTTTTGAAATTTTCACGAAAAAAAAAAGAAAGAAATACCAGTAAAATTGGGTGTACACAGGTACATGATGCATCTCTAAGTTCTTGTCAACGAGTAAGTGGATATTGTCTCTAGCAAGTTCCCCAACACAACTCTTGGACATGGCAGAGAAATATTGACCTTTGAAATACCACCCATCATGCAAAACTAACATGTGAAACTTTAGGTGTAAATGAATCACACGTGGAAGAGATAATATACTTATTAGAATTTAATTGGAAAATAGTATCTAATACGGAATGCATGGTACTGTTTGTTAGTTTTGTCCTTGTTTTAGCTCCTTGTTTTCATTTTCAAGACATGAAAATATTGACAACTTGTTTGATTTAAACATTTTTAATAATCATTCTATAAAATATTTTATGATTATAATTTAAAAATAAGGTGACTTCTAAGGTAAAGGGTCAACTAAGTTCTTCACTAGTGTATCGGTTAAATTGACTATATGATATAATATAAAATGCTATGATTGGTTCAGATTGTATCAACCAATATGAAATCTCAACCTCTCATAATATTGTATAGTAATAGTCAATTTAACAAGTACACCACTAAGAGGCTTATTTGATCTCTCACTCTAGAAGTCACCTAAAAATAAAACTGAAAACAATAACATTTTCTGAAAACTTGTTTTCGCAGTTTTTTGAAAATGTTTTTGCTAAAATGTACTGAAAATGAAAATAGAAGATAACCCAAGAAAAAGGGTCTTAAGTTTTACAACGTATCTAATTGGGCACTGGAAATTAAGGTATGCTGAATCCGTTTTCTTTTTTAAATACAATTATATAAATATGGATCCTCGTGGTCAGTTAAGTTTTCCAGCGTAAATTAGTCATTGAGCGGATACTACACACTAATGACATGATAACTAAAAAAAGAAAAAATAAAAAATAATGGTACCAATTAGAAATTGTCAAAAATAGGAACTTAGATCGCAGAAAAGAGGGTCATATGATATTATTTTACATTTTTTTTATAAATTATTGAGTAAAATATCATAACTGTTGGAACAATTAGTTTCAAAGATTTAGATTTGGTGTAAGTCAAAAGACTTACACCTGATGGGATCTATTGACACCATGTGTAAGTCAAATGACTTAGGAGGCGTTTGTTTCATGGAGTAAAAAAAATTTCTCAGGAATAGCTTACTTGGGAATATAAAGATAGGATTTTGATTCCCAAATATTTTTTAAAAAAAAGTGTTTGTTTTGTATTTAAGATTCCTAACAAATATTTATTTAAAATTCCTAGGAACAACTAAATCAAGTTTGATTTGTAATATTTATTCCCGGGAATATAAATTATAATTCTTACAATACCTTTCACTAATTTTTTGTTTTTTACTTTTTAGAGAAAGTGAAGACAAGAGAAAATTTTCACTCTAAAACATGGGTTCACATTCCTCTGAATGAAACTTTTCCACTCCTTTCTCATGGATAAGAAATACATGTGTCATTGTGGGTAAGTTTTGGGTTTAGAAACTTCCTGGAAAAGTTTTATTATCGAGAATATTTTTTTGGTCCTTCCTACCAAACATGAGAATGTATATTTCTCATCTCATATTCTTGAGAGTCTTTTTTTATCTCCAAAACAAACGCCCCCTTACACCAAATTTTAATTATTAAAATTAATAACTCCAACCGTTATTATATTTAACTCAAAAAATTAAAAAATAAAAACAAAAGAAAAAAATCAAATGACGGTATTTATTAGTATCCACTTTCCGTGATTTACTATTCTTAATTGATCTTTTTTTTTTACAACAATTGATCATTTTTTTAATAAGCAATGTGTCATACCCTAATTTTGTCCGACTAATTCAAAGCTAGAAAATCCAAAATATTGTTTTTATCGTCTATGTGTGTCGTTCCCAGTCATGTATAGGCGTGTTACTTCTCATTGGTGCGCGTGTGCTATTGTTAATAATGTACACATTTTTGTCCCCGTTGCGGACGGGTGTTCGCGTCTCGTTGTGTACGAGTGTTTATTTTGGTACGCAAATTCGCGTACTCTCGTTGCGCACACGTGTTCGCGTCTCGTCATGTGCGTATGTTTATCGCCGTTGTTAATCAGTTTAATTTTGTCATAAAAATGCTAATAAAAATCAGATATGGAATAAATGTTTTATTATTATTATTACAACCAATCTTTGTTGCAAAAATGGTTACAACCAAAAGAAGTCAACTAATAAAATACAAAAAAAAGTACAAAAAAATAAAAGTAAAATAAAAATAAAAGAGAGGGCAGAGGCGCCTCTTTGCTGTTGGGGCAGCAATGTTGCCATTTGAAGAATCACTCCAATGGTGCTTTCTTCTTGCTCCTTTATTGTTTTCCCTGTTAGCTCCAACAACACAGCTTTGCAGACACCACCCTGCAAGCTGTAATTGTTCATCTATTTTCAGGCTCAAGCCAAGTTCCATTTCTGTTGATTCTTTTGTCTTCTATCCTTTTGGGGCACAGACCAAGCAGCTTTGCAGGTTCCCCTCCAGCAAGCCTTTGCTGTCTTTGTTTCAAATCCCTCACCTACACCACACAAATTCAGATATAAATACAAAGAGTAATAAACAGTGAAAGGGGGGGGGGGAATCCAGAAAAATTGGGAGAAGTAAAAAAGAGGGAGCTTGGAGCCCCAGCCACCACGTGGGGGTCACCACCACAAAATCGTCCCTTTCTCCTCCGTATCACACCTCACCCACAGCCACCACTGTCCCCCCCAACACCATCGTAACCGTACACCACTGTTCTCCTCCCCTTCGCAACCACCATTTCATAGCCACCACCACCGTACGAACCGAAACCACCAACCAAACGCCATCTCCGTCCCTCAACCGCCAAACCGAAACCACTAATAACCACCAAGCGCCATCTTCGGCCCCTACCATCGCAGCATCGCCGAAAACCATACCACCACCGTCGAAGCTCCGACGGAAACCACACCGTCGCTGACCCGGAACCAAAACCGTAACCACCGTGAGGTCGCCCTTTCCGCCGCGAAGCAAACCCGGATCGAACCAAAGCCACGCGATAGATTGCATTTCTCTCTCTCGGTTTCTTTCTCCATGACTCTCGCCCCTGTTTTCTTTCTTGGAAGACGAAATTTCGCGTTTGGTGAGAAGAGGGAAAGGTGAGATTAAGGTTATTTGAGTTGATGAGAAGAAGAGAGGAGATGAAATCAGGAGGGAGAAGGAGAGAAGCGACGAAGTGGGAGAGAAATGGGTTAGATGATTTGTGAGAGGAGGGATACGGCCGTGGAGAAGAGAGAGAAAGGAAATTTTTTAGGTTTTTACAGATTTGGGGGTAGGGGCGCCGTGGAAGGAGAGATAGGAAATTAGGCTTTCCTTTTATAGTATAAGAGCAAGGGCAGTTTGGTCTTTTCCTTTTTTATTTCTATTCGCACCCCTCATTTTACTCAGCGAGCCCCTCTTCTGGAAGCCCACGATTTCCCTATTTTTTTGAAACGGACCAGCCCATCAGGAAATAAAAAAACACAACCCAGCTTATAAAAACAAGCTGGGCTCTCTATCTGCACCCCAGTTTTAATAATACACCCCTCCTTTTATTTACACCCTTATTTTACTGCTGCACCCCCCTGTTCCCTTTTTTAAATTTTTGTTTCTTTCCCCTAAGTAAACCTTTTTTTTCTCACCCACCTTTTTTTTTTCCAAATAGCGAATAAACGTTTTCCTAAACATAAAATTAGTTTGTTATTAATGGTCACTCTGAGCTTAGCTTGTTTGACCGGTGATAGCAGCTTTGGTTTTCAAACGAGCTATGAGCGACGACCACTCTGAGTTTTACTTGTTTGGTCGTCTCGAGTACCTCTCCCGATTTCAAAAATAAATAAAAGCATCAAACACACAAACTTTTTCTACCAAGAACTACGTGTGATTTGATTCTCTACCAGGAGATACGTAGGAGCGGAGGGCGGCCGACCTCTGTCAATTGCATTAATAAAAAACCTTTTTTTTCTTTTAATTCATTTCTCTCCTTTTTTTTCTCAAACACTACAAAAACAACTAACTGTTTATCGAGTCTTTTTTTATTAGTATTATTATAAGGGTAAAATCATTATTTTTGAATTAATAAACATTTACACATTTAGTTAAAAGGTAACCTTCCTTAGGAAGGATGTCGTAGGGTGCTAATACCTTCCCTACGCATAAACGACTCCCGAGCCTAAATCTGGTCCGCAAGACCCCCTTATCTACTCAATAGGGATTTTCCAATGTTTGCCCTTAAACTAAAACTTTGGTGGCGGCTTCATTCAAGAACTTCGAAGAATCCCTCCTCCGGATTTTTCGGTCGCGACAGCTGGCGACTTCACTGGGGACAATTAAGAGAGTCAAGCCAAATTAACTAAATGTGTAAGTATTTGTTAATTTTATTAATATTTTGTTTTTACCCTTATTCTTATATCATTTATTAGTATTTCTTTATATCATTGAACCTTAGGGTAGACGACCCTTTTGTTATTATTGTTGTATATCTTGATTCAGCTTGGTTAGGTTAGGTATATTGCTCTCATCACACACCTCACTTACACTTTTGCACACACCTTTGAGTGGGGCCCTATACCCGGGTCTGCAAATAACCTAGGACGAGTGGAGATTATTAGTGACAGTCATTCTGGATTTTATCTGTCTGACTCTCATGAAAGTCTCAACCAGAGTACGCTCTTTCATGGTATCCCACACCAGGTAGCTCGCTATCGTTGTGGATCATATAATGAAGGGGATTTTAGCTCTGGAGACCTTTGTGAGGAAGTGAATAGAGCCACCTGAGAGATTAATCACATAAGTGACCCTAGATCATGTTGAAAATCCCAATTTAGACATGACCCACCTAGGACACAGGGGCACTATACTTACCCTCTCTATCAATCTGGTTAGTTTTTCTCCGAAATTAAAATCTCTCAAAAAAAATTTTCATGCTTCCTTCATTTGCATGCATACGAGACGACATCATTCCTTCATTCATCATACAAAAAAATTATCATAAAATAAGATCATTTTTTTTCATCATCTGCATCACATTGCCATTTCCCTACCGTACCATTCATCATATATTCATAACTCATAAATATCGAAAAAAATCATCAAATAGTGTAGGCATCTTGTCATTTGCAACATCATTATTACAAATTGTATGAGACATTCTATAACATTTCGCTCATATTGTCATCATAGTCCAAATGCACAATTTCTCCATACATGCATCATTTTATCCTAGTTGCATCATCTCTCATACTCATACATCGCATTGCTATTATTTTTAAATGCATCATCTTCATGCATCATAAAAAACAAGGATAAAAGTCATTTATTTCTATCCATCTCAAATGCATCAGTCCTTCAACATGCGTCAAAACAAAAATTTTAAATTTCTTCATTATTGCATCATTCATCACCCAATAACATTTTGTTAGCTTTTTATTCTAGTTAAAGCATAAAAAAAAAAGGATAAACCATCACGCATTTCATTCATCTCCATTGTTGCTCATGTACAACAAACATATGCTCATGCATTATACTTTATTCAAAGTATTCATGTGGTCATACATCATTTCCCTCATGTGGTCATCCTAGTTTAAATGCAACAATTCCATATTCATGTGTCATTTCCCAAATAAAACAAAAAAATCATTTCATTATAATTGTATCATTTGTCATCCAATAAATCAAAAATAAGAGTCTGCATACATGTTGCACTACCTCTCGAAAATGAAAATAATTGCATTTGAATCAAACATTTATTTCTTCATGCATTCGCATTTTTCATACATATCTGTCATCATGGGCATTATATTTTGCTAGAAAATAAAAAAATCACCATAGAACGAGTAACTTGTTTTCATATCCATCTCGTTCTCATGGTACTAACATGCATATCATCCTCCAAAAAAATAAAGACGCTACATAGTTGTCCAACTTTCATCATCTTGCATACTCAAAAATATACTATATTCGTTACTCCCCTTCATGCATAGAAAAATAAAAAATGCATTAGTCATCTGACATGCAAAATAAAAGAAAAATAATAAAATGATGCCACTTTCTTGCATTATTCATCATCATATTGCATTGCGTCCGAAAAATCATTTCGGATAGTCAATCTTTTCAAGCGATCATTCATTCACCTTCCTCGCATCCGCATCATGCAACGTTATTCGTTCATACATTGCATTTCTTTTCATGAAAAAGAAAAATAAAAAACATGATCACATTTTTGATAAATAACTGAATATCTCATTTAGCATGCATTTTCATTCATTCATAATCATTCACAAAAACCATCATTAAATAATATAGGCATTTCATCATTTGCAATATCATGATAGCATTCACGCACCTTTTCACTCGTCCAAAAAAACTGTTGTCCCAGTAAATCATCCATACGCCATTTCATCCACACATCATTTATATACCGTTTCAACATGCATCATGTCAAAAATTACGTCATCATTTTCGCATCATTCATAGATACGTATTTAGCATTTCATTCTGATACATGAAAGAGGCTCTGCATCGGTCACGTGCCGCATTGTCTCCAAAAATCATTTAGAATAACTGACCTTTCCAAGTGATCATTCATGCACGCATTTCATGCATTCGCATCTGCATTTTCGTCATTTTTCACCATGTGTTCCTTCATGCATTAGGACACAAGGTGCGTTTAACTTGATTATTCATGTTGCGTGAGCATAGTTAGTCTCTCAACTAGAAAATAAAAAATTTATCATGCATTCATAATAGAATACGGTCATCGTTTTCATTATCATGGTACCAACATGCATCTCATCATCTAGAAAATAACAAAATATCATATTTTTTTTTATTTTACTTCATCTTGCATAAGCCACACGCCAAAAATGAGAAAATAATATCACCTTGATATTATAAAAAAAATTACATTCATTCATTATTTCATTACTCCTCTTCATGCATCATGAAGAAACAGAAACAAAGGTCATTCATTCTCATGCATCTCAAAAACAGTTCCTTCATGCGTCATAAAGAACAAAAACAAAAGTCATTTATTCCTCTCACATCCATCTCAAGGGCGTTAATCCTCTCACATGCATTAAAACAAATTAGGATGTGCTTCATTTTCTTCTATTCTTGCATTATTCATCATTCAATAGTTTTTTTGTTGTTAGCCTCTCACTCTAGTTGAAATAAAAACAAAAAAAAAAGATAATAAGTAAAAAAAATAAAAATAAAAATCACACACTTTCTTAAGGTATGATTACGCATTTCATTTACCTGCATCATTGTCTGTGTACAACAACATCCATATGTGCATTCATTCTGTTTTATTCAAATAATTTTTTTTTCCAAATGAAACTCATAAGATTTTTTTGACGCACTGTTTGATGAGAGACGATGCCTTCTTGAAAATATATTTTAATTGATTCCTCTTCCTTGGAAAATGTGGCCATACCTTAACTTGATTCACCAACATTAAGTTCTTCACCCTTCACTCCATATACATCCTATTCATACTCACCACATTCATGGAAACCACCTACCCACTTAACCCTTAAATGGAATTCACCGATGACTCATTCACCATCATGGTCACTCCAACATTGACCACATCTTCAAACCCTTGCTCCTACAGGCTTGACCCTTAGCCTAAGAGACACACCCCACCAAAGGCATTAGCCAACATATATCTCACACCCGTGACAAGAAGCTTAAATGTCTATTTTTTTAACTTGTGTGGTTTTGACAATTAAAATTGTTCAATCTTAAGCGGTGTTAACTCTCCATGAAGCATTTGCAAAATAAACTAACATGACATGTGTGTTTACCCTTGTTTGAGTCAGTTATACCACCCCCATCTTTCCGCCACTTCCAAAACCAGACCCAACCATCCATAAAAAGCCCAGTCCTCACAAGAGTATTTCATTCGCTTTCCCCCGGTGATGAAATTTCAGGAATAACACTTTGTACGCTCCATACTGGGGCAGAGTAATGATCACTAAGATTTTTTGCTAGCATTCGAAACACTCGTGCAAGTCCTTTGAGTAAAAAAAAACACAAAAGAGGTTCAAAAAAGAAAAGCCCATTAGGTTGAAAACTCGCAAGAGCAGCCTGAGCAAAAATTAGGGCATAAAAAAATAATAAATAAAGAAAAGCAAATATATTAAAATGAAGTTTTGTCCCATAGTTACAATTTCAAGAAAATAGGCAATCATGATTTGAATTGGAGTTTGGCCATTTTCCTATATCCAAAAATCCAAAAAAAGAGAAATGCCCTTTGCTACCCACTTCGAGCCAAAAAAATCAAAAATCTTTCAAACACCTTAGACAAGGATCAATCCCATATTTAACAGCTCGCTCAGCTCGAAAGAAAAAAGAAAAATCACAAAAAAGTGAAGTTAAAAAAAAAGAGGATCAAAAAATCCTGAAAACCCAAAAGTAGAATTTGCGAGCTGACACTTCACACCATCGAGCATATAAAAGATCATTGTCGGAATTAAACCCTCAAACACTTCCTTTGGCCTAAGCGCCCTATCCTCCATAAACCCTCAAATGCGCTACAACCCTAAAACAGGTTCATTCTACCATGAAGCGCATAAAAGATTCTTTGTCTCAACCAACCCCGAACATCCTCAGGAGCAAAGTAATCATTTCCTTCATGAATCATTAGCCATATTACAATCCTAAGGCCTTTTCTGATCAGTGATTGGTTGCTTCCATTTTTCTCAAAGCTTATACTATAGGACAAAATAATCAGAATAATTTATTTGCTCAAAAAAAAACAAAGAGAAAAATATTATTACAAAAGAAAATAAGAAAAAACTTAAAAGGGCTTGCACGCTCGAAGTTCATCAAGAGAAGATAACAGTGATCATCAACAAAGTGAATTTTCATCGAACCAAAAACTCTTGACTGTCTTAGCTTGTGGACTCCTTCCCAAGGAAAACCACAAATCCCTACTAAGACAGTTACTTGACTTATCATATCAAAATGGGGCAATACCCCACCCTCCATTCCACTCAAACTCAGGGAGATTTTTTTTAGCATCCCCAAAATACCCTCATCTTTCATCCCGTTCATATACTACACTCATGTAGCCGTACCAGACCAATTTCCAAACCATTATTCTAACTTTACACCCTGTCACAATCCCACTCGAGATGGGGCAATCTTCACCTTTCATGGATTGGGGCAACCTTGTCCTCTTGTAGACCGGGGCATCGTATCCCTCGGCCCGAAAGAATCCTTCTGCCTCCCATTCCATTCATTCCTAGCCACGCGTCACCCCAATACCTGCATAGTTCCCAATCCCTCAACCAGTCTACATCCTTAGTTGTCATTGTCCTCCCTAGACAAAGGCAGACTGTTTCACTCCCCACTATATGAAGTCAAAATTGGGGCAGTCAAACATTTTTACCTTGAGGCAAGCTTATAAGTTTGAGCCAATAAACCTCATCCTCCACTCCACTCATGTCACACTGGACTATACCCTACATTTCTTGAACCCTGAGCCAACTGGCACGTTCATTTGCATTCGCACCGTTTTTCATATTTATTAAACAAATGCTCCAAAGAGAGAAACACATGTTAATGACAATCCCTCTAAGTTAACATCTTAGACTTGAAAGCTTAGTCATCGTGGGTCATCATAACCAAATGAGAACCCATCTGCAAATACACATCTCGATCTCTAGAAAGGGCACTAATACATTGCCGCAAGCCACACTTTTCGAGGTGACAACCTTGAGCTTACCAGAGTTCAAGTCCAAGCCAACAAAATCTAAAGGAACGATCAATTCAAAAGGTTCAGATATCTGTTTCCAGCATCAAAAGTTTTGTTTCTCATCAAACATTTTGCATCCTTACAAAAAATGTTGTTACCAACAAATCATGCATTAGACATGTCCTCATTATTCTAGAATTGAACCTTGCCTCTGATCATACTCATCACCACTCTCTCATGCAAGTGTTGTACATGCATTCACATTCAACTTGTTTTTGCCTACACAATTTTGCTTCTTTCGCATTACGCATTGCGTATCCATACATGCATACCCGTACATAACATGTGTTGCGTCAATAAAAAGCCGAATGTCGGTCTCATTATTACCCAAAGTCTGTCTGCATCCCAATCAATCATATCATAGCATCGTGCCATGCATTCATGCACTTCCTCCTATTCACCATGGCATTTGCATCAAAATATTACATACCTATCATATTCGCATTCTCATTTCATGCATTCATCAAATACCAAAGGACAATAAAGCGAAAAGACAAAAATAACCTCCCACATCCCAACAAACATCCAATCATTGCATCATACAACATCAACTCATGCGGCTACCACAACCCTTCATCTAAGCATTAGGTGCGCACGTTCATTCATTCATTCATTCGTTCATTTATTCATGAAAAAAAAGAGAGAAAGCCAAAAAGGCAAAAATCATCCACATTGCACCCGTTACTCCCACCAAAGCATAAATCATCCCATCGTGCAACCAGCAGTACATTTGCATTCGCATTCGCATACACAGCTTATCAATTTCTGTTTCCGACCAACTTCAGCATCCATCATTCACGGGCCTTTTGTAGTCCATTTACTTTTGCTTTGCACATTCATCACATTGCACACATATAACACTTCTTTACTTCGATAGACGTGCCAAGTGCCGGTCTCATCAAAAAAAAAGTCTTTTTCATCACTAGTCATATTATTGTGCCATGCATTCGCGTGTTTTCCTTTATTCACCATGACAGTTGCATCGAAGCATTACATTTGCATCACATTCGCACTCTCATTTCATACACTCATTATAATAAGAAAAGGGCAAAAAGAAAAATCGCTCATTCCATCATATTCATCATTCCGCCAGAATTAATCAGCACAATCACATTCATATCTTATCTGCATTCACACATGTTGTTTGTCAACCTCCATGTCCCATCAACTTCAACTCACATCATCTGCCATGTTTCATTCATCCCATCGGATACCTACCATTTCACATACTGCACGCATATATCATTCGTTGCATTTTTAGACATGCCAAATATCAATAGCTTTTCCCATCTCAAGTAAATGCATTCATTAGGTATTGTTCTAGGCAGGTACGCCATGTGCCGATCCCAATAGTTTGTTTCCTCAAAGTCAGTGCTCCAAGCGCTGGTCTCATACCACAATCCAGAATCTCAGTACCCCTCCAGACCCCCAGCAGTCCCTCAGAGCCCAAGCGCTCCTTCAGACCATCAATGGTCCTTCAATCCAGATCGCACGTCGCGTTATCGAGCAACCGACGGATCATCCGGCCCCAGGCCCTTCAGACTAGCTGTGTCCGCCTAAAAAACACAGTGCACGTCCTTCGAGGTGCGCAAATCAGGTCAACGACCTGACTTTGCCCCCATGGCCGCTCGAAAAAGGCCACCCCCCCAAGCAGACCGTTTTACTAGTACCGTTGCTAGTTTGCGCTCCTTCAGACCCATGGGTCCATCAGGCTTAGGCATGCCCTTCAGACCTTATTGGTCCTTCAGTTTAACTCCAATCAATGCGCCAAGCATCGACTGCGAATTAGACCATCAGAGCCCAGTGCTCCTTCAGATCCCCGGTGATCCTTATTTACCTTTTATTCTATGTCAACCCATCATCTTTCAATGATTTCTAAAAAAAAATAATCTTGACAAAATTAGTGTCTTTTTATCTTCATTTCTATTTTACTCGAGAAACTTGGAAACCCTTCATATTTCCTAGTAAAATATAAATAAAGAGGGGCAGCTGTCATACCCTAATTTTGTCCGGCTAATTCAAAGCTAGAAAATCCAAAATATTGTTTTTATCGTCTATGTCTGTCGTTCCCAGTCATGTATAGGCGTGTTACTTCTCATTGGTGCGCGTGTGCTATTGTTAATAATGTACACATTTTTGTCCCCGTTGCGGACGGGTGTTCGCGTCTCGTTGTGTACGAGTGTTTATTTTGGTACGCAAATTCGCGTACTCTCGTTGCGGACACGTGTTCGCGTCTCGTCATGTGCGTATGTTTATCGCCGTTGTTAATCAGTTTAATTTTGCCATAAAAATGCTAATAAAAATCAGATATGGAATAAATGTTTTATTATTATTATTACAACCAATCTTTGTTGCAAAAATGGTTACAACCAAAAGAAGTCAACTAATAAAATACAAAAAAAAGTACAAAAAAATAAAAGTAAAATAAAAATAAAAGAGAGGGCAGAGGCGCCTCTTTGCTGTTGGGGCAGCAATGTTGCCATTTGAAGAATCACTCCAATGGTGCTTTCTTCTTGCTCCTTTATTGTTTTCCCTGTTAGCTCCAACAACACAGCTTTGCAGACACCACCCTGCAAGCTGTAATTGTTCATCTATTTTCAGGCTCAAGCCAAGTTCCATTTCTGTTGATTCTTTTGTCTTCTATCCTTTTGGGGCACAGACCAAGCAGCTTTGCAGGTTCCCCTCCAGCAAGCCTTTGCCGTCTTTGTTTCAAATCCCTCACCTACACCACACAAATTCAGATATAAATACAAAGAGTAATAAACAGTGAAAGGGGGGGGGGGGGGGAACCAGAAAAATTGGGAGAAGTAAAAAAGAGGGAGCTTGGAGCCCCAGCCACCACGTGGGGGTCACCACCACAAAATCGTCCCTTTCTCCTCCGTATCACACCTCACCCACAGCCACCACTGTCCCCCCCAACACCATCGTAACCGTACACCACTGTTCTCCTCCCCTTCGCAACCACCATTTCATAGCCACCACCACCGTACGAACCGAAACCACCAACCAAACGCCATCTCCGTCCCTCAACCGCCAAACCGAAACCACTAATAACCACCAAGCGCCATCTTCGGCCCCTACCATCGCAGCATCGCCGAAAACCATACCACCACCGTCGAAGCTCCGACGGAAACCACACCGTCGCTGACCCGGAACCAAAACCGTAACCACCGTGAGGTCGCCCTTTCCGCCGCGAAGCAAACCCGGATCGAACCAAAGCCACGCGATAGATTGCATTTCTCTCTCTCGGTTTCTTTCTCCATGACTCTCGCCCCTGTTTTCTTTCTTGGAAGACGAAATTTCGCGTTTGGTGAGAAGAGGGAAAGGTGAGATTAAGGTTATTTGAGTTGATGAGAAGAAGAGAGGAGATGAAATCAGGAGGGAGAAGGAGAGAAGCGACGAAGAGGGAGAGAAATGGGTTAGATGATTTGTGAGAGGAGGGATACGGCCGTGGAGAAGAGAGAGAAAGGAAATTTTTTAGGTTTTTACAGATTTGGGGGTAGGGGCGCCGTGGAAGGAGAGATAGGAAATTAGGGTTTCCCTAATTAGGCTTTCCTTTTATAGTATAAGAGCAAGGGCAGTTTGGTCTTTTCCTTTTTTATTTCTATTCGCACCCCTCATTTTACTCAACGAGCCCCTCTTCTGGAAGCCCACGATTTCCCTATTTTTTTTGAAACGGACCAGCCCATCAGGAAATAAAAAAACACAACCCAGCTTATAAAAACAAGCTGGGCTCTCTATCTACACCCCAGTTTTAATAATACACCCCTCCTTTTATTTACACCCTTATTTTACTGCTGCACCCCCCTGTTCCCTTTTTTAAATTTTTGTTTCTTTCCCCTAAGTAAACCTTTTTTTTCTCACCCACCTTTTTTTTCCAAATAGCGAATAAACGTTTTCCTAAACATAAAATTAGTTTGTTATTAATGGTCACTCTGAGTTTAGCTTGTTTGACCGGTGATAGCAGCTTTGGTTTTCAAACGAGCTATGAGCGACGACCACTCTGAGTTTTACTTGTTTGGTCGTCTCGAGTACCTCTCCCGATTTCAAAAATAAATAAAAGCATCAAACACACAAACTTTTTCTACCAAGAACTACGTGTGATTTGATTCTCTACCAGGAGATACGTAGGAGCGGAGGGCGGCCGACCTCTGTCAATTGCATTAATAAAAAACCTTTTTTTTTCTTTTAATTCATTTCTCTCCTTTTTTTTCTCAAACACTACAAAAACAACTAACTGTTTATCGAGTCTTTTTTTATTAGTATTATTATAAGGGTAAAATCATTATTTTTGAATTAATAAACATTTACACATTTAGTTAAAAGGTAACCTTCCTTAGGAAGGATGTCGTAGGGTGCTAATACCTTCCCTACGCATAAACGACTCCCGAGCCTAAATCTGGTCCGCAAGACCCCCTTATCTACTCAATAGGGATTTTCCAATGTTTGCCCTTAAACTAAAACTTTGGTGGCGGCTTCATTCAAGAACTTCGAAGAATCCCTCCTCCGGATTTTTCGGTCGCGACACAATGTTAGGGGGAAGAGGAAATATTAGTTTATCGGGTTTGAACCCGGATCTCCTTCTTGCACTCCTTTGATGCACTCCTTCCGTATCCATTAGCTCGTCAAATGAGCTACCTACTCGGGATTTAATTGATCTTGTTATATCCTTCAAAATTTTATTCTAACAATCAATATTCCCATGCCATTGAAAAGAAATAAACCGGACATCAGAAGAAAAAAAATTGGAAAGGTAGGTGATTTTTTGACTCCGAAAACATTGGAAAGGTAGGTGATGGTTAAGGTTTATTTTATTTTATTTTGGCAAGTAAATAATGATTGTTAGAATATATTTTTGAAGGAGATCACAAAATCAATTAAGAAGAGTAAATCAGGGAATGTGCCGAGAAAGAATTGAATGGAAAATAGGCCCACGATCAATTGAATTGAAAGAATATTGTCGAAAAAATTGGATTAAAGAATAAGGGTTTTACTCATTGGCTGTGACAATTATAAAAGGAGTGAGTGCCGCAGAAAGGTAAAAAGAAACCGCATAGAATAGAATTAGAAGAAAAAAAACAATGGCTGACGTCAGGCAGAGAAAGGAGAGTAAGAAGATTTGAGTGGCGATTATTGACACCGTGAAAGAGCTCTTGAGAACAAAAAAGAGACCGAAGACTTGAAGAAAGAATTTCTCTATCTTTTCAGGTTGGTTATTCTTATCTTTATAATTCATTAATCATATTTTTACTTTTTGCATGTTTAGAGACTTTTCTATGTATGTTCTAATTTTTTATCTGAATTTCTATTTTGATTTTAATTAAAAAAGTCCTTTTTATAGGCAAATGTTAGTGAGTTGTAGTTAGGGAATAGCGAAATAATTTCTTGAGTTTGAATCTGAGTCATCTTGTTTGCACTCCTTTTGTATCTCGTAAGTTATTGACTGATTCAGAATTTAAAATTGTCCAATTGATTTCATCACCCACCAGTTTTATCTTCATCTTTTGTAAAAAAAAATTCTATCCTCTATTAGAACTCATATAAAAATTGGAGCAGCCAATACATACAATACTGGAAAAAAAAAGAGCCAAAGAGGTATAATATATAATGCACATAATTTAGCATAATAAATAATCTCGTAAAGTAAATTATAGTTTTAGTTCTTTATATTTATTTTAGGTTTCAATTTGGTCTCGTAAATATTAAATTTTTTGAATTGAGATGTGTAACACTATACTTTTTTTTTTTATAAGTAAAATTTCATTCAATGAGCACTGAGAGTGCTCAAACCCAACCAACAATGGTTACAAAATGTTTAGGCCTTGTAGTGGATTAGACCACCATGATGAAATAGAGATGAATGAAAATCTAATCTATAAACACTCCAACTCCAAGATAAACTCTTGATGCGGATTACCGTGGAGTCAACATTAATTCACTTCCTCCTCTTTAAAAATGACTCCGTTCCTAGCGAGTCAAATGCTCCAGCAAGTTGTTAGCCATAACATATGTTTCGTACGCTTTGATTTTTTCCCTTTGCACAAAGTTGCACATCGAAGGAATAACTCCTCCAGAGGCTTGGACAAGTCTAGATCAACGCCAATCCAAGCGCTGACTCCTTCCCAAACTGAAGTTGCGAAAGGACAATTGAGAAACAAATGAGATCTTGTCTCGGCTTCTTGGTGACATATGGGTAGAGGTGTCAATTTGGCCCCAAGCCCCAAGCCCAGCCCCATTGGCCCCCTAATTTAGCCCCAAATATTTCAGCCCCCTATTAATGGGGCTTTTTTTAGCCCCAACCCACATTTTCAATTTTTTAGTGGGTTGGGGCCAGGGCTTTGTGGGTTGGCCCCCAATTTTTTTTTTATCATTCTTTTCCTACTACTTACACCTCTCTTTCATTCTTTTACCCCATTCCTCTTCTCCATCACTCTCACCACCACCTCATTCTCTCTCTCACCACAACCATCACCACCATCACCATCTCCCACTCACCACCACCACCACCACCTCCTTTTTCTTCTCACCACCACCACCACCACCACCACCACCACCACCACTACCACCTCCTTTATATTTTTAAAACATAAAAAATCTTTCACTAAAAAAATATTCTTATTAGTAAAAAAATACTTTTAAACATCATTTTAATATATTTTTATACTTCATGTTTTGGTTTTTTTTCTTCATCATTCAATAATGTGAATGGTTTGTTATGGATAGATTATGAGGAATTTGGGCACGATGAGTTTAGCTTCGGAAACAGAAGCGTTGCTAATGGTGTGGACAAAGAAGGGCCAGTGCTATCAAAACTTGGTTCAAGTTCAACTACTGAGCTTCACCCTAAAGCTGGAGCAGAATCTAAACCAACAACCATGCCACCAGCAAGTGTTATGACAAGACTCATTTTGATAATGGTTTGGAGAAAGTTGATTAGGAATCCAAACACTTACTCTAGCCTCATTGGTCTCACTTGGTCTTTGATCTCATTCAAGTATGTAACATAACATTCACATTATTTTGTTTATATATTTTTAAAAATATATATATAATAGTTATATATATTTTTAATATATATATAACTATTATATATAATATAATAGTTATAATATATATATATATATATATATATATATATATATATATATATATATAGTTTCTGAATTTGAAAAAAACTGAAAAACTGAAAAAAAAAAATTTTGTTAAAAAATATTTTTATAATTATCCAATGGATTTAAAAAATATATTGGATGGATCACAACCATCCACAAAATTAAACAAAAAATTAAGGGCCTTGGGGCTGGCCCTGGCCCACTGGGGCTTGGGGCCATGTGGGCTTATGATATGTGGGCTTTTTGGCCCATGGGCCTTTTGGCCCTAGGGCCACGTGGGGCTGGGGCTGGGCTGGCCCATATGGGCCAAATTGACAGCTCTACATATGGGGCAGTGGGCATCGAGATCGGAGTTAATGACATTCCTCCTAAGCAATTGCATGTGTAACACTATACTAATATGGTTGCTTTTGTGTTCATAAAAAAAATATGGTTGCCTTTGTTTTTTTTTTTTCGTTTCAAAATAATCCCTTATGTTATATAATTAAGTTATATCAATACGACCATATTGTTTTAATTTTGTAAGGACCACTTTGAAAAAGAATTAAATAAGAGGACCAGATTGCTGTAAAATTTATCCATAGAGAATCAATTTGGAATTTAAATACATAACATCACCTAAAATAAATATAAGTCAAAATTACCATTTTGTGTGTGGTACTCTTCTAGCCAAATTAGAGCACTGCCATGTAGTAACTCAGAAGGTGGGTACTACTCTCTCAAACCCCTTTTAAGAAGGTGGTGGAGTGAGTATTAATTATTATACAAACTAAATTTTTCAATAATATAAAATCAAAAAATATACCAATTTAATTTACTTTTATTTTTACGCTTTACTATAGTGACGGTAATGAAGCCGACTCGAGTACCATCAAGGAATGAGAAAGACAAAAGCAAAAACAAGTGTGTGGAAGATAAGAGTGAAAAGAGGAATGGTTCAAATTCCAAAGCAAAAACCGTTAATAAGAAGGCAACATTAAAAAGTCCAAAGCAACTTTCAAAGGTAACCACTTCTCATGATGTTGGCAAGAAGAAAGACAAAGCTCCACTACAACAACCAATAAACCATATCCCCAACTACTATATTAGATTTAAAGGTACGCCATAATAGTCTACTTTTATTCTACATAACAAATATCTCACTTGTGTTCACCGTTATTATTTTTTGAGAGGACTCTCATATTTATGACATACAAACATATTGATGCAGGTTTTGAAGAAACAAAATTACATTGGAATTGTTCATTGTGTGAGAAAAATCTAACAGGTGAAGAGGAAGCAAGCCAAGAAAATGAGTTGCGGTATTCTTTATTTCCACGTCATCAACCAGAAGAGGAATTGATTTCCCTTTTACCAGAAGTCGCTGTTCTTCCATGTACTCATGTCTTCCACACCACATGCTTATCTGCTTTGCACCCTGCTAACAACACTCATCCTTTTTGCCCCATATGTCTTACCATGTTGTCACTTTAATTTATCCTTTTTTTTGAGTGAATATTCAAAAAGAGGAGAACAATTAATTAGGTACTTCTGAACCAATTTGAGTCCCTGAAAAATTTAAAAATGGGTTAAATTCGTCGTTTTAAAATAACTTTTTATGGAGCCGTTAATCCTATGACTGATTTACCCACGCTTTTATTTTTTAGGGACCAAATTAGTACTTTACGTTACTAAATTTGGCTTTGCGTTTTTTGTCGGCTACTAATTTAAGTGTTTACTTTTTTTTATATCCTTTATATAAATTGTTTTTTCCGACTAAACCGTTGAATATTGAAAAAAACATTTTGCTAAAATAATATAATGCTTTTGGACTATATTTTTTTTTTGATAAACAAAGTTAGTGGGGGTGGGGAAATGTTAGTTCCCGGGAGTTGAACCCGGGACCTCCTTCTTGCACTAATTTAGTGCACTCCTTCTTGCTTTTGGACTATATCCTCGTTGTATATTTTGTCAAGGATCATTTGCGTGACGATTCTTGTCTTCTCCAAGTGTAGAAGATCTTATAATATCTAATCACTAAGTTACAATCATACAAATGATCGTTTGGTCTTTTCCATTTAATTTTAACTTTTGGAAGGAATTCTTGGCAACCTGCTAGCTAGTATCTCCTCTCATTGTTGCAGGTATATATATTTTCTATTTACTTTCTTTCAAGGTAGAAATTAAGGAAGGAAATAAAAAGAGAGGAAAATAAATGGCAAAAAGTAAGGAACGAAATGTAAATAATGTTGTCGATTCTTAGAAATGATAGAGATCAATGATGACCAAGATTGTGTAAGAATAACACATCTAGGCAACAATGTTTGATGTTGGAAAGCCATAAGAACTAGTACACGAGGATACAAAAACATTATCAACTCTAGGATCCGCACTCTAGATACCACATGATATGATCCATGGTTGGATACATTTAGATTTTACGGATTGGATTGTCCTTAAGTTGATGTCTTGTTTTAAAGAATTAAAAAAGAAAATGAATGAACTTTAAGTACCACTTCTTTAATTCTCGTTAATGGCACCATTTCTATTGAAAGATGAATTTTTAGTACCATAGGAAAGAAAAGAATGATGTGGCAATAGCTATTAACTTCATTTTATGCATTTAGGTCTATGTTTTTTTTAGATAAGCAAAGATTTCATTCAATGAGCACTAGGGGTGCTCAAACCCAAACAAAAAGATGAGTTACATATTGTTTAGGCAATCTAGAGGATTAATCCACCACGTGGAAATTAACAAACTTGAACTAGACCCCTCTCTATACACAATCCAGCTCCAAGCTAAGCTCTTAATGCGGATCACTACAGATTCAATAGAAGACTCCTCATTTCTAAAGACAAGCCCGTTGCGAGCCAGCCAAATACACCAACAAGTCGTGATCCAAATCAAGTATTTTATTTTTCTTGACCTCCTCCCTTTGCACAATGTTCCAAATCCACGCATGTGATCAAGAATAGATGTTGCTTCTAAACGTTGAACCCCCAACCAATCACAAACACAAGACCAAATGTCGTGAGCGAAGCTGCAACTCAAGAACAAATGACAAAAGTCTTCGCGAAGATCCAAGCAAAACGAACAACCAGCTGCTGTTTCAGTTTGTATAACATGACGGCGGAAAAGAAGATCTCTGGTGGGAAAAGAATCATGAAGTAAACGCCAATCGAAGATAGTTACTTTGGACAGAGTGATTGTTTTCCAAAGCTTCACAAGAATGCGCTTCAAATTGCTTCCATCTGCTTCGGATACAGCGACAACAGCCTCGATGCCAGGGACAGCAACAATTTCGGTCAACAACCTGTAGCATTTATGTCTATGTGTATTCTGGCAAAACAGAATTAAGAATTCTTAAATAAAAATCATGTAAATATTTCTTACATTTCGCCAAACGCTATTCGTACTAAATAACATTCCTCTGCGTAAAAATGCAAACCTCAAGATTTTTTAGAATGATGCACATGTATAGAGAAGATGAAGTTTTGCGCAAAGATGTAAACTTTAAGACAAGCGCTTATAGATAAAAACAATGGAACAAAGTTGTAATACCCAAAGTAAATTTTAATTTACTTTGACTATTACATCGTATTCCTTAGATTTATGATGTGCATTTTATATGTTTTGATGGAGTTTGATGATTATTTAAGCATGTTGTGTGAATTGAAGCTTAATAGAAAACAGACTTCTTTCAGCATGAGCTTCTCCCTTGGTTCACATCCTTTGCTAACGATAATTCAGGTCAATTGTTTCTCTCTTTCTGTTGGCGTATTTGGAAGTCCCGTAATAATGAGGTTTTCAATGATATCAAAGATCCTCTTTGGAAATTGGAGAATACTATTGCATCTGATTGACAAGCCTTGCAAGCAACGATGGTTCCCAAAAACAAAATCCCCCAAAAGCGTGTTGTCTCTTGGCTTCCTCCTCCGGATAGCTTTGTGAAACTTAACACTGGCGGTAGCAGCTTTGGTAATCCAGGAAGATCAGGTTTTGGTGGTGTTGTTAGGGATTCTAATGGCGGTTGGCTTTTGGACTTTTCTGGTAACTGTTGGCATTACCTCCAATATTAATGCTGAGCTTCTAGCTATTGTTAAAGGTCTCCTTTTTATCTTGGGAGAATGGCTACAGGAACGTTTTTTGTGAATCTGATTGCCAGATAGCTTTGTCTTTAATCAACGAGGGTGTCCCTCATACTCATCTGTATGCTCTTCTTGTCTCCTTCATCTGTGAGTTCAAGAACTATAATTGGTCTCTCTCCTTCGTCCACACTCTCCGAGAAGGAAACCAGGTTGTTGACTGGTTGGCCAAGCACGGAGCTTCCTCGAGTCGAGACCAACTTTTTTGGTGGCATTGCTCAACTAATTTATCTATGACTCTTTTAGCTTGATGCTATCGAAATACAACATAGTAGAGAGTAGTTTTTGTTTTTTGCTTTTATTTTCTTACTGATCAAAAAAGAGTTAATTCATTATTAGTAAGAAAGGGGGTGCAGGAAATAAACAGAGTTTAATTGATAGAGCCCAAAACTTTAAGTCTAGCCCACTATTGTGTAAGAGACCAGCAGCTGAACACTCAAAAACAAAACTTCCCTCTTCAACTTTGCATTCATTTTACACAAGTGTAGAGAGAGGGAGAGTTGAGTCGAGGGAGTGGGAGCAAGCAAGGAAGAAAGGGAAAATCTTTTGCCGTTATTGCTTTAGCTGAAACCACAAGTTATTTGACTCATCCACCTTCTTCACATACACCATTTTTCCTTTCTTTAAACATCAAACCTGAAATTTCATCATCACACTCTTCATTAACCTTAATTTCAAACTTACATGTCACAATGGGGAGCTGGGATTGAATCTTTTAGTGGTTGCATGTGTTATTGGTAGATGGATTGAAGGTTAGAAGAAGTATTTCAGTTACACATTTTTGGGGTTGAGGTTCTCACCACTCTTTTGAGCTTAGTTGTAGCACATTTGGTTAAAATTCAGAACTTTGGCTTCAACCGGCGAGTTCTTCTCCCTATTCCGCACTCTAGATACCACACGAGGAATGAGATCCTCTCCCGTTATTGGATTGTTCCAGTTGGAGAGAGAAAGACACAATATTTATTGTGTCTTTCTCTCTCCTACTGGAACCATCCAATAAATGGAGAGAATATGAACTCACCGCATGATATGATCCATTGTTGGATACATTTAGATTTTACGGATTGTCCTTAAGTTGATATGTCTTGTTTTAAAGAATTAAAAAAGAAAATGAATGAACTTTAAGTACCGCTTCTTTAATTCTCGTTAATGGCACCATTTCTATTGAAAGATGAATTTTTAGTACCATAGGAAAGGAAAGAATGATGTGGCAATAGCTATTAACTTCATTTTATGCATTTATGTCTATGTTTTTTTTAGATAAGCAAAGATTTCATTCAAAGAGCACTAGGGGTGCTCAAACCCAAACAACAAGATGAGTTACATATTGTTTAGGCAATCTAGAGGATTAATCCACTACGTGAAAATTGACAAACTTGAACTAGACCCCCCCTTTATACACAATCTAGCTCCAAGCTAAACTCTTAATGCGGATCACTACAGATTCAATAGAAGGCTTCTCATTTTTAAATACAAGCCCGTTGCGAGCCAGCCAAATACACCAACAAGTCGTGACCCAAATCAAGTATTTTATTTTTCTTGACCTCCCCCATTTGCACAATTTTCCAAATCCACGCATGTGATCAAGAATAGATGTTGCTTCTAAACGTTGAACCCCCAACCAATCACAAACACAAGACCAAATGTCGTGAGCGAAGCTGCAACTCAAGAACAAATGACAAAAGTCTTCGCGATGATCCAAGCAAACGAACAACCAGCTGCTGTTTCACACTAATGGAAAAAAGGCATTTTATATCGGTTAAAATTGACATTTCATATCGGTTCTTGAACCGATGCCGAAAAAGGAGATATAGAAAAAAGGACATTTCATATCGGTTCCTGAACCGTTATGAAAAGTTTTTTTATATCGGTTATATAGGCCAACCGATATGGAAAGTCAGTTTTCGCTTATATTTTATATCAGATATATATGCGAACTGATATGAAAAATCAGTTTTCGCTTATATTTTATATCGGTTATATATGCGAACCGATATGAATACTCCTTTTTAACATCGGTTTTCTTCCCAACCTATTTGAAAACTGAAGGTTTTTTTTTTAAAAAAAAAAGTGGTTTCTGTTCAGCAATATACATGAAACAATACCATGGACATAGAAGCAATGTTCCATTAAACATTAACTAACTTAACAAATCATTAATTGGTAACCAATATTGCTCATAGACAGAAATTCTCCATGGTTGAACAACACAAACAGAAATGTACAACACAGAAACAGAAATGTCATTCCCAGTGAAAAAAGGTGACCAAACTAGTAGTGAATTTAAGTCCAAAATGCTAGTATATTGATACACCAGAATGACCTAAGGAGTGAAAAGGAAGACTGCTAGTATATTGATACACCAGAATGACATTCTCAGAATTAACTACCCCTGTGCCTTTGCTGAGAAAAAGTCCACCTCCACGAACAAGAAGCCACAGACCACCATCACAAAGACCACCGCCAGCAAAGCCACAGACCACCTCCAGCAAAGTCAAACTCAATAATACAAATGGAGCCACTGAAAATCACAAAGACAATAATTCAGTTTATAAGTGCAGAAAAAAGTGCAGACAAACCATCACCCAAATGATATCTATAGAAAAATGGAAAACGCATAATCTATACATGCAACTATTTGACATATATAATCCAAGGAGGAGCCTAATTATGAGCTCATTCCTTGTTGCTTGACTGGAAACAAGAAGCCAACTATTTGAAATCAGAAATCTCATGTTCCTTGGATTAATAATATAATCAGAAATAATATAATCCTCTTTCTTTTTAATGTTTCATGGTGGCATTATGTTGGTAAGGATTTGTGTAATAGTTTTCATGCCCTTCAGCCAAAAGTCAATATCAATTACTTTGATTAAATTCTTTTTTTTTTCAGATCGTTTCCCTATCTTTCTTTTTACTTAGCACCTTCAAAATTTTAATCATAATAAAAATAGCAATTAAAAGCGAACTAAGTTAAAGAACATCAAAACAAAATGCATTGCCAAAGTTTTGCAATTCAAAGTGTCTAAACCCACACTAGATATGAGAAAATTAAAACATGACTGAATTAAACTAGAAATCCAATGTATCGGGATATGAATTTTTTAAACTCCAAAACACATGATAAAATTTGAGAGCCTTGTCTTAGTAGCAAACAAATCTCCCATCTGCAACATCAATAGGAAAAGTAGAATTCAACCCTCTCCACATATTACTAATACCAGAATCTGCAAAACAGTGAGTCAAATGATGATATGAGCTCCTCAAAATAAAAGCACCTAATAGCATATCATGGATTAGGGAATCGATATTTTATTTTGAGCCAAATATTGTCTCATGAAAGTTTTTTTTTGTTTGGGATCTCATAGAACTCCTTAATACAGGGTATCAGAGTACAAGCCTTGTTCCTGATGTTGATTACTTACACGAGTTATCGGCAATCCAGCAGCAAGGTCCTAGATCTATTGGCTTTTTTGGAACAAGGAACATGGGATTCATGCACCGGAATGAGGTGGACCCAAAACTTAAAGGATTAATAATATAATCAGAAATAAACATCCAATATTTGTACTGATTAGACATTAGTTGACTATTTCATCAAAGACATAAGCATTTACCTTTCTAGCCTATTATCACCCAATAGGACGATTTCGGAAAAGTTCAAGAAATAGTTGTGTCTATCGACATCGAATATCGTATAGATCCTCATCATTGAATGGTTCAGTATTGTTGAATCTCTACAATATGAAATGACACAAGACTAAACATTAGTTAATCAACTAAAATACATCTTTAATATAATTTGTAAAAAAATTCTATTACGTACCTCCAACCATAAATCAACAATACTTGCAGAGACAATGTTGAACATATGTCTCATAACATAAAATCCACACTCAGTGTTCCCAGTTTGCTTTTGGGACTACAAATTATATGTCATAGTAAATATTATATATAGTATTAAAATACATTATAAATATTGTAATTAAATCTCAAGAGTTAAACTACTTACCGCGGGGGAAATCCATGTAGGTGCATTCTTTCTAGTCCCCATTAACTTATGATATCCTTCCATAGCACTAATAAAAAAGAAAGACATCATACAAACTCTCTAACTTTGTTGTTACTTTTCTACACATGATATATAATAAATAAGAGCTTACCTATTAACTTTTTGCTTGAGGGAAGCAGTCGGCTTCTTTCCAAGCGAGCAAAGGAAGACGATTTCATTACTCATTGGACAAATGATGAACAATTGCCAATGATTCCTACATTGGGGAACAATTAGTCAATTAGTGACAAATCACATAGAATTTTAAGAAAATTGATAAACATGTACTTACATATGAAGATAATGCGCTACATAAAACTCCTTGGAAATAGCTGGAGTCAAAACGTACTGAGGAATCTCCGGAAGCAATAAATGTTGAGGGTCAATGAAACCATACAAATCACTATTGCCCTTCAAAATACATTGACGTTGGATATACCTAAGATGTCATGCTAAATGTTAATTATACAGTTTGAAAGTTAATTGGTTAACTAAAGTATAAGTAAAACTAACTTACGTCAACCAAAATTGTACAACACTTAAGCTAGGTAAGCGTTTGGTTACCACAACAAAGATCCATTACTTTGTTCGCTACTAGAAAAAATTCAGTGAGAGTGGGATCATGTTCCAATCTTAGTTGTATAGCATCTTTAATAGGTACAATCAATATCATCAACTCTTGAATTGGATTAACTTGAGGTGCAGAACTTTTGGGTGAAATGTCCTTCTTGCTAGATTTTCCAATTTCCTAAACAAGAAAGATAATATATTAGTAAGTCTTTTCTACCATTACCAAGTTATTTCCAGTGTAAATATATAAGAAATGAGTTATATTGAAAACCTTATTTGAAAAAGGTTTAACAAGTCTTCTCGGCCACTGAATAAAATTTTTTAGGGCTTGTTCCACAGTTTGAACCTCATCAGTGGGCATAGGAACTTGAGCACCTCGATGTAGAACCTCTTCAACCACCACCCTCACCATATCATTCTCCAAACTCTTGTTATGAATGACTGAGCCCAAATTGAATATACGACCAATTGCCACCAAATGGTAAGGATTATCAACGTACAACTTACACCGATCTGGTATATCATCTGACTGATCTAGGTTATCATCAAATTGATCTTGAATATCATCAAACTGATCCTGGATATCATCAAACAGTGATCCTCCCCCAAATTTTGTTCACCAACAGAACAACTACCCTTATTACTGTTTGAGCATTGTTGGGAGTAACCCATAGAAGCCAGCTCCTGCATTGAATTCCATAAAACATTAAAGGCATTCTTTTTACATTTTACTTTTTACTGTAAGTGTTAATTTATATATACCTGCATCACATCCTGTCTAACTTTCTGTGTAAGTTGTTCAGTGAGGATAGCTAAGTCTTCCTTGGTGACAACTTCTGAGGTGGACCACAACGTGAACGTCGTCCAAAGTAATTTATAATGCCCACACCTCGTCCAGCACCACGAACACGACCGGGGTGCTCGGGACACCCAATCGCAGTAGCCAATATATCTTTGTGTCCATGTGGAACAAAGGTTCCTTGAGAAGATTGTTCTTCTAGAGAATCCTAGAACATGTACAAAATTCAGATTAAATTCCCAGATACAAATTAAATATAACATAAGAAATATTATAATGTTACTGCATCACAATTCAGGTTTACTTTTAAGAGGTTTAGCACATTATCACTCTCTGTCAGTGAGCAATTTCCAGAGCATCACAGGTTAGGATGCATGCTTTTTCAGTTAATAGAGGGGAAAATGTAGTAAATTTTGTTACTCTAATCCAATAGATACATTTTGGACAGTCCCCAAACTTATAATTGCAAAGGATATTTCTCAAGAATAGACCTGTACTTACTTCTCATTCAACTCTATCAATTCCAAACAGATATTTCTCAAGAATAGCCCTTTATAGTGACAGGAAAAGTATTTCAATATCTATATTGACAAACTCAGAAGTGAAGGCAGGCCAAACTGAAAACTCTTAGTTCTAAATAACAAATTTTATGATTAATTAATTGCATATCATTCCATGAGGGATTGCAGCAATTTCGCCACACTAAGTTTCTTTTTTCACATAAACTAAGTCAGTACTCAGTATCTTTAGCAAAACTATAATCTATCACGTACGAAGTAGCTAACATTAACATTAGATAAATCAAGTCCCATATTGATGAATGATAAGATAACTAAACCTAAATCTATCAACAATAAATTACCAAACATGTCACCAGCAGGCATATATTCACAATGTCACCAACATTAAAAAACATAAAGTTAGCAGTAACTTTCCAATCAATATTACTTCACCAATTTCAGATTTGTAATATCCAAATCGGAACAATTAAAATACTTACAAAAATTGAATATCTACTTACAATCTTCTCAGCAATAACGCGTGTTTTTTCAGATGTAAAAACACCATTTCTCTTTTGTCTGGCTCTCTTCCATAATTCATGGCGTTTAGGTGGTGATGGTGGATTGACAACCAGCGAAGGATCAGATTGGGATGCTTCTTCATTCTCTTTCTCCCTTTCTTTCAATATCTTTTCACGAAGCAAACAATAACCCCCACGAGACAAACTGTGGGGGTAGAGATTATTTGACTGAACTTCTTGTGCTTTTTGCCTTTTCACCTATTATCAATAATAACATGCAAATAAATACAAATAAATATATTAGGTAAACTATAATTCCAACTTACTTGAAATGTGGGTGTTAATCGGGACCGAACAAACTGCTCCCACGTCTCCTCATCAAGGAACGAATACTTTTCACAAGGAGATTCATGCCTTCGTTCTCCAAATACATATCTGCTAGTGAGTTGTGTTTTAAAAGCCTTCCAAAGGTCACCCGCATATCTGATCACTTTCTTCTTCACTAATTCAGTATTTGGAACATCAAATGTGCTCTAAATTTCAAAACAAAATGAAAAACTTAATAATATCGTTAAGCACAATAGATAAAAACATAGAGCGTAATAGTGAAATCCACGATAGTTTCCCACATCTTATTATTAACATCTTCATCAATATCTTTCCAATCCATTACCAAGATACTAGCCTTGGTTCGAGCTAAAAGGCCTACGAAACTTTTGAACCTTACTGCATTTGGCCCAATAGCAAGGCCGGTCAATTCATCAAATCGAACTGTACGCCTTTGATCACCAACACGGTCACGTGTTAAATCCTTTAACCTTGTAGCACGTCTACCCTTTATTTTCCTTGGAGAGATGTTTGATTGGTCATCCATGGGCCTGTTTAAACAAAAACAATAAAGTATAAACACATTGAGATAACAGATAAATAACATACATAGAAAAACTTATAAGGAGCACAAAGCAATAACATAAATATATTTTAAACATCATGAAACAAAAAGATAAACTTAACTTATTATCTATTCCCATATCCCTTCCTGATGATCATCACGAGTTGCATGAACATCGTCCAATTCAGTTTCATCAATCAAAATAGGCATTTGTGATAAGAAAGAAGGAGTCTCAGAAATATCAAGAGTTGAATCTTGGTTTTGATCATTAGCATGTATATTTTTTCCTTGGAGAACCACAGACCATCTTTGGCTAGAAGGATCACTAACATAAAACACTTGTTTCGCATGAGATGCCATAATAAAAGGCTTCTCCTTATAAGCTACCTTGTTAAGGTCCACCAATGTACATCCTAATTCATCAATTTGTACACCACTATTATTGTCTACCCACTTACATTTAAAAATGGGTACAGTAAATTTAGTGTAATCAACCTCCCAAATATCTTCAATGACTCCAAAATAAGATATGGATGCCATGATGGGGTTCTTATCCTTTGAACTAGAAAAATGCATGGATTCAGCCACAACCATAACCCCACTGTTTTGCATTGAACTCTTGTCATCTTGGGTCTTTATATAAAATGAAAACTTATTGATATCATATCCACCCCAACGTATGATATCAAAGTTAGGCCCATGTGCTAGCCATTCTAATGTTTCAGAAACACTATCAGCATTAACGATTTGCTCTTTAAACCAATCTAGGAAAGTCTTGTTATGCTCAATCAACTTATCTTTTTCGCTCATTCGAGGATACTTCTCCTTGACAATGTTTTTATGAGTAGATAAATAAGGTTGAACCTCACTAGTGTTATTCAATATATACATATGTGCCTGAAGAACTTCTGCCCGACTCATGCTCTTAATAGCTAAACCTCGCGTACCCTTTCCTGCACATCTTCCCTCATGACGAGACTTAGGAATCCCTATAGGTTCCACCTTAGATATGTAATCTGAACAAAACTCAATAGCTTCTTCTGCAACGTACCTATGAATGATAGATGCTTCAGGACGATATTGGTTCTTAACATACCCCTTCAATATTTTCATGTATCGCTCAATTGGGTACATCCACCTTAAATAAACAGGGCCACATAATCTAATTTCCCTCACTAGATGAACAATTAAGTGAACCATAATGTCAAAAAAAGAAGGAGGAAAATACATCTCCAATTGGCACAATATAATGGCAGCCTCATTTTCCAAGTCATCCAACTTCAAAGGGTCAATGACTTTGCTACATATAGCATTGAAGAATATGCACAATCTAGTTATGATATGTCAAACTTTTTTTGGTAAAATGTCACGAATAGCCACCGGTAGCAGTTGTTGCATTAAGACATGACAATCATGAGACTTTAGGCTAACTAATTTGAGATTCTTCATCGAGACAAGTCTCTTGATATTTGAGGAGTAACCTTGTGGTACTTTTACACAATGCAAACACTCACAAAAACTTTTTTCTCTTTTTTGGACAATGTATGACATGTCGGGGGAAGATATGTGGATTTACCTCTTTGCTGCGGAGCTAACTGCACTCTAATACCCATCACAACCAAATCTAATCGAGCATTCACACCATTCTTTGTCTTTCCCTGAATGTTGAGAAGCGTTCCGATAACACTATCACATACATTTTTTCCACGTGCATGACGTCAATACAATGTCTAACATCAAGTTTAGACCAGTATTGAAGATCAAAGAACACATACCTCTTCTTCCATTTATTTTTCCCATTAGATTGTTTTTGCGACTTTCCAAATATAACTTTGATGTCCTTAACTCGTTGATAAACTTCTTCTCTAGTTAAGGCTTTTGGAGCAATTTCATTCTCTTGATATCCATTAAAAGTTTTTTCAACCTCCGATACGGATGATTATGTCTGAGAAATCTACGATGTCCAAGGTAAACAGTTTTCCTTCCATGTTGTAGTTGATGATAACATGTGTTTTCTTCACAAATAGGGCATGCTGTATGCCCCTTAACACTATACCCAGACAAGTTCCCGTATGCTGGAAAGTCATTGATTGTACAAAATAACATGGCACGCAACTTGAAATACTCATTTCTATATCCATCAAACACATCAACTCCTTCCTCCCATAGCATTCTCAAATCTTCAATCAAGGGACTTAGGTAAACATCTATGTCATTCCCTGATTGTTTTGGGCCTGAAATCATCATAGATAACATCATGTATTTGCGCTTCATGCACAACCAAGGGGATAAATTGTAAATTATCAAGATAGCAGGCCATGAACTATGGTTACTACTTAAGTTACCGTACGGATTCATTCCATCTGTAGCAAGTCCAAGTCTAAGATTTCTTGGCTCATTGCCGAATTCCGAAAACAAACAATTAATTTTTTCCATTGCAAAGAGTCGGCCGGATGGCGAAGCTGTCCATCACATATTCGTTCATCTGAATGCCACCTAATGTTCTTTGAGTCATTTGCATTAGCAAACAATCGCTTGAATCTTGGAATTATTGGAAGATACCATAAGACTTTTGTTGGAGAACCCTTTGTGCTCACATCACAACTAGAATCATCATCTTTCACTCTGTAGCGTGATGTCCCACAAGTAGGACACACATGCTTATCTTTAAATTCTTTCCTGTACAATATGCAATCTTTAGGACATGCATGTATTTTTTTATACTCCAAACCCACAGGACACAATATCTTTTTCGCCTCATAGTTACGGTCAGGTAATGTGTTACCTTCTGGAAGCATGTCTTTCAGCAACTCAAGCAATTCTGTGAAACTTGTATCGGTCCACCCGTTTTTTGCCTTTAGGTTGACCAATTTTAACACGGTTGACAACCGTGTGAACTTGGTGCACCCCGGATACAACGACTCTACGTTGTCGCTGCACAAAGTATCATACATACATGTTTGCTGAAAAGACTCTGGTACAAGATCTCGAATCATCTCTTCTAGTCGATCATTCATATCTACATTAACCTCCTCTCTCTGGGGTGTGCTTGGTATTCTTGACGATTCACCATGCCATATCCACCTTGTATAACTCTTGTTAAAGCCATCACAACGAAGATGATCGCGAATGTCCTTAACAACTAGTTTGTCACTATTCAAACAATTGACACAAGGACAATAAAATTTACAGCTAACACAAGGACAAATAAACTTTTCATTATTTTTTGGACAAATTCTTTTAGCAAATTCTAGAAACTCTTCCACGCCATTCTCATACTCATCACTTAGACGGCTAGTATTGATCCAACTACGATCCATAACTACTTAGGCAGCTAGTATTGATCCAACTAGAGTGAAAGCATAGTAGTAGTGGAAAAAAGAGCAAAGTACTTAAAGATAGAGTAGAGGAGCCTGAAATCCTATGTAAAGATGGAAAAAAGCAGGAAACAATCAGCGAACAGCCCCAGTGGAAGCATCTAATAAATAAGAAAATAAATATTGGTAATTGCAAGTTGCAACTAGATAAACTGAAACTGAAGGCAACTTGACTTCAACAAAATAAATAAACTGAATAAAAACATATAGTTTTCACACAAGGTTGAAATATGGTGAACTCTTGGAAGATAACACTAAACCATTACTTGACAATCAAAGTAATACTGATGAGTGTGGTAAACAATGCTGTAAAATTGTCACAAGAGAAATGAAATGAACAAGGGAATTTTATGTTTGTTGAAGAGAAATTGACAATCAAAGTAATGCCGTAAACAATTCTGGACTTTCTAAGTTAAGCTTACTCAAGAGAAATGAACAAGGGAATTTTATGTTTGTTGAAGAGAAATTGTCCCAAAAATACTAAATTGCTAATCAGATTACAGAATACAGATTACAGAATACATACAGATTACAGAGACGGTGGTGCCAGAAACATGTTGTCAACAAGATCAAAATTAGTGTCTCTTAGGGAGGATAGAACCCAAATACCTCGTGAATGACCACTAGCTTTCTTGTATTGGATCATCATACCCCGATGACTTCCAAAATTTACACACTTTATTGAAGGGAATATGGGTCTCACAGACAAAAAAACAAGGATGGTTGGTGTTTTTTCACCAAGTCATGAACATATCTTCTAGCATTGGGACTAAAAAACCCCACGAATGTTCCAAGAAAGAATAGAGAAATTATGGAAACAATCCATCAAAACTAATAAAACTAAGTGCTCACCCCTTGATCTTTCAAAGACATCTGAAGCATTACTACAAATATTTGATGACTTCCATACATTGTTACACCAGTTATTAGTGATTAAGCAGAAAAATTGGATCATCAATTTATCAATTTAGGCAACACAGTTACGATTCCACACAGCCACAACAAACTCTCACAGAGGAGAGAGAAGGACTCTCACATAGGAAAAAGAAGAATCTCTCACAGAGGACAAAATAAAGCTATCACTTTGAGAACAAGACAAACGCAGAGGAGGAGTAGTACATGGGTGCGACGGTGGTGCTGTGGCAAAGGGAGACGCAGCGGTGGTGCTGTGGCGACGGGAGACAGCGCAAAGGGAGACGCAGCAACAGTGAGACGCAGCAACAACGCGAAGGGAGACGTGCAATAGTGAGAGAGGAGTGGTGCCTAACAGCGATGGTGGTGCTGTGGCGAAGGGAGACGCAACGGTGGTGCTGTGGCGAAGGGAGACGCAGCGGTGGTGACACAGTGGAAGAGATGAGGGAGAGAAGCGCGAACAGCGAATGAGAGTAGTGAGAGGCAGCGAACAGTGAAAGCCTAATTTTTTAGTTTCTATAACGGGTGGTTTTTGACCCGTTATGGAAGCCTAATTTTTTTTCACTTTCTATAACGGTTAATCATTGGAACCGATATGAAAGATGGTTTTTGCACTTTCTATATCGGTTCCTGTGGCAACCAACATAAAAAGTGTAATTTTAATTACAAAACTGCCACCGCGTCACTTTTAATATCAGGCCGTTTTTAACCAATATAAATGACAGTTATAAAAGGCATTTTTTTTCCACTTGTGTCAGTTTGTATAACATGACGGCGGAAAAGAAGATCTCTGGTGGGCAAAGAATCATGAAGTAAACACCAACCGAAGATAGTGACTTTGGACGGAGTGATTGTTTTCCAAAGCTTCACAAGAATGCGCTTCAAATTGCTTCCATCTGCTTCGGATACAGCGACAACAGTCTCGTTGCCAGGGACAGCAACAATTTCGGTCAACAACCTGTAGCATTATGTGTATTCTGGCAAAACAGAATTAAGAATTCTTAAATAAAAATCATGAAAATATTTCTTGCACTTCGCCAAACGCTATTCGTACTAAATAACATTCCTCTGCGTAAAAATGCAAACCTCAAGATTTTTAGAATGATGCACATGTATAGAGAAGATGAAGTTTTGCGCAAAGATGTAAACTTTAAGACAAGCGCGTATAGATAAAAACAATGGAAGAAAGTTGTAATACCCAAAGTAAATTTTAATTGACTTTGACTATTACATCGTATTCCTTAGATTTATGATGTGCATTTTATATGTTTTGATGGAGTCTGATGATTAATTAAGCATGTTGTGTGAATTGAAGCTTAATAGAAAACAGACTTCTTTCAGCATGAGCTTCTCCCTTGGTTCACATCCTTTGCTAATGATAATTCAGGTCAATTGTTTCTCTCTTTCTGTTGGCATATTTGGAAGTCCCGTAATAATGAGGTTTTCAATGATATCAAAGATCCTCTTTGGAAATTGGAGAATACTATTGCATCTGATTGACAAACCTTGCAAGCAACAATGGTTCCCAAAAACAAAATCCCCCAAACGCGTGTTGTCTCTTGGCTTCCTCCTCCGGATAGCTTTGTGAAACTTAACACTGACGGTAGCAGCTTTGGTAATCGAGGAAGATCAGGTTTTGGTGGTGTTCTTAGGGATTCTAATGGCGGTTGGCTTTTGGACTTTTCTGGTAACTATTGGCATTACCTCAAATATTAATGCTGAGCTTCTAGCTATTGTTAAAGGTCTCCTTTTTATCTTGGGAGAACGGCTACAGGAACGTTATTTGTGAATCTGATTGCCAGATAACTTTGTCTTTAATCAACGAGGGTGTCCCCCATACTCATCTGTATGCTCTTCTTGTCTCCTTCATCTGTGAGTTCAAGAACTATAATTGGTCTCTCTCCTTTGTCCACACTCTCCGGGAAGGAAACCGGGTTGTTGACTGGTTGGCCAAGCACGGAGCTTCCTCGAGTCGAGGCCAACTTTTTTGGCGGCATTGCTCAACTAATTTATCTATGACTCTTTTAGCTGATGCTATCAGAATACAACATAGTAGAGAGTAGTTTTTGTTTTTTGCCTTTATTTTCTTACTGATCAAAAAAGAGTTAATTCATTATTAGTAAGAAAGGGGGTGCAGGAAATAAACAGAGTTTAATTGATAGAGCCCAAAACTTTAAGTCTAGCCCACTATTGTGTGAGAGACCAGCTGAACACTCAAAAACAAAACTTCCCTCTTCAACTTTGCATTCATTTTACACAAGTGTAGAGAGAGGGAGAGTTGAGTCGAGGGAGTGGGAGCAAGCAAGGAAGAAAGGGAAAATCTTTTGCCATTATTGCTTTAGCTGAAACCACAAGTTATTTGACTCATCCACCTTCTTTACATACACCATTTTTCCTTTCTTTAAACATCAAACCAGAAATTTCATCATCACATTCTTCATTAACCTTAATTTCAAACTTACATGTCATAATGGGGAGCTGGGATTGAATTTTTTAGTGGTTGCATGTGTTATTGGTAGATGGATTGAAGGTTAGAAGAAGTATTTCAGTTACACATTTTTGGGGTTGAGGTTCTCACCACTCTTTTGAGCTTAGTTGTAGCACATTTGGTTAAAATTGGCTTCAACCGGTGAGTTCTTCTCCCTATTGCATGATTTGTTGTTTGAAATTGGAAATGCATTTAAGCTTCTTTCAAAAACCCTCTTGCATGTGGACTTTGGAATCCCTATTATGTTATAAATGAGTCAAGTTGAATGAGTGAGATATGTGTATCCCAAAACGTTGATGATTGGATTGTAAAATGAGTTATTTTGTTAGCATTGTTGAATTGAAGTTTATGATATGAAAATGACGTTGTTGTATGATATGGTTGCCTTAAATGTGGTAGTAATGTGTTTTGGAATTAGTTTTGGTGTTGGGTGTGAATTGGAACCAAAAGGGAAAGAGGATGCCATCAAAAAACACGGTTTTCGTGTACTGCAGAAGGTGCACGTACGGGTCGTGCTTCCCTGAGCATGGGTCGTGCATGCCTTTGAGAGTTGGATTGGTCAAGCCATAAGCTGCATTGGTGAGGACTTCCATACGCTCCCTTGCTTTCATGGTGGAACGCTTCCTCATTTCCACAAGGTTGTTTCCTCATCCCTCTTACCTAGACAGGGATAGAAGACCCAGTTAATTCAAATTGCCTACCCCCAACTCGGGGGCCCATAACTCACATTTTTTAAAGTTCAACTTCACATTTTAGCCTGTGAACTCGACAAAAGGGACTTTGAGATTTTATACGCACACCAATGAGGTATAAGCTATCATGATTTATGCCAGTTACGGAGCTCAAATGTTGCTGAGAGAACATCCATAGCACCCCCGGCCGTACAAATAACAATGGTAACGCCTATGTGGCCGCGTTACGCGGACTGATATTTTTACCATCATTAGCTAATTTTTGCAGGTTGGATGTCCTATGTAGAAGACTTTGCTTACAAGTCGGCCCCACAACATGTGCAACCGACTTGGGGGACTACTGTTTTGGACCAGATCCATATTTTTACTAACTAATGGGACCATTACAGGTCAGTCCAATATTGGGAAGCTTCTTGAGTAAGCTCATTTGCTCCATTATATATACCACCACTCACTCCTAGAAAATGTATGATTTATCAACTTCTCTCATATGCTCCATCTCTATCATGGACTGACTTGGGCGTCGAAGTGTTTGCAGGTGGCGGTCACCCCTCGTTTCTCACCGCAGCTCCGAGCACCGTCAGATCCATCTCAAATACAGCATCAAAGACGTACCATCTTAGATACACTATCTCAGACGTACCATCCCGGATTCACCGCATCCAACGTCACTATTTGGTAGCCCAGCCAGGGGCAGATCTTAGTTAGGGCCCAGGTGGGCCACGGACCAAGGCCCACCCCAAAAATTTGTGAAATTACTATAATACCCATTATTTCAAAAAACAAATACTAATTATATATACCTGTTGCGCAGATTTAAGACCAATATAGTAGTATGGCGTAGTGATTGAGCAGCTTCTCATTCACTACGCCATACTACTATATTGAATTCCAACATCTGGACTTTCTCCTTGAGTGCATATGGAGCAATCTACTTCGCTCTGTCACTTGTGATATATCCTCTTTTAATGTATATTTGCAGTCAATATTATCTAGAAAACATCTTCCTTGAATTGTTGGCATTTGAGCATGAAATGAAGAAGCAAGAACCATCGCATGTAGATAATAGCTTACTTCGAATTAATCTATTTTATTTGAATCAGAAAAATACTTTGTATCAGCATAGTTAATTTCTGGACCATACCTAAAATGCTTGCTTCATTAGAATAGTCAAACATAAAATATGCATCTTACCTTTTTTTTCTTGATGCATTTTGATTTGCGATGAACTATATTACTACTAATTATCACATAATATTATCATATCATACAATGTAGCATTTTAGTGATATGCATGTTCATAGCACTAGATTATAGTCTTTGGGATTGAGATATTTGTTATCTTCTTGCCATACAAAAGATTTAACTAGCTAATTGTTCGGTCTCCAGATCAAGACGAGACTTTGTTTTTCAAAATATTTTATATGAAGATATTTATTTATAGGGTAAAATATGTTTTTAGTCCCTACAAAATCGGCTCTTTCTAAGTTTAGTCCCTACATTAACAAAATAGGCATTTTGGTCCTCATCTTATTTTTCTGTTTTCAATTTTAGTCCCTCGTGACTTTTAGTAGCGCTTCAAAACTTTTAATAGCGCTTATAAAAGGTTAAAAAAGTGATATTAAAAGTTTTGAAGCGCTATTAAAAGTCATGAGGGACTAAAATTGAAAACGGCAAAATAAGATGAGGACCAAAACGCCTATTTCGTTAATGTAAGGACTAAACTTAGAAGGAGCCGATTTTGTAGGGACTAAAAACATATTTAACCCTTATTTATATCTTGAATCCTTTTGAGATTTTCCATCTACAGATCAATCACAGGTTCAACCTCAAAAATCCATCATATATAATTTGAGGTCATTCATATAGAACTCTTTTTTTTTTTGAGTAAATTTATAATTTTGGAAAGCTCTTTAGGAGTTCAAATAATAGCAAACTATAGCAAATTCATTTCTTGATCTTTTCATAAAATTATATGGACAAGTGATGTCATTTTATACCCCTCCTTTAGACTATGAACTGAGACAATTATACCACATGTGTTCACATTATATTATCTGATGGAAGAACCGTTTAAATTTGAGTAATCATCTCGAGAATCCAAAAAGTGTGTATTGGAATATTAATCCTTCAGGGATCTTCAAATAATTATGTCTATCAAATGAGTCATACAAATAAGTATTAACAACATTCATCTTGTGAAAATTGAACTCTTCATGTGCTATAAGGCTAATTAAGTACTGAAAAGTACTTGCATCCACCCTTGAGCAACATGTCGAGCTTCGAATCTCACAAATTTACCATCCTCATTCTATTTTTTTTTGCACAAAAACTCATGTATTCGAGTGGTTTCACACCTTCAGGTGTTTGGGCTACAGGTCCAAAAACTTTTGTAAAACGAGTTTAACTCTGCTTCAATTTCATCTTTCAATTTGGACAATTCTCACTTTGTCTACAATTTTTAATAGACGTTATGATCCTAACTATCATTTAGCGCTATATTATATGTTAAAATATCGTCAACGTTGACTTTACTTCGGTTCCATTGTATTTCATTCTAGACATAATTCATTGAGATCTCTTTAATTTCAGAATTTTTCAGGTACCTGATTAGTTCTTCTGGAACTGAAATGTCAATTTGTCTGAAGACTCTTTTAGAGTTTCTATATCCTCACTTGGACCATCTTTCTTTTTAGCTCATTTTCTTGTTCGTGGATTTTTACCTTTGGAACCGATTGGTCTACCACGCTTCAGGCGTGGTTGAGACTCATTTGCAATATTAGATTGTCCAACATGGACATCCATTTTATTGGAGCATTAGCAGCTAATATCTATGATTTGGTCACACCTTTGGATCAGTGACTGCATTTGGTGGATGATTTTCTAAGCTTTGCAAATGAATTATATTTGGAACTTCTAGTTCACATTATATAGTTTGATGATCAAGATAAGACAATGATAATTCATTCCAACTGATCTCTTTTTCCAGCTGCTTATTCTCTCCCCCTTATGTTGGGAAATATAATTCATCAAATGATAATTATCAAACTGGACTATAAACAAGTCTCCATTTGTTGGCTCAAGATAGTTTATTATACATGGAGATTTATCCAATATATATTCCCAAAATTCTTTGAGGACCCATCATAGTGAATTGTGAATGGAGAAATTAGAGCATACACTACACATCCAAAAATTCTAAGATGGGAAATATTAGGTTCGTGACCAAAAACCAAATGTATAGGGGGAAAGTTGTGATAACTTGTTGGCTTTGATGCGAATTAATGTTACAGCAGGCAAAATTGCATGTTCCCAAGTAGAAATTGGAAGTTTTTATCTCATAAGTATTGGTCATATAATTAACTTTATACGTCTAAAGAATGGTTCTTCAAGACCATTTTATGAATGAACGTATGCTACGTAATGTCCAATATCAATTCTAATCGACATACAATACTTATCAGATACTTTCAGGGTAATTCACATAATAACCTCTTACTCAATTTAGTTGAGCAAACAATTTCACAAACTTCTGGTTGTGAGTTAACGACAAATATATATATATATATATATGTGTGTGTGTGTGTGTGTGTGTGTGTGTGTGTGTGTGTGTGTGTGTGTGTGTGTGTGTGTGTGTGTGGTCATCTAGTTGATGCATCAATTAAAATCACAAATATCTAAATGGTCCACGTGATTAGTGTACTCGTTTACAAATATCACCTTATATAAGTTCTAGAAATACGAGAGACTTATTCTCTCAAATTGCCAATTTCCTTTGGGAACTAGTGAACTAAAAAATTATTAGATTGAAGAAACTACTGGCTCTTCAATACAAGTTCACATAGAAATTTTAACTATTCTGTGCATCATAATATACTCGGGATGACCCAACCGATCTTGCCAACAACAAAATTATCTTCTTCATTTTTTGATTCAATATGATATCCATTTCGATAAAGATCCTTAATACTTAGTAAATTTCTAAGAGACTTAAGAAATTATAATTTATTATCAATGTGCACAAAAAAATTGTTCTCTAGGTAATTAACAATATATTAGCTCTTCTGGAGCCTTCAATTATATTTTGCAACCTTCTGGTTGCAAGTTGATAACAAGTATGCACGTTACTATATGAGTTCTGGTCATAACTTGATAATGTACGCAATTTAATATAAAAACATAGAATAGCTATCAAACTTAACTCTATGTCATACCCTAATTTTGTCCGGCTAATTGAAAAAAATCAATTTTTTTATTCTCCACTACAACAGATTTAAGCATTGGGAGCGCTTTTTTTAGGCCATAGGGAGCGCTTTCGGGCGCTCCTAAAGCTAGCGCTCCTGTTGCAAATCACCCAAAGGGAGCGCTCGAAAAGCGCTCCCAAAAAACAGGCAAGAGGAGCGCTTTTTATCACAAGCGCTCCTTATTCCTAGGCGCGCTAAGTAAGACAATAAGGAGCGCTTACTGTAAAAAAGCGCTCCTCATGGTCTTAAGAAAAGGGAGCGCTTTTTACAGTAAGCGCTCCTTATTCCTAGGCGCTAAGACAATAAGGAGCGCTTACTGTAAAAAGCGCTCCTCATGGTCTTAAGCAAAGGGAGCGCTTTTTATTAAAAGCGCTCCTTATTCCTAGGCGCGCTAAGACCATAGGTAGCGCTTTTTACAGAAAGCGCTACCAATGCCTAATTTTTTCTTTAAGAAAGTTTTGCCTGTTTCTGCCAATTCTCAGCTCCCTGCAATCAGAAACCAGCAACAACCAGAAACCAACAACCAGCAACAAAGTTCCAAATAAAATTCCAAATCAATAACCAATTTCAAATCAATTTCCAACTAATTTATAAATCCAACATACATCCTCATGTACCAATCAACATATGTGTCAACAAAAATGTGCCAACATATAAATCTTCATGTAACAAAAGATCAACAAAAATTACATAACTCTTCATGTACCAAAAGATGAACAAAAATTACAACATATCCAATATGAGGTACTACAAAAATAGGATATCCAAAAAAAATTACATCAAGTTTGATTTGAATTAATCAAACCGGCAACATGACGACACCACTCTCCTTTCAGCTGAGTAAGTTCCTCATCAGAAAATTGAGCTCCACACACATATTCAGGAAAATACTGAAAAAATAAAATAAAATGAACTTAGAATTATATCAATATCAATTAGATATTGATTTACTTGTCAAAAAACAAACTATCAAATTACATACATGGATTGGGATTTCCATTTGGTTGTGAGTGATGATGTCCTTCATAAACTTCATTACATAGTACCCGCAATCATCGAAGTTTGGTTGTTTTGGACCCTATAAAACAAAAGATTACTTAGTTATTAAATATAATTAATTACATATGCAAAAGAATATTGATTATAAACTTACCCTTATTGCTATCCATTTTGTAGAGGATGATGATTTTCTGTACGCAGTCCTGACATCACGCAATCCCCAATAAGTTGCCAAAGCACTGAAACAACATCATATATATAACTATATTAATCGAAATATACATAATTTAAATTATGAAATATACGAGAGATCTAAATACACACCTATTAAATACTCTCACCAACTTTGGGTAGTTGTTGTAATGACCTAGCAGTGAAACCAAATAGAAAATCACATCTCTTTTGGGATCAATTGCCAACAATATCCAATGGGTCCTATAAAAATTTTGAATAATCAAATTAATCAAGCTTTGAGGTTTAAAAGACAGAGTAAATAATCAGCAAGTATAATTTTTGAATACTCACCCTAAGTTGATGGGTGCCAAAAACAAAGTATCACAACTTAATTGATGTGCTAGTGCCAAACGCCGATCGATATTGTCTTTAACCTCTACCTTGCGTCTTTCCATTTGTTCCTTGCATTTTTCTATATGAACTTTTGACATTGTTTTATCCAGGGGGATATTCAGTAGAAAAGTACTTTCGGGGCATAAGAACACAAATCGTTGTGTTTGATCCATTGGGACCAATATCTCATGGTACAAATACCTTTAATTAAAATGTATATAAATTAAAATAATAATAATAATAATAATAATAATAATAATAATAATAATAATAACACCAATAAGTGAAATAATAAGATAGATACGTACCTGATATATGCTCTAATAGTAGTAGCACTTGCCCACTCGTGCTCATATATCACTGCGAGTTCCTCTTGATTCAAACCCAGTGTTTGCTCCTCTCCAAAAATTTCTTTATCCATCAATGACTCTATTATGGTTCCACTACCCATGTGGTTTGATGCATGGATTTTTAAATAGCTGATGAACTCCATGGGATTATTAGAAGATCTGCCATCAATAGAAGGGGAAGGTCGGGATTCACGAACATTCCCACTAACTTTGTCACCCTTGCCAGCAATAGACCGGGAAAGTTGGGATTCGCGAACATTCCCACTAACTTTGTCACCCTTGCCAGCAATAGAAGGGGAAGGTTGGGATTCGCGAACATTCTCACTAACTTTGTCACCCTTTCCAGCAGTAGATGAGAAAGGTTGAGATCTTCCTTTGCCAACACTCCGACTAACTTTAGATTTTGCCCTTTGTGATACCTATATATTTAGAAAATAATTAGTTAGTAACAAATATAGTTGGAAAGATAATATATGAAAATGATATAATAAATTACTAACAAATATAATGTCACTTACATTGATAAGGTTTACTGGCCATGCCACAAAGGTACCAATTGCATCATCCACAGTCATGATCTCTATACTGTTTACTGGTACAGGCAAGTTTGCATCCCCTACAATTGCAACGTCAACTCTGACCCGCATATGATTTTCGGGTATGGGTAGATTATGCAGTAAGGTGCCCAGTTCGTTACAAATTAATCCTCTTGCGACCAATTTAAGCGGGTTTGATATATATAGTTCACAATCATTATTGTTACCCTAAATCAATAATAAACAAAAATTAGAATATGTATAAATTGATGTAATATGTACGAGAAAAATATGATCTAATGATTAATACCTCATTGGACGCAATGGTACAACTATCTCTGAAGCTATCAAGCTTAGGGGATGGTAGATCGGTCCTCGGTCCAACTCTATCTTTTAATTCCGCAACTTCTTCCATTAGCTTGAACACCCTTTGTTCCAACTGTGCTTTTCTACTTTCCTTTTTTTTTATGCTTATTTGGACCCCAAAAAGAGGTCGGGGTAACACCAAATCCCAAACCTCTCAGACGGCCCGAATACTCTTCACGTTCCAAAGCACGGCCAAGGATGTCATTCTCATCATCACAGTCAATTATCTCTTCGTGTTCTATTGATTGTGATATAGACTCCTGATTCACAAAAATTATAAGTATGATAAAGTAAGTTAATTACAAAAAAAATTAATTTTATCATACTTACAATTCTTTGAGACACCTCTTTCGTTTTCGGATCGCTAATCACACCCTCTTTGTTTACTCGGGCTTCTAGCCACAAAACATGTCGGTCAATGGATTCTTGAGTTGGATCTTTCCCGACCTCCACTAGCTGTTAAAATTTACCAATTATTAATAAATACATCAAATGATTCATTTATAATAGTGAAAGTTGATATAAAGGATGTTGTGTCTACCATTTTTTCTTCAATGTCTTGATAACCCTTAACACCGCCTCTATAAGGGAAATCAGGACTTCTTGCTCTCTCTCGATTTTCATTGCATAATGTCTATATAGAAACATAAATATACATTAATGCATAATAATTGTCAAATATAGTTAAGTTAAAAGGTAATTGTACAAACCAAGGAGTCATCATCTTCAGTGCGTTTGGTTATAAAGGCATTCCAATCCTCCTGTGTTATAATCCCACAATATAGAGGTGGGGGATGGTGTATGAGGTTCCCTTCATCATCTCTCATCCATTTATTTTTTAGGATAGTTCTGAACTTCCTATGTAACTTTCCGGCTTTCATAAGACAGAATTCTTTGCGAGACTCATCCACATCAAAATAAGTCTGCTTACACACAAACAATGAAAAAATAATGTTATCATAATATTTGTTATCTCTCTAATTAACAAATATTAGAGAGATAGTTCTGAACTTCCTATGTAAACAGTTTGTATACCTGGATCAAACACCATAGCTCCTCTTTGAGTCTTTCCAAAGCGAGATTACGTCTATCATGCCATCTAGTTATTGTAATCGGTATCGTTTGCTTCACTTTAGTACCAATGAAGCTAGTCAGCTGTTTACCATTTGGACCAAATGGTTGGCCTTTAACATTCCATTGGACCTGCATTATTACTTATGTAAATTAGATATAACAAACAATTTAAACTAAGTAATAAATTTAGTTAATTAGTAAGTATCTTACTTGAAGTTTAGGAAGTCCTTTACTCGCCCGATTGATTATATTCTTTTTAACAGTCATTCCACGGCGAGAGGCCTTTTTTGGGGGCTCATGATCACTCTCACGAGCACTATCATGACTATGCGATGTCATCTGACCTGCAATAAAACATAATCAGTGTTATTGTTATACTTATACAGTTTAGATAACCTAAAAGATGAATAAAGAAGAGACAAGAAAAAATGCCTAAAAGTAAGTTTAGATTACCTAAAAGATGAATAAAGAATAGACAAGCAAAAAATGCCTAAAAGTAAGTTTAGATTACCTTTTCCTTTTCCTCGATACAATTTTATTTACAATTTGCTTATTCATACTTTTTCCTCTTCGCTTCTTGGTACTTTGTTTTCGACGAAAGGTAATTCCATCGCTATGATCATTTCTAATATACACAACATCCTCTTTAGAAGTACTTTCCCCTAGTATTGGTTGTGATGTCCCGAAGAAAGGGTCATCCTCAATATCAACATCTTCGGGTGCTTTATCACCAATGTCATTAACCAATAGTTTTTTGTTTGTCAATAGAACAATGGACCAATTGATATCAACTGGATCAGTGACATAAAACACTTGTTGAGCTTGCGAGGCTAAAATAAAAGGCTCATCTTTATACCCAGACTTGTTGAAATTCACCCGCATGAACCCTGACTCATCCATCTGTACACCATTATTATTGTCAACCCACTTACATTGGAACACAGGCTCACGAAAAAAATTGTAATCCAACTCCCATATGTGTTCAATGACTCCAAAGTATGACATTAGCGTAAATGGGATTTCTGTCTTTGGCACCTGATGTATGCAAAGATTGAGCTACAAGAGTCACCCCACTATTTTGCATTTTACTCCGATCATCATGGTTTTTTGTATAGAACGTGTACCCGTTTTGTAGATAGCTGGTGTAAGAGAAAACATGTATATTTGGACCTTTTGCTAACCATCTCAATCTGTCAGAAATCAAGGTAGGATTCAAAGCAAACTCTAAAGAAATGTGATTTCTTAGCCACACTATGAAACTCCTATTGTGTTCTTTTCTTAACCAAACTTGACCCTTACTTGGGTAATCACTCTTAAGCATGTCCATGTGCTTCGCAACATATGAATCAACCTCATTGTCATTGTGCAGAACATATAAGTGTGCTTGCTCTAGTTCTTTCCTTGATACCATCACTATTTTGCTTCCTGTCATCCCTTTACCAATGCTTCCTGTGTGACGCTCCCTTGGAAGCCCCACAGTATGTTCAACACTAGATAGATAGTCGGTGCAGAACTCAATAGCTTCTTCAACTATATAGCGCTCAGCAATACAACCCTCGGGCCGTGATCGATTTTTAACATATCCTTTTAATATCTTCATGTAACGCTCAAACGGGTACATCCATCTCATGTAACATGGGCCACACAACTGTGTCTCTCTAACCAGATGAACTATTAGATGAATCATTATGTCAAATAATGAAGGTGGGAAAAACATCTCAAGCTCACATAATGTGACAGTAATTGATCTTTGCAACGCTGGCAACTTTCCAGGGTCAATCACTCTACTACAAATCGCCTTAAAGAAGAAACAAAGTTTAGTTATGGCCTGACGCACTTTGTTGGGCAAAATGGATCGTATACCAATGGGTAACAAATTCTCCATGATAACATGACAATCATGAGACTTTAGAGACTTCAACTTGAGGTCTTTCATCGATACAAGGTTCGTAACATTTGAAGAGAACCCCTCTGGAACTTTAACTCCATGAAGAAACTTACAAAAGACAATTTTCTCCTTTTTAGATAGAGTATGAGCTGCCGGAGGTAGATATGTACGTGTACCCTTCTTTATCGGACCCAATTCGGGTCTCAACCCCATACTAACCAAGTCCAACCTTGCATTGATGGTATCTTTAGTCTTTCCTGGCATATTGAGTAAGGTACCAATAACACTTTCGAAGACATTTTTTTCCACATGCATCACATCAATGAAATGCCTTACATGTAATGACTTCCAGTATGGCAACTCAAAGAAAATCGACTTTTTTTTCCACCCTCTTTTGGCAAGCTCTCCTGCAAAAGGCTTCCCAAATTTAATATTCAAATCTTTCACCTTTTCAAATATTTGTTCACCCGTCAAAGGCGGTGGAGCTTTACGGGTTTCTGAATTCCCATTGAATGCCTTTCTCCACAGTCGATACTGATGTGTTGGAAGCAAAAATCTACGATGACCAATGTAGATATTCTTCTTACCATGTTCCAACCACATCCAATCTGTATTATCTTCACATATAGGGCATGCACACTGACCTTTGTTACTGTACCCAGATAAATTGCCATATGCTGGAAAGTCATTAATTGTGCCAAAAATCATAGCCCTTAGGGTGAAACTCTCTTCTCTGAACCCATCATACACCTCTACGCCAGTCTCCCACAGTAGCTTCAAGTCTTCAATCAAAGGAGCCAAGTATACATCAATATCATTTCCCGGTTGTTTGGGACCGGAAATTAACAAAGACAACATCATATACTTGCGTTTCATACAAAGCCATGGAGGTAAGTTATAAATCGCCAAAATCACGGGCCATGTACTGTGGGAGCTACTCTGGATACCGTGCGGGTTAAATCCATCGGCAGACAATGCAAGTCGAAGGTTTCTTGATTCCCCCCCGAAATCAGGATAATCAATATCAATTTTTTTCCATTGCGGAGAATCCGCCGGATGTCGTAGCAAGCCATCTTTAATCCTTTCATCCTCATGCCAAGTCAAGTGTTTTGCATCTTCTGAACTACGGTACATGCGCCTAAATCGAGGAATTATAGGAAAATACCACAACACCTTTTCTGGAGCAGATTCTTTCTTCTTATACCGCGATGCATTACATTTTGGACACGACTTTAACAATGCATGTTCATTCCGAAATAATATGCAATCATTGGGACAAGCGTGTATCTTCTCATAGTTCAAGCCAATGGTGCCTAGCATTTGTTTTGCATCATACGTCCGAGAAGGGAGCACATTATCCTTTGGCAACATATCTTTCAATAGTGCGAGTAATTCCGTAAAGCTCTTATCCGTCCATCCGTGACAAGTTTTCAAGTTATAAAACTTTATCACAGCCAATAATTTTGTGAACTCGGTACAACCCGCATACAACGGTGTCTCCGCGTCGGTTATCAACTTCTCAAACCTTTGAGGACAATCATTAAGATCATCTTCAACAGCCTTTGTCATCTCTTCAAATATGTCGCCATCAAATGTATATTTTTCGGTGTCAACCGGCGCACATTTCTCAGTACTATTATTCATATTTGAATATTCGCCTCTCACCTCACTGTGCATTGTCCAACAAGTATAACTTTGATCGATTCCGTAGGCCTTTAAATGTCCTTCCAGCTCAACTGCAGTAACTAGGTTTACATAACAACACTGTAAACAAGGACATTTGAATTTACAAGAAGCTCCCAATCGTCGAACAGCAAAGTTAACAAAATATTCTACTCCGTCGACATATTCCTTCGAAAGACGATTTGCAGACATCCACTTTCGATCCATATTTAACCAAAATTGATAATAAATAGGAACTAGAAAAATATGAGAGTTCAATAAGCCCTGCAACGCATACACTTATCACATTTCTTGTAGAAATCAAATTATTAAAATAATCAAAAGATGATATTTCTCATCATCACCAGTACGCACAACTCACTAGTTAAAATCTAGTTCCTAATAAATACCCTGAACTTGTTTCTCAAATAAGATCAAAATGAAAATACACGTTGCTTAAGTTTCAATTACCTCACAAGTTACAGTCACAGAATTATTGGAACACAACATCAATGTATAATACTAAAGCAACATAACCAGTCAGCCAACAAAATTGAGTTATTCTAAACTTGTATTTTATAAAGCATAGTGATTGCTAACCTTTATAAGTGGGACAAGAGGAAGACGAATGGAAGTTGGATAACAACCAGGGTTTGCGACAAGGCGTGCAGTCTTTATTTCCTCTCTTAAAACCTCAGTCAATCTATGTACAGCTTCTTCCTGTTACAGATAACTAGATAAACTCAGCATGAAGAATTTTAATAGTGCATCCAAGATTTTTTTCATGACCAAAGAAGTAAGAAAAATCTAGTTTATTTTCACCAAAATCAGTCAGCCAACAAAATCTGTTTATTTTCAGCAGCACCCAAGATTATCTTCACACCGAATTCCTAGTTGTATCAGCCAACAAAATCAAATCTGATGTATCAGCCTAGTTGTATCAATGTATTGGAACATAACATCCTAGTTGTATCAAGCTATACTACCCATTCAGCATGCCACATGACAATTCAATCAACAAAACTACCCATTATCTTGAAGCATAGAAAGACTAACACTGTAACTCAAAATTGATACATTAGAGGCTAAAACCAGAATTATAGTTAACAGCCTGACCAATGAGAGATTAAATATAGTTTACATACTTACAAGGAACTATAATCAAAAAGTAAAACCACCAGTTAGAAATACTAACTCTTACCACTTGAAATGAAATGTAAATAAAAACAAGTACTAATTAACTGCTACCACTTGAATCAATGTTCTTATTGAGGTTGCTTTTACATTTACAGTCAATGGTTGACCAGTGTATTTGTCCATCTAAAGTTACTGTTATTTCCTTTTCATTCTGAAAATTTACCCAATATGTTTATATAATCAGGTTGCGATACAAACAATAATATTTGTACATTTGGATATGCTGGATGTTATCTAAATTCTTTTCGTGTACTGTAGCACATGAAGGGAACTTTGCAGCATACATGTTTGCTGGTAGTTTTTCGAAGTTATTAGGTGTATTTGTTTAGTGAAGACAACCATGATTTAGTTTGTGCCCTACAAAACCCCTTCTGATAGGAACCTGAATCAAGATGAAATAGGAAACTGTATTATTGATTGAAAAACTAGGAAAATGTATTACAGGAGGATCTCTCCTATAATCCCAGAGCAAATGCTCCTTAGAGAAACCAATGTTCTCTGCCCATAACCAACTCAATGATTCTTCCAACAAATCTGTTTAAAAACTGGAAGAAAAAGAAGAGGAAGAAAAAAACTAACCCACAGGGAGTGTGTACGCGGCGGAGGGAGGAGAGGCGTACGCGGCGGAGGTCGCAGCAAACACGGAAGGACGGCGGAGGATTGAGAGCGTACGCGGTGGAGGGAGGAGAGGCGAGTGTGGTGGCGTGGTCGAAGGAGAGCGAGGTCGAAGGAGAGACGGCGTGGTCGAAGGAGAGCGTGGTCTAAGGCGGCGGCGCAGGGTGGAGGAGGCGAGGGTGGAGCGTTTAGTGTTTCAGCGTTTGGAGATTTTTGCTTTTCAGCGTTTCAGTGAGGAAGGAGAGCGTACAGTGTATTGGAAGGGGTTTTTGGGTTTCTGTGAAGGAGAGCGTACTGTGTAATATTTTAGAAATTGAGCATAGGTAGCGCTTTCAGAAAAGCGCTCCTGATGGGGTATGCGGGATTTTGAATGAGGAGCGCTTTTTAAAAAGCGCTCCTGATGGGGTATGCGAGATCAAACATAGGTAGCGCTTTTTTAAAAAGCGCTCCTTATTCTTGATCTCGCATACCCCATCAGGAGCGCTTTCTAAAAAGCGCTCCTTATTCCTGATCTCGCATACCCCATCAGGGGCGCTTTTTTAGAAGCGCTACCAAATGGTGCGCTCTTCTGGAGCCTTCAATTATATTTTGCAACCTTCTGGTTGCAAGTTGATAACAAGTATGCACGTTACTATATGAGTTCTGGTCATAACTTGATAATGTACGCAATTTAATATAAAAACATAGAATAGCTATCAAACTTAACTCTATGTCATACCCTAATTTTGTCCGGCTAATTGAAAAAAATCAATTTTTTTTATTCTCGTTGTGTCACGTATCATTTCGGTACTGTTATTATTTAGCCTATTGTTATTGATGCGAAATAATAATAATAATACTAATAATAATAATAATAATAATAATAATAATAATAATAATTAAAGAAGCTCAATAGTCGAAAGTTTTTATATATATAAATATAGTTTTCTTTACAAACATGAGCCAAAAAAGACAAACAGCTAAAATAGTGCAAAAATAATACAAAAAATTCAAAGACTTAAAAAAAGGGGAAAAATTGGAAAGGGGTGCAACAGCTGGTTGCTTGCCCTAGCTAGGGTTTCCCCTTGGCTGTCCTTTTGATTCCTTGTCCTTCCTTTGACCCTTGGTGCCAGCTTTTGTCCTTTTTATTCCTCTTCAAAGATGCTGTCCTTTTGCTGACTCAATGGTTGTCCTTCCCCAAATCGCCTCCACCCAGCCAGCTGTCCTTGGTCCTTTCTCTAATTGTTGTCCTTTTGATTCCTCACCTCCATCACACGAATCTGCCCATAAATACCAAGCACACACAGTCACACAGGAGAGGAGTCAGAAAAAATAAGCAGATACATACACAGATCAACAAAAACACAAAAAAAACAAAATTAGAAAAGAAGGGAGGGGGAGAGAACACAGAATGCTGAGAATGTGAGAGAGGAGAAGGAGGAGCTGGACCACCACCTCACCACCCAACCAACCACCACTACTCCATCACTTTCACTCTCACTGCTCACTCTACACTGTCCACTGTCCACTCTCCACTCTCAACCGCCACTCTCACCTTCACGCCGCCGATCACCACCGTTAACCACCACTGCCTCCATTGCCAGCCACCACCCAAACAACCGCAACCACCTCCCTCATTCTCTCTCCCTCTGTCTTTCCTTCACGGTGAACATTACCCACTCTATCAAACACATACAACGCAAACCTAAAAAGAAAAACAGAAGATATGTGAGAACAACTTAGAGAGGAAGAAGAAGGGAATCGTTCCGAAAAAATAAAAAGAATATGATAGAACTCACCTCATAGACTCCGGCCACCATCTACGTTGGCCGTGAACCACCTGTAGTTGTCGCCGTCATGCCGTCACGACTCGCCAATACTTCACTACAAGAAAAACTGTTTTTACCGGCCACGACTTTCCGGCGGATGATTTCCGGCGGATTTTAGGACTTACCGGCGGATTTGTTGGTTTTTCCGGCGGATTTTTTCCTCCGGAACATCTTCGGCGGAATTTTTAGTATTTCCGACGGATTTGAGTCTACGAAATTTTTATTTTTATTTTTAAAAAAATATCCGCCGGTAAGGTATTTTTCGGCGGATTTTTTTTAAAAAAAGTGCGGGGTAAATCCGCCGGAAACCCCCTAAATCCGCCGGAAACGTCATTTCCGGCGGATTTGTAGGTATTTCCGGCGGATTTGTAGGTATTTCCGGCGGATTTGGGTCTACGAAAACATCCGCCGGAAATACCTAAAAATCCGCCGGAAATGACGAACCGACTAAAATCCGCCGGAAATGACCCTAAATCCGCCGGTAAGTGACATTTCCGGCGGATTCTCCTTTTGACCGTTGGACTTCGGTTCTTCTTTATAATCCCTTCTCCATTCTCGACTTCTTCTTCACACCTCTACCAATACTCTCATTCTCTCTACTAAATCCCTTCTTGAAATTCCTCTCTTCCTCTCTCTACTAAATCTCTTCCTCTCTTTGGCAAATTTCTTCGATCTAAGCCATACCAGCAGCCCCAGCAGCAGTCACCCCACCAGCCAAACCGGCCAAACCAAGATGTTTTCCGCCATTTCCCTTTTCCAGAAGGCCTGTGCGGCGCTTAAGTGAAGAGGAGATGAATTAGGTTTAGTTTTTTTTTTACGTTTGTGGCCTTAAATAGTTAGGTTTTAACTTGTGTTTTTTATTTTAATTTCAGAGTACCTCCCGCACCCCCACTCCATTTTAATTATATAGCTCCCCATGCAAGCCCATCATTTTAAACCCAGCCCAGTTCACGCAAACAAATTGGGCTCTGCTGAACGCACCCCATTGTTTAATGATACAACCCCTCTATTATTTACACCCCACTTTTATAAATACAGTACCTCTTATGCTAACTGCGCCCTTCTTATGATTGTTTTGCAACCTATTCTGTTTTTGAAACTATTTTTTTCTTTATACTTTTTTTTACCATTCTTGAAAAATCATTTTTTATCAAAATATTAATTAAAAAACACCAACACACAAACATTTTCTACCCAAGAACTACGTGTGATTTGATTCTCTACCAGGAGATACGTAGGAGCAGAGGGCGGCCGACCTCTGTCAATTGCATTAATAAAAAACCTTTTTTTCTTTTGACCCATTTCTCTCCTATTTCTCAAAAACTACAGAAAATAACTAACCGTTTAGCGAGTCTTTTTATTATTATTATAAGGGTAGAACATTATTTTTGAATTTATAAATGTTTGCACATTTAGTTAAAAGGTAGCCTTCCTTAGGAAGGATGTCGTACGGTGCTAATACCTTCCCTACGCATAAACGACTCCTGAACCTGAACCTGGTCCGCAAAACCCCCTTATCCACTCAATAGGGATTTTCCATTGTTTGCCCTTAAACTAAACTTTGGTGGCGGCTTCATTTCAAGAACTTCAGAGAATCCCTCCTCCGGATTTTTCGGTCGCTACAGCTGGCGAATCTGCTGGGGACCAATTAAGAGAGTCAAGCCTAATTAACCAAATGTGTAAATTTTATTAGCTTTATATATTGTTTTTTCCCTTATGCTTATGTTACTTATTTATTAGCATTTTGTTATATTATTGAACCTTAGGGTAGACGACTCTTTTGTTATTATTGTTGTATATCTTTTCCAGCTTGGTTAGTTTAGGTATTTCGCCCTCATCACACACCTCACTTACACTTTTGCACACACTTTTGAATGGGGCCCTACCCGGGTCTGCAAATAACCTAGGACGAGTGGAGATTATTAGTGACAGTCATTCTGGAATTTATCTGTCTGTCTCTAATGAAAGTCTCAGCCAGAGTACGCTCTTTTATGGTATCCCACACCAGGTAGCTCGCTATCGTTGTGGATCATATCATGGAGGGGATTTTAGCTCTGGAGACCTTTGTGAGGAAGTGAATAGAGCCACCTGAGGGATTGATCACATAAGCGACCCTAGACCATGTTGAAAATCCCAATTTGAACATGACCTACCTAGGACACAGGGGCATTATACTTACCCTCTCTATTAATCTGTTTAGCGTTTCTCCAAATAAAATCACTCAAAAAATATTTTCATGCTTCTTTCTTTCATTTGCATGCACATGAGGCGACATCATCATACCAAAAAAACCATCATAAGATCATTCTTTTCAGACGCATCCCATTATCATTCCGCTACCATGCATCCCATCATTCTAGGAATATAATTTGCGTCATTTCTCCATCTTGCGTATTATATAAAAGTTATGTTCATTACTCCTTTCCACGCATTTAAAAAAATCGCTGCGAGTGTCATGCATTTTGTTTCCTCGCACGCCAAAAAAACACAATTTTTACCCATATAACATTAGCATATCATTTGATCAAAAAACATTAGCATCATAATTAACATGCACCGACATTCATTCATAATCATTCAAAATCATGATCACAGTGTAGGTATCACATCATTTGTAAAGTCTTGAATTACATTTCAAAAAAAACATAACATTCATACATCGTTTCCCTCATGTTGCCATCCTAGTTTAAATGCATCAATTCCACATTCATGTATCATTTTCCAAATAAAACAATAAATTATTTCATTATAATTGTATCATCCATCATCCCATAAATAAAAAATGAGAATTTGCATACAAGTTGCACTACCTCTTTAAAAATGAAAATAATTGCATTTAGGATCAAACATTTATTTCTTCATGCATACATGCAATTGCATATTCGTCATCATGGGCATTATATGTTGCTAAAAAATAATCGCCGCACATTCATAATAAAACCATTCTTTTCACATGCAGCCCATTATCATTGCACTGCTATACATCTCATCATCCGGAAAATAACCAAAATATTTTTGTATTTGTCCAAATTGCATCATCTTGCATATTCATACAGAAAAATATATATCACCTTGATATTATAAGAAAGTCATGTTCATTACTCCCCTTCATGCATCATAAAAAAAAGGAGAAAAAACAAAAGTTGTTCATTCCTTTCCCCCTCAAATGCATTAGTCATCAAGCATGCATCATTTCCAAATAAAAGAAAAAAAAAGAAAAAAAATAGTGTCACTTTCTTGCAACATCCATCATCCAAAGATATATAGCATGCTGCATTGCCTCCGAAAAATCATTTTGGATAGTTAACCTCTCCAAGTGATCATTCATTCACACATTTCATGCATTTACATTTGCATTTTCATCGTGCATATACAGTGTCATGTGTTCATCATAAAAAAAATGAATGGGCATACTTTTTTCAAAAAAATGCTGATGAGAGATGAGGCGAAATTGATTATCCTTCTTTGAAAATTTTAACGTTACAGAAAAGGTCGAACTTAGCAGCAAACTCAAGGTGTTTCAAGGCACTCAATTTTTCAAAAAAAGCTATTCAATGTTTGCAGCTCGTCCATAATTTTTGTCAACAAAATGATGCATCTCATCCATCCCATGGTAATGATCAAAATGGTACCTTGTGTTAACTAATGTGAATATCAAAAATTTCTTCTCTCATACTTTCAACTAATGTTAACTCTCTATGAAGGATTCGTATAGTGAACTTGTATGCAATGTGCATTTACTCTTGTTTGAGTCAGTTAGTGTCCACATCTTTGTATCTTATCATCATCCCTTGTACATGTCCAGTCCCACCCCGACCACCCAATACCTATCCCCCACACAAGTACTTAGTTGACTATTTGGTTTTGTTCCCAATGATGAATTTTCATAAACTAACACTTTAGGTCCCCATGCTGGGGCAAATTTGTGATCACTAGATATCTTGTCAACATTGTTTTCCCTTGGTGCAAGTCCTTTACAAAAAAAAATCAAAAAGCCTGTTAGGTTGGAAACTCGCGAGAGCAGCCTAAAGAAAAAGTTATGGCATATAAAAAGAAAGGGTAAAATATGTTTTTAGGCCCTACAAAATCGGCTCCTTTTAAGTTTAGTCCCTACATTAACGAAATAGGCGTTATGGTCCTCATCTTATTTTTCCGTTTTCAATTTTAGTCCCTCATGACTTTTAATAGCGCTTCAAAACTTTTAATAGCGCTTATAAAAGGTCAAAAAAGCGCTATTAAAAGTGTTGAAGCGCTATTAAAAGTCACGAGGGACTAAAATTGAAAACGTCAAAATAATATGAGGACCAAAACGCCTATTTTGTTAATGTAAGGACTAAACTTAGAAGGAGCCGATTTTCTAGGGACTAAAAACATATTTAACCCTAAAAAGAAATAAAGAAAAAGAGTAGATATATAAAAATAAATAAATTTTTGTTCTTGAGTTAATTTTTGAGAAAACAAGCAATCGTGATTTGAAATGAAGTCTGGTCATCTTCCCATATCCTAAAAAAAAACATCAAAAAAATACCCTTTGCTACCCGCTTAAAGCCAAAAATCAAAAAAAATCTTTCAATCACCCTAGACAAGGATCAATTCCATATCTAACGATGGTGTACCACTTTTATCAGCCCACTCTTCCCAAAAGAAAGAAAAAGAAAAAGTGAAGTTCACGAGACGAAAAAAGAGGATGGAAAAATCCTGAATGGAAAAAACAAAAGCACTAGAAATTGTGAGCTGATACACCATACCATGAAGCGTATAAGAGATCATTGTCTAAAGGAAAACCTCAAAACGATTGGCCTCAAACACTTCTTTGGGCCTGCTTATCCTTACTTTCATAAAAAGACATTGTCTCAATAAACCATCAAACACTCCTTTGGGCTTAACTATCTTTTCTTTCATAAAAGGACATTGTCTCAATAAACCATCAAACACCTCCTTGAGCCTATAACCATTGGCCACATTACCCCTAACTATTAGCCACGTTACAACCCTAACAAGTCCATTTTGATCAATGACTGACTACTTTCGTTTTCTCAAAGTTTTAATTTTAGGACAAGTTTATTTATTTACAATATATTTGCTAAAAAAAATAATAAAAATTAAAAAAAAAACTCAAAAGGCTTGCACTCCAAGATTCATTCAACTTACACTGATATCAAGACAAGACTTAGTGATCACCAAATTGAAATTTTCATCGTATCAAAACCCAGGACTATCATAGTCTGTGGGAGTCACCTTAAAAGAACAAAAAATTTAGACTAGGACCATAACCTAGATCCCAAAGTGGGGCAATCCCTTCACCTTTCATGCTTCTCGAACTTGGGGAAATTTTCCAGTGGCCATCCCATTCATATACCACATCCAATCCATATAGCCATACGACCAATTCCAAAAACCCACGACCCTAACTCAGTCACCTTTCACAACCCCACTAAAAGTAACCATTTGAAATACCATTCCAAAGTGGGGCAATCCCGTCGCCATTCACTCCACCTAAAATCGGGGAAATTCGCCCTACACCCATCTCATCCCCTCGTCATATTCACATCCATGAGACCACACCGGGGCAATTTCTCAACCCACCATGCTAAATACAACCTTTTACAAACTCTAGTCATGACAACCTTGCCCTTGTCATAGTTGGGGGAAACACCAAACACTATGGGTTGAGACAAAATCTTTCGCCTGCCACCCTTCATTCCAAAGTCATGGCGTTCTCAATTCATCATCTACTAACCCCTAGCTGTTGTCACCACTAGACAGGGGCAAGTTATGCACTCACCGTCATCAACTCTAAATTGGGGCAGTCCTACATTTCTCGGATTGGGGCAAGCCTACCTTTCATGACTTTGGCAAAAACCTACCATTCATCCCCTCACGTGTCATATCTATCATACCAAGTCAACTAACTCATTCCTTCATATTTGCACTATTATGCCTATTTACTAAACAATGCTTCAAAGAGAGAAAACACAAGTTAATAATGTGAAGTTGGAAACTCACGTAGTTAACTTTGTGGACCTAAAATTCAGTCATCATGGGACACCATAACGAAAGAGCAATGTGAAGGAGCTTGCAAATGCAATCAAATACTTTTACACATCAGTGTCTGGGGATAACAACCTTGAGATTACCAAAGTTTGAATTCCAAATCAAATCCAATTTTTCCATAAATGATGATTCCAGAATTTTCACCTCAAAAGTCCCATTTCTCCTCATTGCAAAAAATCTTTCTGCATCACCATTAAATCATATCATAAATCATTGCACCATACATTTGATTCCAACATCAAGCCATAGTAATCATAGCATAAATCATTCCACATGCAACCATGCATCTAAGCAGTACAATTGCATCCACATACAACCATTTGTCAACTTTTTCATTCCATCAGGTTCAACACCCATGGAATACCCATTTCATTCATCATCCCACCAGATACCAATCATTGCACGTTCGTCACATGCATAACTTTGTTTGCTTCGATAGATGTGCCAAGTGCCGGTCTCATCGTTGCCCAAAAAAAAGTCTTTTACATCACTAATCATATCATTGTGCCATGCATTCGCATGTTTTCCTTTATTCACCATGGCATTTGCACCAAAGCATTACATTTGCATCACATTCGCACTTTGCATTTCGTACACTCATTATAATAAGGAAAAAAGGCAAAAGAGCAAAAAGAGAAAAAAATCGCTCATTCCATTACATTCATCATTCCACCAAAATTAATCAACACAATCACATTCATATCTTATCTGCATTCACATACGTTGTTTGTCAACCTCCATGTTCCATCAACTTCAACTCACATCATCTGCCACATTTCATTCATCCCATCGAACACCTACCATTTCACATACCTATATTGCACGCATACACCATTCATTGCATTTTTAGACATGCCAAATATAGATAGATTTTCCCTTCCCAGGTAAATGCATTCATTAGGTATGTTCTAGGCAAGTACGCCATGTGTCAATCCCAATATTATGTTCCCTCAAAGTCAGTACTCCAAGCGTTGGTCTCATATCACAATTCAGAGTCCCAGTACTCCTTCAGACCCCCAGTGGTCCTTCAGAGCCCAAGCGCTCCTTCAGACTATCAATGGTCCTTCAATCCAGATCGCACGTCGCGTTATCGAGCAACTGACGGATCCTCCGACCCCAGGTCCTTCAGTTCAGTTTGAATTAACATGTCAAAGCAACGACTTCGAACTCTACCTTCAGATCACTATGTCGACACTGAGCGCGACGGATCATCCGACCCCAGGTCTTTCAGACTAGCTGTGTCAGCCTAAGACATAGCGCACGTCCTTCGAGGTGTGCAAATCAGGTCAACGACCTGACCTTGCACCCATGGCCGCTCGAAAAATGCCACCCCCAAGCAGACCGTTTTACTAGTACGATTGCTAGTTCGCGCTCCATCAGACCCATTGGTCCATCAGACTTAGGGACACCCTTCAGACCCCGTCGTTCCTTCAGTTTAACTGCAATCAAAGTGCCAAGCATCGACTGCGAATTAGACCATCAGAGCCCCAGTGCTCCTTCAGATCCTCAGTAATCCTTATTTACTTTTGTTCTATGTCAATTCATTCTTTTCAAGAGTTTCTAAAAAACCATAGTTTTGACAAAATTAGGGTCTTTTTATCTTTATTTCTATTTTACTCGAGAAATCTGGAAACCCTTCATGTTTCCTAGTAAAGTATAAATAAAGAGGGGCAGCTGTCATACCCTAATTTTGTCCGGCTAATTGAAAAAAATTAGAAAAAGTTTTTATTCTCGTTGTGTCGCGTATCATTTTAAGCGTGTGTGTCTTTAGCATTCTCGTACAACGATTGTTCGATGCTCGTTTTATTTTATTTCGTTACTGTTATTATTTAGCCTATTGTTATTGATGCGAAATAATAACAATAATAATAATAATAATAATAATAATAATAATAATAATTAAAGAAGCTCAATAGTCAAAAGTTTTTAAATATATAAATAAAGTTTTCTCTACAAACATGAGCCAAAAAAGACAAACAACTAAAATAGTACAAAAATAATACAAAAAATTCAAAACTTCAAGAAAGGGGGAAAAAGAAGTAAAGGGGCGCAACAGCTGGTTGCTTGCCCTAGCTAGGGTTTCCCCTTGGCTGTCCTTTTGATTCCTTGTCCTTCCTTTGACCCTTGGTGCCAGCTCTTGTCCTTTTTATTCCTCCTCAGAGATGCTGTCCTTTTGCTGACTCAATGGCTGTCCTTCCCCAAATCGCCTCCACCCAGTCAACTGTCCTTGGTCTTTTCTCTAATTGTTGTCCTTTTGATTCCTCACCTCCATCACACGAATCTGCCCATAAATACCAAGCACACACAGTCACACAGGAGAGGAGTCAGAAAAAATAAGCAGATACATACACAGATCAACAAAAACACAAAAAAAACAAAATTAGAAAAGAAGGGAGGGGGAGAGAACACAGAATGCTGAGAATGTGAGAGAGGAGAAGGAGGAGCTGGACCACCACCTCACCACCCAACCAACCACCACTACTCCATCACTTTCACTCTCACTGCTCACTCTACACTGTCCACTGTCCACTCTCCACTCTCAACCGCCACTCTCACCTTCACGCCGCCGATCACCACCGTTAACCACCACTGCCTCCATTGCCAGCCACCACCCAAACAACCGCAACCACCTCCCTCATTCTCTCTCCCTCTGTCTTTCCTTCACGGTGAACATTACCCACTCTATCAAACACATACAACGCAAACCTAAAAAGAAAAACAGAAGATATGTGAGAACAACTTAGAGAGGAAGAAGAAGGGAATCGTTCCGAAAAAATAAAAAGAATATGATAGAACTCACCTCATAGACTCCAAAAAATTCAAAACTTCAAGAAAGGGGGAAAAAGAAGGAAAGGGGCGCAACAGCTGGTTGCTTGCCCTAGCTAGGGTTTCCCCTTGGCTGTCCTTTTGATTCCTTGTCCTTCCTTTGACCCTTGGTGCCAGCTCTTGTCCTTTTTATTCCTCCTCAGAGATGCTGTCCTTTTGCTGACTCAATGGCTGTCCTTCCCCAAATCGCCTCCACCCAGTCAACTGTCCTTGGTCTTTTCTCTAATTGTTGTCCTTTTGATTCCTCACCTCCATCACACAAATCTGCCCATAAATACCAAGCACACACAGTCACACAGGAGAGGAGTCAGAAAAAATAAGCAGATACATACACAGATCAACAAAAGCACAGAGAAAAAAAAAACAAAAATTAGAAAAGAAGGGAGAGGGAGAGAACACAGAATGCTGAGAATGTGAGAGAGGAGAAGGAGGAACCGGACCACCACGTCACCACCCAACCAACCACCACTACTCCATCACTTTCACTCTCACTTCTCACTCTACACTGTCCACTGTCCACTCTCCACTCTCAACCGCCACTCTCACCTTCACGGCGCCGGTCACCACCGTTAACCACCACTGCCTCCATTGCCGGCCACCACCCAAACAACCACAACCACCTCCCTCTCTCTCTCTCCCTCTGTCTTTCCTTCACGGTGAACATTAGCCACTCCCACAAACCCATACAACGCAAACCTAAAAAGAAAAACAGAAGATCTGTGAGAACAACTTAGAGAGGAAGAAGAAGGGAATCGTACCAAAAAAATAAAAATAATATGATAGAACTCACCTCATAGACTCCGGCCACCGTCTACGGTGGCCGTTGGCCGTGAACCACCCGTAGTTATTGCCATCATGCCGTCATGGCTCGCCGCTACTTTACTGTCACCGTTTGTCATGGACTACTTTCACCGTCATGTTCATTTCCTCCACCCAAAAACACCACGAACCCAGCTATCACCGATGCAACCACCACCGTGACTACCTGTCAACGCTGCCCACCATTTTTGTCTCCGTCGTACCGCCTTCTCTCGTTCCGTCATCGCGTCATCTACTCACACCGTCCTGTGTATAGCTCCAACGGCGACCTCACCGCTGCGTCGTACGTTGTCTTGTCCATTCCTCTCGCATTCTCTTTCCCTCTCACTGACTGTTGCGCCCGAAAAAGTCCCCGAGGGAGAACCTTCCTCGTTCACAACTTTTCCTAAGACAATGAAGCCGCCACCAATATTTATTAAGGAAAATATTAGGAAAACCTTTTTTGGAAAGTGATTGGTCTTGCGAAACTAGAGAATAGGGTTCGGGGGTCGGTTATGCGCAGGGAAGGTGTTAGCACCCCACGCGTCCTCTTTACTGAGAGGGAACCTTTAATTAAATGTGTGGTTTTTGTGTGTTGACTCGAAAATACTTAATTTTGCCTCCCTACTTCTTATTGAAAAATTCTTAATGAAAATCTTTATTTATTATGAAAAAGAAAAGGGGGGAAGAATGGGTTTTTAGAAAAAAATGCTTGACGGGACATGGCCCGCTCCTACGTATCTCCCGGTGCGATGGAGAACTCAAAGCTACGTAGTTCTTCTTTGTCCTGAAAAAGGTTTTTGTCTTTTATCTTTTTAGTGAGTTTTCGAAATAGGACGAGCATTTAGTGAATGATTAAACTAACCAAGGTTATGGGTAATCACCGCTAAGTACTCTTGAAAATGAGAGTCACTACCACCAGTCAGACGAACAAAGGTTCTGATTGACTATTAGTAGCGACTCGTTTTTATTTGTTCTTTTCAAAGGGGTTTTCGAAAGAGATTGATTGGCACGAATGATCAAGCTAACAAAGGTTATGAGTGATCATCGCTTGTTGTTTTTTTTTTGGGAAAAAGACATCCCCACCAATGGCTAGACGAACAAAGGTTCTGATTAGCCACTAACGACGATGGGTTGAAAATGTTTTTAGAAAGGAAAAGGTTTTCGTTCTGAAAATGATCTTGGTTTGCAAAAGTGATTCTTTTTTGTTATGAAAATAACTCTTTTCTTTTTGTTATGCAAATGCTAAACTTTTTATGATTGCGCTTGACGAGAATGTGACTCGCTCCTACGTATCGCAAACGGGAATCAAAGCAACGTAGTTCTAACGAGCCTTAAAAATGAAAGTCTTTTGCTTTGGTTTTTTTAAAAAATGGAGGGCGTTCATAATGATCAAACTAACAAAGGTTATGGGTGATCATTACTAGAACCCACTTAAGTGCATGTAAAAATCTCTTTTGAAAAATGAAAGCCCTCATGATGACCAAACTAACCAAGGTTATGGGTGTCCATCACTGGCACTTGCTATGACTTCGATACTTAGGAAAATATCTTTTGAAATCGAAAGCATTCATGATAATCAAACAAACGAAGGTTATGGGTGATTATCACTAGTAGCTTATGCATATGAAAACAACTTTTTTTTGAAGCTTAGGCTCTTAGGACAATCAAACTAACAAAGGTTATGGGTGATTGTCACTAATTACCATTTTCATGCTGAGCTATTTAGAAAAGAAAAATAACGAATGCAAAAATATTTGGAGATTCAAGCATGGCACAATCATTGAAATCGAATCCTTAGGCAAACAGCAACATGGTCATAACTTGCAATTAATCTCATTTGAATTCTTGGGCAAATACTAGCCTAGACTACACATGTTAAACCACAACACATAAATAGGCAAAGAAGGAACTTGAATTGGGCATTAAGCAAAAATGCAAGAGTAGGCAAGATTGGACCTAAATAAACATCTAATGGAAGATGCTAGGCGAGAACCATGCTCAAATATTTCTACAAAACGCAAGGGAATCTAAATGCACATCCAGTGGAAGATGCAATGTAAGGAATGAGCCTATCCAAGTATTAATGATTCCACATGAGAGTAGACAAGGAAGTGATAGGCACAAATGAATTCAAAAGAGTAACTCTAAATGTAACTCTAAATGTAATGAAATGCTTAGTATGCAAAAACAAATTGACGATCTATATTTTTGATGCTAAAACTTTGATGATGATGCTAAGATTCAAGAATATACCTTAACTCCAAGCTAAATAAGCAAGAAACAAGATGAATGAGTGCTAAACCACTTGAATTTACTCTTTAACCTTCAACCTTGAGCTTGATTTTAGAGATTTGGAGATGAATCTTTGAGAAGAATGCAAGAATGATGAGGGGGATGTTGAAGTAAAACAAAGGGTGTAAATAGCACTATGGGGTTGTATGTGAGTAAAACAGGGGTGTAAAATAACAAAGGGGTGGAATGAGTAAATAGGGGTGTAAAATAACTGTAGGGGTTGTATCAGTAAACTATGGGTGCAATTAGCTGTAGGGGTTGTATCATGAAAAGAGGGGTGCCAACAGTACCAGCCCAGTTTGTCCGTTTTTTTATTAAAAGAAATGGGCTTCTGAGGGGGTTGTGTTAACCGAAAGAGGGGGGTGTGGTTAGCATGCTGAGTTTTTTTAAAAAAAAAAAAGGAAACTAAAGCATAACAGAGTATAAAACACAAAACTAAAAAACAAGAAAACCTAAGTTTTCCATCTCTGCCTTCCAGCACCGTTCCAGTCCCCTCACGGTTCACCCCCCTCCCCTTTTTCTGATTTTCGTTTCTCTCTTTAATAGAGTTTCAGTTTTGATTATTTCTTGTTTTTGCCAGCTAGAACCTCTTGAAATGTCCCTCTCAAAGTCTAAGTCTATGATGCTGCATCTCTTGCTTTTTATGATTCTCTCTTTGACTCTTCTTTATTTCCTTATTTGATGTTTGCTGGCATGGCTCATAAGAGCAGATGGTGCAGCAACTTCTTTGGTGAAAAAAGAAAAAAAGTTGATAAAAGAGACTATAACATTTAGCCAAATATAGAAGATGCTTTTCTTTTTTGTAATTTTCGTTTTCCATATATATTTTTTTGTATTTTTTGTATTTTTGGACAGTTTGGATTCTAAACATTCCTAAATTGTAATAAAAATAATATTTGACATTTTTGGACTATGAACCACTCAAAATAAATTAAAAAGGCAAATAAAGAATACTAAAAAAAAGAACTAAGAAGTTGGGCCAAACACAAAACGAAAATGGGCCCGACTAAACAAAAGTGCTTAGAATGAAACCCAAATAGAAGAAATAGACCCATTAAGCGATAAATACTAAAAAATGAACCGGAACCACGTTTGTAGGCCCAAATCAAAATGATAAGCCCAATAGTGAGAAAAGCGACTTAAATAAGCCCACTTAGGTTCAACTAGGCCCAAATATCAAGATTAAACTAAAGAATGCGCGAAAAGATCGATTATTCGCGCACATGCCTAGCTTAAGTAATGGTATTTCGGCTTAACTGAACGGATAATTGAAATTGGCTTAAATAAAAAAAAAGACGCTATTCTAACTACTCAAAATAAAAATTAAATAAAACAAGTGACTAAAAGAAGGCGGACAAAATTGGGGTATGACAGCTGCCCCTCTTTATTCGGATTTTATCAAGAAATATGAATTGGCCGAGACATATTTCGAAGATAAAATAGGAATAAAGAATTCAGAAATTATACCAATTTTGTCTACTTAGAGAAACCCGAATTTCTCTTTTTTTTGGTGCAATGGACACTTTCGTGTCGATGCGAAAACAGTAAATGAACACTGACGTGCAGACAGAAAAGGTAAAATGGGCACTTGGCGTGCAGAAAGCGGTAAATTGCCCAGGCTGCCTAAAACCTGTAATCCTTAAACGAACTCTTGACGAATCCGAGTTTGCACGTGGCTTTGAGGAGCACGCTCTTCCTGTTGGCCTTTTCGAGCGACCGGGGGGATCGTTATCAACTCCGGAACTGATATACAGATCAATGCACGGCGTCCACTGTATCTTAGGCTGATACAACTATTCCGTTGAACCTCACATGGGGCTGCGGTCAATCGCGTTGCTCGTACACGATGTGAGACATGGGCAGAAGGGAGCGATGATCTCTCTGGGCTCCAATCCGCAATGCGCGCCTGAGCGCTCTCTTTTCTTTTCTTTTCTTTCTTTCTTTTCTTTTCTGTTTCTCTCTTTTCTTTTTCTTTTCTTTTTATGTTTCTCTCTTTTCTTTTTTCTTTTTTCTGAACTCCCAACTCGGGGAGCATTTTCTGGAATCTGAAGGCGAGCATTAACACTGCAGTGTTTATCCTCTCTCACTTGTCTGCAGCTGAAAAATGAATCAATGCATGCAATGCAAATGCCATGATTGCCATTTTCTTTTTCTTATGATGAATGTAATGCAAACATCTGAATTTCTCTTTTCTGTTTTGCTCTTTTTATGAAGTGCAGGTATGCGAATGCAAAATTTTGGTGTTTGATGATATGTAATGCTCTTATGTTTTGATGAAATGGCAGATGACATGCAATGGAAAACTTTTCCTTCCTTGCCTTTTTTCTATGAAATGTGAATATTGCTATGAAATAATGAATGACGTGGGATGTTTTAGCTTTCTTTTCTTCTATGAGATGCAAGCATTGATGTGATGCAACTGTATTGCTTTGATGTTTAATGGGATGATGAATTTTTAGTTCTTTTTGTTTTATGGAATGCAAACATTACTATGATGTAGACGACACTGAATGTTTGTTTGTTTTTTTTTTGCACAGGTACCTTAGGATTCTTGAGTGATCAATTCAAGTGTCCTATCGTGATGACTATTTCGAATGTACATTCGACTTAGTCTCCTATTTATTGAAAATGATTTTGTACTTTGAGACTTGATTTTATGTCTGATGCAATGATGATGAATGCTTGGTTTGCTAGAAAGAAAGCAGTAAATGAACACTTGGCGTGCTGATGAGAAAGCAGTAAATGAACACTTGGCGTGCTGATGAGAAAACCACTTGGGACCCGAGGGCATTTGAACTCTGAACTGAAGGAGTGGCTGGGAATGAGATTTTGAGACTGACAAGTCCAGGATGACTGACTTGAGAATTAGATTGAAGATTGACACTTGAAGTGCTGATTCTTAGAACTAGGCATGAGGATTAACATCTTGTGTTCATCCGCATTTTGCTTAGCAATGCAATGAATGACACATGTAATGCAGACGTATGCCATGATTGATGTCTTGAATATTATGGAATGCTTTTGTTCTTTTGTATTTGCTTCTTCTTTGTAGTTTATGAAATGCAAATATCAACATAATGCTTTGGTGTTTGAATGCAAGTGTATGCGGTGATTGATGCTTTGATGAATGGAATGCTCCTGTTCTAACTTCTGTTTGTTTCTTTTTGCTTTTTCTATGAAATGCAAACATTAATATGATGCAAAAATCTGATGTTTGATGCAATGATTTTTGTTCTTTTTCTTTTATGGAAATGCTAACGTTAATATGATGCAAATGCGCCGCTTTAATGTTTGATGATTGAATGACAAAGGAATGCTGAATGATATGGACTTCTGGATGACAAGGAATGTTTCTGTTCTTTTTGTTGTTTGTTTGGAGTTTGCAAGTGAGAGTCAACACTGGATGTGTTAATGAAAAAGCAATGAATGAGAAGACATGAAATGAGGATCGCTTGGGATCAAGCGAGTAGCTTTGAATTATGGACGCAAAGGTCTGGTTTATGGGTCAACATATGTCTGTATTGATCTAATGGTCTGAAGAATTTTGATGATGCAATGGTGCATGCAATGATTAGTATCTTGTGGAATGGTGAATGACATGGAATGATTCTGTTATTTTCCTTTTTATGAAGTGCGATCATTAATATGATGCCAATGCAATGAAAAGATTTCTGCTTTTTCTTCTTTACTATTTTCCTCTATGAAATGCAAGTATTAATATGGTGCAACAGACGTGGAACGTTTTTCTTTTTGCTATGTGATGAATGCACAAAATGTGAAGATGCAAATGTAATGCTTCGATGCATATGCCATAATGAATAGATTGAAATGCCTAGGTGCATGAGGTAAACACTTTGTGAAGACGAGATGTGAGACTTTGAATGCAAGGAATTGAGATGACTATTACCCATTCCGTTGAAAAATTGAATTTGTTTCAAACTCCGGTGTTTTCAAAGTCTTTATTTACAAACAACCTCACTTGTTTTCTCTTTCTTTCCATGATGACTGAATTTTAGATACACTAGTGCAAAAAAGAGATTTAAAGTCAGGCGAAAAGGGGATTTAAAGTCAGGCGCCCGCTTGACTTTTATTAAGTCGACTTTGTATGTCAGGAGTTTTAAAGTCAAGCGATAGCCTGACTTCGTAAGTCTGATTTAAAGTCAAGCATTTATTTCGCCTGACTTCGTAAGTCAGTTTTAAAGTCAAGCATTTATTTCGCCTGACTTCGTAAGTCTGTTTTAAAGTCAAGCATTTATTATTGCCTGACTTCGTAAGTATGATTTAAAGTCAAGCATTTATTCTTGCCTGACTTCGTAAGTATGATTTAAAGTCAAGCATTTATTATTGCCTGACTTCGTAAGTATGATTTAAAGTCAGGCTTTAGTTTCGCCTGACTTTAAAAGTTCATTTTTTTTAAAAAAAAAATTATTTGGTAGCTAGCTAATCTAAATAATGACTGCAGACCAAAATCAAACCAAAAACTATCAAACATTAACACACTTTTTTTCATTTATAATCTTATATCAACACAATCCTACAACAATATCAGATTATATATTCCACACAAATACAAACATATAATGACTTCCACATAATTTCATCACAAATACATATCTAACTACAAGAATCAGAAGAAGCAGCAATGCACAAATGAATTATCTATAAAGAAATTTATTCAAGTCCCTTGTTCTTCAATTGGATTACTCTTGTATAATGCATTCTTCACTCATCCTTAACTTGGCTAACTCTTTCCCCTGCTACAATAGAATCTTTATTCTTTGATAAAGTGAATCTGCAACAAAAAATTTAGAGTAAAATTAGGACAAGGTTAACACCACCACCCATTCAGGCTAAAGCAGACATGACATCCCCTTTAAAATTTTGTAAAACTGAACACATCCAGAAAACTAATAGCAAAACTTATACAAATATCATTAGCATAGTGAATCACAACTTCTGACAAAAATACAAACAAATTATTTTTCCTAACAGAACTCAATTAATTACTCATGCGTACAACAGCACGATCAGAACTGGATTCAGTACAGTCAAACACCTTGTGCAGTCATGCAAATTCCAGAATATTAGCCATTAGACTTGATTTTCATACACTCTCAATCTTTGTTTGCTTTGCCTAAAGTTTTTATGAAAAATAATATAAGTTAATGAGATAGAGCAGGGTGACTGCCACCCAAAACATATCCTGCACAATAAGAGGAGACGTGTGCATTCATTTGTAGCTATATGGTTTCTTCTCTTAGATAGCAAGTAGTAGCAAAAATTTAACATAACTCTTAGGCATCAGAATGGCAGAATAAAACAAAGTTCAACATCACGCTAAGAAACCACAACAACCATAGATGCTTATACAAGTCTCTACCAGGTTTAGATGTACACACTAGAGTATCGAGTGATTAATCCATCAGAGGAAATGCAAGTGCTCAGTTCAAGCATTGAGGGATAACAATGAAACAATCAACATCAATGTCAAACACATTGATATCCAAAGAAAAGAAAGAGCTTTACCTGTATCCCTACTAAGTTGCTCTCCAAAAGCAATGACAGCGAGAGCAGAAGCAAAGAAAATATAGAAAGTTGGAGATAATATGCTGCCATTAGTTATTCAAATAAGTATGAATGAGTTGATATTGCTCATGAAGACACAACATTAGTCCTAGTCCTAGTAAGTATAAAGTATGTATAAAGCATAATGAATTACCTAACACCAGAACATATTGCACAGACCCAATCTTGTTTATAGCATTCAACTCTTCCTTTGAAATCTTAAACAATTCCCTTAAAGGGTGATCCCATGATTCCCATAGCTGATACAAAATATTAATTAGATATATAAATGAATGGACAAGTTTTTCAAGAAAAATAATTGCATTTGAAGAATGACATAAAGTGTAATGTGTAAATGAAATTAACTTTTGGGCTAATGAAGTTGATTTGCAGGCATATATGTATCCATGATAATGGAGTCGAGGGAAACGAAAAGAGACAAGATTGGAACTTTAAAAACAGTTGGATACACGTGATTGATGAAATTGGTTTAAAACCGCGTATCAGTGAGTAATGTATACAGCAAAAAAAATAGAGAAAACAATAGTATTGTATATAGGAAAACAATAGTCTTGTTTCAATGCATATGATTCCATACTTGCCCAGCCCCTGAGTGTCATCCAAGCAAGTCAGCAACATGTAATCAATAAGCTCAAATATTAATTTTAGAAATGTAAATTATTGCACCTGCTCAATAATGGAGTTATCAGTGAGAGAAGTTCTCTGCAGCTTTAGCTTTCCATACCCTCTTTTGTAAATGAGTTCCCTTACACTCTTCAAATTTGGGTATCTAGAACAAGAGTGGAAGAATCTTGAGTTTATTATATGCTTCATAATACATCATACACTCTAAACTCCAAAAAAAGTACATATTATGTGCTAAAACAAAACAAAACTCCTTCGTTGCATTGAGTTGCAAATCGACAACACTAACCTATGGTTAGAAGTTTTACCTGTCTCAATCGCAAGAGCTGCAGAATCTTTCTGGACTTTGGGTCCATGGCATTAATACTGGAAAAACACAATGAATATAGTTAGGACAACCAGAACATCTTATGAATCAATTCAGACAAAAATCTCAAGAATTTTTCAAAAAAGAAACAATCAAATACCCCTGCAGGTCTAGGAATAAAGGAGTACATGAATATAATTGGCTCAAAACTTTTAATATTATTTACTAAAAACAATGCGTTATGAATAAAGATACTTACAAAGTCCCTGCAATGGCTGTAGTTATGTGGCTCTTGTCTTCTTGAAAGGACCTTGCCAAACCCAATCTGCAATTTTAGCACGAAGCTTTGAAGTGGCCACCCTTCATTACGAGTACTTTGAAGCTTCTACACCTGAAATTTGGTTCTCTCTTATACTCTTCATTACAAGTAGCCCCCACAACAAGATCCATCCTTCAGCTTGGCCTCGCATTTCAACTGAATCAATTCCTTTTCTTGTAAAACAAAAAGAAAACCATAACAGAAACAGTTAGGGAAGAAGAATAAGTAAATAAATACACAAACAAATAAATAAAGACAATAGCAACAAGATATCCACCTGCTGCTCGTACTCCTTGGAATACTGCTTAGCTCTATTGTAAATCAGCTTACGGTTCTCAGCTCTCTTCTTCTTTGCAGCTTCAAACTCTTGGTTTTTCACCAAAGCCCGTTCCTCTGCCCTCTTCTGTTTCTTCAACACAGATTCAGGAACAATTCCCTTGACTTCTTCACCCATCTCTGTTTTAAAAAAAATGCAATTATAAATAAAACAATGGCACCAGAATGTTCTTTTCATTCTGAATACTACACTTCTCATTATTCAGAAAATTGCAGAACTCTTCCAAGATACTTGATTTGGCCCTTAAACCTTCAAGCTCAATCTTTGCTTCAGAAAGGGACTTCTCCAACAAGGTATTCTTCTCCAATAAATTCTGTATACTTTCAGTGATGATTTGTAACTGTGAGAGTAAATCTGATTTCTCCGTAATGAGAATGGATTTTTCATCCTTCAGAGCAAGGCATGAATCTTGAAAATTCTTCACTGTATCTCTTGGTCCAACTATCTCGTTCTTCATACTTGTCAGGGAGCATTCCATAAAGGCTTTTTCACTCAAAAGTTTATCCATATCCTTTGACTTTTCACCAAGAGCTTCTTTCTCATCTTGTTCCATTTTACATACCTCCTTTAATTTTAAGTTCTCCTTCTGTAAATCCATCACAGATGCTGCAGTGTAGCAATATACTCATATCCAAATAGGTTTAATAAGGACTAAAGCCTTTTTTTATATTGACCCAAAAGTATTCCAATCACATTAATTAGAATATTCAACAAATGAAAATCAGAAACCCCCATTTGAATATACATTCAAAAGCTACTGTTTCATTCAGAAGCATCCCGATAATAAATTACTTTGAAACAATTTCTGTATTGATGTTTCCAAAAGCAAATTATAAATTACTTTGGATTCTAAAGAAGCTCAGAATGAGTGAGATCAGGAAGTGAAATTACTAAAAAGGGCTTATCAGTAAATTTAGATTCATTGAGTTTTTGCTCATATCAACTTTCAAGGGTGATTAGAAGACTCCAGTTAGAGTGAAAGGGTGATTAGCCAGCTAGAGAGAGTTATGCAATCATGTCCAACACACAAGGTTGTTAAGAACAAAGGGAGAATATATCCAGAACTCCAGATGCATATTCTTAATTCTTATAATAGGTTAGAATCTAATCTATTAAAACTAAAAACACAAAGGTCAGGACCTAAATGAACACTAGCAATGAACACAACTCTAAATGTCTAATCTATCTTGTACAAAGCATTTGAAATACCTGAAGTCCTGAACTAACCATTTAACAAGCTCATAATCAAGTCACTTTGCAGCAATCTAACTGAAGTTCAGCAATAATCGATAGCTTAAGAATAAATCTGCATCAAATCAAGTAATCAACTATCCAAATGAAGTAAAATAAATAGCTCAAAACCCAGAACCAAAATACCCAGAAGAAAAATAAATCGAATAACAAGAACAAAACATAGATAGAGAAATAGAGATGAGAGAAGAATCACGATCGAAACCGTGACAGAGATGGAGATCGGGAGAATCGAAATACCTTTTGAGAGAGGCGATTCAAACAAAGAAGAATCGAGAGCGATGGAGAATGAAGCGAGAGCAACTGAGTGCGACAGAGAGAAACGCGAGAAAGAGCAGTGCCGTAACAGAGATGGAGAATTGGAGATCGCATCTGTTGAAATCTTGAAGAATCACACCACGAAAAATTTAGGGTTTCATAAAGGGGGTGAATTACGGGAGAGAAATAGAGAGAATCAGAGATCGCACCTGTTGTTTTTTATTTGGGAACGATTGGGTGCTGATTGGCAACGATTTGTCTTCTCCTGGGAACGATTGTGTTTTCGTTGAGAGGAGAGAATGATCTCTGAGAGAGAGAGGGAGTGAGAGCGAAGAGTGTTTTGCGAATGAGAAGGTATGAGAGCGAAGAGTGTTTTGCGAGAGCTATGCAAGATATTTTAGTACTTTAGAAGTCAGGCGTGTAATCGCTTGACTTTAAAACTTTACCTCTTAATTACAAGTTTGCCACCATGTCTACTTATATAGTCACGCGTCTGATAGCATGACTTTAAAAGTCTAATTTTTTTCCTATTTTTTCACTTTAGAAGTCAGGCGTGTATTCGCTTGACTTTAAAACTCGCGAGTTTTGCCTCTTAATTACAAGTTTGCCACCGCGTCAACATATAAAGTCAGGCATCTGAGCGCCTGACTTTAAATGTCTAATTCTTTTCTTGATTTTGCACTAGTGATATCACGTAAACAACTTGTGCTCTCTCTTTTGAAGCATTGTCTAGTAAGCATGCATAGGGGTGCAAATGTGAATGAATGAGTCAGTTAACTTGGAATTGGTTTAGGGCATGGACTTTTATGGCAAGTGAAGGAATGACAGACATGGTTATTGCCGAAGCTCATGAGGGATCAAGAGATACAAGATTGCCCCAATTCAGGTCTTTGATGAGTGAATAACTTGCCCCTGTCTGGTGGTGACAACAACTAGGGGTGTAGAAGATGATGAATTGGGAATGCTTCGGCTTTTGAGATGAAAGGTGGAGCAAAAGAGATTTTGTCTCAACCCATAACGTTTGATGTTGCCCTAGTCATAACAAGGACGAAGCTGCCCCAATTAGAATGACAAGGCCTTGTTTAGGATAGTGAGTTGAGAGATTTCCCCGGTGAGGTTTTATAGGAATGAATGAGGTGAAGGAATGGGAACGCACTTGCCCCAGTTTCGAATGATATTTCAAATGGTTTCTTTGAGTGAGGTTGTTAAAGGTGACAGAGTTATGGTGATGGTTATGAACTGAGGGTAATATATGAATGGGGTGGGCAATGAACAAACCTCCCCAAAGTTGAGTGGAGTGATAGGTGAAGGGAATGCCCCCTAGTACACACTTTTGGTTCTCTTTAAGAACAACTCAAATGCAATGAAAGTTTTGACTTTTTAGTATGAGGAGAGGCTCCACTTGGTGACCACTAGACCTTGTTTTAATGCAACACGAATGCCCCTTGGAGTGCAAGTCCTTCTCCCTTTTTACCAATTTTCTTTTTTGATTGTTTGTTTTTTCCTTTTTGAGCAGCTTTCTTTTTTCTGCTTGTTTGTTTTTTTTCCTCTTGAGCAAACACGTCGTAAATAGATGAGCTTATTTGTCCTAAGATTAAAACTTGAGAGAACGAAAGCAATTAGTCACTGATCAGAATGGACTTTTTAGGGTTGTGATGTGGAGAAGGGGATGATGAAGTGTTTGAAGGTTTTATGAAAGAAGAGATGGTTAAACCTAATGAATTGAGGGCTTCTTTGAAAGGAGAAATTATTGAACCCATTGAATTGAGGGCTTTTTTTTTGGAGGGGAGCTCTTATGCTTCATGGAAAAATGTATTGACTCTTAATTTATACTCCCTTTGTCTTCCTTTCTTTGTTTTGGGATTCTCCTCTTTAAACTTTGTTATTCCCCTCCTTTTGTGAATTTCCTTTCCTTTTGACTTGGAAATGATATACCATTTTTGATGTGGAATTAACCCTCGCCCAGAGTGATGGGGATATCTTGGGCTTTTCTTGGTTTAAGATGGGTAACAAAGGGTGTTTTTGTGATTTTGAATCTTTGGCTTAAGAGGGGTAGGGAATGGACCTTCTGGGATTTTAGGTTCTTGAGGGTATGGAGAGATGGCCAAATTTCATTTCAAATCCTGATTGCTTATTTCTGTAAGACTTAACCTTAGGACAATAATTTATCTATCTTCATGTGTTTGCTCTTTTATTTTCCCCCTTTTTTGTGCCCTAATTTTTGCCTGGACCGCTCTTTGCGAGTTTTCAATCCACCGGGCGCTTTTTTTTGCCTAGGCCGCCCTTTGCGGGTTTTCAACCTAGCGAGATTATTTTATCTTTTTTATTTATTATATACTTTTTAGAAAGACTTGCACTAAAGGAATATGATACTGACAAGGAAAATTAGTGATCACAGAATTGCCCCAGCCTGGAGGACTTAAAGTGTTAGTGAGAATGAACCAAAAAGTCAAGTATGCACTGATAGGAGAGAACATGCGCTTTATGGGTGGACGGGGCGGGATTAGACTTGGATGGGGAATGATGATAAATGATGGAAATTGGCTGACTCCAACAAGAGAAATTGCACCTGGCATGCATGCTTACTAGAAGAACGCTTCACAGAGAGTTAACATTGGTTAAAACATGATATAAAAACCTTTTTGATGAACTGTTTCGGTCTTTTATCATGGAATGGATGAGATGTAATGCCCTTTTTTTGAAGGAAATACAAATGAGCTATTGATGTGAAAAACTGAGTGCCTTGGAACACCTTGAGTTTGCAAATGAATGAGGGTAAACTTTTCCAAAAAGGAAAGATTACTTTGCAAGAACATCTCGTCTCTCATTACAACATTTTTGTTGTATGCAATGCATGGATGAAAACATTATGGTGTATACATGATGAAATGTATGAAAGCATATTCACTTGAAAAGTGTGATTATTCTAAAAGTTTTTTCTTTTCGATGCTTTCTTTTTATGCAAGACGAAATATGAAATGCCAGTGGATCTTTGGATGATGAATGATGCAAGAATGATCTTCTTCTCAAAATGATTTTTATAGAGGCAAGACAAGATATGAAATGCCGATGCCCCCTTTTTCTTTTGAATGATGAAAGATGCAGGAATGATGCTTTTTTTCTAAATGATGATTTTTTAGAGGCAAGACAAGGTATGCAACGCCAATGCCCCTTCCTTTTTTGAAAGATGCATGTGTGGAGGAATGATGTATTTGAACTAAAGTGATGCGGTTAATGAAATGATGCATGAATGCTACATTTTGAATGATGACTTTTGTTCATGATTATGAATGAGATGCTTTCTTGTTTTCATTTTTTGTGCAATGAAATGCATGATACTCACAAAAAAACATGCGTGGGAAGACATGGTTTTTATTGAATGGAAGTGCATGCAAAATGAGAGGTTAATGTATTATTTTTCATGATGCGTGAAAACGGACAACAATAGTGCATGAGACGCGCTCCTAATAAGACACGATTTTTGGATCTTTCGAGAAAATTAGGGGAAAAAGCCTTAGTGAATGGAGAAAAATGAGAATGACGGCGATAATGCGACTTGACATGCATATGAAAAATAAGATGAAAACATCTTTTCGAGTTTGGTGACTGAAATTTTGGGAACATCACCTCATGTAGCCCGGTAAAAGAAAAGACTATGATGATTTTTTTGAAAGTTTTGCTTTTTGCCTTTTTTGAAAATTTTGTTTTATGTAATGCAAGGATGTATGCAAATGATGATGTGAGGCAACCAATTGTCGTTACTCTGAGTAACTTGCATGAAGCATTGAGTGGATCCTGACTCAATACTTCACGCAATATACTTCACTCAATACTGGCACGAATGATCAAGCTAACAAAGGTTATGAGTGATCATCGCTTGTTGTTTTTTTTTGGGAAAAAGACATCCCCACCAATGGCTAGACGAACAAAGGTTCTTATTAGCCACTAACGACGATGGGTTGAAAATGTTTTTAGAAAGGAAAAGGTTTTCGTTCTGAAAATGATCTTGGTTTGCAAAAGTGATTCTTTTTTGTTATGAAAATAACTCTTTTCTTTTTGTTATGCAAATGCTAAACTTTTTATGATTGCGCTTGACGAGAATGTGACTCGCTCCTACGTATCCCAAACGGGAATCAAAGCGACGTAGTTCTAACGAGCCTTAAAAATGAAAGTCTTTTGCTTTGGTTTTTTTAAAAAATGGAGGGCGTTCATAATGATCAAACTAACAAAGGTTATGGGTGATCATTACTAGAACCCACTTAAGTGCATGTAAAAATCTCTTTTGAAAAATGAAAGCCCTCATGATGACCAAACTAACCAAGGTTATGGGTGGCCATCACTGGCACTTGCTATGACTTCGATACTTAGGAAAATATCTTTTGAAATTGAAAGCATTCATGATAATCAAACTAACGAAGGTTATGGGTGATTATCACTAGTAGCTTATGCATATGAAAACAACTTTTTTTTGAAGCTTAGGCTCTTAGGACAATCAAACTAACAAAGGTTATGGGTGATTGTCACTAATTACCATTTTCATGCTGAGCTATTTAGAAAAGAAAAACAACGAATGCAAAAAGATTTGGAGATTCAAGCATGGCACAGTCATTGAAATCGAATCCTTAGGCAAACAACAACATGGTCATAACTTGCAATTAATCTCATTTGAATTCTTGGGCAAATACTAGCCTAGACTACACATGTTAAACCACAACACATAAATAGGCAAAGAAGGAACTTGAATTGGGCATTAAGCAAAAATGCAAGAGTAGGCAAGATTGGACCTAAATAAACATCTAATGGAAGATGCTAGGCGAGAACCATGCTCAAATATTTCTACAAAACGCAAGGGAATCTAAATGCACATCCAGTGGAAGATGCAATGTAAGGAATGAGCCTATCCAAGTATTAATGATTCCACATGAGAGTAGACAAGGAAGTGAAAGGCACAAATGAATTCAAAAGAGTAGCCGGGATCCAAAATATTAATGATTGAGATGCATTTTTCCTTCAACAACAACAATTATACTAACATATTTACATAAGATGTAACTCTAAATGTAATGAAATGCTTAGTATGCAAAAACAAATTGACGATCTATATTTTTGATGCTAAAACTTTGATGATGATGCTAAGATTCAAGAATATACCTTAACTCCAAGCTAAATAAGCAAGAAACAAGATGAATGAGTGCTAAACCACTTGAATTTACTCTTTAACCTTCAACCTTGAGCATGATTTTAGAGATTTGGAGATGAATCTTTGAGAAGAATGCAAGAATGATGAGGGGGATGTTGAAGTAAAACAAAGGGTGTAAATAGCACTATGGGCTTTTAAGAAAATAAAATAAAAAAAAAAGCAAAATGGGGTTGTATGTGAGTAAAACAGGGGTGTAAAATAACAAAGGGGTGGAATGAGTAAATAGGGGTGTAAAATAATTGTAGGGGTTGTATCAGTAAACTAGGGGTGCAATTATCTGTAGGGGTTGTATCATGAAAAGAGGGGTGCCAACAGTACCAGCCCAGTTTGTCCGTTTTTTTATTAAAAGAAATGGGCTTCTGAGGGGGTTGTGTTAACCGAAAGAGGGGGGTGTGGTTAGCATGCTGAGTTTTTTTTTAAAAAAAAAGGAAACTAAATCATAACAGAGTATAAAACACAAAACTAAAAAACAAGAAAACCTAAGTTTTCCATCTCTGCCTTCCAGCGCCGTTTCAGCCTAACATGGGGAGAGAGAGAAAATTTTGGGAGAGAGAAAATGAGAGAGAGAGAGAGAGCTTTCAAAAACAAAATGAAAAGAAGGGGATTTGGAGGGAGAAGGGAGTGAAGGACAAACCGAAAGAGAGAGGGGGAGGCGTGGTGGTTGTAGGAGGGAGGAGGTGATGAGTGGTGGTGGCTGTTTGGGTGGTGGAGGCCGTGTTGGTGGCAGTAACCGGCGGAGGAGTGGGCGGCGCAAAAGAGATGGAGGGTGTAGTGGTGGTTGTGCTCTCCCTCCCCCCTCTTTTCCCTCTTTCTTTCTCTCTATTTTTCTTCAATTCCTTCCACTGTGTGTGTTGTTGTAAACAATGGTATTGTTGTTTTTTTTTCCTCTTGCTACAGTGCGCCCCCCTTTATTTACCTTGCTTTCTCCTTTTTTATTTCTTTCTCCTGTGTGTGTTGTGTTCTTAAAATTTTTTTTCCTTTTTTTGTTTCCAGTCCCCTCACGGTTCACCCCCCTCCCCTTTTTCTGATTTTCGTTTCTCTCTTTAATAGAGTTTCAGTTTTGATTATTTCTTGTTTTTGCCAGCTAGAACCTCTTGAAATGTCCCTCTCAAAGTCTAAGTCTATGATGCTGCATCTCTTGCTTTTTATGATTCTCTCTTTGACCCTTCTTTATTTCCTTATTTGATGTTTGCTGGCATGGCTCATAAGAGCAGATGGTGCAGCAACTTCTTTGGTGAAAAAAGAAAAAAAGTTGATAAAAGAGACTATAACATTTAGCCAAATATAGAAGATGCTTTTCTTTTTTGTAATTTTCGTTTTCCATATATTTTTTTTGTATTTTTTGTATTTTTGGACAGTTTGGACTCTAAACATTCCTAAATTGTAATAAAAATAATATTTGACATTTTTGGACTATGAACCACTCAAAATAAATTAAAAAGGCAAATAAAGAATACTAAAAAAAAGAACTAAGAAGTTGGGCCAAACACAAAACGAAAATGGGCCCGACTGAACAAAAGTGCTTAGAATGAAACCCAAATAGAAGAAATAGACCCATTAAGCGATAAATACTAAAAAAAATGAATCGGAACCACGTTTGTAGGCCCAAATCAAAATGATAAGCCCAATAGTGAGAAAAGCGACTTAAATAAGCCCACTTAGGTTCAACTAGGCCCAAATATCAAGATTAAACTAAAGAATGCGCGAAAAGATCGATTATTCGCGCGCATGCCTAGCTTAAGTAACGGTATTTCGGCTTAACTGAACGGATAATTGAAATTGGCTTAAATTAAAAAAAAAGACGCTATTCTAACTACTCAAAATACAAATTAAATAAAACAAGTGACTAAAAGAAGGCGGACAAAATTGGGGTATGACACTGACGCCGGTGCCGTACCCTGGCTTTCCCTCCGGCAACGTCCTCCCTCTCCCTTCACGCCCTTCGTTCTCTCTTTCTCTCCCTCGTCCCTCTTCTCCCTGTATCCCTTCATTCTCCCTTCCTCTCTCTCTTACCTTCTCTGTGAACCAAGATGTTTTCCGCTGTTTCCCTCTTCCAGAAGGCCCGTGTGGCGCTTAAGTGAAGAGGAGATGAATTAGGTTTAGTTTTTTTTACATTTGTGGCCTTAAATAGTTAGGTTTTAACTTGTGTTTTTTATTTTAATTTCAGAATACCTCCTGCACCCCCCCCCCCATTTTAATTATATAGCTCCCCACGCAAGCCCATCATTTAAAACCCAGCCCAGTTCACGCAAATAAACTGGGCTCTGCTAAACGCACCCCATTGATTAATGATACAACCCCTCTATTATTTACACCCCACTTTTATAAATACAGTACCTTTTTTTACCATTCTTGAAAAATCATTTTTTATCAAAATATTAATTAAAAAAAACCAACACACAAACATTTTCTACCCAAGAACTACGTTTGATTTGATTATCTACTTGGAGATACGTAGGAGCAGAGGGCGGCCGACCTCTGTCAATTGCATTAATAAAAAACCTTTTTTTCTTTTAATCCATTTCTCTCCTATTTCTCAAAAAGTACAAAAAATAACTAACCGTTTAACGAGTCTTTTTTATTATTATAAGGGTAAAAACATTATTTTTTAATTAATAAATGTTTACACATTTAGTTAAAAGGTAACCCTCCTTAGGAAGAATGTCGTAGGGTGCTAATACCTTCCTTATGCATAAACGACTCCCAAACCTGAACCTGGTCCGCAAAACCCCCTTATCCACTCAATAGGGATTTTCCAATGTTTGCCCTTAAACTAAAGTTTGGTGGCGGCTTCATTTCAAGAACTTCGAAGATTCCCTCCTCCGGATTTTTCGGTCGCTACACTCTATTTTAAGCTAGCTAACCAATAGCATTTTAGTTAAAAGGCATTGAGAGAAAATGACAGATAAAACTTCAATTATAATGAAGAATATTTTAGTCCTTCAAAATATCAATATGGGATGTAATTTCTACTTCATGATCTTGCTAAACGTATACTAAATAGTAAAACTATATCGACTACTAAACATTGCGTTCGATTTACTATAGCATAATTTTTGTCGTGCTCATATGAAACTATGAAACTATTAAGGCTATTCAAATAATGTAACTATTAAGGCTATTCAAATAATGTAACTATTAAGGCTATTCAAATAATGTAACTATTAAGGCTATTCAAATAATGTAACTATTAAGGCTATTCAAATAATGAAACTATGAAACTATGAAACTATGAAACTATATCAAAAATAATGTATTAAAATTTGACTATTCAAATAACAAAATATGAAACTATTAAGGCTAAAGTGCTCCCGGGGTCCCTTATCTTTATTTAAAGTAACAGTTTGGTCCTTTATCTTTTTTTTGTCCCAAATCAGTCCTTTATGTTTTAAATTTTTGACACATAAATCCTTTTATGTCCCAAATCAGTCCTTTATGTTTCAAATTTTTATCACATAAATCCTTTTTTTTGACACATAAATCAGCACTGTTAACGGAAAAGGATTTATGTGTCAAAAATTTGAAAGATAAAGGACTTATTTGGGACAAAAAAAACAAAAAGGACTAATTCGTTACTTTAAATAAAGATAAGGGACCCCGGGAGCACTTTAGCCAACTATTAAGAATGCGTATAACAAAGATTACCATCTGTTGCACCCCGAAAAATCCGGTTGGGATTTCTCGATGTACAACGTGGAAGATAAATGAAGCCGCCATCAATATTTTAGTTTTTAGACGAAAACATTGAAAAAATGTCTTTTTATACAAGGCGGGTGGTCTTTTCGAAATCAGGAGATGTAGGTTCGGGGGTCGGTTAGACACGGGGAAGGTATAAGCACCCTGCATCTCCTTTCTACCGAAAGGGAACCATTAATTTGATGTGTGGTTTCGACAAAGTTTGATTTGAAACGATGTTCTATTTCTTTTCGTTTTTTCTTTTTTTTTTATTTGAGAAAAGCGTTTGGAAAGAAGACGGGGAAAAGAAAGATTTTTTTTTGGTATTTTTTGAAAAGGGTGCTTGACGGGACGTGGCCCGCTCCTACGTATCCTCAAATGCAATGAGGAAATCAAAGCTACGTAGTTCTCCTGGGTCGAGAAACTTTGGGTGTGTTGGTGTCTTTTATTGCAGGGATTCTCGGGTCTGAACTGTACAGTCCACTAACCCTAAAACATAGACATCCCCGCCCGTACAGGCGACGTGCCCCCTACTTATCGAAAAGTGATTTGAGTTACTTAAAAAAAAGATTTGCTGTGAGATTGGTAGTTTTTGTTCGAGAAAGTATCTTAGGCTCGCACGAGCTGTACAACTCGCTAATCCTAAGACTCTAACCGATGCCGAACGTACATCTGAATCGGTTCCTCACTCATTTTTGAAAAGGGTTGAAGTTATTAATTATTTGTTTTAATTCTCATAAGTATCCCAAGATGTTTGAGTTGTACAACTCCGATCTTAGGACGCTAGACAACATCAGCCGTACGTCCGACTTGCCTCCTTATGAGTTTTCAAAAGGTTGATTATTGATCTAAAACAGAAATTGATTAATTTGTGAAGACAATTAGCGAAGCATTGGATTTTGGAATATCATTTGAAAAAGGATTGATTAGAGGGGAGAGGAAGAGAATTCGAGGGTGGCTTTGGCCACAAAAGAAAAGAAAGTAGAATCTTCAATCAACTTTCAAGTCAAAACCAAAATGCAATACTTACCAATTTGCAAGCAAAATAATCAATAATGGGAGCACAAGCATAAGCATTTCCATTTACAACAATTGTACACAAGAATGACATTGAGTCATCAACAATTAACGGCATGAATATATGATCAAAAACAACCAAATAAGTTGCCAAGAAAGGCACTTAAGGAAGCATTGCAAAAGCTTGGTTCGGATTTTAGGCATTAGACACAAGTTAAAAGTATTTGGTAATCCTTGACACTTGTTAACAATGCTCAATGCTTAAGTGTCTAGTCACTTTACCAAATTAACATTAAAGCATAGGTAAAAGTTGAATCACTTTCGAATGATCCTCAACATTTAAAATGGTGCTAGAAAACACATGTTGATTCATCTCACCAATCATCAACCAATTGAACAAATTAATAACCCAAAACATCACATTTACAAGCCCCAAAAATCAGCATTCTCAATTCGACATAAGCATAAACTTGGACACAAGTTAAAAGTATTTGGTAATCCTTGACACTTGTTAACAATGCTCAATGCATAAGTGTCTAGTCACTTTACCAAATTAACATTAAAGCATAGATAAAAGTTGAATCACTTTCAAGTGATCCTCAACATTTAAAATGGTGCTAGAAGACACATGTTGATTCATCTCACCAATCATCAACCAATTGATCAAATTAATAACCCAAAACATCACATTTACAAGCCCCAAAAATCAGCATTCTCAATTCAACATAAGCATAAACTTGCATTTATTCATTGAAAATCAAAAGCAAGTTGAGTCACTTGTAGTAATCCTCATCACTTAGGGTTGAATCACACCTAGCAATCCCCTCACTTAAATCATAGTGCTCTAAGCATAAGTGAGGATCAAGTTGCTAGATCATCAACATAACAAACATTTGCAAGTACAAACGGTGAAAATAGACTTTTAACAACAAAACCAAATGCTAATAATAAGTATTAAACATCAACAAGCCAAGAGGAACAATAAAATCATGTCAAGACCAAGGGGTGCGAAATATCATTTATTTTCACTAAATGCAAGGAACAAGATGAAAATCACAAAAACACAATTTATTCAAGGGTGAGATGCCAACTCTCACCCCAACAACAACAACTACATTTTAAAGATGAAGATGCAAAAATTTGATGAAAAGAAAAATGGGTTTTAATGCAAAAATGTGAGAGATGATGCAAGAGTTTTAGGGATTTACCTTGGATCCAAGCTAATAGAAGTAGGAAATGAAGAACAAGTAACCAAATCAACTAAAGTCTTCAAGAAATGGTCCAAGAACCCTACGCAAATTCCCAAATACCCAAGTGCTTGATGAGGAGGATATGAAATGGATGGTGAAAGGAGGAAGATCTATGAAGGAGGAGTGGATTTGAAGTGATTTGGCGGTGTTTGGGTGATGGAAACAAAAAAAATGGAGGAGAGGAGGGTGAGGGAAGGCTACAGTTTTGGTGAGGAGAGGGAGAGAGGGGGTGTGCTAGGGTTTTGTGTAGGAGAATGAGAAGCTTATGAGAAGCAAAAAGAGAGTATCCTTAGGTGTGGGAATGAGGGAGTATTTATAGGATGAAACTAGGTCTAAGGGTAGTTTAGTCTTTGTGATTTTGATGTGCTCTAGGATTGAGCTTTGATTTTGAATGGAGGGCTAGGATTAATCATCACATGGATTGAGGGTGGAGAGAAAACACAAAATGTGAGAGTGAGAGAGTGGGGGGCGAAAGTTAGGGGGAAAAAAAAGAAAAGAAAAAAAGAATTTCTTATTTTGGAAGAGATATTTTATGTGAAGTAGGGTTAAGGGCATTTTAGGGGAGAATTGTTACCAAAGAGGGAATTTTGGGTTTTCTTATGAATAGGTTAGTGTGAGTGAGTGGAGTAATTTACCAAAGAGGGTATAATGGAAGAGTGTGGAAGAAATTGGAGAGAGAGAGAGAGAATTCGTAGGTGGGGGGAGGAAAAAAAAACTTGTTTTGTTTTGGTCTTTTGTCTTATTGAAGACACTTCCCTTTTTTGAGTTTTTGAATTTGAAATTTTTGGGCATGGGAAATAATGGGAATGCAACTATTGAAGATGTGTCACATGGTTTTGGGCACCATAAAATATTCTCTCTAGTCACCATGACAATAAAAATTGTCACTTAAGAATTGAGGAATATTTAATGGTCCCCCTTTTTTATTTTTCTATGCACTAAAAATGGAAAAATACATTTTTAATTATTTTTTACTAGGGTTTTCTTTCTAAAAATTGTACAAAAATTATCCTTGATAGAATAAAAATGTACTTTTTGTGGATGTGCATTTTTTGCGAGAAAATCATATTTTTGCGAAAAATGACCAAAATGCCCTTTTTGACCCTAAAACCCTAATTTGTCCAAACGTACATTCCAACTCCAAAAATGATTTTAGGAACTTTGAAATGACTTCTATAACCCTAAATGCAATGCATGATGCTCTTTTCTCTTATTTATTTATTTTTTGGGGAAAATTAGGGTTTTGATCTAAGCCGGACAAAATTGGGGTATGACAGCTGCCCTTCTTTATCTGGATTTTAACGAGGGATATGGATTGGCTGAAACATATTCCGAGGCAAAATAGAGATGAAGAATTCAGGAATTATACCGATTTTGTCTCCTTAGGTAAAAATCCGAATTTTCCCATTTTTTCTTTTCTCATTTTTTGTTTTTGTTGATGTCAGATGAAAAATGCAATATGTATGCAAAAACAGATTAGATTTTTTTTGAATCACCACTTGGCGTGCTAATGTAAAAACAACGATTTGTGAGTTTAACATTTGGCGTGCAAAAGCAGGAAATAAAGCGATAAAGAACGCGGTAAAGAAAGCAGTAAAGAAGGAGCACTGAGGGCTCAGGATGAGCGCGGAGGGTTCAGGATGAGCACAGAGGGATCAGGAGGAGCACAGAGGGCTCAGGATGAGCACAGAGGGCTCAGGATGAGCGCAGAGGGCTCAGGAGGAGCGCAGAGGGCTCAGGAGGAGCACAGAGGGCTCAGGATGAGCACAGAGGGCTCAGGATGAGCGCAAAGGGCTCAGGAGGAGCGCAGAGGGCTCAGGAGGAGCACAGAGGGCTCAGGAGGAGCGCAGAGGGCTCAGGAGGACCACAGAGGGATCAGGATGAGCACAGAGGGCTCAGGAGGAGCGCAGAGGGCTCAGGATGAGCACGGAGGGCTCAAGATGAGCGCAGAGGGCTCAGGAGGAGCACAGAGGGCTCTGGAGGAGCGTAGAGGGCTCAGGAGGAGCACAGAGGGCTCAGGATGAGCACAGAGGGCTCAGGAGGAGCACAGAGGGCTCAGGATGAGCACAGAGGGCTCAGGAGGAGCACAGAGGGCTCGCAAATTCTGTTGATTGGTTGATTTGAAATGACCGATGCTGCTGTATTGGATTGAGGTACCTGCATACGTTAGTTGATGCAAGGAATGGTGCATGGAGTATGGGTGCATGTTATGCAAGGGCATGTTATGCGGATGCATGTCATGTGAGTGCATGCGATGTGATGATTTAGTGGAATGATGAATGCAATGGGATGCTCTTCTTGATTCTTTGTTTCTTTTGTCAGCTTTCTTTTTTCTGACTGTTTGTTTTTTCTTTTGCTCTTCATTCTTTGATCAGCTTTCTTTTTTTTGATCGTTTGTTTTTTTTCTTGGCTTTTCATTCTTGGATCAGCTTTCTTTTGTCTGATCGTTTGTTTTTTCTTTTGCTCTTTTGCTCTTTTGGCTTATTTTTTGCTGGTTCAGCCAACCCGCGACACTCATGGCACGAGACTGAGGAACCCATTGGAATTGCGGGGCTCATGGGCCGAGTGCATGTTGGCTTTGACTTCGCCGTTTGAAGCAATCGTGAGTGCAATCTCTTTCTCTTGCATGATTAACTGGTTTTGGGGAATTGCTTTTTTTTCGCGACCTTTAGGGATTTTGCAGTAATTGTAATGCTCCATGATTTATGCACATGTTTTACAGGTCATCATCACCACCATTATAAAACGTTTATTTTGAGCAGAAAAAAGCAGAAAACAAAAGAGTGAACAGATATGAGAAAGTTGAACTTTATTAATGTGGAAACCGGTCGCACATGAAGTTACGCCGATTTGTTTATTACACTTGAAAGTTTAAACTATAAAAAGACACGAAAAAAGAGAGAAGTTAAATTCTGACTGTCCGTCTCTGTGGAACAGTGCTAAACATTTGTGTCCTTGACCTTGATCACTCCCTCATCCAAGTCTTCAGAGGAGTTGTATGCCTTTCTTTACTTTTCATGCCCAAGTTTTCTGACCCTAATTTTTGCCTGGATCGCCCTTTGCGGGTTTTCAATCCACCGGGCCGCTTTGATTTTGCCTAGGTCGCCCTTTCGGGTTTTCAACCTAGCGAGCTAATTCTTGCTTGGCTTATCTTTCTCTTTTTTCCGTCTATTTCTTTAGGCATAATACTTCTTCACTGAATCAGAATTGACTGGGTTCCTGAGATCTTCACCGTCCATATTTGTGAGTATCAGCGCTCCTCCGGAAAATGCTTTCTTGACCACGTAAGGTCCGTCATAGATGGGCGTCCACTTCCCACGTGGATCGCTCTGAATGGGCAGGATCTTCTTGAGTACTAGATCTCCTTCATTGAATTCTCGGGGACGGACCTTCTTGTCAAAAGCAGTCTTCATCCTTTGTTGGTACAGTTGCCCATGACATAAGGCTGCAATTCTCTTTTCCTCGATGAGATTTAACTGATCTAGACGGGCCTGCACCCACTCTGCTTCTTCCAACTTGGTTTCCATTAGTACCCGCAGGGAAGGTATTTCAACCTCAATAGGGAGTACTGCTTCTAATCCATATACCAGAGAAAAAGGAGTTGCCCCGGTCGATGTACGCACTAAAGTACGATAGCCATGTAGGGCAAAAGGGAGCATTTCGTGCCAATATTTGTAGGTCACCACCATTTTATGCACTATCTTCTTGATGTTCTTATTGGCCGCTTCAACTGCCCCATTCATCTTGGGCCTATAAGGTGAGGAATTGTGATGCTGAATCTTGAACTCTGTGCACAGGTCCTTCATCATTTTGCTGTTCAAGTTGCTGCCATTATCAGTAATGATCTTGTCTGGAAGCCCATAGCGGCAAATCAGATCTTTCTTCACAAACTTTGCAACCACAGTGCTAGTGATACTGGAGTGAGAAGCGGGCTCAACCCACTTGGTGAAGTAATCGATTGCGACCAGAATGAAACGATGCCTGTTTGACACTTTAGGCTCTATAGGATCAATGACATCCATGCCCCACATTGAGAATGGCCAAGACGCGGTCAAGACATTCAACTTAGAAGGCGGTACATGAATGTGGTCGGCGTAAATCTGACATTTGTGGCACTTGGGCACAAAGCTGTAGCAATCGGTCTCCATTCGCAACCAATAATAGTCCGCTCTCAAGATCTTTCTTGCCATGGTGTGCCCACTGGAATGGTCCCCGAATGAACCTTCATGGACCTCTCTCATAATCTTTGCTGCTTCCTCCTCTGCTACACACCTCAGGAGGACCATATCATAATTCCTTTTGTAAAGAACTTCACCACTCAGAAAGAAACTCCTTGACAATCTTCTGAGAGTTCTTTTGTCATTCTCTGATGCCCCAGGTGGGTATTCTCTTTTAGTGATGTACTGTTTGATATCATGATACTACGGCTTGTTATCAGGCTCTTCTTCAATTGCAGTGCAGTATGCCGGGCGACCCCGATGTTGAATTCTGATATGAGTCAGATTCTTGTCGCAATTAATGTTGAACATTGATGACAAAGTTGCCAATGCATCGGCCAACTGGATTTCGCCTCGGGGAATATGCTGGAAAGTGATCTCATCAAAAGATCCCATCAACTCTTGGACATAATTGCAATAAGGGATCAACTAGGGATCTCTGGTCTCCCAATCGCCTTTCACCTGATGAACGACCAAAGCCGAATCGCCATACACATCAAGCCTTTTAACTTTCCATTCGAGGGCTGCCTGAATACCCAGTATGCATGCTTCATATTCTGCGATGTTATTAGTGACATAAAAGCTCAACCTGGCAGTGACTGGAACAAAGCGGTTATCAGGGGAGATTAACACTGCCCCCGCTCCGTGTCCCCACACATTGGATGCACCGTCAAATATCATCCTCCACCTTTCATTTTCTTGAGACTTCCCTTCATCAAACAGCGCCATGATGTCCTCATCGGGAAAATCATACTGCATCGACTGATAATCTTGAATTGGCTGACATGCTAAATACTCAGCAAGTGCACTGCCCTTGACTGCTTTCTGTGTGACATATAGGATATCATACTCTGATAATAACATCTGCCACCGAGCGATCCGTCCTGTGAGGGCTGGCTTTTCAAAAATGTACTTGATTGGATCCATTTTAGATACCAACCAGGTTGTATGACTCAGCATGTACTGCCTTAAGCGATGGGCGGCCCAGGCTAAGGCACAACAAGTCTTTTCAAGCATTGAGTATCTCGTCTCGCAATCAGTGAACTTTTTACTCAAGTAGTATATAGCATGCTCTTTCTTTCCTGATTCGTCATGTTGCCCCAGTACACACCCCATTGAACTATTCAACACAGTTAGATACAGGATAAGCGGTCTACTGGACACCGGCGGCATCAAAATTGGCGGATTCTGCAGATAGTCCTTAATTCTTTCAAAGGCTCTTTGGCAATCATCATTCCACTCTGCTTTCTGGTTCTTGCACAACAGCTTGAAGAGAGGCTCGCAAGTGGCGGTCAATTGTGATATGAATCTTGAGATGTAGTTCAATCTCCCAAGGAACCCCCGGACCTCTTTTTCAGTCTTTGGCACTGGCATTTCGAGGATTGCTTTAACTTTGTCTGGATCAACTTCTATCCCCTTCTGACTGACGATAAATCCCAGTAATTTTCCGGATCTTACACCGAAGGTGCATTTTGCTGGGTTTAGTCTGAGTTTGAACTTCCGTAGACGTTCAAAGAGCTTTTGCAGGTTGACAATGTGTCCTTCATCAGTCTTGGACTTTGCTATCATATCATCTACATACACCTCAATTTCTTTGTGCATCATATCGTGGAATAATGTCACCATTGCCCTTTGATAAGTCGCGCCGGCATTCTTGAGTCCAAAAGGCATCACTTTATAGCAGAATGTTCCCTAGAGAGTTATGAAGGTGGTTTTCTCCATATCTTCCGGAGCCATCTTTATCTGATTGTACCCTGAATACCCGTCCATGAAGGAGAACAATGAGTGTTGGGTCGTGCTGTCTACCAGAATGTCAATATGAGGCAGAGGGAAATCATCCTTGGGACTAGCTCTGTTCAGATCTCTGTAGTCGACGCACATTCTGACCTTGCCGTCTTTTTTCGGAACAGGGACGATGTTGGCTACCCACTGTGGATACTTCGCAACCGCTAGGAACCCGGCATCAAACTGTTTCTTTACCTCATCCCGTATCTTCAGTGACATCTCTGGTTTCATTCTTCTCAATTTCTGCTTGACTGGCGGGCACTCCGGCTTCACTGGCAACCTGTGTTCAACAATGTCGGTGTCTAGCCCCGGCATATCTTTGTACGACCACGCAAAGACATCAGCGTAATCATGCAAGAGTTGGATTAGTCTTTTGTGTTCACTCTCTTCCATGGCGGTACCGACCTTAACCTCTCTTCTATCCTCTTCTGTACCCAGGTTGATGATCTCAATCGACTCCCCATGAGGTTGAATAACCTTCTCTTCCTGTTCTATTAATCTCATCAATTCTGGAGGAGCTTCCCAGTTTTCATCAACATCCCCCTCGGCTTGGTTAACTGGATGATCAAAGTCAAAGTTTGGACTGCTAGCACTGTTGTTCTTAGAGACAATTGCTGTATGTCTGCATTTTGCCGAAGCGCAAAAGCAGAATGAAAAGCGAAACAAACAAACAAGCAATAATAAAGCAATAAAAAGACGCATGAAATGAAGAGAAATGGATTTTTATTGATTGAAAATTCAAAACAAACGTTTTTATTTAATGATGATAACTCTGAAAATAAAAACATGTTTGCCCCTAGCAACTTGTCCTATGGCCTTGGGCAGAGCCACAGGGTTGCATTACAATCATTACTTTGAAATATAAGCGATGGGCAAGTCCACAGCTTCCCAATTTTTGAGCTTCTCCTCAGCATGGCAACGGCGAACTAAACTGGTCCCACCCACCTCAGATCCATCCTCGATGGTAGCAATGCGGTTAGGATCCAACAATCCGGCACTGGTAAAGCTCTGTCTGATATCACAAATGGGAATCCTTTTGGGCCAGGGGTCTGGACCTCTCAGCTTGGCCAATCTTTCATCTCTTCTCTCTTCAGACAACTTCCTTTTCTCCTCTTCATTAGGGAAGTATCCCAAACCACAACGACCCTTGTTCTCTTTCAGCTGCACTGGGGCAAGGATTCCTTGTCCTACCTTTCCAAGACCGCGTCCTAGCTGATAACCTTGGTCCATCATAATTCTCGCGACCATCTCTCCACTCTTTGACAGCTTTATCACGGGCGATGACGATCCACATCCACCAAGCACAGCATTGGCAATTTCAAGAGATTGGAAAGAAGTCTCCAAAGACTCTTCAGCTGCTTCCACATAAGGGAACGGAGAAGACTTGTTAACTAGCATCTCTTCTTCTCCATACACCACCACAATTTTGTCATTAACCACGAACTTAACCCTCTGGTGTAGAGATGAAGGAATAGCCCCAGCCATATGGATCCATGGCCTCCCGAGTAAACAACTGTATGAGGAGGATATGTCCATGACTTGAAAATTGATATAAAAAGTTTCTGGTCCTATTTGAATGGGGAATTCCATCTCCCCTATCACTTCTTTCTTTGACCCATCGAACGCCCTCACCAGAGTTGAGCTTGGCTTCCTAAAGGAACCATCAACATCCAGTTTGCTTAGAGTTGACTGGGGCATCACATTCAAAGAAGAACCGTTGTCAATTAATACCCGCGCCAACACGAAATCTCCGCATTTGACTGAGATGTGCAAAGCTTGATTGTGCTTCTTTCCCTCTGGGGGAAGTTCTTCATCAGTGAAGGTCAGATGGTTGGCAGCTATAATATTCCCAACTACTTCATCAAATTGGCCAACAGAGATATTCTGAGCAACATGTGCTTCATTCAGCACTTTCATGAGGGCAGTTCTATGCGCTTCTGAACTCATCAACAAAGACAGCATCGAAATCCTGGCCGGAGTTTGGTTCATCTGATCGACCACTTTATAATCACTTTGTCTCACAATCTTGAGAAACTCATCTGTTTCAGGCTCTGACCCTTTCTTCTCTGCCTCCTTTTCTTTACCCTTACAGGCTCTATCTTCGGCTTCCTTGGAGGACTCAATTCGGCCAAACTCAGGAGCATACATCCGACCGCTCCTTGTCATCCCGCTTGACCCAGTTATATTTGTAACAGTGGTGCTTGGAGAAACCCCTACTGAAGGTAAGGTGTTGTACTTCCATGGTATGGCGCTGTCTTTCTCATAAGGAAATGGAGCTGGGATTTCAATAACCAATGGCTGTGGTTTGGCTTGGACGGGTTTCAAATTATACAGTATCTCAATTGGCTTTCTGGCCTCTTTGCCATCATTGAACTGCAGCATTAGCACACTTTCTTCTTTCTCAACTGCAGCATTAGCACACTTTCTTCTTGCAAAACAGACTTAAAATCCTCACAAGCACCTGCACACGCAGGGTCAGCACACACACAACCTTTCTGAATTACCCCACAGCGACATAACTCAGCATGTATGTCTTCCAAAGGAGTCTTGATACTCTCAACGTTCTTTATCGTGATCTGGCACCCAGAATCTTCTAGAGCATTGACAGACGGTGCCCCATGACCTGGCAAGGGATTAGTTGTCGTGCTCGGATTGTTCGGTTTAAAAGATAGCCATTTGGCATCAATTAGGTCCTGAACTATAAACTTGAACGCATAGCAATCTTCCACCGTGTGACCGACCCCTCCATTATGGAAAATACATGTGGCGTCAGCATTATATCCTCTGGGGAAGGGTGGTTGCACAGTCCTCATAGGGCGAGTCTTGACTAGATTCTTTGCAATGAGATGATTAAACAGCTCAGTATAAGTGATGGGAATTGGATCAAAACTGGTACGTTTCCTTTCTTGGTGATTCTGAGTCCTGTGACCTGGATTATTCTGCAGCGGCTGAGCTGGAACAGAGAACGGAACTTTCTGCGGTGGAGCGTTGAAGGACGGACCTCCCCCTGCTGTAATGACATTTGTCTCTCCCTCTTTCTTCTTAGGGAAATTTGAAAAAGGTTTCTTCTGCCCACCAGAATTGCCAAAACCTTCGGCAATTTTCCCACTACGCAATCCATGTTCCAGACGTTCCCCAATGATCACCATATCAGAGAAGCTAGAAGAGACACTACCCACCAATCGATCATAGTATATTCCTGGGAGAGTTTCCATGAACATATATACCATTTCCTTTTCTGTCAATGGTGGCTTCACTTGGGCTGCTACACTTCTCCACTTCTGGGCATATTCTTTAAATGATTCCCTGTCACCTTTGCTCATGAGTTGTAGTTGAGATCTGTCAGGTGCCAGATCCATGTTGTACTGATACTGTTTAAGAAATGCCTCTGAGAGATCCCTCCAACTATGGATGTCGGAGGATTGCAGTTGCATATACCAGTCTAGATATGCTCCGGTCAGACTGTTCTGAAAGAAATGGATCAGCACCTTATCATCATGGGCATAAGCTGCCATCTTTCTGACATACATCGTTAGATGGCTAGAGGGACAGCCAGTGCCGCGGTACTTGTTGAAATCTGGCGCCTTGAATTTGGGAGGTATAACAACACCTGGGACAAGACACATGTCCCGTGCATCTTTAGCCCTTGTACCTGACCCTTCCATTGCTCTCAACCGCTCTTCTAGCAAGTGATATCTGTCTCTTGGTTGTGAACTTTCAACCACCTGGCCCTGAAGATAGCTCCCTGGACTGAAATAATATCCCCCATATTGAGTGGGGTTTCCCATTTGATAAACAACATTTGGAGGATTCACAGCAACCTCCGGAGCAGGAGTAGGAGAACTTCCTGGAGGAATCATACTGGGACTAGGGATGTGAATTAGTGGCACACCCGCAGTTCCACTGGAAGTAACCACAGCAGGCTGGCTTGTCACCACAGGAATGGCTTCAGCAGTGGATGGTGTATAATTCATGGGCATCCCCCCATGGATATATTTGTGCATTTGGTTGTCTCTGACCGCTTGTCCCCGGAGAACCACCAACTTCTGGCCTGGGAGGAGGATGAACAGTTATAGCTTCAGCTGATGTAGGAGGAGAAACAAAGGTAACGACCCCTTCTGGATTTACGACTGCGGCGGCCCCAGCAGTGGCCCCACTTCTCAGAGTTTGCAGCATATTCATTACCTCAGCCATCTGGGCCTCCATAGCGCCCACCTTATCTCTCAAGATCTGATTCTCCTGAGCCAGCTGCTCAGGGTTGAGTATCGTTATAACTGGGTCGCCCGGATTCCCATGATTCTCATTCTCGAACTGTAGATCCTCTGGAATACTCGCCATTAATCTTTCTTGAAGGCGCGTGTTGTAGCGGTGGAAACGGACTAGCGTGCCTTTCTTTTCTGTTCGCGGAACATTTTCATAAGTTCCAGAATGAATGCATAAATGAATGCAATGCATAAATATACATGTATGTGTATGACATGCGGATGTGTTCCTCTCACGTAGTGCCAGGGAAATTGCGTATCTCATTTTGACAAACAACAAGGATCGAGAATATGAAATGAACCGTACGCATTTATCTGAACTGAAACATACAATTCTTTTATTCATTCATAATGAAAGGACAAGAGTACATCATAAAGGGCTCTTAAAGCATTAAAAAGGAAATTACAATAACTAGAATTTCAAGCAACAGCCAAGTCCATGCATTGGTTCCTCTTTCTCTTTCTTGAAGTTGAAGGACGATCTGCCCGACCCCTCATCTCTTGAATCAAACCCCTGACATACTCGACGAAGCCTCGAACCTCCGCTGGAGTGGTGCGCACGTCCACAGCAAGCTCAGCATCTCTCAAACGCCTAGGAAGGCCTGTAACAGCGTCATAACACAACTTGGACAAGCGTGAATACTTCTCTTGCAAGATCTGGCAATGATCATTCAACCTTCGGTGCTCTTCCATCAAATAGGTCATCTCGGCTCTGAACCTCTCTAGTAAATCATTCTGGTGCCTTACGTGGTCCTCCAATGTTGTGGACCTCCCGAGCTCTCCATGAAACATTGCCTTGCAATCCTCAAGCCTCTCGTGCAACAAATCCCTGGCTTGCATCTCATCCCGGAGTCTTTTCTCATAATCAGCAGTGAGGGCTTTCAACTGCGCTTTTGCCTCCCTCAATTGGCTCCTCAAGCTTCTTTCTAAGTCTTTGGATGCACTTAACAGAGCTTTCCACGCACGGGCATCGCCAAGCGCTCTATCTCTTTCCAAGTTTCGGGCTTTGATCTCGTTTGTAGCACTCTTGAGACCACCTTGCACATCGAGAAGTTTCTGATTACCAGCAGCAATTTTCTCCTTACACTCAGCAAGGCATTTCTCTTTGTGTTCATTCTCTTGCTCTAAGCTCTTCTTCTCTTGAAGTAGCTTTTCCAACTGGGCCCGCAACTCTAGCTTCTCTTGCTGGGACTGGGATAAGGCAGCTCTGAGTTCCTCAACCTCCTCATTAAGGACGGGAGCAGGTGGAGGAATCTCAGCCTCAATCTGAGGAGCAACTCTAAATGGGAGCTTAACCGTCTGCACCCGGAGCTGGACCCACTGAAGATAGCCTTCGCCTACACTTGTGTCTCTGCGACCCAACTCAGCGCGCCCCTTCCTTACTGGTCTGTCCCAAGCCCGGACAATTCTTCTCAACAAACTCAAATTTTCAGAGCCTCTACCATGCAGCACAAAACCAGTCAGAGACTCATCCGGAGGTGGACTTGTCATCGAATAACCCAACTGCCTCAATGCAAAAGCTGGGTTGTAAGTGATACACCCTCTGGTGCCAACAAGAGGAACATTTGGAAAACCGCTAAGCTGAGAGATAAATTCTGACACATCGCGGGCCAGAGTGCACCATTGGATATCACTTCCCTTGAGATTTGCAGTGAACTGCTTCCACTCATTCTTCCCTTTTTCTTCAATGTGCCCTCTGAACACATGCGAGGCAAACCATCGGTACAGAACTGGCATACAACACATAACCATTCCGCCTCCCTTAGAGTGACGATCAACGAGAGAGTAATACATGTCAGCTAGGATAACAGAGGTAGGATCTTGTTCCCGCTTTTTGAATGCGAGGAACACATCAATAACTGCGGCATCAACAAAGTTCTCCACACATGGAAACAGGACAATTCCATAAACAAGAAGAGCCAGTACATCAGAGAGAGTCTTCCATTCTTTCTTGGCGAGTAGGACATCAGCTTCAGCTTCTAAGAATTTTCTGGTCAAACCTTGCTTTTGACCCTTGACTTCTACATTTTTGACCAAGATTTCTTCTTTGACTTGAAGAATACCAGCTAAAGCTTTGGCTATGGAGTATTTCTCCACATAAGAATATGGTTTGCAGCTTGCAGCAGGAAAACCCAAAATCTTCTGAAACTCTTCCAAGGTTGGGACCAACTGATAATCTTGAAAAGTGAAGCAACGATACTCAGGATCAAAGTACTAAGCCAAAGCAGTGAGAGCCTCAGTCTGGACATTCACCTCCAACAAGTCTAGGAGATTACCATACATACTCTGAAAAGCCTCTTTTCGCCATGAGGGAAACTGATTGCCGAGCTTAACCAAACTTTGGACATCCTGTTGCTTGAAATTCCACTTGAGGGTTCTTTTCAAATTCTGATCCATTTTTCACTGGTACCTACAATTCCCCGGCACTGATGAGAATGCATGCGAAATGAATGCATGAATGCATAATGAGGATGATGGAAATAAAATTATTTACAATATATGATTTTCAAAAGCCGGAACTTCATATTTCTGGAAAAATATATTCACTTGATTTTTTTCAAAAAGTTTGGATGCGGGGGTATGCAGCTCCTTTGTGTCCTACAGGGTTTCTTAGCGACATGATCTAAGGCTATTTTTAGGGGTTCACACTTCAAGGATAGCACTAAAAGGGGCCTAGATAAGGTTCATAGAGCCAACGACCTCATCTGAGAGCACCGATCACAAGGCCGTACGTCCAAGCGATGATGTCATCAAACAAAGCCAAACTCTAGGTGAAGTCTTCGCAATCACACAACAAGACGTACGTCCAGTGAGCAACCACTAATGACTTCGTTCTAGCCTAAGATATACTCTAGCCCGGGTATAGGGCTGTCTCACCAAGAAATAAAAACAAAGGGAGTGCAACGTGTGTGTAGGAGCACAATGCCAAACATACCCCCCACCCCCACCTCCAAAGAAAATCCAGAAACAGTCCAGCCAAAGAAAATCATCTACCCTAGGGTTTTGCATATATCATTTCAATACAAGCAAGAAAACAACCTAGGGTATTAACAATCATCTGATGCTCTACTTATCTCAAGAAAAGGAGCCAAGAAGAGGGGATCATGATAGAAGGGGGGAAATGATGCATGAGCTTACCTTTGAAGAAAGGGAGCAAAGAAGAAGGGATCATGGGGATTGGAGGAATGCATGAACATAAGTAAAGAAAGGAGTAGAAGAAACAAGAAGCAAACATAGAAGAAGAAAGAGGCAAATGCACATGAATGCAACACATTGAAAATGCAAAGAATGCTCAATCATTAATTGGTAAAGAAAGAGGAAGAGGAAAGAAAAAGAAAGAAGAAGAAGAAAAGAGGAAAATAGAACAATCACTCAAATCGAACAATTTTAAACCGCACATCAAGTTAATTAGGCTTGACCCTCGTTTTTTTAAAAAAAAAAAAAAATTCCCCAGTGAAGTCGCCAGCTGTTGCACACCGAAAAATCCGGTTGGGATTTCTCGATGTACAACGTGGAAGATAAATGAAGCCGCCATCAATATTTTAGTTTTTAGACGAAAACATTGAAAAAACGTCTTTTTATACAAGGCGGGTGGTCTTTTTGAAATCAGGAGATGTAGGTTCGGGGGTCGGTTAGACACGGGGAAGGTATAAGCACTCCGCATCTCCTTTCTACTGAAAGGGAACCATTAATTTGATGTGTGGTTTCGCCAAAGTTTGATTTGAAACGATGTTCTATTTCTTTTCGTTTTTTCTTTTTTTTTATTTGAGAAAAGTGTTTGGAAAGAAGACGGGGAAAAGAAAGATTTTTTTTTTGGTATTTTTTGAAAAGGGTGCTTGATGGGACGTGGCCCGCTCCTACGTATCCTCAGATGCAATGAGGAAATCAAAGCTACGTAGTTCTCCTGGGTCGAGAAACTTTGGGTGTGTTGGTGTCTTTTATTGCAGGGGTTCTCGGGTTTGAACTGTACAGTCCACTAACCCTAAAACATAGACATCCCCGCCCATACAGGCGACGTGCCCCCTACTTATCGAAAAGTGATTTGAGTTACTTAAAAAAAAGATTTGCTGTGAGATTGGTAGTTTTTGTTCGAGCAAGTATCTTAGGCTCGCACGAGCTGTACAACTCGCTAATCCTAAGACTCTAACCGATGCCGAACGTACATCCGAATCGGTTCCTCACTCATTTTTGAAAAGGGTTGAAGTTATTAATTATTTGTTTTAATTCTCATAAGTATCCCAAGATGTTTGAGTTGTACAACTCCGATCTTAGGACGCTAGACAACATCAGCCGTACGTCCGACTTGCCTCCTTATGAGTTTTCAAAAGGTTGATTATTGATCTAAAACAGAAATTGATTAATTTGTGAAGACAATTAGCGAATCATTGGATTTTGGAATATCATTTGAAAAAGGATTGATTAGAGGGGAGAGGAAGAGAATTCGAGGGTGGCTTTGGCCACAAAAGAAAAGAAAGTAGAATCTTCAATCAACTTTCAAGTCAAAACCAAAATGCAATACTTACCAATTTGCAAGCAAAATAATCAATAATGGGAGCACAAGCATAAGCATTTCCATTTACAACAATTGTACACAAGAATGACATTGAGTCATCAACAATTAACGGCATGAATATATGATCAAAAACAACCAAATAAGTTGCCAAGAAAGGCACTTAAGGAAGCATTGCAAAAGCTTGGTTCGGATTTCAGGCATTAGCCACAAGTTAAAAGTATTTGGTAATCCTTGACACTTGTTAACAATGCTCAATGCATAAGTGTCTAGTCACTTTACCAAATTAACATTAAAGCATAGGTAAAAGTTGAATCACTTTCAAATGATCCTCAACATTTATAATGGTGCTAGAAAACACATGTTGATTCATCTCACCAATCATCAACCAATTGAACAAATTAATAACCCAAAACATCACATTTACAAGCCCCAAAAATCAGCATTCTCAATTCGACATAAGCATAAACTTGGACACAAGTTAAAAGTATTTGGTAATCCTTGACACTTGTTAACAATGCTCAATGCATAAGTGTCTAGTCACTTTACCAAATTAACATTAAAGCATAGATAAAAGTTGAATCACTTTCAAGTGATCCTCAACATTTAAAATGGTGCTAGAAGACACATGTTGATTCATCTCACCAATCATCAACCAATTGATCAAATTAATAACCCAAAACATCACATTTACAAGCCCCAAAAATCAGCATTCTCAATTCGACATAAGCATAAACTTGCATTTATTCATTGAAAATTAAAAGCAAGTTGAGTCACTTGTAGTAATCCTCATCACTTAGGGTTGAATCACACCTAGCAATCCCCTCACTTAAATCATAGTGCTCTAAGCATAAGTGAGGATCAAGCTGCTAGATCATCAACATAACAAACATTTGCAAGTAAACACGGTGAAAATAGACTTTTAACAACAAAACCAAATGCTAATAATAAGTATTAAACATCAACAAGCCAAGAGGAACAATAAAATCATGTCAAGACCAAGGGGTGCGAAATATCATTTATTTTCACTAAATGCAAGGAACAAGATGAAAATCACAAAAACACAATTTATTCAAGGGTGAGATGCCAACTCTCACCCCAACAACAACAACAACTACATTTTAAAGATGAAGATGCAAAAATGTGATGAAAAGAAAAATGGGTTTTAATGCAAAACTGTGAGAGATGATGCAAGAGTTTTAGGGATTTACCTTGGATCCAAGCTAATAGAAGTAGGAAATGAAGAACAAGTAACCAAATCAACTAAAGTCTTCAAGAAATGGTCCAAGAACCCTACGCAAATTCCCAAATACCCAAGTGCTTGATGAGGAGGATATGAAATGGATGGTGAAAGAAGGAAGATATATGAAGGAGGAGTGGATTTGAAGTGATTTGGTGGTGTTTGGGTGATGGAAACAAAAAAAATGGAGGAGAGGAGGGTGAGGGAAGGCTACGGTTTTGGTGAGGAGAGGGAGAGAGGGGGTGTGCTAGGGTTTTGTGTAGGAGAATGAGAGGCTTATGAGAAGCAAAAAGAGAGTATCCTTAGGTGTGGGAATGAGGGAGTATTTATAGGATGAAACTAGGTCTAAGGGTAGTTTAGTCTTTGTGATTTTGATGTGCTCTAGGATTGAGCTTTGATTTTGAATGGAGGGCTAGGATTAATCATCACATGGATTGAGGGTGGAGAGAAAACACAAAATGTGAGAGTGAGAGAGTGGGGGGCGAAAGTTAGGGGGAAAAAAAGAAAAGAAAAAAAGAATTTCTTATTTTGGAAGAGATATTTTATGTGAAGTAGGGTTAAGGGCATTTTAGGGGAGAATTGTTACCAAAGAGGGAATTTTGGGTTTTCTTATGAATAGGTTAGTGTGAGTGAGTGGAGTAATTTACCAAAGAGGGTATAATGGAAGAGTGTGGAAGAAATTGGAGAGAGAGAGAGAGAGAGAATTCGTAGGTGGGGAGAGGAAAAAAAAACTTGTTGGGCACCATTTTGAATAATTCGTAGGTCACTAACAATCATCACTAATGGGAGTTAAGGGAATGTTGAAGATATGGATGGACAACCACTAATTATTCATAACAAAAGTTAATTTATATAAATGTTCGCTATATAATAATTCTTATGTTTATTCATATTTTTAATATTATATAATAAGATTTTTTTTCACATCTCTTATATTAATTTTGTGAAATCAAAATTAGTTTTTTAGTTATTTAATTTTGTTTATAAATAATTATTAATCTATATTTATCTATTTTAATCATGTTTTCCCCAAGCTCCGCCACTGCTCTTACGTGATCTTTCCTCTTCCATCTCTCTATCTCACGCAGGCATAACCTTTTTCTCCCTCTCAGCCTCTCTTACACTAACTGTTAACCTCATCGTCGTCGGCCTCAACCTGCATGTTCCTCGTCAGTCTTGCTTCTCTCACCGTTGTTGCATTTGATTTTGTTGGTTAATTTTTTCTAAATCGTCTTCCGGCTCTCGATATCGTCTTCTCATCACTGTCGAGTTTCTTTCAATCCGGAGAATTTCCGAAGGTAGGTTTGTTCTGTACCGTATCTCGGAATCCGTGGACGATCCAGGATAGTTGGTAGTAGTAGGTCTTGATCAACTGAGCTTTGTTCCGATCCGATGTGGGGTGGTACCTGCAAAGACACTCTGACGCTCAAGTCAGCAAGTGAATTGATTACAGGTAAGAATGTTGGTCAGTCTGCCTACCTTGGGCACTGTATTAATGCTTATTTATAGAGTCAAAGGTGTGTTTGACCTAATTGACCAGAGCCGTCCAATCTAGGGTGTCATATCCTAATTTTGTCCGACTAATTGAAAAAATCCGAAAAAGTTTTTTTTTCACTCTCGCTCCATCGTGTTCGAACGTTTTTATATACTCTTATTCTTTTGTTATTAGACTAGTACAAAAATATATAAAACATCATTGAAAATATAATAAGCATTTTTAAAAGCTGAATAGTCAAAGTTTTATTAGATATGACCAAATTTTACATATATGCAAGAACCAAAAGGAAAATAGTACAATTTTCAAAACAATTCAAAAAAAGAGAGAGAAAGGGAGCAGCTCCCTTGCTTGCTGCCCTAGCTGAGAATCATATTGAGAATGGTCCAATATGCTCTTTCCCCTTTCTTTTGGCTTTTCCAATTTCAAGCAAAATAGTGCTGTCCTTTTTCCTCACACCCAAATCGCCCAGCCAGCTGCTGTCCTTCCCCAGCGCCTCACCCGGCCAACTGTTGTCCCTCGCCAGCATCTCACCTAGCTAGGTGTTGTTCTTTGTCCTTTTCTCAATTGCTGTCCTTTTGATTCCTCAACACCTCACCTACATCACACCGATTTGCCTATAAATACCAAACAGCAATACAGATACACACAGACAGTAACAGATACACACAAAAAATAGAGAGAAATCAGATTTTCAAGATAGAGAGCCCAAAAGGTTTAGTTAAAAAAAGAAGGGAGAAGCAGTTTTTTTGGAACTAGGTTAGTTCCTAAATTTATTTTGTCATTTTCGCGTCCCCTATATACTGTTTTTTAAGGAAAATAGAACTTGAATATTCTTTCAAAAAATAAGAAGCTAAAAACAGATTCGTGGTTAAAGCAAAAATCAGTAGTAAAAAAATTTAGAAAGGAAGTATGAGAAGAGGAGAAGAGACAGTATGAGTAGGAATGAGAGGGAGAAAGGAGAAGGAACCAAACCTCACCTCCGGCCACCGTCCGTGGTGGTCGCCGCCGTACCACCACCGTGAATCACCACCAAACTGCCTCTCTCTCGCTTCGTCTGGCGAGCACCGAAACCGTAAACAACCATCACCTCGTCAGCAACAACAACCACGACCACTTCCTACAACCACACAACAACCACCGCACACCACCGTGAACCTCCCACCACCTCCACCACTCCTCTCTCTCTCTCTCTCTCTCTCACCATAAAAAAACCCACATCGTAACCACCACCGAAAACCCCATAGACCACCGTGAACCACCATCAAAAACCTCACATTGCCGTCACCAAAAACCCCATATAACTACCCCCCAAAAGCCTCCCTCTCTATCAATCCCTCTCTCAGGCTCACCCTTCTTCTCTCCCTCTCTTTGTTTTTCTTTCTCCATTTTTTGCGTTTTCATTTCTCTCTCCAAGAAAAGAAAATGAAAACGGCTCTTTAGAAGTGAGAAAGAGCGATAAGGGTTTCTGTTTTAAGTATTGCCTTATATAGTGTAGTCTTTCTTGTATTTGTTTTATTTTTATTCTAAGATCAGATTAATACTTGCACCCCTATGTTTTACAGATACAACCCCCTGCTTCTTTCAACATCAGATTACTGTTTGTGCTCCCTATTTCTAACAATGCACCCGCACCCCCCTCCGTTTTATTAAAATGCTATTGTTACTTGCATCTTTCTCTTTTGCATCGTTTTTTTTAAAATAGCAACAACCCTCTGTTCACACTTCCCTTTTAATAACACAACACCCTTGTTAACTGCACCCCTTCTTCTTCTTTTTTACAATCTTTCGTCTATTTATTTTTTTAGGGGATTATGTCGATCGTACGATCAGGTTTGTCATCGTTTTAGGATGAATGAGCCGTACGGCGCAAGAGTCCTGAAATCCCTATTAAACGTAAAAATTCTAATTCAAAAAAACATAAGTATACAAACCTTTTTTCGTTCTTTTTCAAAAATCTTTTTTCGAAGAATAGAGAACTAAGTCGATTGTACAATCGGGTTAGTCATCATTTTAGGATGAATGGGCCGCACAGCTCAAGAGTTCTAAAATCTCTATTAAAAATAAAGATTCCAATTTGAAAAACAACACAAACATATAAACCTTTTTTCTTTCTTTTAAAAAATCAAAATTTTCAATTATAGGGGATTAAGTCGGTTGCACAACCGGGTTAATCTGCTTTTTAGGATAAATGAGCTTTACAGCTCAAAAGTCCTAAAATCCTTATAAAAACAATAAAAAACGTTAACTAAAAAACACCAACACACAAACTTTTTCTATTCAAGAACTACGCAGCATTTGATTCTCTACCAGGAGATACATAGGAGCAGACAGGGGCCCCCTCTGTCAAGTGCATTAATAAAAAAACCCCTTTTTTTAGTCCTTTTTGTAAATTGCTTGTTTCTAACCTTTCAAGAAAATAACCAAAAAAGTCCATCAAGTCTCTTTTATATACTCTTATTCTTTTGTTATTAGACTTGTACAAAAATATATAAAACATCATTGAAAATATAATAAGCATTTTTGAAAGCTGAATAGTCAAAGTTTTATTAGATATGACCAAATTTTACATATATGGACAAGAACCAAAAGGAAAATAGTACAATTTTCAAAACAATTCAAAAAAAGAGAGAGAAATGGCGCAGCTCCCTTGCTTCCTGCCCTAGCTGAGAATCATATTGGGAATGGTCCAATATGCTCTTTCCCCTTTCTTTTGGCTTTTCCCATTTCAAGCAAAATAGTGCTGTCCTTTTTCCTCACACCCAAATCGCCCAGCCAGCTGCTGTCCTTCCCTAGTGCCACACCCGGCCAACTGTTGTCCTTCCCCAGCACCTCACCCAGCCAACTGCTGTCCTTTGTCCTGTTTCTCAATTGCTGTCCTTTTGATTCCTCAGCACCTCACCTACATCACACCAATTTGCCTATAAATACCAAACAGCAATACAGACACACACAGACAGTAACAGATACACACAAAAAAATAGAGAGAAATCAGATTTTCAAGATAGAGAGCACAAAAGGTTTAGTTCAAAAAAGAAGAGAGAAGCAGTTTTTTTGGAACTAGGTTAGTTCCTAAATTTATTTAGTCATTTTCGCGTCCCCTATTTACTCGTTCTCTACACATGTTATATAGATGATATATAGTGTAGTTTCAAAACAAATATATTTATGTTAAGTCTCAGTTTTAGTTTTATGCTTCAACAATGCCAAACACAAGTTTTTTTTTTGCAATGTATGTATACTGTTTTTTAAGAAAAATAGAACTTGAATATTCCTTCAAAAAATAAGAAGCTAAAAACAGATTCGTAGTTAAAGCAAAAATCAGTAGTAAAAATATTTAGAAAGGAAGTATGAGAAGAGGAGAAGAGACAGTATGAGTAGGAATAAGAGGGAGAAAGGAGAAGGAACCAAAGCTCACCTCCGGCCACCATATGTGGTGGTCACCGTTGTACCACCACCGTGAATCACCACCAAACAGCCTCTCTCTCGCTTCATCCAGCGAGCACCGAAACCGTAAACAACCATCACCTCGTCAGCAACAACAACCACGACCACCTCCTACAACCACACAACAACCACCGCACACCACCGTGAACCTCCCACCACCTCCGCCGCTCCTCTCTCTCTCTCTCACCATAAAAAAACCCACATCGTAACCACCACCGAAAACCCCATAGACCACCGTGAACCACCATCAAAAACCTCACATCGCCGTCACCAAAAACCCCACATAACTACCACCCGAAACCTCCCTCTCTACCAATCCCTCTCTCAGGCTCACCCTTCTTCTCTCCCTCTCTTTGTTTTTCTTTCTCCATTTTTTGCGTTTTCCTTTCTCTCTCCAAGAAAAGAAAATGAAAACGGCGCTTTAGAAGGGAGAAAGAGCGATTAGGGTTTCTGTTTTAAGTATTGCCTTATATAGTGTAGTCTTTCTTGTATTTGTTTTATTTTTATCCTAAATTCGGATGAATACTTGTACCCCTATGTTTTACTGATACAACCCCTTGCTTCTTTTTATTACAATCCATTTCGTCTATTTATTTTACAATCCATTTCGTCTATTTATTTTTTTAGGGGATTAAGTCGATCGTACGGCCAGGTTAGTCATCGTTTTAGGATGAATGAATCGTACGGCGCAAGAGTCCTGAAATACCTAGTAAACGTAAAAATTCTAATTCAAAAAAACATAAGTATACAAACCTTTTTTCGTTCTTTTACAAAAATCTTTTTTCGAAGAATAGAGAACTAAGTCGATTGTACAATCGGGTTAGTCATCATTTTTGGATGAATGGGCCGCACAGCTCAAGAGTCCTAACATCTCTATTAAAAATAAAGATTCCAATTCGAAAAACAACACAAACATATAAACCTTTTTTCTTTCTTTTAAAAAATCAAAATTTTCAATTATAGGGGATTAAGTCGGTTGTACAACCGGGTTAATCTGCTTTTTAGGATAAATGAGCGGTACAACTCAAAAGTCCTAAAATCCTTATAAAAACAATAAAAAACGTTAACTAAAAAACACCAACAAACAAATTTTTTCTACCGAAGAACTACGCAACCTTTGATTCTCTACCAAGAGATACGTAGGATAAATGAGCAGTAATAAAATCCCTTTTTTTAGTCCTTTTTGTAAATAGCTTGTTTCTAATCTTTCAAGAAAATAACCAAAAAAGTCCATCAAGTCTCTTTTCTCTTTAAATTTTAAATAAGGGTAAATCAAATATATTAGATTAATAATTTTTATGCATTTAGTTAAATGGTAGCCTTCCTTATGAAGGATGTCGTAGGGTGCTAACACCTTCCCTATGCATAAACGACTCCCGAACCTAAATATGGTCCACAAAACCCCCCTTATCCATATAAAAGGTTTTTTCAATGTTTTCCCTAAAAATAAATATTGGTGACGGCTTCATTGTAAACTTTGAAGAATCCTCCTTCGGATTTTTCGGCCGCTACATAGGGTTTAGATCTCAGCCGTTCGATCATGAACTTGCCACTGGTATTGGGCCTTAGCTAATAAGGGATGCGGCCCAATCCATAACAGTTTCCCCCCAAGTCGGGTCCCCTAGGGACGAGCCTGACTTGTGAGCTTGTCCGGGCTTTGTGTATGCTTTGAATTCGTTGGTCGACCAATACGGCGACCTTCTCCAAGGTGGGGCTTGTATCTACGAGGGCATCTGCTCCCAGCCTCGGAGTGCCCGAGATTTGGGTCTTACTACGTGGCGTGATCGAGGTGACCGTTGAGTGACTCGAGGTGTCAGTTCAATGATGGCGCTTCGATTCACGTGCCTGACAACAATGTTGTTGATTGGGCGCGCCATTTGATGGCAGCTGGTGTAATGACGGCACTTCGTTTCACGCGGGCGTCAATGTTGCGATTGATTGGATGTGCCTTTTCGGCTTCGCCCCAATCCGTGACCTTTGGCCCACTATATATAGGGGTTCAATCCCCAATCATTTGTCTTGAATCTTTGCCATTCGCTCTGAATGTCGAACTTTACATCATCTTTCTAAGCTTCGATCTCTAAGTATCTGATCAAGAATATCGTGGCGAGAGTCTCTGCGTTCCAGTGGAGTGAGATCGTCAAGATTCGCAAAGACATTCAACTTCGTCAAGCTCCTGGTATCCGAGGTTAGTGACCTGGGCTGTTACATAAAAAAGGCGCCTTTTTATGTAACAGCCCAGGTCCACCGCAGCGGCCACCCCGGTCCCACTGTTACCTCACGATCTTTTCTACCCCTCTTGTAGAATTTTTGCCTTCCGTGGGAATCGAACCTTGCACCTGAGGCATAAGTGCAAGTTAAACCCCCTTCCCACTACCAATTGAGCGTAACGCCCCAAAATAATTTAATTATTTATTTAATTAAGTTATTTAAGGCTTACAATATTTATTTAATTTAATTAAATAATTCAAGTTTAATTATTTTATTTTATTTTATTAGGAGGTGTTGTCACTAATTAAGTGGTGCGAGCAAGGGCCCGTGATCCACAATTAGGCCCGTGGCCCATTCCTTGGCATAGGAGTCGAATCATTAGGGGTCTAGGGAGTTAGTTGCAATTCACTCAAGTGAGAAAAAGAAAGAAAAGAAACGTAAGAGAGAGTGGGAAGAGAAAAGTTGCGAAGAAAAGAAGAGAAGAAGAGGAGAAGGCGAAACTCATAGAGAAGAGGATGAGGCTCGTTGGTGGTTTGCATTCTTCCCTTGGAGCTTGGCTAACATTTCGACTTCCATAAGGTTAGGGGGTCCTCTTTTTATTCTTAATAATTATGCGAATTGTGAATTGCTTAGGGTTAGGGTTCTAGGTTAGTTCTATGAATGATTTGTGATGTTAATGATTGATTCATAATATTGTGATGCTTGATGATTGAATTGCTATGTTGGAAATCGCATGATTGATGTTGAATTGTTGCTAAATGCGAATTGGAGACCATATGTTTGAATATATGATTATTTGGTGATTATATGGTGAAATTGAGAATCATGGTGACACTTTAGTAATATATATGTAATTGGGCGTTTTGGTGAATTTTAATTGGTAATTGAAAGTGGGAAAAATTCTGTTTGGAAGCCCCTAGGCGCCTTAGGCGCCATATGCATGTTGCTGAAATTTTCTGTTTTGCGCCATGGTCATGGGCGCCAAGTGCCCAGCAGTGTGCTGTGCCAGTTTCCAAAAATTCTGTTGCCTGTGTTGCCATTCTGTGTTGCTGTGCCTGTTGCCTGTGTTGCCATTCTGTGTCCCTGTGCTGTCAGTTTTGGCACTTGTTGCTTGTGTCATGGGCGCCAAGGGCCCCAAAGTCCGGGTGATAGTTTTGCGAAAATTGTTTTCAGGTTTTTATACTCAGGTAAAATGGCTCATGAAAAATGATTTTTGGCAACAAAGGAGTTGAGTTGCATATTTTCACTAGGTGCCTAGTGCATGGGCGCCAAAAATGATGTTCAGTTTTTGATGAAATTTTAATTTGGTTTTCATGTTCTGAGCATTTGGCTCGTGTAAAATCAATTTCGAAGGAAAATAAATTTTGTTGCATGTTGGCCTTAGGCGCCTAGTGCCTGGGCGCCGTGTTGCTGTGCTGAGCGCCTGTGCGTGTTGTTCCCCTGGGCGCCTAGCGCCTGTGCGCTGTTGCGCGTGTTGTTCCCCTGGGCGCCTAGCGCCTGTGCGCTGTTGCGCGTGTTGTTCCCCTGGGCGCCTAGCGCCTGTGCGCTCTTGCGCGTGTTGTTCCCCTGGGCGCCTAGCGCCTGTGCGCTGTTGCGCGTGTTGTTCCTGGGCGCCAAGCGCCCATGCGCCAAGCGCTGTGTTGCCCCTGGGCGCCCAGCGCCCATGCGCCAGTTTCCAGGATGTCTAAATATTTTTCCTTTTTGTTTTTAATGTAACTTTTGACTCGGTTATCCAAATTTAACGGTTCAAAATGCGTTTCGAAGCTAATTTCAGTGTCTATTCAATGGTCTCAATTTTATGCAAAAATAAATTATTTTTACTGGTGTTCCTGGCTGAAGGTGTTCAAGTGTCCAAATGGCTATTTTTATCCATTTTCCCTATGTCGTGTCAATGTCCTGAGTTGGTCTATTTGAATTGGTGTTGGTGTGGGTGGTGAGCTGAAATGGTGAGTGATGATGAGGTGAGATTGGTGAGCAGAGGCTTCGGCCTAATTTTAATTTGGTGAGTTAAATAATGCACTATGGTGAGATTAGAATTTAAAATGGTGAATTGATTGATTTGTGGTGTGTTGTGATGCATTCTCCATAACACCTCATGAAGCATGTGCATTATTGGTGAGCAGAGGCTACGGCCTAATTTTATTTGGTGAGCAGAGGCTACGGCCTATTTGTATTTGGTGACGGATCCGACATGCATGTACCCGTGGAGTTTGGGTTGCATTACATGCATAATCATATATTGTGTAGTGCTGTTTGGAAATAGAATGTTGATGTGATTGTTCCATTGTTGTGAATTGGTGTGCCTGGTTTCCTTTTTCCTATGCATTGCGTAATTCCCATATGTTATTAATTATGAAAAGAGACTCACCCTACTGCCTTTATGTTGCTTCTTATGTCGGCAACGTGCAGGTAATAACGAGTGAAGGATTCCTTTATGCCTTCGTCTGGTAGGAAGTGTCACGCTCTGATACGTAGCACCAGGGGGGGTGTCCTATGTTTATGCATTATTTTTCCTAAACTGTTAGATTTGATTGGTGATGTATTGGTTTTAAATTTTAGAACTCATATTTATTCCGCTGCTGATGGTGATTGGTTTTAGTTGATGCGAACTAAACATTTTTTCTCATGGTGTTATGTATCTTGTTATTTATGAAGTAAATGTAGCACTCGCTTGAATTGTTTTCAAAAAAAAAAAAAACTCTGATTTTATTTAAAAGTAAAGTTATTAGAAAAGGGGTGTTACATTAAGTGGTATCAGAGCAGTTCGGTCTGTCCGGCCGGTAGTCGAGTCGTCGTGTTGAGTAACATTGAGTTTGTTACTCGTTTCTGAATTTTGTTTTCTGTTGCAGTGCTAGAATGGCCAGACGGGACGATGCTGCACTTGCTGCTGCCTTGCAGGCTATAGCCGGGGCGATGGGTAATATACCCGGTGCTGTTAATGATGGGACGCGCAATTTGGCTACGTTCCAGAGAGAGAACCCACCTGTCTTTAAGGGCAAGTATAATCCAGATGGTGCTCTGGCATGGCTGAAAGAGATTGAAAGGATATTTCGGGTCATGGATTGTGATGATGCGCAGAAGGTCAGGTATGGTACCCATACGCTGGCAGAGGAAGCTGATGATTGGTGGATGGAGGTGAGGCAGAGATTAGAAACTGCTAATGAAGAGATAACTTGGGCTGTTTTCCGTAGAGAGTTCTTGCGGAAGTATTTTCCTGAAGATGTGAGAGGTAAGAAAGAAATAGAATTCCTTGAGCTGAAGCAAGGAAGCATGTCAGTGACAGAGTATGCTGCCAAGTTCACTGAATTGGCTAAGTTTTATCCCCATTATGCTGATGCTGATTCTGAGTTCTCAAAGTGTATTAAGTTTGAGAATGGACTGAGGGCTGATATCAAGAAAGCTGTAGGGTACCAGAAGATTCGGGTATTCGCTGATTTGATCGACAGTTGCAGGATATATGAGGATGATAGTAATGCTCATTCTAAGGTCATGAGGGATCTGAGAGGTAAATTTCAGAATCGGGGTAAGCCATATGAGGTTCCAGCTGGTAAAGGTAAGCAGAGGTATGCTGATAATAAGAAAACAAGTGGGGGAGATGCCCCTGCGAAGGTTGTGTGCTACAGGTGTGGCAAGCCGGGTCACAAGAGTTTTGACTGCTCAGATAATAAATGTTTCAAATGCGGTAAAGAGGGTCATGTGGCTGCGAAATGTGAGAAAAGGGATGTGGTGTGCTACAATTGCGGGGAATCAGGTCATATTAGTACTAAGTGTACTAAGCCGAAGAAAGAGAAGTCCCATGGAAAAGTGTTTGCTCTCGCAGGATCAGAGGATACTAATGAGATTAGAGGTACATGTTTTATTAATGGTATTCCTTTGATTGCTATTATTGATACTGGTGCTACGCATTCATTTATTGCTGCTTTGTGTGCTGAGAAATTGGACCTTGTTTTATCTTCTATGATGAGGGAGATGGTTATTGACACTCCAGCTAAGGGTTCAGTAACTACCTCTCTTGTGTGTGCTAAGTGCCCTCTGTCAATCTTCGGCAGAGACTTTCTTGTTGATCTAATTTGTTTGCCGTTGGGAGGGTTGGATGTCATTCTTGGTATGGACTGGTTAGTATTTAACCATGTGCATATTAATTGTTTCCGGAGATCTGTGAGTTTCTTTCCTCCCGAAGAGGAAGAATCAGTGTTGTTGCCTGCTGGTCATTTGCATAAGGTAATGAGGGAAGGAGTTCATCTGTTTGCCTTGATGGCGTCATTGTCTGCTGAGAATCAGGCGATCATTGACAGGGTTCAAGTAGTGTGTGAGTTCACTGAAGTGTTCCCGGATGAAATTCCAAGTGTCCCGCCAGAGAGGGAGGTTGAGTTTGCCATTGATCTTATACCTCAGAGTTGTCTGAATTGAAAAAGCAATTAGAAGATCTACTTGAGAAGAAATTTGTAAGGCCAAGTGTGTCACCGTGGGGTGCTCCGGTATTGTTAGTGAAAAAGAAGGACGGGAGTATGAGACTTTGTGTCGATTATAGGCAATTGAACAAAGTGACAATAAAGAACCGGTATCCGCTTCCCAGAATTGATGATCTGATGGACCAGTTGGTAGGTGCTAAGGTGTTTAGTAAAATCGATTTGAAGTCGGGTTATCACCAGATCAAGGTAAAGGATGAAGACATTCAGAAAACCGCTTTCAGAACGAGATATGGGCACTATGAGTATTCTGTTATGCCGTTTGGTGTTACCAATGCGCCGGGTGTGTTTATGGAGTACATGAATCGTACTTTTCATAGTTACTTGGATCGGTTTGTAGTTGTGTTTATTGACGACATTCTGGTGTATTCTAAGACAGAAGAGGAGCACGCAGAACATTTGAGGTTAGTGCTGGAAGTATTGAAAGAAAAGAAATTGTATGCAAAATTGTCTAAGTGTGAGTTCTGGCTGAATGAAGTAGGTTTCCTTGGTCATATTATCTCTGGTAATGGTATAGCTGTGGACCCAGCCAAGGTTGATGCTGTGTCCCAATGGGAGAGCCCGAAGTCAGTTACAGAGATTAGAAGCTTTTTGGGATTAGCTGGTTATTACAGGAGATTTATTGAAGGTTTCTCGAGGTTGGCACTTTCGTTGACTCAATTGACATGTAAAGGAAGAGCTTTTGTGTGGGATGCTCGCTGTGAGGAGAGCTTCAATGAGTTGAAAAAGAGGTTGACTACATCGCCCGTTTTGACTTTGCCTGTTCCTGATCGACCGTTTGTAGTATATTGTGATGCTTCCAAGATGGGTTTGGGAGGTGTATTGATGCAAGAGGGTAAGGTAGTAGCTTATGCGTCCAGACAGTTGAGGACCCATGAGAAGAACTACCCTACTCATGATTTGGAGCTAGCTGCAATTGTGTTTGTGCTGAAAATTTGGAGGCACTATCTGTATGGTACCAGATTTGAAGTGTTTAGCGACCATAAGAGTTTAAAATACTTGTTTGATCAGAAGGAGCTAAATATGAGGCAGAGACGTTGGCTAGAATTGCTGAAGGATTATGATTTCGGCTTGAACTATCACCCCGGCAAAGCTAATGTCGTGGCTGATGCTTTAAGTCGGAAGAGTTTGCATATGTCGGCTATGATGGTGAAAGAGTTAGAGTTGATTGAGCAGTTTCGGGACATGAGTCTGGTTTGTGAAGTGACACCGCAGAGTGTCAGATTGGGGATGTTGAAGATCGGCAATGAATTTTTGGTTAGTGTCCGAGAAGCACAAAAGTCAGATGTAAAGTTGGTAGACCTGTTAGTTGTGAATGATCAAGATGTGGATGGAGATTTCAAGTTAGATTCCCAAGGTGTATTGAGATTCAGAGATAGGATCTGCATTCCTGACGATGCTGAGATGAAGAGAATGATTCTTGAGGAGAGCCATAGGAGCAAGTTGAGTATTCATCCAGGAGCTACGAAAATGTACCAAGATTTGAAGAGAATGTTCTGGTGGCCTGGTATGAAGAAGGATGTGGCGCAGTTTGTGTATTCGTGTCTGACTTGTCAGAAGTCTAAGATTGAGCATCAGAAGCCTGCGGGGTTGATGCAACCATTGGGGATTCCGGAATGGAAATGGGATAGCATTTCCATGGATTTTGTAACTGGTTTGCCAAATACAGTGAGAGGGTTCGATGCTATATGGGTGGTTGTGGACAGGTTGTCTAAGTCTGCTCATTTCTTGCCAATTAATATGACCTATCCAGTTCCAAGGTTGGCAGAAATCTACATCAAGACTATTGTGAAGTTGCATGGCGTTCCGCTTAGTATTGTATCTGATAGAGATCCAAGATTCACATCTGAATTTTGGAAAAGTTTGCAGGAAGCTTTGGGTTCTAAGTTGAGGTTGAGCTCCGCTTATCATCCGCAGACAGATGGTCAGACGGAGAGGACTATTCAGTCGTTAGAGGACTTGTTGAGGGCATGTGTTCTTGAGCAGGGAGTGTAACACCCTAAAATTATTTAATTAATTTATTTAATTAAGTAATTGGGGATTTAAATTAAATTATTTGATGTAATTTAATTAATTGAATTTATACTGATATGCGTAGGAAGTACTAGAAAGTGGAGGTGCTGAACCAAATGGACTTGGGCCTAAGTGAGAAGCCCAAGCCCGTTATTCTTGTCATATGCGAAGTGTTGGTTTAGTTGGGGTCTAGGGTTGGTGGCAATTCGCAAAATCAGAAGAGAAAACGCAAGAAAGAAAGAAAGAGCGTGAGATAGAGAGAGAGAGCAAGGAAGGGCGCCGTAAGGAGAGAAGAGGAAGAGGAGAGAAGTCGCAACCAAGGAAGAGCAAGAACGTGATCTTGTTGCTGTGGTCCTGTACGTGACTATCTCCGGAGCCTCCGTTCTTCAATTTCGAGGTTAGGGGAGCTCTATCATTCTATCTAATAATTCCTATGATGAGTTCTAGATCTAGGGCTTGTATTAGAATTGTACGTTCTTGATGTTATTTGCGTTTTGAAGTCCTTTGCGTTTTGATGTTCTTGCGTTCTTGATGTTCTTGATGCATTGTTGGTATTGGTCATTATATATATGTATGCGAAGTGGAATTAAATCATGAAGCTGAAATTCTTGATATATATATGCGATTGTGTTGGTGAATTGTGGCATTCGAATTAATCATGAAACTGAAATTGGTGTGGATTGCTTGTGTGATTTCGCAAATTGGATGAGTGGGCACATAGGCGCCTAGGGCGCCAAGGGGATAGGGAAGACAATGCTCAAATTGAATTTTTGGAAGAATTAATTAAAATTAAGTGTATTTTTGGTGGCTGGAAAATGTGGAGTTTTTATAATTTCAAGTTGTCAAGAAAAAACCAATTTTTAGTGTTAAAAAGTGTTGAACAAATTCTGGGTGTGTTGCTGTTTTTCTGGGCACTGGGTGCCTGTGCAGGGCGCTAGGCGCCCGTGTCTTGTTTGTGTTGCGCTGTGCGCGCGTTGTTGTTCCCTGGGCGCATGGCGCCCGTGTCTATGTTGCGTTGTGCGCGCCTGGGCGCTGGGCGCCTGTGGCGCTGTGTTGCGTTGTGTTGTGCGCGCCTGGGCGCTGGGCGCCTATGGCGCTGTGTTGCGTTGTGTTGTGCGCGCCTGGGCGCTGGGTGCCTGTGTTGCCTGGGCGCCTAAGGCGCCAATTTTCAGAACGTTGTCTAATTTTTCCCAAACTTATTTTTATCATAACTTTTGACTCAGACGTCCGTTTTGAACGATTCAAAAAGTGTCGTGAAGCTTTTTACGCTGTCCATCTATGGGTCTAATTTTTAAAATGAAAAATTGTTATTTTCTGATGGTTTGTGGGCGCCCAAGTGGCTGTCCCCGGTGATCGTCCCAGTGACATTGAAAAATGACGTGGAACTCTTTAAAAATCCCTTTTTGGTGTACAAACAACAGTTTTAACACGGTAGTGTCAAAAATGACTGTTTTGCCCCTAGTGGCCAAAGTTAATGATAATGATGTGTAAATGACGAGGATGCCCTTGGTGGCTAGTCAAATGACTGTTTTGCCCCTAGTGGCCAAAGTTGATGATAATGATGTGTAAATGACGAGGATGCCCTTGGTGGTTAGTCAAATGACGTTTTTGCCCTCAGTGGCTAATGTTTGAGTTGAATGATGTTTATGTGTAAGTGACATTTGGGGCCTGAGTGGCTAAATGATGTTAAGGCCTAAAAGGCTAAGTGAAGTTATTTGTGTGTGAATTGTGAAATGACAGGTGCTGTGCCTTTATTCGGCAAACCGGTAAGTGACGGGTCACATAGTTGACCATGAATTGAGTAATTGTGTATGTGTGTATTGTGAGTGGTGCATGTCATAGTGTCTCATGCCCATATGCATAAACCCAGTGATGTTTTGAGGCCTGAGTGGCTAAGTGATGATAAGGCCTGAGTGGCTAAGCGACGTTTTGTGAAAAGGTACCTTCATGCATATACCCGCGAGTGGGTTGCACTTCATAAATCTACATGATATGTAATGAGTTATTGTAAATGACGTAAGAGATGACTATGATGTGAGTATTGGTGTTTGGATGCTGATTGTTCTAGTGCGTAGCCTATGATTAGTGCTTATCATATTTTCTATTATATAGACTGAAATGATGCTCACCCTTTCCTGTTTGAATGTTACCCCCGTGTTGGTAACGTGCAGGTGATTCCCAGTGAAGGTATTAGCTTCACTTTGAGTCGAGTCGTCATGCTCTGATACGTAGCACTCAGGGGGGATAACGAACTCGGCATTTATTTATGATTTTTGATTATTATGTCCATGTGGACTATTTGGTTATGTTTCACTATTTTCCGCTGCGTATTGGGTTGTGTTATGTTGAGTTTTATAAGTGACGTTGAAATGAGATTGGAGAATTCTTTATTTGTGATGTGCTACGCGAATGCATGAGAACTGAGTTGAACTGTTTTTTTTTTAAAACTGCTAAGCGACGTTTTATTGAAGTATGTGTAACATTCCCTATGAATGAGATTTTTAAACTCTGATTTTTATAAACAAAGTAACGGGTAGAAAGGGGTGTTACATTAGTGGTATCAGAGCAGTTCGGTCTGTCCGGCCGGTAGTTGAGTCGTCGTGTTGAGTAACATTGAGTTTGTTACTCGTTTCTGAATTCTGTTTTCTGTTGCAGTGCTAGAATGGCCAGACGAGACGACGCTGCTCTTGCTGCTGCATTGCAAGCTATGGCTCAGGCGATGCAGGGTCAGCAGAATGCTGGGGATAATGCTGGTTTTAGGAGTCTGACAACCTTTCAGAGGGAGAATCCGCCCACCTTTAAGGGCAAATATGATCCAGATGGTGCTATGGCTTGGCTGAAGGAGATCGAGAGGATTTTCAGGGTGATGAACTGTACTGTTGAACAGAAGGTCCGCTTTGGTACCCACATGTTAGCCGAGGAGGCCGACGACTGGTGGTTGGCTACTAGGCAGAGGTTAGAGGCTGTGCAGGAAGAGATTACTTGGGAGGTTTTCAGCAGGGAATTTCTGAGAAAGTACTTTCCTGAAGACGTCCGCGGGAAGAAAGAGATAGAGTTTTTGGAGCTGAAGCAAGGTGGTATGTCTGTGACTGCCTATGCGGCAAAATTTGTGGAGCTAGCAAAATTTTATCCACACTACAGTGAGGCTACGGCTGAATTTTCAAAATGCATCAAATTTGAGAATGGGTTGAGGCCTGATATTAAACAGGCCATTGGTTATCAGAAGATTCGTGTGTTCGCAGATCTGGTTGATAGTTGCAGGATCTTCGAGGAGGACAGTACTGCTCGCTACAAAGCTACTTCTGAGAGAAAGGGCAAGTTTCAGAGTCGAAGCAAGCCGTATGAGGTTCCTGCGGGTAAGAGTTATCAGAAGGCTGCTGGAGGTAAAGGTCCTAGTGGGGGAGATGCCCCTGCTAGCATTGTCTGTTATAAGTGTGGCAAGCCTGGCCACAAGAGTACTACATGCAGGTCGGATGACAGGAATTGCTACCGTTGTGGTAAAAAGGGTCATATGGCAGCTGAGTGTAAGGTCAAGGATGTGGTGTGTTTCAACTGTGGTGAGTCTGGGCATATCAGTACAAAGTGTACAAAGCCGAAAAAGGAAAGGTCTACTGGGAAGGTATTTGCATTGGCAGGAGAGGAGCCTGATGATGATGATGGTCTGATTAGAGGTACGTGTTTTATTAATGGTACTTCTCTAAAATCTCTTATTGATACTGGTGCTACCCATTGTTTTATATCTGTTGATTGTTGTAAACGATTGGGTCTTGTTTTATCTGCTATGTGTGGGGATATGGTTGTCGATACTCCTGCGAAGGGGTCGGTGATTACGTCCCAGGTGTGTTCTCAGTGTCCCGTGTCGATCTTCGGCAGGGACTTTATTGTGAATTTTGTATGTTTGCCATTGAGAGGTCTGGATGTAATCTTAGGCATGGACTGGTTAGAGAATAATCATGTTCATATCAACTGTCGTAGCAAGTCGGTTAGTTTCGGTGAAAAAAGTTCGGTTTTGGTGTCTGCTGGTCAGTTGAAGAAATTGAAGAAAGAAGGAGTTCAGTTATTTGCGTTGATGGCTTCGTTGTCTGCTGAGAGTCAGGCTGTTATTGAAGAACTGAAGGTAGTGCGTGAATTTCCTGAGGTCTTTCCTGATGAAATTCCGGGTGTGCCACCGGAAAGAGAAGTTGAATTTTCGATTGATCTTGTACCTGGTACGAGGCCTGTGTCTATGGCTCCGTACAGAATGTCGGCGTCGGAACTGTCTGAGTTGAAGACGCAACTTGAAGAATTGCTTGAGAAGAAATTTGTAAGACCGAGTGTATCACCGTGGGGAGCTCCGGTATTGTTAGTGAAAAAGAAAGATGGGAGCATGAGGTTATGTGTGGACTATCGTCAGTTGAATAAGGTAACTATCAAGAATAAGTATCCGCTTCCGAGGATCGACGATCTGATGGACCAGTTAGTGGGTGCCCGTGTTTTCAGCAAAATTGATTTGAGGTCCGGATATCATCAGATTAAAGTGAAGGATGAAGATGTTCAGAAGACAGCGTTCAGGACAAGGTATGGGCATTATGAGTATTCAGTGATGCCGTTCGGTGTGACCAATGCTCCTGGTGTATTTATGGAATATATGAACCGTATTTTCCATAGTTACCTAGATCGGTTTGTGGTAATCTTCATAGATGATATTCTAGTTTATTCTAAGTCAGATGAAGAGCATGCTGAGCACCTGAAGTCAGTGTTGGAAGTTTTAAAAGAGAAAAAGTTGTACGCTAAGTTATCGAAGTGTGAGTTCTGGCTGAAAGAGGTGAGTTTCCTTGGGCACGTGATTTCTGGAAATGGTATTGCGGTTGATCCGGCAAAAGTAGAAGCAGTGTTGGAGTGGGAGTCTCCGAAGTCCGTAACAGAGATTAGAAGCTTTTTGGGTTTGGCTGGGTACTACAGGAGGTTCATCGAGGGTTTTTCCAAGTTGGCCCTTCCATTGACTCAGTTGACCTGCAAGGGTAAAGTTTTTGTTTGGGATGCTCGGAGCGAGGAAAGTTTTATGGAACTGAAAAAGAGATTGATGACGTCGCCTGTTTTGACGTTGCCTAATCCAGAGGAACCGTTCGTTGTGTATTGTGACGCTTCGAAGATGGGTCTCGGTGGTGTGTTGATGCAGGATGGGAAAGTCGTTGCGTATGCGTCGAGGCAATTGCGGATTCATGAGAAAAATTACCCTACGCATGATTTGGAATTGGCTGCTGTGGTATTTGTGCTCAAGATTTGGAGGCACTACCTTTATGGTTCGAGGTTCGAAGTGTTCAGTGATCATAAGAGTCTAAAGTATCTGTTCGATCAGAAAGAGTTGAATATGAGACAGCGTCGGTGGTTGGAGCTCTTGAAGGATTATGACTTTGGTTTGAATTATCATCCCGGCAAGGCTAATGTCGTGGCTGATGCCTTAAGCAGAAAGTCTTTGCATATGTCGGCCATGATGGTGAAAGAATTAGAGTTAATTGAAGAATTCAGGGATTTGAGTTTGGTTTGTAAGATGACACATCGCAGTGTCAAGCTGGGAATGTTAAAGATCGACAATGATTTCCTGGGCAGCATTAGAGAAGCTCAGAAGACAGATGTCAAGCTGGTGGATTTAATTAATGGAGTCGGTAAATCTGAAGATGAAGATTTCAAATTAGATTCCAGTGGTGTGTTGAGGTTCCGGGGTAGGATCTGTGTTCCAGACGATGAAGAAATGAGAAAGGCAATTTTAGAGGAAGGTCATCGTAGCAAGTTGAGTATCCATCCTGGAGCGACGAAAATGTATCAAGATCTGAAAAAGATGTTTTGGTGGTATGGTATGAAGAGAGATGTGGCGCAGTTTGTGTATGCCTGTTTGACCTGTCAAAAGTCGAAGGTCGAGCACCAGAAGCCAGCAGGGTTAATGCAACCGTTGGAAGTCCCAGAGTGGAAATGGGATAGCATAGCGATGGATTTTGTGACGGGGCTACCGAATACAGTTAAGTGTCATGACGCTATTTGGGTGATCATTGATAGGTTAACGAAGTCTGCTCATTTTGTTCCTATTAATATCACTTATCCGGTGTCGAGGTTGGCAGAGGTATATGTCAAAGAGATTGTGAGGCTGCACGGTGTTCCGAAGAGTATTGTGTCAGATAGGGATCCGAGGTTCACTTCCGAGTTTTGGAAGAGTTTGCAGAAAGAATTGGGTTCTAAGTTAAAAATGAGTTCGGCGTATCATCCCCAGACAGACGGTCAATCAGAGAGGACAATTCAGTCGTTAGAGGATTTGTTGAGGGCTTCTGTATTGGAACAGCGGGGATCATGGGATTCCTACCTTGCGTTGATTGAGTTTACTTATAACAACAGTCACCATTCCAGCATTGGGATGGCACCGTTTGAAGCATTGTATGGTCGAAAGTGTAGGACGCCATTATGTTGGTATGAGTCGGGAGAAAGTGTAGTGTTGGGTCCGGAGATTGTGCGGGAGACTACAGAGAAGATCAAGATGATCCGTGAGAAGATGAAGGCTTCGCAGAGTCGGCAGAAAAGTTATCATGACAAGCGGAGAAAGGATTTAGAATTTCAGGAGGGGGAGCATGTGTTCTTGAGGGTTTCTCCTATTACCGGTGTTGGTCGAGCGTTGAAATCGAAGAAGCTCACTCCTCGATTTGTTGGTCCTTATCAGATTTCTGAAAGAATCGGAAATGTGGCTTATAGAGTGGCTTTACCGCCAAATCTTTCGAACTTGCACGACGTGTTTCACGTGTCGCAACTTTGGAAGTATGTTTCGAATCCATCTCATGTGATCCATATGGACGAGGTAGAGGTGCGGGATAATCTCACTGTGGAGACGATGCCCGTACGGGTTGAGGATCGTGAAGTGAAAGCGCTTAGAGGCAAAGAGATTGCGTTGGTGAAAGTGGTTTGGCTAGGAGCTGCCGGCGAGAGTATGACTTGGGAGCTAGAGAGCAAGATGCGAGAATCCTACCCAGAGTTGTTTGATCAGGTAAAATTTCGAGGACGAAATATTCTAAGTGGGGGAGAGTTGTAACACCCTAAAATTATTTAATTAATTTATTTAATTAAGTAATTGGGGATTTAAATTAAATTATTTGATGTAATTTAATTAATTGAATTTATACTGATATGCGTAGGAAGTACTAGAAAGTGGAGGTGCTGAACCAAATGGACTTGGGCCTAAGTGAGAAGCCCAAGCCCGTTATTCTTGTCATATGCGAAGTGTTGGTTTAGTTGGGGTCTAGGGTTGGTGGCAATTCGCAAAATCAGAAGAGAAAACGCAAGAAAGAAAGAAAGAGCGTGAGATAGAGAGAGAGAGCAAGGAAGGGCGCCGTAAGGAGAGAAGAGGAAGAGGAGAGAAGTCGCAACCAAGGAAGAGCAAGAACGTGATCTTGTTGCTGTGGTCCTGTACGTGACTATCTCCGGAGCCTCCGTTCTTCAATTTCGAGGTTAGGGGAGCTCTATCATTCTATCTAATAATTCCTATGATGAGTTCTAGATCTAGGGCTTGTATTAGAATTGTACGTTCTTGATGTTATTTGCGTTTTGAAGTCCTTTGCGTTTTGATGTTCTTGCGTTCTTGATGTTCTTGATGCATTGTTGGTATTGGTCATTATATATATGTATGCGAAGTGGAATTAAATCATGAAGCTGAAATTCTTGATATATATATATGCGATTGTGTTGGTGAATTGTGGCATTCGAATTAATCATGAAACTGAAATTGGTGTGGATTGCTTGTGTGATTTCGCAAATTGGATGAGTGGGCACATAGGCGCCTAGGGCGCCAAGGGGATAGGGAAGACAATGCTCAAATTGAATTTTTGGAAGAATTAATTAAAATTAAGTGTATTTTTGGTGGCTGGAAAATGTGGAGTTTTTATAATTTCAAGTTGTCAAGAAAAAACCAATTTTTAGTGTTAAAAAGTGTTGAACAAATTCTGGGTGTGTTGCTGTTTTTCTGGGCACTGGGTGCCTGTGCAGGGCGCTAGGCGCCCGTGTCTTGTTTGTGTTGCGCTGTGCGCGCGTTGTTGTTCCCTGGGCGCATGGCGCCCGTGTCTATGTTGCGTTGTGCGCGCCTGGGCGCTGGGCGCCTGTGGCGCTGTGTTGCGTTGTGTTGTGCGCGCCTGGGCGCTGGGTGCCTGTGTTGCCTGGGCGCCTAAGGGGCCAATTTTCAGAACGTTGTCTAATTTTTCCCAAACTTATTTTTATCATAACTTTTGACTCAGACGTCCGTTTTGAACGATTCAAAAAGTGTCGTGAAGCTTTTTACGCTGTCCATCTATGGGTCTAATTTTTAAAATGAAAAATTGTTATTTTCTGATGGTTTGTGGGCGCCCAAGTGGCTGTCCCCGGTGATCGTCCCAGTGACATTGAAAAATGACGTGGAACTCTTTAAAAATCCCTTTTTGGTGTACAAACAACAGTTTTAACACGGTAGTGTCAAAAATGACTGTTTTGCCCCTAGTGGCCAAAGTTAATGATAATGATGTGTAAATGACGAGGATGCCCTTGGTGGCTAGTCAAATGACTGTTTTGCCCCTAGTGGCCAAAGTTGATGATAATGATGTGTAAATGACGAGGATGCCCTTGGTGGTTAGTCAAATGACGTTTTTGCCCTCAGTGGCTAATGTTTGAGTTGAATGATGTTTATGTGTAAGTGACATTTGGGGCCTGAGTGGCTAAATGATGTTAAGGCCTAAAAGGCTAAGTGAAGTTATTTGTGTGTGAATTGTGAAATGACAGGTGCTGTGCCTTTATTCGGCAAACCGGTAAGTGACGGGTCACATAGTTGACCATGAATTGAGTAATTGTGTATGTGTGTATTGTGAGTGGTGCATGTCATAGTGTCTCATGCCCATATGCATAAACCCAGTGATGTTTTGAGGCCTGAGTGGCTAAGTGATGATAAGGCCTGAGTGGCTAAGCGACGTTTTGTGAAAAGGTACCTTCATGCATATACCCGCGAGTGGGTTGCACTTCATAAATCTACATGATATGTAATGAGTTATTGTAAATGACGTAAGAGATGACTATGATGTGAGTATTGGTGTTTGGATGCTGATTGTTCTAGTGCGTAGCCTATGATTAGTGCTTATCATATTTTCTATTATATAGACTGAAATGATGCTCACCCTTTCCTGTTTGAATGTTACCCCCGTGTTGGTAACGTGCAGGTGATTCCCAGTGAAGGTATTAGCTTCACTTTGAGTCGAGTCGTCATGCTCTGATACGTAGCACTCAGGGGGGATAACGAACTCGGCATTTATTTATGATTTTTGATTATTATGTCCATGTGGACTATTTGGTTATGTTTCACTATTTTCCGCTGCGTATTGGGTTGTGTTATGTTGAGTTTTATAAGTGACGTTGAAATGAGATTGGAGAATTCTTTATTTGTGATGTGCTACGCGAATGCATGAGAACTGAGTTGAACTGTTTTTTTTTTAAAACTGCTAAGCGACGTTTTATTGAAGTATGTGTAACATTCCCTATGAATGAGATTTTTAAACTCTGATTTTTATAAACAAAGTAACGGGTAGAAAGGGGTGTTACAGGGAGGTTCATGGGATTCTCATCTTTCGTTGATAGAGTTCACCTATAACAACAGTTTTCATTCTAGTATTGGTATGGCACCGTTTGAGGCATTGTATGGTCGGAGATGTAGGACTCCGTTGTGTTGGTATGAATCTGGGGAGAGTGCAGTGTTGGGGCCTGAGATTGTGCGAGAAACAACTGAGAAGGTAAAATTAATCCGTGAGAAGATGAAAGCGTCGCAGAGTCGACAAAAGAGCTATCATGATAAGAGAAGGAAGGATTTAGAGTTTCAGGCCGGTGATCATGTGTTTCTGAGAGTCACTCCGGTGACTGGTGTTGGGCGTGCCTTGAAATCTAAGAAGTTAACTCCCCGTTTCATTGGTCTGTATCAGATTACGGAGAGGGTGGGAAGTGTTGCCTATAGGGTGGCTCTACCACCTAATCTTTCGAACTTGCATGACGTGTTTCACGTGTCACAACTTTGAAAGTATGTTCCGGACCCGTCTCATGTGATTCAGATGGATGAAGTAGAGGTGCGGGATAATCTCACCGTGGAGACTATGCCTGTGCGGATTGAAGATAGAGAAGTGAAGACTCTGAGAGGGAAAGAAATTCTTTTGGTGAAAGTGGTTTGGTTAGGAGCTGCTGGCGAGAGTATGACTTGGGAGCTGGAGAGCAAGATGCGGGAAGCATATCCGGAGTTGTTTGATTCAGGTAATTTCGAGGACGAAATATTCTAAGTGGGGGAGAGTTGTAACGCCCCAAAATAATTTAATTATTTATTTAATTAAGTTATTTAAGGCTTACAATATTTATTTAATTTAATTAAATAATTCAAGTTTAATTATTTTATTTTATTTTATTAGGAGGTGTTGTCACTAATTAAGTGGTGCGAGCAAGGGCCCGTGATCCACAATTAGGCCCGTGGCCCATTCCTTGGCATAGGAGTCGAATCATTAGGGGTCTAGGGAGTTAGTTGCAATTCACTCAAGTGAGAAAAAGAAAGAAAAGAAACGTAAGAGAGAGTGGGAAGTGAAAAGTTGCGAAGAAAAGAAGAGAAGAAGAGGAGAAGGCGAAACTCATAGAGAAGAGGAGGAGGCTCGTTGGTGGTTTGCATTCTTCCCTTGGAGCTTGGCTAACATTTCGACTTCCATAAGGTTAGGGGGTCCTCTTTTTATTCTTAATAATTATGCGAATTGTGAATTGCTTAGGGTTAGGGTTCTAGGTTAGTTCTATGAATGATTTGTGATGTTAATGATTGATTCATAATATTGTGATGCTTGATGATTGAATTGCTATGTTGGAAATCGCATGATTGATGTTGAATTGTTGCTAAATGCGAATTGGAGACCATATGTTTGAATATATGATTATTTGGTGATTATATGGTGAAATTGAGAATCATGGTGACACTTTAGTAATATATATGTAATTGGGCGTTTTGGTGAATTTTAATTGGTAATTGAAAGTGGGAAAAATTCTGTTTGGAAGCCCCTAGGCGCCTTAGGCGCCATATGCATGTTGCTGAAATTTTCTGTTTTGCGCCATGGTCATGGGCGCCAAGTGCCCAGCAGTGTGCTGTGCCAGTTTCCAAAAATTCTGTTGCCTGTGTTGCCATTCTGTGTTGCTGTGCCTGTTGCCTGTGTTGCCATTCTGTGTCCCTGTGCTGTCAGTTTTGGCACTTGTTGCTTGTGTCATGGGCGCCAAGGGCCCCAAAGTCCGGGTGATAGTTTTGCGAAAATTGTTTTCAGGTTTTTATACTCAGGTAAAATGGCTCATGAAAAATGATTTTTGGCAACAAAGGAGTTGAGTTGCATATTTTCACTAGGTGCCTAGTGCATGGGCGCCAAAAATGATGTTCAGTTTTTGATGAAATTTTAATTTGGTTTTCATGTTCTGAGCATTTGGCTCGTGTAAAATCAATTTCGAAGGAAAATAAATTTTGTTGCATGTTGGCCTTAGGCGCCTAGTGCCTGGGCGCCGTGTTGCTGTGCTGAGCGCCTGTGCGTGTTGTTCCCCTGGGCGCCTAGCGCCTGTGCGCTGTTGCGCGTGTTGTTCCCCTGGGCGCCTAGCGCCTGTGCGCTGTTGCGCGTGTTGTTCCCCTGGGCGCCTAGCGCCTGTGCGCTCTTGCGTGTGTTGTTCCCCTGGGCGCCTAGCGCCTGTGCGCTGTTGCGCGTGTTGTTCCTGGGCGCCAAGCGCCCATGCGCCAAGCGCTGTGTTGCCCCTGGGCGCCCAGCGCCCATGCGCCAGTTTCCAGGATGTCTAAATATTTTTCCTTTTTGTTTTTAATGTAACTTTTGACTCGGTTATCCAAATTTAACGGTTCAAAATGCGTTTCGAAGCTAATTTCAGTGTCTATTCAATGGTCTCAATTTTATGCAAAAATAAATTATTTTTACTGGTGTTCCTGGCTGAAGGTGTTCAAGTGTCCAAATGGCTATTTTTATCCATTTTCCCTATGTCGTGTCAATGTCCTGAGTTGGTCTATTTGAATTGGTGTTGGTGTGGGTGGTGAGCTGAAATGGTGAGTGATGATGAGGTGAGATTGGTGAGCAGAGGCTTCGGCCTAATTTTAATTTGGTGAGTTAAATAATGCACTATGGTGAGATTAGAATTTAAAATGGTGAATTGATTGATTTGTGGTGTGTTGTGATGCATTCTCCATAACACCTCATGAAGCATGTGCATTATTGGTGAGCAGAGGCTACGGCCTAATTTTATTTGGTGAGCAGAGGCTACGGCCTACTTGTATTTGGTGACGGATCCGACATGCATGTACCCGTGGAGTTTGGGTTGCATTACATGCATAATCATATATTGTGTAGTGCTGTTTGGAAATAGAATGTTGATGTGATTGTTCCATTGTTGTGAATTGGTGTGCCTGGTTTCCTTTTTCCTATGCATTGCGTAATTCCCATATGTTATTAATTATGAAAAGAGACTCACCCTACTGCCTTTATGTTGCTTCTTATGTCGGCAACGTGCAGGTAATAACGAGTGAAGGATTCCTTTATGCCTTCGTCTGGTAGGAAGTGTCACGCTCTGATACGTAGCACCAGGGGGGGTGTCCTATGTTTATGCATTATTTTTCCTAAACTGTTAGATTTGATTGGTGATGTATTGGTTTTAAATTTTAGAACTCATATTTATTCCGCTGCTGATGGTGATTGGTTTTAGTTGATGCGAACTAAACATTTTTTCTCATGGTGTTATGTATCTTGTTATTTATGAAGTAAATGTAGCACTCGCTTGAATTGTTTTCAAAAAAAAAAAACTCTGATTTTATTTAAAAGTAAAGTTATTAGAAAAGGGGTGTTACAGCGACGCCGACGAGTATTCCAGCATCGGGGTTGGGCCGGTCGATGTCCCCCTACTGCTGCCTTTGTCAAACCCTCGTGAATATTCGTGGGTTTGAGTCTTTAAAGGCGACCCGATCCCAGTACGACGCAGGTAGTGATATGAGAAAATTCACTCGCATGATATCAGGGAGAAAAGGACAGATTTGGAATGTGGAGGGCATGGAGAGAGACCAGCATGTCGCCGTTTGGGCTTCCGCTCTTAAATTTGCTATGTACGTGGTGATAATTTCCACCATGAATATCCGACCTCCGTTCATCGCTCTCCAGCAGGAGGTTTTGGGTACGCTGAACTTGCCCCCTCGCAACTTCATCCCAACTCATGAGCCTTCCTCCGAGCCTTCGAGTTGAAATGTGTTCATTTGGAGAGGCCGGTGTCGGCTAATTTGTTTTTTCATCTATTCGAATTAAACAAGAGGAATGTGAAAGGGCACCTGAGCCTCTGACGTAGAAAGAAATCCAAGATCTTCAAGCCCTTTACCGCCTCTTTGGAAGGAAGCTGGAAAGACAAGTTCTTCTTCGTCGAGCACGTCAATGTCGATGCCGTGAAGTACGTCAGAAAGTACAACGAGGATGGACAATTCCTAGAGTCTACCAAGTTCCCCATTGGTTGGACCCTTGCTCACTTCAATCTTCAGCCTAAAGCCTACACTGTCAGCAAGGGGAGGTTAAATGAAGAGGATAAAGAGACCATGGCAATCTTGACTCACTGTGCCGATCTGGTGCCCTATACCGACCCCGTGTACATGGGCCTTGACACCGAGGCTTTGGTTCAGGCTGGTACTAAATCAGAGGTTTTAAGAGCACTTGGTAGGGTCGGGTGCCGAGATTTTTCCCAATTCATTCGAACTAATTTCACAAGTTTTTTGACTCATTTTCAACCTTGTTTCTTTTGCAGATAGGATGTCGACCGCTGACAAGTTCGTCGGCATATCACGTTGCCTAAACCACGTTGCCTAAACCACATTGGAAAATGCACATGAATATGAGCAGAAGATTGATCTTCACTTACTTCCTCTGATGACAAGAACTCCATAATAAGAAATTATTAATTGTTACACAAGTGTGTACTTTATTAACTAATTGAGATAGCTAGGTTGAGAAATACATACTCAATGAATGGTTGTACCTCAATATCGTTTATCAAGACATGAACATGGACTGAGTTTAACTCTTCTTCTGTTAGCCAGTGAATTGACTCCTTTCCAGACTAACGTCCAGGTGGACAAAAGACAGACAAAGCTAAATGATGTCTTGGACATTCAATTTCCATTTCATTTCGACTACTTCTAGGAGCAAATTCATTCTTGAAATAATAAGAACAAAAATGGGTTGTTTCACGGTGTAAGTAAAAAGAACATATCAATCCTTCAACTCTAGCTTTATTTTTTAACTAATCTTTTTGAATCACCCATGAACCTAGAGAAAATGATATGTTAATAATCATTTAATATAACTTATATATATATATATATATATATATATATATATATATTAAACTTCTTTCATATATTAACTAACCTTTCAAACGGATACATCCATTTGTATTGGACAGGTCCGCCAAGTTTAGCTTCATATGCGAGATGAACAAGAAGATACTCCATAGAATCAAAGAAACCAGGCGGAAATATTCTCTCCAACATGCATAAGATAAGTGGAATCTCTTGTTCCATTTTTGTAAGATCATCCGCTTTTAGCGTTGTAGAACACAAATTCTTAAAGTGTTGACTTATTTCAACGAGCGGATTCAAAACGTGTGTTAGCAACGAACTAAAGGCAATAGGAAGTAAGTACTCCATGAATACATGACAATCATGGCTCTTCATCCCATGTAACCTCCCATTATCCACATCGGCACATCTTGCTAAATTGGAAAAATAACCGTCAAAGCATAAACGTATGGGGTAACAATAACTGGCCAACAAGAATAAGGTGTTGTTGACGCTTGAATATATGGTGTGAAACCATCAGAGTATAAACCAAGTCGAACATTGCGTGGATCATTGGCAAAATCTGGATGAACACGATCAAAATGCTTCCAAGCTTCACCATCAGATGGATGACGTAATTCACCAGAATTATTTCTTTTTTCATAGTGCTACGTCATTTTACCCGCAGTTTCCATTGAAGTAAACATCCTCTTTAGCCTTGATATAATCGGCAGATAGAATATTGATTTCCTTGGAACTTGTTTGCCTCTGCTTGTCCCTTTCCTGCTGACACGATACCGTGGCTCTTGACAAAACTTGCATTCCAGCAACTCTCCATCATTTATGCCAAACTCATTGTTATAATAGATCATGCAACCAGACACACAACAATCAATTCTTATGGAGTTTAAGCCAAACTTTGATACCAATCTTTTAGCATCATAATAACTCTGCGGCCAAAGTCCTCTAATGGGGGGTTGGATCCAACATCATTTTAGTCATATATTCCGTGAACAATTCTGCAACATTAAATTGAGACTTAAGACCCAACAACCGAACACCTCAAAAACATATAAAACCTCTGAGCTTCCTCGTTTGGAACCTCTTCAGCATCATATTGTGGTTCTTCAAAATCCAAATTTACACCGAGAGCATTAGATATCATCCCCTAAACAACATCAAACGACTGATATCCTGTAGTCTTTGGATAACTAATTGATGTGGAAGCTTCTACTTCGACTGGACTAATTGTGGGACCTTCTACTTGGACACGAACATTATTAACCGCAGGAACTCCAGGTGCTACCTAGCCATGACGTGTCCATATCCAATAATTTGGCTTAAACCCATTATTGTACAAATCAAGTCGAACATCACCTTCATTTTTTATAGATCGAAACATACATTTGGAGTAAGGACATCTAACTCCACCTTGTCGCTCAAATTCTTTTTGACGCTTAGCAAAAAGAACAAACTCTTCGACTCCTTGTACAAAACGTCGCTTCAACCCAACTCTTTCAGGATACATTCGATCATACATCCAACTACGATCCATTTTTTTTGGATGTTCCTACTATATATATATATATATATATACACACACTACAGCATATATCATATATGTGTATTAGAACAATACACATTTGTATTTTTATTTTTGACCAAATATTCAAATTTTAATTATAACCAATAAATTAAATAAACCAGTAACTATTATTTTTTAATATATATTGATTCTAACTAATAAAATAAACAAAATATTTACAATATAATTAGTTATAGTAAATATAACACATTATAAATTATATTATACTAAATAATTAACTATGATTCAAATAATTTCAACTAATTACATCAAATAACATTTTTTACTATATAATAATATTTTTAACGCATAATATAACAATTTAATAACTCTAGTAATGGTTTACAAAAAAATTAACTCTAATTTTATTTTAAATAATAAAATAAAAAAAATAAGTACAATATAATTTGTTTTTAGTAAATAGTAACATTTTATATTATCTTAATTTTATATTGTAATAATTCATATTTATTTTATCTAAAAAATATAAATAACAAATATTAACTACAATCTAATCTAAAAATTATACAACAAATTAAATTTATTTATTTTTTTCAAATAATTTCAATGGAATTAGTTATAGTAAATATAACTAATTAAAATATAATTTGTTTTTAGTAAATAATAATGATTTATATTATGTTATTTTTACTTTTTTATTTTGACCGATATATTATATTCTAATAATTCGTATTTATTTTATCTTAAAACATAAACAACTAATAGTAATTACAATCTAATATTTATACAACAAATTTAATTTAATTATTTTTTTCCACAAATTTCCAACTAACAACATTGTTATACCCTAATTTTGTCCACTTCCCTTTTTACTACTCGCTTAATTCACTACGAGTTAGTTTTTTGGTCATTCAGGATTGCACTTCTCTAATTGGGCCTGACGTCATCATTTGTCTAGTTGGACCTTCATTTGCGCGATTGGACCTAAACGCAATTCATGTAATTGGGCTTGATTTTGATCCATCATTCGATCAGATTTGATTTTAAAAGTGTCAATTGGGCCTAAGTTTAGCATTTTATTTTAGGCGTTTGCTTTTCCCACACCCCCTCCTACTCGAAACACACCCCATAAGGGTGTGAATGACCAAAAGGCCAGGCCAAACCTCTTTTTTTTCACGAATTTTCACCTGTTCGAACACGGGCCTTCGAACAGGTTCGCACGCGGCCATTCGCGTGTGTTAAATATGGGGACACACCCTCTTGGGTGTTTTTCACCTGTTCGAATGGGGTCATGCGAACAGGTTCGAATGTGGTCATGCGAATATGTTCGCATGAGGCTGTTCGAACCAGTGTTGTAGAGCGACAGATATTGGACGTCTCAGATTCCACCGACAGTTTTGATCAACGGCTTACAATCAGTCAAATGTGTGTCAGATAAAGGAGTGGATGTCAATCCCTTTGGAAAATGTGTCTGAACGGATAGAATTTAAACGGCTCAGATTTGTGATCTAAAAATGAAATCAACGGCTGACATTTCACCATGCCTATTATAAAAGGGGGTTCACATCCTCAGACCTTCTTCACCAAACCCTAATCTGCTTCTTCACCAAAACCTACTCTCCCTCTTGACAACTACAACCAAGCTGAAATGGAATGGCAATTGTGCCCAACCCAGTACTCATCCACCAAATTCCTAACGGCCCTTCATGACCATGGGCCTGTCACCACCGACGAACATGGTGTTGTGTTTCGTTGTCCTAACCATGTATTCTGCAGGATGAGTAAGGACATCACCTTCGCCCAACTGAAGGAAAAGGCTGAGAGGAAGATTCGTCCAGAGGGAGCGTGGCGTAAAGACGTGGAGCGTATACGTTACCGAAAGTACAACCGTCTTGATTACGGGACTTGCTATTTTTCAGTTATGGAGATCCGCAACGATGACGACGTTGGGACCATGATGGAATATCATGCTACACTTCCGATGGGGCGACAAGTCTTAGAGTTGTACGTGGACACAATACGCACTCCAGAAGAGATCATTTATCTTCTGGAACAGGGACTACCGAAACACTAGTTTCTTAGTTAGTTGTTTGCTTATGTTGGTTTTATGTCTTTCGTATTTCATGTCTTTCGTATTTCATGTATGGTTATGGTTTGTAATAAAAAGGCAATAAATTTGCGCCAAATTAAGTAGATGACATCAGAAAAATACTTAATAATATAAAAAGTAGTTAAATTATACAAAAATTCCAAACAAATATCCCCCCTAAGACATCATCCTACTGGGTGTTGCGCCCCCTCCTCTGATACACATTGACGATCCTCCTCCTAAACCTACGGAAGGGGTTGCGCAACCTCTTGATGCGCTGAAAGACGCTCCTGGTTGGCTCTCGGACATTATCATTGATGGTCCCATCCATCTCATCCACCATATCCAGGAGCTCTGGCAGCATCTCTCAAACAAAAAACATAACATTATTTAAATAAGTAGAAGAAACTTATTACTGTAATTAACATAAAAAACACGTACCACACTGACATCCGGCTCATCCACAAGCTCTACATAATTTTCAGGGAAGGAAAAGGGATGTGAGACCCTAGAAAACCATGGAAAGTAGCCCGGCACCGTGTTTGAGGAGTACGGCAAACAGGGAGGCCCCCGCGCCACCAAGTGGTCCTGGAACTGTGTCCACCTCTCATCACACTCCGTGACAGTACAGACGGCCCGATTTGCAGGTCTGGGCTCCTCCGGGATGTGCTGTACCTGGCCAAACTGTCTAAGCACTCTATCCGGCAAATGGCTCACCATACAACCAGCACTCCGGATGAACCCTCTGAACCTGGCCAGCTCCTCAAAGGGTCTCTCTTGCCTATGGCCTGTGTAGGGGTCCCAGGTGACCTCCTCACGGTGTAGCCGGTCAAGGCACAGTCTGATAGTGTGTGACTTGATGGCCCCGGGGCCATCCCTACACAGCCATTTCTTCGCCCGTGGCATACTCTCAACATATTCTGGGTGCACCACCCAAGATGTAAAATTGGCACTCTGGAAGTGCTCAAAAATCCAACCCTGTAATGAACATATCATTGGTTGATTATAAATCTGAAAGTAAACCTAAAGCAAACTTATAAAAAAAAGAGAGTAAGTTTTATACCTGTAGTAGAGCCATATGACCAGCCATCTTCTTCGTCTTTTTTCTTGAAGCATCCTTCAGCTGATCATAAAGATGGGCAAGGGACATTGCCCCCCAGCAGTAGTCTCCAACATTGTTCAAATCAAGAAGCATACCTAGGTAGCCAAGCTTAACCTTGCTTCCTGACTTGTCTGCGAACAATGTGCAGCCCAAAAGATAGAGCAAATAGGCCCTAGCAGCATGATGCCACCTCTGCTCAACTATGGCTGGGTGGTAGACATGATCCCTCAGCCATACAAGACCAACTGACAACCCTCGCGCAGAAGTCTGTTCAGTGGCATCTTGGGGGGTGGCCCCCAAATAGTCAATCAGCAGCTGCTCTCCCTGCCACGAAGTCCAGTCAGGCATGTCATAGAACTGGCCCGTGATGGGGATGTGTAGCAGCTGGGATACATCATCAAAGGTGATAGACATCTCACCCACAGGAAGGTGGAATGATGATGTATCCGGCTGCCAACGCTCTATGAATGCGTTCAGCAGCCCCTTGTGAGTGAGGGGAAAACCAAGTCCTATGAGAGGGAACAACCCCGATAGGATAAGAGTCTCCCTGATCGTAGCATGGACCACAAGTTTAACCGGTCCATGTGGAATCGTAGTTATGTCCGGCCGAACCTGCATTGACAAATGACACAGGCACAATAAGCCAATATGTTCAACAAAATAAGAAACAAAATTGACAACACGCTATTATATAACAATAACTTACCCGGCCAGCATAGAACTCAGTCAAAATATGAGACCCGTATGTGGGCAAGACAGAACCATCAACATGTCCACCAGGGAATGGGAATGTAGCCCTAGGAGCAGCAGCAGGCTCCTAAGACTCAACATCCTCCTCATGTTGAGCACCAACCTCCTCATGTGCATGTGCATGACCAGAAGGGCCGGCCAGCTCATATGCCGAAAATTGAGCATCACGGTCAATATCCCGGCCAATATCATCAACCTCCGGTGGGGGGGGGGGGGGGAGGGACGTCTAATCTGTCCCTACGCCTACCCCTCCGGGAAGGTTCAGCTCCATCTTGCCTCCGTTTGCGTTCGGAAGCCGTCGAGGGTGGCCTACGCTCCGGCTGTTGCGAACTACCGCCACGATGCCTCACCATATCTGAAACAACAACCATTAAACCAATTAAGCAACATAACCAGCAAAATAACAGAAACAATACTGTCACACCTGTTCGAACAGCATCATTCGCACCTGTTCGAACAGAATCATTCGCACCTGTTCGAACAACCCCATTCGAACAGGTGTTCGCATGGCCTCATTCGAACGGTGTTCGCATGACCTCATTCGAACACCTTCGTTTTCACGTGTTCGCATGAGGTCATGCGAACACAGCAGATGCACAGAAAAAAAAACCCAAATGTACAGAAGGGAGATAGGGTTACCTGAATGAAAATGGAACGATTAGAGAGAGTGAGAGGAGGCGAAAAAAACCCAGGTGGTCTTGAGGGTGTTTGTGGAGAAGATTGAGTGGGAGATTGGGTGAGATTGAGTGAGTTGTGAGAAGTTGAGTGAGAGGGAGAGTGAAAGAGAAGGGTTCGAATGAGAGGAGAGTGAAAGGGAAAGTGAGAGGAGTGAGGGGTGTGAGGGTGTGAGTGTGTGTGTGTGTTTTTTTTTAAGTTGAGGGTATTTTAGGGTTTTTAGAAGTTAGGGGGTGTGAAAGAGTAGGAGGGGGTGTGGGGAAAGTAATATCCTTATTTTATTGGGCCCAGTTTCTTATTTTTCGTTTGGCCCAATTTAGCCTTTTGTTTTATTTTCATTCAACCAAAAAATAATAAAATGTTACAAAAATACAAATAATAATAATAATATTACAGTGATTAAAAAATGTCCAAATAATACAAAAAAACAAAAAATATAAAAAAAGTCAAAAATGAAAATACAAAAATAAAACAGCATCAGCCGCTGCTCCATGGGCCTGCTCTACTTGTTCTCTAAGGTTTCTCATGAGGCCCGATATCTGGAAAAAAGGTAACGAAATCGGATTAGGATCAGAAATTTATGGAGAAAAACATAATTTTTACCTATAAAAAGAGGCTTAATTCAGAGGAAAAAAAGAGACGAAAATTTAGAATAAAAAAGATTAGGGTTTCACGCCGAAACCCTAATAACAAAACACCAAGAAAAAAGCTCTGAAACGACGAAGGGTAGTAGCAGTAATCGACCGTAGCAGTGGGCAAGCAGTATCAAGATGGAATAAATATTATAGAAAAATTTAGGAAAGTCGAACCAGAGGTGAAATAGGGAGAAAATCAACCCACCAACAAGAAAAAGAAGGAATTACCACAGTTCACTGGTCCGGCGTGCTGGCGCGACTTCCAGTGCGGTGGTCGCCGGAGTAAGGTTGTCCAACGATGAAGTTTCTCGCGGGATTCTCTTCTAGGTGACGTGGGGAACTCGAATCTCAAGTTATATTTTTTTGATTGGAGGCGTCTGGTGGCCGGAAAACGAGCTTGAATTGTGGGTCATTTTTCAAGGAGGCTCCTTTTTAAAATCTACTTTGATAGAAATGTAGAGGAGAATGAGGGGATGAAGAATATGTACTTTGTTTTCTCAAAGATGGTCGAAGTTGGCCAGAATGGAGAGCAAAAATAGTGGTAGTGGTGGTGGTTAATGGTGGAGAGAGAAGTAAAAGATAAAATGCAAATAGGAAAGAGACAGAGAGTGGGCGCTGGTTTGTTATTCTAAAAAGGAAAGTGTAAGTTTTTGGTTTGATTGAAGCTCAAATGTGTCACATGTAGTCAAGGTATGAATAGTCAAAGTATAGTAATAAATTAAGATAAAACAAAAAATAAAAGGTAGTGATGAGATATTCTACACCCACGGTGAAAACAAGAGAGTATGAAATATGTTTGGGTGGGAATTTGGTGGTTTAAGATGAAATATGGTGTAGCATAAGTTATGTTTCTAAGGGACATGGTTAAAAGGAAGAGAATATTAGGACTAACATAATAAAGGGATGCCCAAAGTAAGAGAGATGACTCTAATGTATAAAATAAAATAACTTTGTAAAACTTGTATTTGTATTATTTTAAAAGTACTTTCTCCATAAAAGGTTATTCCACAATATTCAATATAATATATCTTCTTCAAACATATAAAAATGCATAAACTAACATTTTATAATTAAACAAATTTTGTTAATTATGGACGCAAACAAAATAGAATATTTAGAGTGAGCTATATTTGTGCTAAATTATTAGAGCATTTTCTACATATTAATTGCGAGATTTTTAGGGTGTTACACCTCTATCCAACTTCAAAAAATTTTGTCCTCGAAAATTGATAGTACTACAACGTGGATTCAACAATTATATAGATAGTTGTTGCTACAAACGAGCTCATTCAAAATGAACGCTCGTGGGGATGTTTAGTTAGGGCTATCCGTAGCTCTTAAGTCAAAAGTAAAGAAATATCAATTCTCTTAGCAATGTAATTACCTAAACACCATCTTGCTCGTTTTCCATAACTATAAGTATCGTACTATTTCAAACATACTTAGATTTGGGGTGTGCAATCCAAACTCAACTATCTCACTTACTCGAAGTGGTCAATACCTTAAGTCATTTCAAGGAGGTACTACTTATAAGATCAATTGTGATTCACCTATTAAAGTCAAATTTAACAACACTGATCCTTATCAAGAGGTATTTTCATTATCCTATCTGTATTGATATACTCAATGTTTCATTCTTACCGAGTGTGTAGTCGACTTTACTACTATTCATTTGTCGAGCCACTGCAATCACCTATTCCTGATTCCTAACTTTGACATTCCTAACTTTGACAATTACCGTAGATCCAAAATCAAACTTACATATTTGTTCGTACAGTCTCTAATCATCTCAAGAGGAATTACAAGAATTCATGCTACCTAGATCCTAAAGGTCTTTCACACACTAAAGTGTCTATCCATTTATACACACCACTACAAGAAAATCGGCGATTTCCGGCGGCAATTTTCGTCGCAAATGCATCGATTTTCGTCGCAAATTGACGTTTCCGACGAACTTTCCGACGGACAAAAATCCATTGCAAAATCGCTCGTCACAAATCGTTTCCGACGGATTTTTTCGTCGTAAATGTCTCCGTCGCAAAGTTGTCGAAAATCCGTTGCAAATATCCGTGGCAAAGTCGTCGCAAACTCTGACACCTTTTGGTCACACATTCGTCGGAAATCCGTCGGAAATTTTTTAAAAAAAAATAAATTAAATTATACATCCAAAATACTATTTAATAGTTATACCATAACATGCCATCAAAATTGATACCATTACTGAAACCAGTTAAAGGGACATTATGAATTCATGGAGACACTATTACTCGATAGTCTTAAACAGCTTTTCTATATTCTTATTGCCCATGTATCAGAAACAATATTATAACAGGCCTTTTAATTCTGTCGCATGAATCATAGTTATATTGCATAAATAAGAAACGTAATACCATTGTCAGATATGATGGTAATGTTGTGGATGGTTTTTTAGAAACAGGAACTTCATCAAAGAAACAAAAGAAAAAGCAAATAAAAGATATTGACACACTGCCAAAGAAAAGAAAAAACTATCTGAAAACTAAAATAGAAAAATAACTTTCTAACTGATTTTCTGACTATACATCTAAATGGTTACAACTCAATAAAAAAGAATAGATATAAAGATTGAGGCACCATCAATATGGCTCAAGAGCTGTTTGCAGTCTAAGATAATAGGCTCAATAGCAGCCCTCTTGGTTCTGTTGAGGACACAATCAACCACAACAGCAGCATCAGATAGGAAGGAAGGCCGAGAGAGACCCAGACTCAAAGCAACAGTGATACACCATCTCAAACCCATAGTTTCATCAAGGAGAGGGTCAATGGAGATATCTTCTCTCTTGCAGGCAGCGTACATCAGCAAGCCGTATTGGTTTCTAACAGATAGGTCCCAGCCAGTGGAATCATTAGGGAAGTATACAGCATCAGCTTGCACAGAAATACCAGTTCTACATGGATTGGGGGTTGGTACGCGATCATGTTGATTTTTGTACACCTCCTAGATATTATATAAGGGGCATAAATAAGGAAAGAATAGGTAAATAAAGAATTTTCAAACCCATGTGCAAGTGTCTGGTTTTATTCAATATCATTGAGTAAACATATCATTAGCTATAATAGTAATAATACTCTAACAGGAAATTAAAGATCAGTTGTTCAGGGAAAACACTGAACAAAACATCATGAATTCAACAACAAAATATACCTAGTTAGTACTTATGAAGAAAGATCATGGTAAGAACTAAGAATAATGGAAAAAGTTACTATAATAGAAAAGATATAGCCATATTGGTAAGAATTATGAACTTACAAGAAGACCAAAATTCAGATCACCTGAAATTTCCAATCATGAAGCCCACAGTTACTTTGCCTTCCAGAGAATATCCAACTGAAAATTCACACTTATTACTATATCCATTGACAATTGGTGATGCAATAATATTCTCTAGTTGGCATGGAAGACCACCTGCAGAAGTGTGAGAAAGAAGTGGTACGATAACTAACTATATCAGCAAGCAGTGCAAGAATAGAACAAAGAATAGTTCAGATGAAACAATAAAGAGTAAAATTGCAAGGTAAAAGATCACCTCTTGTTGAAGTTTTTCATTCAAAATCCTTAAATCTTCAATAGATATTCCTTGCAAACTGTTGGGTATACTTGTATCAATCATGATTTACACCAGATTTAGCATGCTCCAAAACCTGGACAAAATAATTTAGAGATTCCAATAATCCAAGGAATACAATAATTAACCCCTCAACCCTCAAAGCAAAATAATAATATCGAGACTAGTAAGTAGTAACTATGAAAATCCTATGAAATAAAAACAATCATTAATTAGTCACAGACCCAGTTAATCACACATCTTCTAAAGATACTAGTCACTACCAAAACAATATCATCACTATGGATGAAACTAAGGAGACCAAAATCACACATTAACTACGGCTCCTTCCTTCATTCCATCAAATTGAATTTTCAATCACACCATTTTGTGCCAAAATGAATCAAGCCTTAAGAGAAAAAATCTGTGACAGAAGTGTAAGTTCTAGTAACAACAACAAAAACAACCCCATCATCAAATGAAAAGTTATGAACAAATTAATACAAAGTCTCAATTGCACCACAACACTAATCAAACATTGACCTAAATTAGTAGTTAAAATACCCTTTGTTCTCTCACCAAAAGCAAAGTAAGCCAAAGCCCCAAAAGAGCACAACAACAATAAAACCCAACCAAAAAGTAATTAGAGATTCCAATAGATATTCTAAATAACTATGTTCATCTATATAAAAAGACAAAAGAGGCACAAGAAGTATCAGTCCATTATTCCTATGACAAATTTTAAGTGTTAATCTAACCCCAAACATCACTTGCCAACAACACCTCCTTAAAAATGCTTGACTTGCAATAACATGCTGGGTCCAATATGACAGACTCTCCATTTTTGTCATAGCTAATGTTTCCCCTCCATAGATCTCTCCATGTAGCAAGTAAAGTTCTATCACCACATTGTCAATTAGTATTAGATTACAAAAGTCTCTGCTTATAGAAACAATGTGTTGTGTTCAGCGGATATAGACAATAACCATTGCAACAAGATGTGACATACCTGCCAATGGTGTTATCTACGTTGAAACCAAAGCCTTTACTAGATTTATGCATATCAGCAGGCTTCCTCCCTAGAACAGACTGTGAAGCAATAAATTACAATAAAGGTGCCTTAGTTTTCTTAATTGGTAGAAATTTTAGGTAATAAGAAAACTGACAGACCAATAACTTAAATAAGAAAATAACAAGAACTTATCACAAAGGAAGTTGATTGTTTTAAATTTCAAATACATCAAATTTTGTTAAATACCTTTACAATCCACAAGTTTGAACACCATGGAAAACTATAACACCAATGGTTACACACTTTATGATAGAATGAGAAAAATGACATGTTCCATCACATAACCTCAAATTAGAGTTAAGAAAAGAGAGCTAGTGAATACTGAACAGAATGTGGTGGTTGTTGAATTGGTTTATATATAAACAAGATATTGCTTAACAAATACAAACACCTGTGGTGGTTGTTGAATTCAATGATCTTAACTGGCTTTGTCCTTGTAAAAAAACCTAGGAGAGAGAGAGAGAGAGAGAGAGAGAGAGAGAGAGAGAGAGAGAGAGAGAGAGAGAGAGAGAGAGAGAGAAAGAGAGATAAGAGATGGAACATGGCAACAAGATAAGAAGGAATAGTCCAGGAAAATAAAGGAGGTATGACAACCGAATGAAATGTTCACAACACTTACCATGTAAATCTAGGAGATCCATCAAAACAGATATATGAACTGCAGAGTACATGATCATCAAAACAGATATATTTAGCAAGCCTTCTTTCTCTTCTTTACATCTATTATCCACATCAGCACATCAACTACAGAGTACATGATCTTCAAGAATAATCAATCTTCCTTACATTTTCTATCCACACCAGCATATCCAAAGGGGACAATAAGAAGAGATTTAAATATTAATCAAACATAGTGTTAGAGCATGAAAGGAGATAAGAGCTAATCTTGACCATTCAATCATACCTGGTCGTGATCTGGTTTTTTTAAAAAATTAATTAATGAAAGAAACAGCAGCATCTCTTAGCTACATCATGCATTGCCAAGTACCTTCCACTGTTCAAAGAAACCCACTGCAATTTTTAACATGTAAAATAACTTGGAGCTCAATGCTAGGGAGAATGCGGATATTAGAATTAAGATCATCAACAGCAGCCATTATTGCAGGTTTAGCAGATCTTCCAATGGCAGAATCCAAAGGAAGAAACCCAAGATGAACAATGTTCTGCCCATAACAATGCTGCAAGGATTGTCCACTTTAAGCTCCACTTCTTCAGTTCATAATCAGCATCAGCTGGGAGATCTAAGAACCAACCAATCAAAAGTCAAACCATTCAGTTCCAAACCTTTCAAAAAATAAAAATAAAACATTTCACTGCATCTTTAAAACATACAACCAATAATACAACACGAGTCTATCAATACATGAAAAAAGTTATGCCAATATATTAGTAGAGGAACAATGCTAGCAAAAACACTATCTATCACCAAATGAAATATCTTGTTGGCTCTTGAGAGTCCACTCAATAACAATTTAATAAGTTTCATCAGACTTATCATTTGAACAACAAAAATAGAATTATACTTGTCAGGAGGAGGTCATGTATTGCAATTCCCACTAGAACGAGGTTGTGATAAGAACCACCAGCAATTCCCACTATTTTGACGATGTTTGAATAGAATGATCTGCAAGTTCAGTGTAAAGTCCTTATTTATGCATGTATACGCTACACAATCAATTGAGAAAGCAATTACAAAATGAATTACGAACAAACAAATAAATAAAATCGGTGGACAACACAATCAATTGACACGAAAACCTAATGAAGGAGGAAGAAAGAAAATTCACCTAAATCGGTGGATATCATCAACTATTGTTATCCCTTATCTATACTAAATTAATTCTTTCTAGAATTCATCTGTTCTTGCACGCTAAAACCAGAAAAGTAAAACTCACCGGCAACGACAGTTTCCGAACCACCAACGGAAGGAAGACGAGCAAAAAGAAGACGGCAGAATGCGCGGACAAGATGACGGGATGGTGTGATTGAGGGCTCAAACACAACAACGTATAAAAGAACAGTAAATAATACCACCTAACACTGTAACAGTCTATTACGCACCAAAGCAATTCATGTGCCTCCTAGCAGCGGCAACGGAGCAGGAAATCACCTGAAGAAGAAGGAAGAAATTATTAATGGCTTCACCGTGTAAGCAACAATTTGATTTGTGAATTAGGAACTCACCTTGCGTTTTTGGAAGCAGTTTCTGAGGGAAGAAGGAAATCAACTTGCGATTTAGAAAGCAACTTCTGAGGGGAGAAGGAAATCATGTTGTGAATTAGGAAGTAATTTCTGAGGGAAGAAAGAAATCAATTTGAGTGCTGCTAGGTTAGAAACATGAAGGGGGTGAAACACGCTTTACTAAAAGTGAAACATGGAAGGAGCGAACAAAAAAGACGGAGCCAGAAGTGAAATTTGATTTAGAACTCTTGGGTTGTTTTGCCACGACTGAGGCGTCACTCATATATCATGTTAGCCACATTTATCATGACTGTGTGCCCATATAGTGTGGCAAAGAGCCACATTTTGGTAGTGCTGGAGTGATGGATTCTTGAGAAGAGGAATAAATAGGCATAATAGTGAGCAAATCAGAAAGCAAAATAAATAAAAAACACAACCAGCAAATGCTAATTAACACGAGTTTCATTATCCAAATGTAAATAAGCATAATAGTGAGCAAATCAGAAACCAAATAATCGGATTATATTTCATCTATCATTCACAACATTAAATTCATCTACCATTCATAAAACACAACCACCATATGCAAATTAACATGAGTTTAATCCAATTTGAGATAAATAGGAGCAGGAGCAGCAACAGACATCAGTTTCACTCTTTGGACATCAGTTGCAACAAAGGGAACACTGATGGAGCTCTAGCTATCATTCTAGGTCTGCTGCACATGATTCCACTCTTTGAATCAATTATTTAGACTAACAAAGATAATCTGTTGCAATTCCGAAAGTGAGCATATTAGTAAGTAAATATTTTATTAATTGAAGATAATCTCTTTGAATCAATTATTTAGACCAACATTAAATCACTTAATTGCCCTTGAATAGTCTAGAGTTAACTCTATATACCACAATAATTCGTTGACATGATTCTCAAAACAAACCTTACATTCCTCAAATGTCAACTTGAGAATCCCTTGAGGATCACCTCCGCTGTCAACACCATAAGTGGTATCCGGGAAAAGAGCCTGTATCAAATGCAGACAAATTGAAGTTACAACAAAGGTCACATAAAACTCTCATAATTGGTACTTAAAATATGAAATTGGAATTGATAGTAAATATATATTTAGAATAAATTTTATGACTCCCGTGCTTTTAGGATCCAGAGACGGGAGCTTACAAAGTGCAATAAGAAATTACAACACGATTTAAAAAGCAATTTCAACATGATTTAAAAAGCAATTACCCACTGAAGATTTTTCACAGCAACAATTTGATTCCTTCTCAATTTTCATGTCACATTCTTGAACACAATTTGCAGCACAATCATCAATCAATCCCTTCTCCATCAAACCAAGTAGAGAGGCAAAACCGTCACTTTCACCTTCACTTTTACCTCCACCTAAACCGTCACTTTCACTTTCACTTTTACCTTCAGCTTCTTTACAAACACTATCCTTTGTGGATGAGATACAAACAACAATCACATAAACCACATAAATTAAAGAAAACCCAATTACCTCAACAACATTGATTTCACCATTGATTAAGATAAGGAACAAAGAAGAAAACAAACATCTCTTATCAAAGAAGATTTCTTAACTTGAACTTCTCTATAACGAACAGAAATGCTCACAATTCCTACAACAACACATGACACAAAAGAAGCACCACCAAGAGCAGTGTTTAAACCAACACCACTGCCAGAATGTGCTTCCAGTAAGAAGTTTGGGATATTTTTGATGCTATGTTTATTATCAATTGGTTCCAAACATATACTCATACGTAGCAAGCTCCACAAACAATTTCCACGCATAAGTTTGGGCTTTTTTTGATGCTATGTTCACACAATTTGTTAATGCAAATAATGACAAGATATAAGAAAACTTATGGATAACCCAGTGATGAAACACAGTCAGAACATATCAAGTTAAAAAAATATAACAAGTTATTAAACGCTGAATTTCAGAACACAGTCAGAATGTGCTTTCAGAACATAACAAGTAATTAACTCAGGATTTCAAAACACAGTCAGAAAGCATTTCCACAAACACCTTACGGATGGATAACCCAGTGATGAAAAAAGACAAACAAGAACCACATGTCCACAAACAATAGTTAATAAACACTGCTTAGAGCATTGATTAAAAAAACAAAATAAAACCTAACTTCAACAAAATCAGAATCGATAGAACAAAAAACGAAAGAAAAAAATTGGGACATTTAGGGTAAGACTCAAAAATCATTATCAATACTAACCTGGACTGACTGAGAGAGTAAGACTAAGAGAATCTAGGGTTCTCTGTGGATTGATGCTGCAACAAATTGGAAGGGAAGAGGGTTAGGGTTTCGTTTAAAAAAAATTGGGTCAAATTAAAGAAAATAATAGAAATTACCAAGGAAACAGTGGAGGTGATGGTGCAGAAGACGCGGAGATACGGCGGGGAAAGGGCAAGGAAACGGTTGAGGTGATGGTGGACGCGCAAGGAGAAGGAGAGTGGAAGGCATGGGAAGAGGGAGAACGAGAGACTGTCTTTGTAGCCTTGGAGCACGTTTAGCGATGGAGGAGGACGGAGGAGGGCGGTGGAGGAGAGTGAGGGAGAGAACGACAGAGGAGAGTGAGTGAAGTTTGCTAAAATGAGAGGGTTCGAGGGAAGAGGCTGTGTTTTAATTGGGTTATTTCGTTTGCGACGGAATTTTAGCGTGTTCCGACGGAAATAGCCATCGAAAATTTGCGACGGAACACGTTTTGGTCGGAAATGTAAGCGGGAATTTAAGCGTTTTTTTTGTGAACAGTTGCGACGGCATTTTGGTCAGAAATCCGTCGGAAATTGCGACGGACTAGAGTTCGTCAGAAAAAATCATAGGAAACCGCGCTTATTCTTGTAGTGCACCTTCATAAAATCCATCGCAACCTGTAAAGGTGCTAAAATGTCATACTATTCAAGCCATTGAAGTTGTTCGTGCTTATAACGAGTCATTAGAGGTATCTAACCCACAACTTATCATCGAGTGATTGAAACTAAAACAAATATATATACTAATTTGAATTGTACAGTTGAGCAAATACTTATCCATTAGATTCAACTTATCCTAGAGATATCAATATCTTTTGTCTATTCCAGTCAATTGTAGTTCCTCTACTTTTGATAAGCCATTAAGCGGGCCAAGCTAATGACTCATTTTCCAGTAGCCAAAACTACATTGATTGTATAGAATATTTCTAATTTGCATGTCCAATGATCGTCGGCTCCTCACCACTAAGAAACATCTAACAAAACTGTATTGGTTATTAGTGGCTTCTCAATAGAGTTCTAAATATGAATATGCTCGAGTTCACAATCATAATCACAATTTGCCTCAAGTCCACTATGTCATTGCTACCCTTTCCCGATTCTATTTGAAATCTATCCCAATCCCTCAACAACACTAGTTGCCTTGCTATTTTCCACCAAATGCCTCGACATTATGCCACTCCACAGCACACACCAAACATTTAATCAAGTTCAATCAGCACAAGCACAAAGAATAACCGATTCAAACGTCAAATAAATATTAGGTGTGCACTAATGACACCAATCAAATACACAAATCACATCGACATCAAAAGTCCTCTGCAAAGAGTTTTTCGTACCCTTTAGAAGGTCCAGTCATGACACTAGTCTCCCCAATCCACGAGTTACAATTATGTTAACCCTAGCACCCTGCCTGATACCTAGTCTAACCCTTATATTCCCCTTAGGGACTGACATACAACAATGCAATGCATGCTTTTACAAAGAGACTCTACTAACCATCAAATTATACTTGAAACACAACTAACACATAGAAAAACTACACCCGACAACTTTTGACACTTGATCAGCGATTTCAACCAAACCTCACAGTCCGATTAGGCCGAACAGCTCTGATACCACAATGTAACACCCCGAATTTCAGAGTGCTACTAAATGAACTCAACTCCTAATATGAAATAATTTAGGAAAAGTACTAATCACGCTTTTTGAAAACAAGCGTATGTTTCTTTTTTCTCTTAAAACTCTTTTCAAAGCAATCAAAGTATTGTAGCATTTTCTAAACATGGTGTCTCTCTTAATATGATACAAGAATAAGAACTAAAATGTGACATGTATAGGTTTACTTCCCTACACCAATATGATATCTGTTTTTAAAAAAAAAGTACAATGCAAGGACAAATTTGTTTGAGATAAAAAAAAACACACCCAATTTGGGACTGACTACTATCTCTATTGATACATGTGCGACAATGCCCCTACATAGAACTGCTCAAGAACCATACACTTGAGAAATTTCCCAAAAACGACGACAAAAGAAGACACCTACGCTGGTCAAGCATTCTATACTCAACTTTCGGTTTGGGACCTTGATGAGTCCATCAGAACTCCACTATGGAAGGACACCGACCTCTGCAACTTTGTCTCTGAAAAACTAAACTATAGTTCTCCAATAACTAGGTTTACATCCATTACATTGGAGAACCACAAGCAAGGGTCATCTTCTAGAAATTACACATATATAGATATAAACCGACTCACATGTACATAACCAATTCAGATATGCATAATCCTAAAAAAATTTCAAACCACATTCTAACAGCTCAGTACCAACAACACATCACACTATTCCATATATAGGCCAATGCATATGATCCCGGGATGTACTACTTCAAAAAGTGTTGTGCTTCTCTCTACGATACTGCACAACGGATCTACGATCCAAATATGGATGTGCTTCTCCCTATAATACTGCACTTGCGTAGTACTTCTCCCTATGATACTGCACTACACCCCATGATGAAAACTCGGGTGTGCTTCTCTCTATGATACTACACCATGTGGTCACTTCTCTCTATGATACTGTGCCACATACGGTATGGTACTTCTCTCGTCGATACTGTACTATACCACCAACCCAGTAAGTCAGGTACTTCTCTCTACGATACTACACTTGTGTAGTACTTCTCTCATCGATACTGCACCATGTGGTCACTTCTCTCATCGATACTGCGCCACATCCGGTATGGTACTTCTCTCATCGATACTGTACTATACCAACCTTTTCTTACGATTCAACATCGTACCCGTAAGTATCTCTTGTCCCACGCTAATCATCCCAATAGCTCCCTCAATTCACCACCATTAATTTCTTCTTCTAGACTCCCTCAAAATCTCACTCTAACCTCCCCAATTTTCCACCTTTCTCACTTCTCAAAAAGATCTCTATTAGTTCCAAAAGGCATAAGTGTTAAAGTACTAAGTCGTCATGATTTCAGTTTCTCAAAACGATCCTATTGTTTCGCAAAGAATTTTTTTTATTGTTTTATATTCTATTCCTTAGATCATTCCCTAACCCTTTTGAAAACAGGTATCATATTGGTGTAGGGAAGTAAACCTATACATGTCACATTTTAGTTCTTATTCTTGTATCATATTAAGAGAGACACCATGTTTAGAAAATGCTGCAATACTCTGATTTCTTTGAAAAGAGTTTTAAAAGAAAAAAGAAACATACGCTTGTTTTGAAAAAGCGTGATTAGTACTTTTCCTAAATTATTTCATATTAGGAGTTGAGTTCATTTAGTAGCACTCTGAAATTCGGGGTGTTACAAGTTTAGTTCATAATAAGCTATTTTGTAGAGAACCATAATCACAACTTGAACAAATAATCTGAAATCAGTAGCAACCCAAATCTGAAAAAATGTATGTATGAACTAAAAAAAATCGAATTTTCAGTTTCATGTTTCTGTTAGGAAGCACTATGACAAGACTAGGGCGTAAAAAGGGTTATGAACATTAATAGGGTTTAAATTAGGGTCGCAAATAGGTTAGGTTTTCTTTAAAAAATTCATGAACAGATTAGTTTGAATAAAATTCAATTAGGGTTTTAGTCTTTGAAATAGGGACTAGTTGAAATAGGATTTGCTTGCCAGAAGAAATTAGGTTTTAGAGGTTTTAAAATCAGAATACAAATAGGGGAGAAGGAGATAGAACCGTAAAAAAAAATATAGTAGAACTCAACTCATAAACTCCGGCCACCGTAGACGGTGGTCGTTGGCCGTGAACCACCACTGTAAACCGTCCCTTCCCCTTCGCACCATCGCGTCCCTCTCCTAGCCGTCGAAACGAAAACACCACCATGAAAACGCTGTCACCACCATAAGCCCTCCACTGTCACCGGCGATGGGACGGCGCAGTCACCACCATAAGCCCTCGGACTGGTGTGGTCATCGTCTCTCCCTCTCCTTCGCGTCCTCCATTTCTTCATCTCTCTTTCTGCTTATTTTTCGTTTTCTTCCTCTCTCTCTCTCTCTCTCTCTCTGAATTCCTCGCCTCCCTCCCTCTCCAACTTGCAAAATTTTCTCTCACATGGAGAAAGGGTATGCGGTGCTGATGGTGAATGGAAGAAGGAAAGATTAGGTTTAGGTTTTCATTAGTTGCCTTATATAGTCTTATTTCCTTTTTATTTTAATTTTTAATTTTAAAAGCACAGGTTCCTTTTGGCACCCTTCTATTTCATTATCACCACCCCCTGGAAAGCCCATGTTTCGTGGGCTAATATATCTGAAACTGAAACTGGACTACTGGTGCTTACACCTCCTGTTTAACAATACAGCCACTCTGTTATTAATTACACCCCTTTTTACGAATACACCCCATTTTCGTTCCTTTTTCATATTTTCTACAAACTAACAATTTCTTTCACGAACTTATATTTTTCTATAAAAAATAAATACATTCTCTCTTCAAAAAACAAATAGGGGACTAAGTCAACTGTACAGTCGGGTTAGTCAGCGCTCTAGGATGAATGAGCCGTACGACTCAATAGTCCTAGAACCCCTATAAAAATAATAATTAATAAAAAACCCTTTTTTCAAAAAAAAAACAAATGGGGGATTAAGTCGACTGCACAGTCGGGTTAGTCGTCGTTCTAGGATGAATGAGCCGTACGGCTCAAGAGTCCTAAAATCCCTATTCCAATAAAATCAAACCACCACACATTAAACCATTTTTCAAACTTCAAAAAATAGGGGACTAAGTCGACTGTACAGTCGGGTTAGTCATTGTTCTAGGATGAATGAGCTGCACAGCTCAAGAGTCCTAAAATCCCTATATTAAAAAACACCAACACACAAGGAAACCTTCCTTAGGAAGGATGTCGTGGGGTGCTAGTACCTTCCCCACGCAAAACTGACTACCGAACCCAAATCCGGTCTCAATGACCCTTATCCATCTTAAAGGGATTTTCCAATGTTTGCCCTTAAACTAAACTTTGGTGGCGACTTCACTGGGGACAATCTTAGAGAGTCAAGCCTAACCTAACTTATTGTATAACTTGTTTGTTTTACCCTTTGTTTTTGTCTTTTATCCTTATTCTTATAAACCCCAGGGTAGAAGACAGTATTTGGCATGTGTTTACTTGTTTTGCATCTTGGGGGGTATTTTGAACATTGCTCCTACACACACGTCTCACTATTACACTTCTTCACACACGTGAGTATAGTCCTATACCCAGACTTGAGCATAACCTAAGTTAGAACGAGGTTGCGTAGTGATGCCCCCCTGGACGTACGTCTTGTTGGGTGGTCACGAAAACCTCACCTAGAGTTTGATTTCTTTTAAGGATGCTATCACTTCTAATAGCTTGCCTATTGTGGGGATCAGTGTTCTTAACTGGGGTCGTTGGCTCTAGGAACCTTATTTTGGATCTTTTAGATCTATCCTTGAGAGGTTCACACCATAGAAGGAACCCTAGATCCATTCTAAAGGAAACCTTTCTTAGGTCACAAAGGAGCTTCGTACCCCTGCATTCAAACAAACACTAATGCATATCGTCTTTTACCAAAAAAAATTCAAAAAAATCAAAAATCAAAAAACAAGATCATCACATGCATTTTTCTTTTTCTTTACATTACATAAAAAATAAAAAAACATCTCATATTGCATACATTTTCGTGACTACCAAGGAATTGTAGGGATCTCTTTTGACAAGGAAGAAATGGATCAAAGTATAAGGAAAACCATGCAACTGAAGGTTAGACAACCAAACCTGAGAAGTTTGCTTGACCTAAGCAACAAGATGCCATCAAGGCGATGTGAGTCTTATCCAAACCAATATGGGAATATTCCGAGTCTTCTAAAGATCAAGGTACAAGCAGAGCCTCTTACTGCATTGGCCCAATTCTATGATCCATCGTTTCGGTGTTTCACCTTTCAAGACTATCAGTTGGCCCCGATGTTGGAAGAATTCGAACAGATTCTGTGTTTCCCTGATGAAAACCATAAGCCCTACCAATATGTAGAACACTATCCTTTAGCTGAGGCCTTGGCTGACATACTAAAAGTCACGGCCCCAAACTTAGCTAAAGAAGTGGTGACAAGGGATAACATGAAAGGTTTGCCAAGGGAATATTTAGAGAAAGACGCTTTAGTCTTGGCCGGTAAGAATGATTGGAGTGCCTTCGCAGACGTTCTCGCCCTCCTGATCTATGGAATTGTGTTGTTTCCATACACCGCTGACTTCGTTGACTACACTGCCATTGATGTCTTCCTAGCATTCAAAGCTCGAAAACAGAATCCCACCACAGTCGTCCTTGCTGATGTAAACTATGCATGCTGTTCATGATCGCCATGAAAAGAAGGGAGGTGTGGTCCTATGCTTCCTACCTGTGCTATACCATTGGTTCACTTCCCATATCTTCAAAAGAAACTGTCAAATTGAAGCTAAGAGTAAAACTGAATGGGCTCAATACATCGCTGGCCTCAAAGGAAGCGACATCTCATGGTGCTCTCTTGCCCAAGACATAATGGAGTTCATTTATCAGTGCGATGATTTCCCCAACGTCCCTCTCATAGGAACCAGGGGTTGCATTAATTACAACCCTGCCCTTGCCCTAAGACAACTTGGTTACCCAATGGTGCAGCCACCTCGAACAGAATCCTTAACTTCTTTTATCCTGCATAAAAGAGGATCTGAAGACCTTAATATGTTGAGAAAAATTGGCCGAGCATGGGAAAGAGTACTCAAGAAAGGGCATCGTGAATTGGGTCGCAGGGGCACTAATGTAGGAGAAAGTTATCTTCAATGGGTCCAACTCAGAGTCCAGGAGGAAAAGCTACCCTTCCATCTTGCACTTCCAATTGAGCCAGAAGTTCCTAAGCCTACTTCTATTCTTAATGAGGAGGTTGAGGAGTTCAAAGCTGCTCTGTCAAAGTCTGAACAGGAGAAAGTAGAGTTGCAATCCCAGTTGGAGAAACTACTACAAGAAAAGAGGAGTCTGCAGCAAGAGAATGTCATCAAAGAAAAGCGCATTGCTGAATATGAAGAAAGGGTGAGTATTGGTGATAAAAAACTTTTTGATGTACGAAGCTGTCTCAAAGGCGCCAATGAAGAAATCAAGGTACTCAACCAAGATAGAGATAGAGCAATTAACAAGTCTTATGCGTGGAAAGCACAGTTGAACAGATCTGTGGCATTGAGAAAGACTTGCGAGGTCAACTAGAAAGAATTAAATTCCAATTGAAAGGTTTGGTTGCTGAATACGAGGGAAAACTCATGACTGAAAGAAAAGTTAAAGACGTGATACGGGAAAGACTCGAGGAATGTCAAGCGGCACTACAAAAGGAGTTCAGAAATGCTAATGAATTGAGGGTTTTCACTGATTACCAAGAGAAGGTCAATGAAAAACTAAGGAAGAATATAAATATCTGAAAGAAGAATACGTGAAGTTGAATGATCATGGCATTTACTTGAAAGACAGGTTCTCGCGGTTAGCTGAGGTGGCCAATGAGGCCATCATGGAGGTCCAGAGCATTTGAAGGATGCTGATATCGTCATGTCTGTTTGAAATACTCCGATCGAAGTCATCCGATTCGTCGAATATTGCAAACACCTTATTGTGGTGTTAAAGCTTAAGGATGGATGGCCCGGTGTTAAGAAAAGAAAAATGGGCTGGATGTAGTTGTTTGATTTTCAAATGGGTTGGATGTAGTTGTTTGATTTTCAAATATTGTACTTTCTTTTTGTTATCAATGAAAAGCTCGTTTGGTTTTGTTTAAATTTTGATCCTAGTTTATGCTTCACTTGTCGAATAAGTGGCTTACAATTCCCCGGCGCAATGCACTGAATCATACATTCATAATTCATACATACTCATTCATGCATATACTTACATCATATATTTTGAAGAAAAAAAACAGAACAAAAGGCAAACTGGTTCATCAACATCGCTACCAGACTCGCTCGCAGACAAAGAACATGGCTGAAAATCAAGACAACCAGGCGCTGAAGGATGATATTGAGAAGCTGAAGGAACAAATGAATGACATGCTGGGCATGAAAGATCAGGTGGCCGAGATTTTGGAGCTTCTTGAGAAGGAGAATGCAGATGAAAGTGATTCAGCTGGGAACACTGAAAATGTACCCCGTCCTCATAACTCTGGTGTACCCCAACCTCACAACTCTCGGGGGTGCAATGGCCTCAATACAGTTTACCACTAGGATACACGCCTTCAACAGAGGAGGCCATTTTTGAAAACGGTACCTCAGGAGCCGCCACCTAGGATCAACCTGGGGCAATAGAAAACAATGTTGTTGTTGGGACACAGCTGGTTCAGAACACAAATTCCGGCATCACACAAGGGCTCTCAACTGCTTATACTCCTCCACCGGTAATGGTCCCTCAGGTTCTTGAATCTAACTTCAGGAACCTTCCTTGCCCCGTTACAGTTTCTGTGCCTCATTCTTACTACGGTGGGAGTGGGTTTCCCCAGAGTTACCCTACTAAAGACTCTCAGTCAAGAGACAAGCTGCAAATGCTAGAAGAACGTTTAAGGGCTGTGGAAGGATCTAACGTTGTAGCAAGGGATGCATATGATCTGTGTCTCGTCCCCAATGTGATTATCCCTCCCAAATTGAAACTTTCTGACTTTGACAAATACATGAGAGCAACCTGTCCTGCTAGCCATCTGACTATGTACTGCAGAAAAATTGCTGCATTTGCACACGACGACAAGCTGCTCATTCACTACTTCGATGTTGGGGAAGCCTCAAGTTGGTACATGCAGTTGGAACACACCCATATTCGATGTTGGAAAGATCTGGCTGATGCTTTCCTAAAGAAATACAAACACAACATCGATATGGCTCCCGATAGGACGCAGCTGTAGAACATGGCAAAAAGAGATAACGAGTCTTTCAAAGAGTACGCCCAATGCTGGAGAGGGTTGGCGGCACAAGTAATACCACCTCTGCTTGAAAAAGAAATGGTATCCATGTTCATGGACACTCTTCAATCACCCTTCTATGACAGATTGATTGGGAGTGTATCTTCGAGCTCCTCGGACATGATCGTCATAGAGGAAAGGTTGGAGAATGGATTGGGGAATGGAAAGATTTCCCACAACTTCACTGGAACCAATAACCAGAAAAATCCCTTCTCTGGATGTCCTAAAAAGAAAGAAGGAGAAGCCAACGCCATCACTGGATCCGGAAAGTCCCCCTATAATAATCCACCACAAACCTTCCAATTCCCTACTGAAACACCACTAGCCTCACCTCACCAAGCCAATGCAAACTATAGACCACAAAGATGGTCCAAATGTTGCCACTAACCCTCTACCGGGGCACGTGAAATCCTCTGCTAATGCTATTGGAGATTTTGAAGGGCTGTTCTTGATTAGAAAGGTGGAAGACATCAGCACACCTCTGGACATCATTCATGCTGAATTGTGTCACTTTGGAATTATTATGAAGGGATGCACAAGAAAAGATTCGTGTACTGACTCTCACTGCGTCGGGATATGTGAAGCATTCAAACTAGGCCTTCAAGACTTACTAGACCGACACGTAATACAGGTGGGTTTTCCAAAAGGGGAGGAGGACGTGTCAACTCTCCAATCGAGCAATGGTTTTAATTTGAACGTAAAAACCTTAAACTACCTAGATTTTGAATGGAGCTAGTCAAGGGTGTTCATGAGTAAAAAATTGCCAAAATCCATTGCTCAAACCGATTATATTTATTCGGCTTTGGGTTGATTCAGCTTTTTTGTTGTTGGTTTTTTTATGCAAAACTCGAACAAAACCAACCATTCAGATCGAAATCATAGGTACTGCAATGATAACTTTTCAAAATAAATATAAAAACATCCACTTTTTGTAAGACTCCAACACTTCTAAGTTCTAAATAGTCAAAAAAATCTAAAAACATCCACTTTTTGTAAGACTCCAACACTTCTATGTGTTTCGTTCGAGTTGACAGATAGATGAGTTTAATTTTGAAAATTTGTAGCTTAAATGGGTCATGACAGATTGGATTAGGTTTGACCTGAACATGAAAAATGTTTGAACCAAACAATTCGTCTTAAATCAGATTGTGAATTGATTCATATTTGCCCGAACCGCTCAATAGACCTAGCTAATTTAATGAAGTTGAAGAGGTGGTTTATAGAAATTCTTATTTCTTTTTTCTTTTTTTTTGGAACGTAAATTCTTATTTCTTTGCTACCAATAAATTTCAGTTTTCCTTTTTCTTTTTTCGTTCGTTTTTTTTCTTTCTTTTATTCGTTTTTCATTCCGTCAATTTCCGCTAATGCAGATCTAAAAAAACCCATCTTTGAAAATAACAATCCGGTAACTCATACTGTAACTTTGATCACCCTATTAATCAAACTGAGGAAGATGTTGAAGATAACTTTGATCACCCTATTAATGAGAATGATGGAACAAGAGGATAAAGTGATCCAGCCCCACGAGGAATCTACTGAAACGATTAACTTGGGCACAGAAGAAGATAAAAAAGAGGTTAAAATTGGCACTACAATGAAAGACAGTGAGTGAGAGAAATTGGTTCGGCTCCTGTTTGAGTATGTCGACGTCTTTGCATGGACATACCAAGACATTCCCGGACTAGACACTAGCATAGTCGAACACAAATTGCCAGTAAAGCCCGAATGCCCGCCAGTGAAGCAGAAGCTAAGAAGGATGAAGTCAGACATGTCACTGAAAATTTGAGATGAGGTCAAGAAGGAATTCGATGTTGGATTCTTAGCAGTAGCAAAATACCCTCAATGGGTAGCCAATATTATCCCAGTTCCAAAGAAAGATGGGAAGGTTCGGATGTGTGTCGATTATCGAGATTTGAATAGAGCCAGCCCTAAAGATGTCTCCCCCTTGCCTCACATTGATGTTCTGGTAAATAGCACAGCACAACACTCTCTCTTCTCCTTCATGGATGGATATTCCGGATATAACCAAATCAAGTTGGCCCCTGAAGACATGGAGAAAACCACCTTCATCACTCTCTGGGGTACCTTCTGTTACAAAGTAATGCCATTCGGACTGAAGAATGCTGATGCAACATACCAAAGGGAAATGGTAGCATTATTCCATGATATGATGCATAAGGAAATAGAGGTCTACGTGGATGACATGATTGAAAAGTCCAAGACTGAAGAAGAACATATTATCAATCTGCAAAAACTCTTTGAACGTCTAAGGAAGTTCAAACTCAGATTAAACCCTACCAAATGCACTTTCGGTGTAAGATCAGAAAAGTTGTTGGGGTCATAGTCAGTCAAAGGGGGAATAGAACTAGATCCAGACAAAGTACGACCAATTCTTGAAATGCCAGTGCCTAAAACTGAGAAAGAAGTTCGTGGGTTCCTGAGAAGATTGAACTACATTTCCAGATTCATATCCCAATTAACATCTACCTGTGTGCCTATCTTCAAATTATTGTGCAAGAACTGAGAAACAAAGTGGAATGATAACTGCCAAGAAGCCTTTGAGAAGATCAAGAGGTACCTCCAAAATCCACCGATTCTGATGCCACCTGTACCGGGCATACCTCTCATCTTGTACTTAACAGTGCTAGACAAATCGATGGGTTGTGTGCTGGGGCAACATGATGGATTCGGAAGGAAAGAACATGCCATCTACTACCTAAGCAAGAAGTTCACTAAGTCCGAGACGAGATACTCATTGTTGGAAAAAACGTGTTGTGCTTTGGCCTGGGCTGCACATCGTCTGAGGCAGTATATGCTAAGCCACACAACTTGGTTGGTATCTAAAATGGATCCGATCAAGTACATCTTTGAAAAACCCGCACTCACAAAGAGAATTGCTCGCTGGCAAATGCTACTATCTGAATACGACATCTTGTAGGTTACTCAGAAAGCAATCAAAGGCAGTGCGTTGGCTGAATACTTGGCACACCAACCCAGTGAGGATTACCAATCAATGCAGTGTGATTTCCCAGATGAAGGTATAATGGCTCTGTTCGGAGAAGGAAAATCTCTAGATGATGAAAGGTGAAGAATGCCATTGGATGGTGCTTCCAATTTGTGGGGGCATCGGGTCGGAGCTGTATTGATTTCTCCAGATAACCGCTTCATACCATTTACTGCTAGATTGAGCTTCTATTTCACAAACAACATCACAGAATATGAAGCGTGTATTCTAGGCATCAAAGCGTCCCTTGAATGGAAAGTTAAAAGACTGGATGTATACGGGGACTCAGCCTTGGTCATCCATCAAATAAGGGGTGACTGGGAAACCAAAGACTCCAAATTGATCCCCTATCGCGATCACATCCAAAAGATGATTGAACAGTTCGATGAGATCACCTTCCACCATCTCCCTCGTGAAGAAAATCAGTTGGCTGACGCCTTAGCGAGTTTGTCATCAATGTTCAATATCAATAACAACAAGAGTCTGACATTCATCAGAATTCAACATTGGGACCTACCGACACATCGTTGTATGGCAATTGAAGAAGAGCCTGATAGTAAACCTTGGTATTACGATATCAAGAACTATATCACAAGCAGAGAGTACCCTCCTGGTGCCACGGAGAATGATAAGAGAACACTTAGGAGATTGTCAATGGGTTTCTTCCTAAATGGGGAGGTTCTTTACAAAAGAAATCATGATATGGTACTCCTCAGATGCGTATAGAAAAAGAAAAAGCAGAAAGAATTATGAAAGATGTCCACGAAGGCTCGTTCGGAACTCATTCTAATGGGCATACCATGGCAAGAAAAATCTTGAGGGCTGGCTACTACTGGTTGTCAATGGAGACCGATTGCTTTAATTATGTGAGGAAATGTCACAAGTGTCAAGTCTACGCTGATAACATTCATGTGCCGCCTGCTTCTTTGAATGTCTTAACAGCACCATGGCCATTCTCAATGTGGGGGATGGATGTCATTGGTCCCATCGAACCTAAGGTATCAAATGGGCCTCGCTTCATTTTGGTTGCTATCGATTATTTTACCAAATGGGTTGAGGTCGCTTCTTATGCCAGTGTAACGAAATTTGTGGTTGTTAAGTTCATAAAAAGAGATTTGGTCTGCCGTTACTGTCTTCCAAATAAGATCATCACGGATAATGGGACTAACCTGAATAACAAAATGATGAAAGAGCTTTGTGACGACTTCAAAATTCAACACCACAACTCTTCCCAGTATCATCCAAAGATGAATGGGGTAGTCGAAGCGGCAAACAAGAATATAAAGAAGATTGTGCAGAAGATGGTGGGGACCTTCAAAGACTGGCATGAAATGATCCCTTTCACCTTGCATGGGTATCGGACCTCAGTTCGCACGTCAAGAGGGGCAACCGCATTCTCACTAGTATATGGGATGGAAGTAGTTCTTCCCATCGAAGTTGAAATACCCTCTCTGCGGGTGCTAATGGAAACAAAATTAGAAGAGGCGGAATGGGTTCAAGCTCGTCTGGATCAATTGAATCTCATCGAGGAAAAGAGAGTAGTTACTTTGTGTCATGGGCAGTTGTATCAGCAAAGAATGAAGAAGGCTTATGAGAAGAAAGTTCGTCCCCGTCAGTTTCAAGAAGGAGATCTTGTGCTCAAGAAAATTTTGCCTATCCAAAAGGATTCCCCTTGGGAAATGGACCCCTAATTATGATGGACCTTATGTGGTAAAGAAAGCATTCTCTGGAGGAGCCTTAATTCTCACAAAAATGGATGGTGAAGACCTCCCACTCCCGGTGAACTCAAATGCAGTTAAGAAGTACTATGCCTAAAGAAATATATGGAAAAAAGAGAAAGATGAGCCAAGCAAAAATAAGCTCGCTAGTTTGAAAACCCGAAAGGGCGGCCTAAGCAAAAATTAGAGCGACCCGGTGAATTGAAAACTCTAAAGAGCGACCCAAGCAAAATTTAGGGTCAGAAAGTTGGACTTTGAACAGAGACTAAGGCAATCAACACCTCCGAAAGTTGGATGATGAGTGGTCAAGGTTATGTGTATGGGCGATTGGCATCGTTACTTCAAGGATACAAACAATCAAGAGATTTGTTCTTTCTTTTTCTTTCTTTTTTTTTTAGTTTAAACTCTCAACAAACAATCAACACCTCCATTTGAATAATAAACTCTCAACAAACAATCAACACCTCCATTTGAATAATAAACACTTTCTTTGTTTTCTCGTTTCCCTATTTGCTTTAAAATAATGTTTTATGGAAAATGATACTGAATTATGAAACATGTGCATGATTAAGAGAATTACAATCATTACGAAAATTCTAAAAATCACAGAAAGGAGATGATCTCTCATAAATAAATTTGCAAGGAGGATGAATACATGCATGATCACTTCAAACAACGAATCATAATAGCCCGCGCTTCAATCTAGCGATACCACCACTCTGGGCGGCCCTCATATCTCACGCCAGAAGTCACGCGAGTTGATGGGACCAATAAAAAAGAGAGCCAAAAAAAGAGAAAAAGAAAGCAAAGCCAAAAAAGAGTCAAAAAAAGAAAAGAAACAAAAAAAAAGGGAGAAAAATCATTCCACATTTCATTCATCACCCCGCCAGATACCAATGATTGCACATGCTTACATTACATGCACGCATACACCATGCATTGCATTGTTAGACATGCCAAATATAGATAGAATTTCCCTTCTCAGGTAGATGCATTCATTAGGTATGTTCGGGTAAACACGCCATGTTTCGATACCTATGTTTTGTTCGTCCGAAATCAGCGCTCCAAGCGTCGACCCCACATCACATTTCAGATCACCAAGCTGATCCTTCAGACCAACATTGGTCCATCAACCCAGATCACACATCGTCATCGAGCCCGACGAATCATTCGACCCCAGGTGGTCCTTTAGACTAGCTGTGTCCGCCTAAGACATAGTGGACGTCCTTCGTGGTCAACATATCAGTTCTAGACCTGATCTTGACCCTCACGGTCGCTCGAGCAAAGGCCACCCTCAGACAGACCGTTTTACTAGTACCATTGCTAGTTGCGCTCCATCAGACCATTTTGGTCCATCAAGGCCCAGGCAGCCCTTCAGACCCTAAGTGGTCCTTCAGAGCCCTAGTGCTCCTTCAGATCCCCGGTGATCCTTCTTTAGTGTTCTCGGTGGACAAAATTAGCGTCTATTCTATCTTTATTTCTATTTCTACTACGAAAATCTGAGGACTCTTCACCTTTTCTAGTAAAATATAAATAAAGAGGGGCAGCTGTCATACCCCAATTTTGCCCGCTTCCCTTTTTACTACTCGTTTAATTCACTACGAGTTAGTTTTTTGGTCATTCGGGTCGGCACTTCTCTAATTGGGCCTGACGTCATCATTTGTCTAATTGGACCTATATTAGCGCGATTGGTCCTAAAGGCAATTCATGAACTTGGGCTTGATTTTGATCCATCATTCGATCAGATTTGATTTTAAAAGTGTCAATTTGGCCTAAGTCTAACATTTTATCTTATTGGACCCGGTTTCTTCTTTTTCGTTTGGCCCAATTTAGCCTTTTGTTTTATTTCCATTTAACCCAAAAAATAATAAAATGTTACAAAAATACAAAAAATAATAGGCTTAAATACTTGTTAGCCATTATCCATTTACCTCCTGCAGAAAAAACATTCAAAAAATACCCTGTAAAATGTAAAATTATCCAATTACCCCCCTGTTGTTATTTTTAGCTAACAATGTTAAGTCTATGCTGACTTGGCTACCATTTTGGATCTAGTTACCCCCTACAAATATTAAGTGGGATCTAGTTACCCCCTGCAAATAGGTTAGGTTTTCTTTGAAAAATTCATGAACAGATTAGTTTGAGAAAAATTAAATTAGGATTTTAGTCTTTGAAATAGGGACTAGTTGAAATAGGATTTGGTTGCCAGAAAAAATTAGGTTTTAGAGGTTTTAAAATCAGAATAGAAATAGGGGAGAAGGAGATAGAACCGTAAAAAACAAAAAAATATAGTAGAACTCACCTCATAAACTCCGGCCACCGTAGACGGTGGTCATTGACAGTGAACCACTACTGTAAACCGTCCCTTCCCCTTCGCACCACCGCGTCCCTTGTTGTGCGAAAAGTAGTTTGTGCAAGTGTACACAATCGCAACAAGTAATATAATGATAAAGTAAGGATCGTACCCACAAGGATTGATATTAATTTAAGAGTTTAAGTAGTTAACAACTTAGTGAAATGGAAAAAGTAACAATAACAAGTTGTTGGACATAAAAATAAGAAAGTTATTGCTAAACAGTTAGAAAGTTCAAGAGTTTATAAAATAAGTTGGATTGTTCTTTGTTATATGAATCCCCTTAGGTAAGGCGCTATAACATTAGACGCTGTAGCGCTAAGTGCTGTAGCGTATAGAATTGTGCCTTTTAGTCACTAACGCCGGGGTTTTGTTATAAGACTCCTATGTCTAGGTTCTAAATAAGTCCACCCCTGTATAATGAAGAACCCACAGTTCCACTTTATGAACTATTGCTTCCCTATGTCTAGAGTTAAGCACAAGTTGTCTAAATGTCTTTAAACAACCTTTCATTCATATCTATCCTTGAGTTCGAATCATGGACCATGTCTGTACCCACGAATCTACTAGTTTCAGTTGGCCAATCCCAAAACAAGTTTGAAAGTATTAAAATACAAGGATTGAAATGCAAACATCATAATATTATATTAACTCTACTCAAGGTTCATTACAAACTTAGAAACAATCCAACTACTAAGTGGTTAGCTCATAACAAGCATCATCAACACAATACAAGACAAAAAGCTCATTTTACCGTAAATGAACAAGAAATGAACGGTTACAAAAGATGCACTCTGTGGACTCCAAGTCATACACAGTTGGACAATGCTATGGCGTGGCTTCACCGTAGATAAAATAAGAAAATAAAAATTCAAAGTAAAAAGCTTCAAGGTAGAGGATTAATGGAGGTCTATTCTTCTTCTAGTATATCTCCTTTTTCTCCTCACAAAAGTATATTAATCTTATCCTTCCTTTTTTCGAATCCTTGGGTGTAGACGATTGAGTTAGATGTTATCCTAATCTCATAAAGTAGCTTTTTGAAAAGCTGACAATGACACTTCTCAACATTTGAAAACAATCTATCCCTAGAAATGTGCCACGTGTCCAAACTTTTCACTTGGAAGTGTCCGTGTCAGGCTTTCAGCAGAGGATTAGCATGATGACTCCTCAAACAGTAGTATGCTCTACTATTTCCTGGCTGTTCCACCGCCATATAGCGCTATAGCGTTTACCGCTGCAGCACTTATCAGAAACGTTAGAATATTCACAAGGGCACTCATTGTACCAAATGTTAACAAATTAGTTCCTAGCCCTGACTTACACTCTTCAACATATATTTGCGTATTTAATCAACAAAATTGCTTGAGAACTTACATTAACTTAAGCTTTAAGGGTATAAATAACCAATATAAATATGAGTTATCATCCCTTTCCCGGCCGTCGAAACGAAAACAGCACCATGAAAATGCTGTCACCACCATAAGCCCTCCACCGTTACCGGCAATGGGACGGTGCAGTCGCCGCCGTCATTCGCGCCTCCGCCACCGTTAGCAGTGCTGATGGTGAATGGAAGAAGGCAAGATTAGGTTTAGGTTTTCATTAGTTGCCTTATATAGTCTTATTTCCTTTTTATTTTTGAACCAGACCCTACAAGGGGCGATTAGTTCCTTTGATTAGATGAGCACGTCACTTTGCTTATGTTGGCTCTTTGACTCAGGTGTGAGAGGCGTTGTGAGCGGCCTCGAGCTGTGATTAGCCGCGTTTGGAGCTCTCACGGGGTGTACCTGCAATGGCACTCCAACGCCCAAGTCAGTGGGGTGAATTTCGAGCAGAGTAACGATATGTTTTCGTGCGTACCTTTTAGCTGAGGTCAGACCCTTATATATATAGCGTCAGAGGCTCTGCGGGCGACCGTCGGATCGCATATGGGTGATTAAGTCAATTGCATAGTCGGGTTAGTCATCGTTCTAGGATGAATGAGTCGTACAGCTCAAGAGTCCTAAAATCCCTATTCCAATAAAATCAAACCACCACACATTAAACCATTTTTCAAACTTCAAAAAATAGGGGACTAAGTCGACTGTACAGTCGGGTTAGTCATCGTTCTAGGATAAATGAGCTGCACAGCTCAAGAGTCCTAAAATCCCTATATTAAAAAACACCAACACACAAATATTTTCTACCCAAGAACTACGTAGCTTTCATTTTTCCATCGCATCTGGAGATACGTAGGAGCAGGGGCCCACTCCTGTCAAGCACAGAAAACTAAATTTTTTATTAAATCTTTTCTCTCTTTTTAAGGGTAAAATTATCGTCAAATACAATTAGTTAGAAGGAAACCTTCCTTAGGAAGGATGTCGTGGGGTGCTAGTACCTTCTCCACGCATAACCAACTCCCGAACCCAAATCTGGTCTCAAGGACCCTTATCCATCTTAAAGGGATTTTCCAATGTTTGCCCTTAAACTAAACTTTGGTGGCGTCTTCATTTTTGAACCTTCGAGGAATCCTTTCCCAGAGAATGTATATAAAATGCTTAAATCATTACATAATCCTCTTTGAAACATAGAATGTTGTTATCTTACTCATACTACTATATTTGACAGATATTATACTTGGTTTCAAGCAATTAGTTATGTTTAGATGCATAAATAACCCTATATAAAATAAAGTTATCACACCCCCAAACTTAAACCATTTCTTGTCCTCAAGTAATGACAAAAAGAAAACACAAGTAGAATTTAAAGAAGAACAGATCAGCTCATATCTTTTCAAAGAATGATTTTGCATTTGATGAACTTCATTTTTCAGAACATTTTGTCTTTGTGCCTTTGAATTCCCAAACATCCAAAGTTTATTAAAACTCATTTATGTGAGTGTGTGCCCCACTGAGATCCAATCAGTTCCAAAACTAAGTAAAAAGTTTCTCTTTCGCTTTTGGAAAATTTTAGATCACGTTTGGTCAAAACAGAGGTGTTTCAAAATATAGACTAGACTAACAACATCTTCAAGACTTGGGGGGCTTTAAGTACAACTAAGGACTTTGATTGAGTATTTCAAAACTGCTGAGTCAATGCACTATTCTTATTTTTGGTGGTTCTTTTCTTTGGTGCAGATGCACCTTGGTGCAGTTGCACTGAATATTTTTGTGAAGTGCAGAAGCACTGATCTTTTTGTAACGGTGCAGATGCATTTGAGTGCAACTGCACTTGATACTACATTTCAAGACTTGTAGCATATATTGACCTCCTCACTGACCTCCTTATGCATACTTTTTTCTTTGGTTTGATTTTCTTTTCTTCTTTTTCTTTCTTTTCTTTGGCATTTTGATGCTTTTCTTTTCTTTCAAACCAAATGCACTATTAGAACAGGTTAAGTTAATGACTTGGGCAAATATAGCTAGTTTATATCATTTTGAACTCTTTTGTAGTAATTTTGGTAACCTATTGTATTGACTACTCTAAGTTTCTCATACTCAGCCTTAGTATTCATGGAAATTCCCCCAAACTTAATTCTTTATGCTCTTCCATATTTTTTGTAAAAATTTGTTTTTGACCTTGGCTTTCTGAAAATTCCTCTTGCATCAGATAGTTTTTCAAATAGCAAGGTTCTTTTCAAAACTCAGTTTTAATGTGTCAAAGTAATAATAAAATTGGTCATTTGGGGAAAACAAGGCTTATTTTCTTTTTCTTCCTTTCATCATTAAAAATCAGTTCAAAGAGGTGCATTTGTCTATGTTTGTGAAAAATATTTTTATTTTTATTTTTTTTAAGCTGATCATGCTTAAAATCTATCAAATCCTAACACATATTTAAACATGTAGACACACATAAAAAAAACACACACACACACATATATATATATATATATATATATATATATATATATATATATATATATATATATATATCAAAGCAAACACGCATAAACACAAACATATATCAAAGTAAACACACATATACTATAGTTAAACACACATGCATAATATAATAAGTTAACTATACTATAGTTAAACACACATGCATAATATAATAAGTTAACTTCTCCCCCCAACTTAAAGTTGAGCAGTGTCCTCACTGCTCTTTAAAAATAAAACCATGGGAGGAGGATTAGTTCACAAAATAACATAGTGCAAGATATAATTATCAAAAGCATAATTAAACATAATATTTAACAACATTCAAATATAATTACTGTTTTGATGCCCCACTCCTTAGCCTTGAGCTAGACCTCACTGCAAAATGCTTCACCTTCTGTCTTTTCTTTTTGGGCTCTTCGGGTTTGGATGCACTTGCACCAGTTGCTCTTGCATCAGGTACATCAGTGGTGGATGTGCACCTCCATCAGGTTGCTCTACAACATTCTTCTCAGCATTTAAATTTTCACCCAAGTGTGTTATGGAGTTTGATGCAGGAGCACTGGAATTTTGATAGTGCAGGTGCAAGCAGCTGCAGCTGCACTGGGAATTCTCTTCACTTTTTGGCTCCACTCTTGAGCCTTGAGCTTGATCTCACAGGAATGTGTTTGACCTTCTGCTTCTTCTTCTTGGGCTCCTCAGCTTTTGGTGCATCTGCACTAGATGCAGTTGCACCAGCCACTTCTGTTGTTGGTTCTGGTTCATCAGGTTTTTTTGCTGTAGGTGCATCAGGTTTTTTTGCACTTGCTTGCACTGCAACAGTTGTTTCTGCAGCATCTGATTCACCTTTCTTTGGGTTGTTTGATGCAGGAGCACTGAGTATAGAGTGGTGCAGGTGTATGCAGTGCAGCTGCACTAAAATCTGTGTTCCTACAAAACACTTGAAAACATCAATTTGAACAAAATAACTACTAACTTACTACAAAATCATGGGTTGCCTCCCATAAGCGCTTGATTTAAGAGTCTTTCAGCCTGACTATCTCTTTGATTTAGAGATTTTGGAAATGAGTGGTGCCTTTGGCCCTCACCACATGTGCTCCATTATACTGCTTCACCCTTTTGTCATTGATTTTGAATGTGAAACCAGTGGCTTCATCAAACAATTCCACTGCCCCATTAGGATACACTTTCACCAAATTTTGTGTAGTTGGATTTTTGTGAGAAGGGCATTGGGTTGGGAGAGTTGGTTGTTTGTTGAGTGCTTCTTTAGGGTCTGGTTCAGGCTCAATCTCTTTAACACTCCCTTCTTCTTCTGATTCATTTCTTCTTTCCACACTCTCCTTTTCCACCATGTCTTCACCTAGCAGTCCAGGGGCATCTGGTGCAAGTGCACTGTGAGATGATCATACTGCTTATGGAACTGCTTCTGCACTAAATGGTCAAGAGAATTGATAGCTGAACACTCTTCAATCTCCTCTACAGGATACTTTAGGGCATTCATCACATTGAATTTCACCTCTTGATCATTTACTCTCATGGTTAGTTCCCCTTTCTGCACGTCAATCAGTGCTCTCCCAGTTGCTAAGAATGGTCTTCCAAGGATAATTGGCACTTCTTTATCTGCATCAAAGTCAAGAATAACAAAATCTGCGGGAAACACAAGTTTGTCAACCTTAACCAAAATATCTTCAATAATCCCTTCTGGGTAGGCTATTGATCTGTCTGCAAGTTGAAGTGTTATAGTAGTAGGCCTAGCATTTCCAATTCCTAGTTGTGTAAAGATGGATTTAGGCATCAAGTTGATGCTTGCACCTAAATCACACAATACACGACCTGTATAGAATTTGCCAATTGAAAATGGAATTGTAAAACTACCAGGGTCTTTCAATTTTCTTGGAATTTTGTTTTGCAAAATCAAACTACATTCTTTGGACATAACAATTGTTTCAAAATCCCCTAATCTTTTTCTTTTTGAAAGCACATCTTTCATAAATTTAGCATAATTAGGCATTTGTTGAAGTGCTTCAATTAAAGGAACATTGATATGTAGCTGTTTTAAAACATCTAAAAACTTACTGAATTGCTTCTCCTCATGTGCCTTTTTTAACCTTTGAGGAAAAGGAGGAGGAGGGTATTCAGGGACTAACCTTGGAGTTAGAACTTCATGAGGTGCAGACATCAGGTGCTTCTGCATCTTGAGCATTTTTTTTATTTTTATTGTTTTCTCCCTTACCTGTACCTTCAATCTCTTGTGGTTCTGAAAGATCTTTTCCATTCCTAAGAGAAATGGCCTTCACCTGTTCCTTTCCTGGCCTGTGGGATGTGGTAGCTTCTGTGTTTAAGGGTAGTGTACCTGTTGGTTTTTGATATAGAGCTGTTGCTAATTTTCCCACTTGATTCTCCAAATTTTTGATGGAGGCATTAAGAGTTGGAATTTGAACTTTTGTATCACTCATAAATGTTTTTGTCCTAACCATAAATGCATCTGTTTTACCCATAAATGTTTTCAATAAGGCTTCCATGGAGTTGTCCATTTCTGATGCAGATGGTCTTTGGACGTGTTGAGAAAAGAATCCCGGTGGAGTAGATGGTGCAGCTGCATTGGGTGCAGCAGCATTATTACTCCCCCACCAGAAATCTGAGTGACTGTTCCAATCTGGATTATAGGTATTTGAGTAAGGGTTGTTCTTTTGGTTGTACCCTGCATAGTTACCAGAAATAGGGTTGCTGGGACATTCTTCATACAAGTGACCTCCTCCACAATACACACAACTTGTATCACCTGGGGGGTTTGTTCTATGACCGCTGCAGTGTTTTCTGTTGGTGCAGCTGCACCAGGTGCAGATGCACTGGTTGAAGTGAAGTTTTTAAACAAATTTGTCAGTGAGGCTAACTGAGCAGATAGGGCTGATACATCACTAATTTCATGTACCCCTGATGGTTTCTTTTGGGCACTCACCCTCTCAGTAGGCCAACTAGAGCTATTTGTTGCAATTCTATCAATCAATTCACATGCTTCATTATAAGACAAGTTTAATAACACTCCCCCAGATGATGCATCAAGCATTATTCTGGTTTGGGGTTCTAAACCATTATAAAAAGTTTCCATTTGAATAATGACAGGCAGACCATGATGTGGACATTTTCTTAAAAGCTCTTTCCATCTTTCCCATGCTTCAAACAATGATTCAAAGTCTTTTTGTCTAAAAGATGTAATATCATTTCTCATTCTGGCATTTTTGATGGGTGGAAAATATTTTGCTAAAAATTTTTCAGCCATTTCATTCCACGAATGAATTGAATTAGGCTCTAATGAATTCAACCAAGATTTAGCCTTATCTTTCAAAGAATATGGAAATAGCTTAAGTTTAAATGCATCTTCACTAACACCAGGAATGTTAAAGTTACTAAATATTTCTAAAAACTGTTTTAAATGCTCATTGGGATCCTCATGGAGAGATCCACCAAATTGACCAATTGTTTGTAGCATTTGGAACATCATGGGTTTAAATTCAAAATGCACAGCATCAATATGAGGTCTTGCTATACTTGTGTGCATATTTTGATGATTAAACATAGCATAATCCATCATGGGTCTATTTCTATCATTTAACATACCTATTGCTCCCATGTTGATGAATTGTTGTGGTGAAGTCATGCTAGAACCTCTGCCTTTGGGTCTTTGTTGTCTTTGCAAGCTCCTAAATCTCCTCTCTATCTCAGGATCTAATGCAAATTCTGGTGTTCTGACCCTGCGCATATGCTAGTGCATCTGCACCTAGTGCATCAGCACCTAATGCTTCTGCACCTAATGCTTCTTCACAGAAAACAATATACCAAAGTAATAAAACACTAACTTATAAATCTAAACAACAAAAATTAATGGAAATCCCCGGAAACGGCGCCAAAAACTTGGTGTGTGAAAATATGTGCAAATATACACAGTCACAAACAAGTAATATAGTGATGAGAAAAGTCGAACCCACAGGGATTGGTTAAACTTTTGTATGTTTAAAAAGGTATAAATTAGTACAGCTACACTACTCACAATTTTGGGTGTTTAATGTTTAGGAAAACAGAATGTAAATATGCAATAAAATATGAAGGAAATCAGTTGAGAATGATAGTTGAGATGTCTTCACTAAATAAATCACTTTCAAGAGTATTGTGTTTTCTGTGGTGCAGATGCACTTGAGTGCAGTTGCACCAGTATGTGCCTTTCAGCTACTTTTTTTCAGAGTTTCGTTACAAGCTCTTAAAACCTTGTCTTAAAGTAAAGAGAGAAGTTGTCAATTCCTTTCTTGCCTTCTTACAATTCTTGTCTAAGTTGCTAAATAAGTACACTCCTGCCTTTTAAGTACCCACTGCATTACCCTAAAGACTATGTTATCCTATGTCTAGGACTTAACATGGTTTTAACAAAGTTTTCTTTATTAAACAAGTTAACAAAGCCTTCATTAAAACACTCACCCTTATTAGTTCTTGATTTCTAGTTATAAACCATGTCTGTGAATATAACTCTACTCATTTTAAGTGATTAACTTTAAAACAAGATGGATGTAGTATAACACAAAAACCAAAAATTGAAACACACTAATGGAAAAAAGGCTTTTTATATCGGTTAAAATTGACATTTCATATCGGTTCCCGAACCGATGCCAAAAAAGGAGATATAAAAAATAGGGACATTTCATATCGGTTCCTGAACCGTTATGAAAAGTTTTTTTTATATAGGTTGCCCCTAGAACCGATATGAAAAGTCTCTTTTTTTTTTAAAAAAAGAGACTTTTCATATCGGTTCCCATAGAAAACCGATATGAAAAGTCTCTTTTTTAAAAAAAAAAATGAATTTTAACATCGGTTTTCTATGGGAACCGATATGAAAAGTCTCTTTTTTTTTTTAAAAAAAAGTGAGGTTGTCTTCCATCAACTCTAGATCCTTCTGTAATACATAGTTATACAATACATAGTTATACAATATGTATATGAACTTCAACAGGAAGTCCATCCAGCAGCAAGTTTGTTCCACAACACATAGTTATACAATAATAATATGAACTTCAACAGGATGCAGACAGTTACAAAAAATGACTATGTATAAGCTGCATCAGACATGAACCACAATTTTGTCCTAATTTCCATAAGCTGGAACTTTCTATTTAGACAAAGGAGTTTGTGAATGTTTTACTTTTGACAAACATTAATTAAGTGAGTGGGAATGTGGGATTCATATAATAAGCAATACATCAAAGATCAGATTCTATGGTTCCGCAGTTGTCACCTGTTGCCACTCCCCATCAACTGCTTCCTTCCATAATATAACATTATTGTTATAAGTGCCCGTCCGCCAAACTGACCACCATCCTCCATATCTGTAATATGCAACCAGAGTAGACGACCACGAACCAAAGAAGACGACCACGACCCGTGTAACAGCCCAAAATAATTGATTAATTTATTTAATTAATTATTTAGGATTTATGTGGTAGAAATAATAGAAATAATTATTTATTAGTATATGTGGACCTAATTATTAGTGTTAGTATTAGTAAATTAGAAGTGTTAAGTGGAGGCCCATGATTAGGTCACATAAGATAAGAAAAAGCCCATGAGGTTAAGTGAGTTTATAAAAGGGCTGGGTTAGGGTTTTGTTGTCATTAGAAGGAAAAAGAAAAATAAGGATTAGAGAAGTGAGAAGAGGAGAGGGAAGGCGTGATCCACAAGCTAGAAGAGAGAGAGAGAGAGGCGTGATCTACAACCAAGGAGAGAGAGAAGGAAAGCTATGGTTTCACACATCTCCTAAATCTAAGGTTTCGTTTTCTCCAATCTAAGGTAAGGGTGGGATTTAATTCAATATAAGGGTTTATGAGGGATCTACATGTGGGGTTTTAGGGTGTCTTGATCACCATATTGTTGTCTTGAAAAATCGCATGCCCTATGATTGTGTGCCTTGTTGAGTAAATTGATGTATGCTTGATTTCCTCACATCCCTATGCCTAAATGACATGTTGTTATGCTCATAATAATTGTTGCCATATGATGATTTGTTGTTGAGAATTTATGATTTTTCATGTCAAGTGTTTGAACAAATGCATAAGTATGTGGTGTTGAAATTGTTGTTTGGGAATCGATCATGATGAGTTCTACTTGTTTATGGTCTTTGTGCATTTCTGGACACTGTTTCGGTCCTCCTAAAACTGGTACTGTTTGGTCGATCCAAAAATTATGTGTCTGTTTGTTTTTGAAAATAGACTTAAAGCCGGTCGTTTTGGCACTGGGTTCGTTCAATTTGGAGTTGTGTAGCTCAAGTTATGAGCCTCCAAAGTTGGGTCAAATTTCTGGAATCAAACTGTGAGTAGGTTCGGTTTTTGTAGGCTTTGTGTTATCAATTGAACTCCGTTTTGAACAATTCTTGTTTCATTGGAAAGTAGACTTAATTCTCTAGTAAATAGGCACTGGTTTCACGAAATTTCATTAAGAAATGAGAAAGCAAAATTTGGTTGCAAGCTGGGTAGAGGGTTCTGTCCGATTTTGGTACCTCAGTGTAGTGTTTTCAAAAACTATACCAACTGGATACTTATTTTGAAAAATAAAAATCATAGGCAGAAACTACACTTAGAGGGCTTTCCAATGAGTGGTCTTTTGTTGAAATCGGATGTCGTTTGCTATTTTAATTAATTCGCCGGAGTAGGTGCACTGCTGTAGGAATTCAGCACTTGTGCTGTGTTGCCATTCTGTGTTGTGTTGCTGTCTTCGGATCCCTACCCATGGGCGCCAAGCCCTATTCTGTTTCTCTTGGTGTTTTGGTCCGTGCCTTTGCTGGATCTAATCATATTGAGTCATTCCATTCTTGCTCCTGTGCGAATTGTTCACTTTTGCGAAAATTTGGTTGGATCTCTGTTGCTGGGCGCCATTTTCAGGATGTCTTAGTTTTTCTCCTAAACTGTTTTCGACATAACTTTGGACTCGGGTGTTCGATTGAGACGATTCAAAATGTTTTGGAAAGCTTATCCAGGTGCCTAACTGGATACTCTAATTTTAAGGCATTCTGAACTATTTTTCTAACATTGTTCCCTGGAGTTGTTTTGGTGTCCGAGGTGCCCTTGAGGCGTCTCCGGTGTCTTTTTCAAAAAGTGATCGTCAATCCTAAATATTTTGGAAAAGTGTTGTGGTTGAGAGCTGTTAATTTCTGAAGATGTTGTGTTGTTTGTGTTGTCATGGGTACCGCTGAATGGCCCACACCTTTGAGTTGTTTTGTTGTGACGGTCGTTGGCCAGCGTTGTCTATATTGTAGGCCCTTCGGCCAGTGATGTGATTTAGGCCTATGGCCAGTGACGTTGATGTGTGATTGTTTGACTTTTGTGCATACATCATTGAGTCGCATGCATACCATGAACATTAGGCCTTGTGCCAGCGACGAGAAAATTAGGCCTTTGGCCAGCGACGATATTTTAGGCCCTTGTGCCGGTGACGTAAATTAGGCCTTTGGCCAGTGACGTAGGTTGGTACCACATGCATGTGCATTGCTTGAGTCTCAGATCGCATTCATATTGCACGACTGATTGAATGAAGTTGTTTGGCCATTGTGATGTGTTGTTAAAGTGATGTGTTAAAGTGACGTGTTAATGTATACTTAGCTGTTATTAACTGTTAAGAGTGATGTTGCTTGCTGTGATTAATTGACGTCTTGAGCTTTGTATGTGGTCTTTCATACACTTCTTATATTGTATGGAATCTCACCCCTTTTGTGGTTGTTACTTTATAGGTGAGCCCGAGTGAAGATTGTAGTCTTCCTTTTTGTCTGGTGTCGTCTGCTCTGATAGGTAGCACTTGGGGAAGGGTCGATTACTGTTTTTAATTAAATTTCGGTGGATGTTGAATCTTTTAGTAATTGGTGCACTTTGCACTTTGTCGGTTGTTGATGTTTTTTTTAACGATGTTGAATAGTTCCGCTGCATGTTTTGAGAAAACTACGAGGTTTTGTTTTACGTTGAAAAATGCGACACTCTTTTGGCGCGAAAAAACTCTGATAAATTATGAATAAACGATGGGTAGAAAAAGGGTGTTACAACCCGGGACGAAGCGGTGGTTTGGTCTATTGTTCCCGAGTACAGCAGCTTTGTACATCCAAAAGTAAGGCAAACCACAGATTTAGTGTGGCCAGTTAGTGATGCAACCAATTCAAAAGGGGAATTGGCATCAGAGCTGCATCTCCAAGCAGAAATTACACCATCTTGCAAATTAAATAATTAAATTATTCACAAACTCATAAATGGCAGAAAATAACTTTTTAAAAAACAAGAGAAATTTAATGAAAAAGAAAAGATACAGTTAACAATTAAAATGTAAAAATTATGATTTATTTAGATAACAAACAACCATGAATCAATGTGTGGGCAGTAAATGCACATTGTTTTCAAAAAAGGGAGAGAGAAAGACAGAGAGAGAAGGGTATATATATATACTGACTTGTCTATATATAGAAGCATCTCCATTAAACTTCCTTAGTTCTACTACATACAAAGATGGACCTATTTCAAACACCTGTTACAATGGAAGTGAAGTTTAGTTTCACAATGTAGAAAAGATATTTGGACACACAATATTTCCGACATCTGCGTAAACTTTCGGTTAAGGCGGTTGAAAATTGTGGTTAATTCTGTATATTAGGTAGTTAATAGGTGGGTAACTATAAACTGAACTGAATTAACCACAAATTTAAATGTTATAAGCCATGATTTTCAGGTGTTCAACTACATCTAGATTTCAACACCTAGAATATCGTGGTTAATCACGTTCAAATTCGTGAATAATTTAGTTTAGTTGATGGTTACTGAGTTACCCACATATTAACCGCCTATTAAACTGAACTAACCACAGTTCTAAACTGCTTCAAACAGGTGTCGCGAGTATCGAAAGTTTTGGATGTCGAAAGTACAAGCAATTTTGCTTAAGTCTCAACAAGCATTTACCTCTGCGGTCACCGAGAGATTTCCTAGACTTTTGTGTCCTTTATTCTCTTGTATCACTTTGAACTGGAAAGTGAAGTTGCAGCAAAAGTTTTTAGTTTTCAGTTATTTGCATGTGTGTTGGAGATACTATTACTAAGAACCATGGGTGGTAATCAATACCTTTCCATTTTTCTTCAGAACTTTATATCCCATTTCTGTTGCAATATCCTCAACCTTCTCTGTCAAATCTGTTGGTGAATAATTGGATGTAAATCTTATCTTCCTCTCAGAGACATCCTAAAATTCAAAGTACATTGTGTGTTAAATTAATTTCACTTACATTTAAGTGGAAAATTTTCTTCTTTCTAAAAATTAAAGTCTCAGAAGTGTTCGTGTTTCAGAGATATCAACATTTATTATTTTACAAAAATCAAAAACTACACAACAAATGGATATTCACCTTTTGATAGAGAACTGCAAGATTTCTGGCATCAAAAGGAAGGTATCCTGTTAGAATCACATACAAGATAACACCACATGACCATATATCTGATTTTGCACCATCATAGCCTCTATTGGCAAGAATCTCAGGAGCAACATAGTTAGGACTTCCACAAGTTGTATGCAACAATCCATCTTCCTGAAATTTTCACACACTTATATAAGTTACCAAAATGATGCAATTTAATTTGAACTATGGTTCAAACAATATCTTATTCTTCTAACCCTACAATGTTGGGGCAAAGCACTGAGGTTAAAATCGGTTAGCTTTATGTCGCCTTTCGTATCCACGAGTACATTCTCTAGCTGCAATAACACACCATTTTTTTTTGTAAAACTGCAAGTCATATGAGCCTAAGCCTAAGAATTGGTAATCTGGAACATAGTGTTCAAATCAAGATTCACAATGCTATAAGTTTTTAAGTAGATTTTGAAAGAACCTTAAGATCTCTGTGGAAGACACCTTTGTTGTGGCAGTAGCTCACACCATCAATCAATTGTTGGAACATCTTCCTACCAAAAGCTTCTGTAAGTTTACCTTTGGTTGCCTGTTAACACAAGTAGGCTCATCATTCATTGTCATTGGCAATAATCAATGTTTTAAAAACCGAACCAAGGAGTTTGAACCGGCCAGACCTTTCGGTCACGGTTCGAATACTTTAAACCACTCAAACCGGTATGAACTAGAGATCAAACTGCTAAATAACCAAACTATAGGCATAGCCGATTCCTAGTTCAACCGATTGAACCAACGGTTCCGGTTCAGTTCTTAAAATAATGCCAATAATGGATCATGTATATATATAAAAAGCAAATTTCTCTTACAATTTTGTCAAATAACTCTCCTCCATTCACAAACTCAAGTACCATATAAATTTTGGTTTTGCTAGCCAAGACCTGCATAATCATAAGTACAAATCATCATAATTAGAACACCAAAGTTTAAATGTCAAGGTGTATACGTAGTTGCATTGCAATGGATCATTTTATCGCCCTTACTGTTTTTTATAGCAAATGTTAGTTGTTACTTGTTAGTGAGTTATGTTCGTATCTAGGATTCGAATTCCAAACCTCGTTCTTAATCATATGTCTTAGTTCATTAACCTTTAGCCAACCCTGTTAAAGCGCATTGCAGAACATAAATTATATGTAACAAATATGACTATTACAAGTAAGAAATTCGAATGGCGTGCATAAAAACTGTGATAAATCCTAATGATGAATCAAAGCAGTGAAAGTGGTATGCTTTATATCTAGAGATGAATTTCTAGTAAGAGAGATTAACTTTGCAGAAAGAGGTTCATCTAATTGCCAAGTGTCAAATTCACTTGAAATTTCAAATTCAAACCTTTTGCACTAAATAGCCAATTGATTGTACGCTAAATAAAAAGAACAATAACAAATGAATCATTCATAGTCTCAACTATTTGACTCTAGAAGACTTACAAGGAATCCTCAATCACAATCACAAGGCAGTTAACTGCATCTACACCCATTTTCTTGGTTGCTTCTTCAAATCTGTAACAATTAGGCTTGGTTACTAATACTATATATAATTGGAAGGGTATAGTTCAGCCAGAAGTAAACATTACATTTCTACTAAACAAAAGAAGAAAAAAATATTGAGAAAATGTTGGAATATCTGGACCTGGAGCAAATGATAATCGATTGCTTACTTTTGGTCATGAGATTTTAGGGGGGGATTTATTTTCTACTAAAAAAGGTTAGTGTGATGCAGATAGTCATTGCCAATGGATCCACCTATGCCTAATCAATTAAACATTCTTAATTAATCAATCTTCAATCACCCTCTTATAAGACACGTGCAAAGTAAATGTGATTTTTCCTCATGCTCACGTAAAGCCTTTCCTCTGGAAGCATTTCTTCAAACCAGAAGCATCAAGAGATTCCTCAGGAAGTTTCCCTTCAGGATGAGACCCCCTACCATTAAAATGAATGGAAATATTATTGGCAAATGACAAAACCAGGTTTCTTTTATGTAGCTAGCAATGAGTTAAATCTACATAAAGTTGGTTTCTCCAGACTCTTCCTTAGTCAAATTACTCATATAAAAAAATATTATTAATTAAAAACTATAGAAGATAAGGTACCACACAACTCAACTGTTGAAGATAACATAAATGCCTTTTCACAGATTCTCCCTCTTATCTCTTATCTCTCTAGTCTCTCTAGTCTGAAATTTTATATCAAAGTAAAAGTTATATTACAAAGAAATGCTCACCGAGCAGCTGCAATTAGTATCACAATGACTTACTGTGTATGGAACTCCACTAGCTAGCAATGCTTCTTCTGCCTTCCTCTTCCAACACAAGACTCCCCAAAACAAACTTTACAAGTACAACTAAGCAATCAGTTTAACCGCTTTAAGATGCGAATAAGCATATATAACATGAGAAAGCTTTCATACTCACTTGAGAATAGCTGCAGGGAAGCCAAATTTTTTTGTTCCCAATGAAGTAATCAATATGAAGTGATTTACTTTGGCAACAGTTGCTGCATCAACGAGGTTTTTGCTGCATCAACAGTTGAACACAGAAGCATTTGTCAATGGGAACTGAGAGATTATAATCTCAAAACTTTCTTGTTTTACCTTGACTCCCTCCACTTGTAGCAGCATCAAGCTTCAATTGTTTAACGCTCTGCACATGTTTAATATCTTTAATGCATATCTAATTATCCATTTTAAGAAGCTAATTATTAGTGACCAAAGAATAACCTTTGTATCTAAACTAGTGAACTAGTAGCTCTCTGAGCACTCCTCACTCCAGCCCTGACTTTAAAACCAAGCTTTATAAGCTCCCTGGATGAAACTATCACTACTCAGCACCAGCAACGAATGTACCTCACTGTTCGTGAACCAACTTTTCCAGTAGCACCAGCAACAAATACTAAATTGTCATCCTTGGAATCTGTTTTCTCATGAATTCCCTCAGTTGTACACGTACTAGATTTTGCTGAACCAACAAATAGTTCACAATCGACCTTAGAAGCCAACAAATGCATGATCTAGGGTTTCGAATCTGAAAACAAAAAAACTCACACAACATCAACACAACACAAAACAACACCCAAACAGAAACGAATCTGAAACACCAACAAAAAACAACACCCAATCAGAAACGAAGGACAGCGAGACAACCTCAGAAGAGAAACTGATAGGGACAGAAACAACCAAATCTAACACCTTACCAGGACCAAGAAGACAAATCTAGAACACAACAAGAAACTGACACGAAACTCCTCTTCATCTTCGCATTTGCACAGGCAAACCCTCTCACAGACAAGAAACTGAAGATTTACCAACGACGGCGTAGCATTGGCTCCCAGCGACGGCGCAGTAACGGCAACGACGACGGCGACGGCGCAGCAATAGCGATGGCACAACAACAGCGATGGCGGTGGCTTGGGGTCTTCTCGCAGCGATGGGATGGGTTGGGGTTTTCGTTGAGAGTGAGAGTGAGAGTGAGAGTGAGAGTGAGAGTGAGAGTGAGATGGTTTTCTTTTTCGTTGAGAATGAGAGTGAGAGGCTTTTCGTTGAGAGTGAGAGCAAGAGGCTTTTCGTGAGATCTAACTAAAATTTGGGGTTTTCATATCGGTTGCAATGGGAGCCGATATAAATTAGGGGTTTTCCACATCAGTTGAAATGGGAATCGATATTAATATTCTAAATTAGTCTTTCAATATCGGTTAAACACTCAATCGATGTGAAAAATGTAATCATAATTTCAAAAATGCCACCGCCTTTTTTTCCACATCTGTTAGTTTTTGAACCGATATGAATTGCCGATGTAAAATCCATTTTTTCCACTAGTGACACCACTTTGAAAACACAATAATTTACTCAAAAGCTCATTATAAAGTTAGAACATCTCAACCAAAAAAAGGCTTAGCTCATAATATGCATTGCAAGGCAAAGATAGATGAAATAAAACATGTTAATATAATGGCACTTGCGTTCCCCAATTATGATTTTTATCACCAATTGCATTTGTATCTAATTTATGAATATTTGCTACACTTATTAGCACAACTTACTCTTGGATCAAGGTAATTCTTATTTGGATTGTCGTAAATAACTCACATTTTTGTGAGTTATCACCGCCCCTCAATGACACTCGGGATAGCCCTGTGTCGTAACGTTGGAGCCATTGTTAGTCAAGGAGATGGGAGAGGAACTAGAGTATAAGATCCTCCCACTGTGGTCATCAATGTTCTGTACCGTATCTCGGAATCCGTGGACGATCCGGGATAGTTGGTAGTAGTAGGTCTTGATCAACCGAGCTCCGTTCCGATCCGAGGTGGGGTGGTACCAACAAAGACACTCCGACGCTCAAGTCAGCGAGTGAATTGATTACAGGTAAGAATGTTGGTGAGTCTATCTACCTTGGGCACTACATTAATGCTTATTTATAGAGTCAAAGGTGTGTTTGACCTAATTGATCAGAGTCGTTCGATCTAGGGTTTAGATCTCAGTCGTTCGTTCATGGACTTGCCACTGGTATTGGGCCTCATCTAATAAGGGATGCGGCCCAATTCGTAACAAGGTTTTGGCGTTTCTGCGTCTCTGTTAATGCGATTAAGTTTCAGTCTCTTTCATTAGCGGCCCGCCCAAAAAAATTGGTCAAGCTCCGTCACTGGGTCCAACTTTATTGACCGAAACTGGCTTCCAGTACTGTTCACTTATATAATTAATTTTTTGGTTTCTCACATGATTCCTCTAAGGAGGTAATTTTGTTCGAAGCACTATCGCTCACTGTCGTAATCGTGATCCCGACGAGACGGCTCAAAAATTGATAGTTTTAGGAGTCGCCACCCAATTTATTTAATAGGAAAAATTGAGAAAAACCTAACTAGAAGTTATAGGTCTGCGTATACCAAATTGAGTTCGGGAGCCGGTTATGCATAGGGAAGGGCGAAAACTAAATTCCACAACACCCCTAATACATCTGTCCTAAGATAGTTACCTTAAATTTGATTGTGCAAATTATCAATAAGTTCAGAAAGTTTATTTACCCCACAACATAAATGAAACAATATTTGGTTTACAAAGAAATAAATAATAGACTAAGTTAGAAAAATTTATTTTTTGACTTGACGGGGAAGCCCCGCTCCTACGTATCCTCGGGTGCAATGAGGAACTCAAGAGTCACCTAATTCTTTTCTGGAAAATCTTGTTGGTTGGTTGATTTTATTTTTTTGAAGGGGTTTAAGATCACCAAGCTGAACAACTCAGGCGTCTTAAACCGGGATTGCGAGGTTGACAAGATGTACATCTCACTCAAGCTCATTTTTTAGTTTTTTGGAAAATAGGTGTTAAAGAAAAAAATTGATTATTTATTAGAGAAAAAAATTAATTTAGCTTGACAGGGAAGCCCCGCTCCTACGTATCTCCGAAGCAGAGAATCAAAGGCTACGTAGTTCTTCCTGAGAAAAAAGTTTGTCTGTTTTGTTGATTTTAATTTTTGAAAGGGGTTTAAGATTAAAGCCGTACAGCTAAAGTCTCTTAAACCGAGATTGACAAGATGTACATCTCAGCCAAACCCATTTTTATTATATTTTTTTTAAAAAAAAAGCGAAAAGAGAAAAAAAGTACTTTGAAGAGAACTAGCATTTATTTTTCATTTTAGAGATAATAATAATCATAATAATAATAGTAGTAGTAATAATAATAAAAATAATAATAATAATAATAATAATAATAATACTAATAATAAGTAAAAGGGAAAGAAAATAAAATAATGAGTAAATAAAAGAAAAGGTAAAAAACAAGGGGTGCAGTATTGCAATAAGGGTAGTGCGAATAGCTAAGCCTATTTTTTTTCTATTTTTATACTACCAGCCCACAAAATAAAAAAAAAGGCCTAAGCAGGGGGGTGGTTCGCGCAGTAAAGCAGGGGGCCTTGTTAGTAAACTGTTCCACTTTTATTTCAATTAAAAAAAACAGGAAAAGGAGAGGGGTATATAATGTAGTTAACCTTAAGCATTTGAAACCCTAATTCCTACCTCACATTCTCCTGCGCCGCACAACTTTCAGGAGAGAGAAAAAATTTGGATCCAAGAGAGAGAAAGAAGAGAAAACGTGAAAGAGGAAGGGAAAGAAGAGGAAGGAAAGGAGAGAGGGAGGAGGAAGAGGGAGTGACCGACGGTGAGGTGTTGCCTGTGGAGAGAGAGAGAGGGAGAGGGTGGTGAACGTGGCGGTTGTTGGTGGCTTGCGGTGGTGGAGAGAGAGAGAACCAAAGAGAGAGAGGGATAGAGTGGTTGTTTGGTGGTTGTTGGTGGCTTGCGGTGGTGGAGAGAGAGAGAACCGAAGGGAGAGAGGGATAGAGTGGTTGTTTGGTGGCTTGCGGTGGTGGAGAGAGAGAGAACCGAAGGGAGAGAGAGGGATAGAGTGGTTGTTGGTGGCTAGGGGTGATGGTGGTCGCCGGAGTGAGGGTTGTCACGGTGGTGAGGACGATTACAGTGGTGGGAGGCGGCGGTGAGTGGAGAGAAAGGGTGGTCGTGGGGGGGGGGGGGTGAGAGAGAGAAAACGATGGTGATGGTGGGTGGTTCACGGTGGTGTACGGTGGCGGCTGTGATGGTGGTGTTGTGGCTCCCTCTTCTCCTTCTCTTCTCTCATTTTTTTTGTTTTTTTAGTGTTCTCTGTTGTTGTTTTAAAATCCTCCTCTTTTTTGATTTCTGATTTGAGTTTTTATAGAGCCAACTAGCATATTGAGACAAATTGGTTGTTGTGCTTTTGCAGGAAAAATCAGAGTAGTGGAGCAGCAACACTACTGCAAAGTTGTCTTTGTTGGAGCAAAAGAGGAAAAGGTAGGGAGCATGAAGAAGTGAGGACTTGGCTTGAGGCTGAAAATAGCAATAGTACCAACAGTACAACAACAGCATGCTGCACATATCTCTCTATTATTTTTAAAAAAAAATTTGTAATTGTACATTTCTATTTTTTTTTATAATTTTCGTTTTTTTATTTTTTAATTTTTTTGTGTAACAAAAAAATAATATCAAAAGTTAAAACAAATTTTTTGATTTAAAGTTTTTTTTCTAAAAAAAAGTTATGCTAATGATAATAATAATAATAATAATAATGGTAAAAATGGCAAAAAAAAAATCACGGATAAGTCCAAAATGACGCAAAAATCGATTAAAATCACAAAATGCATAAAAGTGATATTTTCGGATTTTTTTGAAAATAATGTAAAAATACCTGTTAAAATCAGGTGTTCACACTCACTAACTATTAACACCTTAAATCCTCAATGGAAATTGTGTTCTAGACTGGACCAAGAGGCCCATTCAGCACTTAGACATGGATTGGCCCAATCACTTTTATCCATATCCACAATACACAAGCCCAGTCATGACTCTCATACTTGGATGGCTCAGATTCACTCTACCGATCCAATGGCCCATTACGGGCACAATTCCCTATAAATACTGGCACACATTGTCATAAAGAGGTAGATTCTCATTCCTAGCTAAATCACTCATCAATTCTCAATACTGACTTGAGCGTCGGAGTGGCTTCGCAGGTACCCCTCCCGGGCTCGCACTAACCTCCGTTCAGGCAACAGATGACCTACCAACTGCAGTCCACCCAACACTGCAAGGTACAGAACATTGGTGACCACAGTGGGAGATATCTATCTTTCACATCATATCTACTTTTTGAACTTCCTTCTGCTTTCCCATGGCACCCAGAGGTAGACCCCGAGTCCAAAGTAATGTCGCTCCGCACCCCCAGCCAGAGGGCACTCCCGAAGGTCTTGCTGCTTCCACGCCAGACCAAGACATTCAGGTCCCGGCACCCCAGCCAGCCTCTATCCTGATCCCCGTCCAACCTAGGGATGCGGTGACCATCCGCCAGCTCTTGGACCTGCTGTGCAACTGCACCCAGACTATGTTGCAGCAAGAAGCGCGCCTCGGGCAGATAGAGAGGCGAATGACAGCCATGCCTGAGCAACCCCATCCTCGCTGGAACACCCCTTCCCTAAGGACAATGAGCTCCAGGCGTCATCATAATCATCGCTCTCCACATAGACAGAAGCGAGCTCGCTACTCTCCTCCTCGACGCGGCAGGCACCAAGGATCAAATTCACCTCCAAGCACCTCTCCAACCTCGCCTGACCGTACATACTGGCCTGAGGAGTCTCTCCCCAGAACCTCATTGCTCGCAACATCCAATTCTCGCGAGAGGTCGCGGAACCGAGCCAAGACCCATAAGAGGCATCGCCATAGATCTACCTCGAGGAGATCTCCAGCCCGACGTGACCGTCGAGACATAGATCTCGGGGACTGGTCACCTCACAACTCGCGATGGACCTCCAATGAAGGACCCTTCACTAGGAAGGTTGATGACTGCCCAATTCCGAGGACCTTAGAGAAACTCCCAGCTCTCAAAACGTATGACGGGACTGGGGACCCTGACAGGCATTTGGCCTACTTCTCAATCATGATGCGTTACCGGGGGGCAAAAGAACTCGTCCACTGCAAGATCTTTCCCCTCACTCTCACAGATTCGGCACTAGCTTGGTTCTAGGATTTAAAACCAAACTCAGTCTCATCCTGGGGGCAACTAGCTACCATGTTCACGACCCGCTTTGCCGCCTCTCGCTTGAAGCCAAAATCTGAAGAAGTTCTTAGGGAGATCAGGCAATGAGAGAAAGAAACACTTAGAGAATATCTGGAAAGGTTCAACAAAGAAGCTGCCAACGTCAGGAACCTTGAAGACAAGAGGAGGCTCTTTTGGATGAAGGGTGGCCTCAATAAAGGAAGCCTGTTTCAAAGGGACGTGCGGGTTAACAAACCCCGAAGCTTGGATGAGTTCCTTCAGAAGGCATAAAAGTACATGGACTACGAAGAAGACAACATGGCGTACCAAGAGGAAGCCAAGGTTGGCAGCAAGGAGGACAAGCTGGCTTACAAGGCCATTGAAGAACCATGGCAGAAGGGAGCCCAAGATGAGAAAACTCCTCGGGAGTCCCGACCCCGACAAGGTCGCTTCTCAGAGTACACCCTACCGAACACATCCCAGGCTGAGATCCTTGCCGAATTCGTGGACGCAGAGTTTTGGGACATCAAACAACCCGAACCTCTCGTGCAAAGGAAAGGCCGAACCTCTAAGAAGTACTGTCGTTATCACAAAGATTATGGGCACAGTACCAGCAAATGCAACACCCTCAGGGATGACATTGAATAGCTGATCCGTGAAGGGAAGCTCGCCCAATAGGATAATGAAGAAGAGGATGAGACCCGTGACTCTGAGTAGGGAGCAGGGCATCAGGACCTGAACTTAGGGCTAGGCCTAGTTAAGAGTTTTGTTGTTTAAACACGAAGACAGAATGCAAAAGCCTGATATGAATGATTAACAAAAGTTCAGCTTGATATTACAGTTTTTGCTCTAGCTCACTAGCATTAACACTTGTTCCAAAGAAAATTTCTTAAGATCAAGAAAGAAAAAGGGTCCAACTCCATAGTTAGGGGCGGAGTGAGACAAGTTTGAGACCCGACATACCCTGCAGAGAGGGACTTCCTGGATCGCAGGGGCAACCTCATCATTAGCTCAAAGCCAAGACCATCTTCCCAAGGCGGTGTTCTTAAATACACCTTTGGGAATCCTAGTAATGGAGTCAAGAGTGTCATGGCACGCCAAAACAAATTAGTGACCTTGGTGGTCACAACCCCTTGGTCAAGTTCTATCTGGGCTGAGTCCTGGTAAACTGTGCCAAGGGTATACTTCAAACTGACCTTTGTGGTCACAACCCCTTGGGCGAGTTCTATCTGGGCCAAGTCCTGGTAAACTGTGCCAAGGGTATACTTCAAATTGACCTTGGTCGTCACAACCCCTTGGGCGAGTTCTATCCAGGCCGAGTCTTGGTAAACTGTGCTAAGGGTATAGTTCATTACAAATTGTCCCGATAGGCGTCGACAAACTCATCTGCCTAAAGCAAAACAAACTTAGCAACTATCTACTTGAAATCCAAAAGCCAAGCAAAATTACCTTAGCAAGGTAGGAGCAGCACAAAAGCTCGCGGAAGGTTTGAAAGGATAGTGGCACAAAGCAACCAAGGTCACGGCACCCACCCAGCAGGGATCCAAGGTCAAGGCACCCACAGGGTGCCAACACAGGTGCCAATGTCATGAGACAAGACAACCAAGCACTCGGCACCCAGGCGCCCAGCACCAGGGCGCCAACTCAAAATAGGATCTGGCACCATGGAAGGTGCCTAGCACCCGGCACCCAGGCGCCCAGCACTAGGGCGCCAACTTAAAACAGGATCTGGCCCAATGGAAGGTGCCTAGCACCCGGCACCCAAGTGCCCAGCACCAGGGCGCCAACTCAAAACGGGATCCGGCACCATGGAAGGTGCCTAGCACCTGGCACCCAAGCACCCAACACCAAGGCGCCAACTTAAAACAGGATCTGGCACCATGGAAGGTGCCTAGCACCCGGCACCCTGGCGCCTAGGTGGGAGGCAAACATCCACGCAAAACGGAACCCAGAAGGGCGCCAACTCTTGAGACAAACCGGCACCCAGACACCTCGCAAGCCGGCACCCAGGCGCCCAGGAGGTCTCCAAGTCTCAGAGAAAACCGGCACCCAGGCACCTCGCAAGCCGGCACCCAGGCACCCAGGAAGGCGCCAAATCTCAAAGCAAGCCGGCACCCAGGCTCCTCGCAAACCGGCACCCAGGCGCCCAGGAGGGTGCCAAGTCTCAAAGCAAACTGGCACCCAGGAGGGCGCCTAGGAGGGCGCCAAACGAAAGCCACAAACCGGCACCCAGAAGGGCGCCTAGGAGGGCGCCAACATCAGGACGCATGGCACAAGGCGCCCAGGAGAGCGCCAACATCAGAACGCAGCACCTTGGCACAAGGCGCCCAGGAGAGCACCAACATTAGGACGCAGCACCTTGGCACAAGGCGCCCAGGAGGGCACCAACATCAGCACGCATGGCACAAGGCGCCCAGGTGGGCGGCACCATCAGGATGCAGCACCTTAGCACAAGGCACTCATGAGGGCGCCAACATCAGAATGTATGGCACAAGGCGCCCAGGAGGGCGCCAACATCAGAACGCAACACCTTGGCACAAGGCGCCCATAAGGGCGCCAACATTAGGATGCAGCACCTTGGCACAATGAGTAAAGTACAATGCTAACCCTATATATTAATACACTATCTACTTTACACCAATTGAACGCCAAAAACACCCCCTACCCCCCTCTTCTTCTTTTTTTCATTTTTTCTTGGAATACATAAAAATTTAGGAAAAAATTTGATCTATAAATATATTAGGTTTGTTCCTCAATAATCGAATAGGTGAAAAATGCAAATAAATTTCGTGATAAATTATGTAAAGTTTAAAGTTTGTTCCTCAGTAACCTGTTTGGTGAAAAAAAAATTCATAACCAAATGAGTAAAGTACAATGCTAGGTAGTATCTTTTTTTTTGGTCCGTTTTGGTCCTTTATGTTTCATATTCGTTTCATTTTTGTCCCTCACGTTATTATTTAATTCAATTAAAACAAAATTATTTTAAAACAATTAAAAAAATATATTGGTCCCCCACTGTGAACCCCTCCCCCCCCCCCCACCATGAACCCCTCCCCCCTCACCGTGAGCCACCAACAACCACGACCCATACTTAGAATCTGCCGCTGGGTGAGAGAGAGAGAAACGAAACTGAATTAATTGAATCTTAAACCACCACCTTGATTCACTGTCGCTGGGTGAGAGAGAGAGAGAGAAATGAAGGAGATGAATTTCTGACTGAGAGGAACGAAGAACGAAGGAGATGAAATCGCTGATATTGTTTGGGAGGAAGAAGAATGACTGACGAAACTGAACGAAACTGGTGCGCACCTCCCCCCCCCCCTCGATCTGGATCTGGATCTGAACGGCGAGGGAGGGAGAGCGACGAGAGAGGTTGGGTGGGTGGTGGTTCTTCCAGATCTGTTTGCTTCTTCCATTTTCGTTTACAGATCTGTTTGGTGGGTAGTCGTTGACGGTAGTGGGTGGTGGTTGACGGTGGTGGGTGGTCGTGGGTCGTGGTGGTTGGTGGTGGACGGTGGGGGGGTTTATGTTTTATTTTTTTAATTGTTTTAATTGAATTAATTGTTTTAATTGTTTTAAAGTTTTAATTGAATTAAATAATAACGTGAGGGACAAAAATGAAACGAATATGAAAGATAAAGGACCAAAACGAACCCAAAAAAATAAAGGACCAAAGTGAAACGAAACTGAAAGATAAAGGACCAAAACGGACCAAAAAAAAGATAAAGGGCCAAAGTTAAATCTGGAGCTTATATTAATACAACATCTACTTTTCCGATTTTGAGCGCCAAATCCCCCCTCCCCCCCTCTTCTTCTTTTTTTCATTTTTTTTTTGAATACATAAAAATTTAGAAAAAAAATTTTACTACAAAATGAGTCAAGTATAACTGAATAGGTGGAAAATGAAAATAAATTTCGTGATAAATTATGTAAAGTTTGTTCCTCAGTAACCTGTTTGGTGAAAAAAAATCATAACGAAATGAGTAAAGTACAATGCTGACCCTATATATTAATACACTATCTACTTTAGACCAATTGAACGCCAAAAACACCCCCCTCCCCCCTTACCCCCCTCCCCCTACCCCCCTCTTCTTCTTTTTTTAATTTTTTTTTGGAATACATAAAAATTTAGGAAAAAATTTGATCTATAAATATATTAGGTTTGTTCCTCGATAATCGAATAGGTGGAAAATGAAAATAAATTTCGTGATAAATTATGTAAAGTTTGTTCCTCAGTAACCTGTTTGGTGAAAAAAAAATCATAAGGAAATGAGTAAAGTACAATTTCTTTGAGGATGTATGATATTTTGATATTATGAAAGAGCTTTATTTTTTTCAGGCCCAACGTTAATAAATTAACTTTCGCTAGATTCTTATCATAGCAAGTAGTAGCTCTTTTGCTTAAGGATAATACTTAAAAGTACGAAGACTAAATGTCACGAACGTTAAATGACAGGCCCGACTGGTGTTGTGTGATTCAGACCCGAGGTTAAGAAAGTAACTTTCTTACAATTCGTATCGTACCAAATATTTGCGTTGTTTTCTTAAGGGTAATACTTAAAACTATGAAGACGAAATGTAGAAACATCAAATGACAAGCCCCAAGTAGTAGCTCTTTTGCTTAAGGATAATACTTAAAAGTGCGAAGACTAAATGTCACGAACGTTAAATCACAGGCCCGACTGGTGTTGTGTGATTCAGACCCGAGGTTAAGAAAGTAACTTTCGTACAATTCGTATCGTACCAAATAGTTGCGTTGTTTTCTTAAGGGTAATACTTAAAACTATGAAGATGAAATGTAGAAACATTAAATGACAAGCCCGACTGGTGTTGTGTGATTCAGGCCCGACGTTAATAAAGTAACTTTCATAAGATTTGTATCGTACCAAAGAGTAGCGTTGTTTTCTTAAGGATAATACTTAGAAGTATGAAGATGAAATGCATAAACTTTAAATGACAAGCCTGACTGGTGTTGTGTGATTCTGGCCCAACGTTAAAATGACGAAATGTAGAAACATTAAATGACAAGCCCGACTGGTGTTGTGTCATTCAGGCCCGACGTTAATAAAGTAGCTTTCATAAGATTTGTATCGTACCAAAGAGTAGCGTTGTTTTCTTAAGGATAATACTTAGAAGTACGAAGATGAAATGCATAAACTTTAAATAACAAGCCTGACTGGTGTTGTGTGATTCTGGCCCAACGTTAAAATTTGATCTATAAATATATTAGGTTTGTTCCTCGATAATCGAATAGGTGAAAAATGAAAATAAATTTCGTGATAAATTTCTATGTTGTAACACCAATAGTACACAGCCATTTTTTTGTGAATTCACTTAGCTGCGTCATTGTTACCACCCCGTGCATAGCACGGGTGTCCGGCCCTAGTAAAGTTATTAATGATTGCTTGGATGACTAGGAAGATATCCATATCACGATGGTACGGTGCATATTCATTTTGGAAATTCTGTATCTAACGTTGGTGAATAATGATTTTTTTTTTTTGACAAATGGTGAATAATGATTTACTCCGCTTTCGATTAAAAGACGGCTAAACACGTCCTTTATAAAAAGTTAAAAAAAAATATAATTTCTAAACTATTCCTATTAACTCTTCGTATATACGGTGAAAAATGAAGAAAAAGTTGAGAAATCAAAATTAGTTGCATTTTTTTTTAACATTAAAGTTACTTGCATTGAAAAAAGAGAAAAGTGAGCAATTAATAAACATCAATTTGATTCATTAAGTGAAAAAGATTTTGACTTAGTTATAGTAAGACAACTTTGTAAATGTTTTTGCTTATAGGAGGGCATGCGATTTATAATGGTAACAAGCCGTTAGAACCGCATCCCCCCAAAATCGAGTGGAGAGGTTACCGTGAAGGAGAAGGGTCCGTGTAGTTTTAATGAGATGCCGATTTTTGCGTTCGGCAACCCCATTTTGTTGAGGTGTGTAAGTACAAGAGGTTTGGGGAAGAATGCCATTAGATGCCATAAAATTTTGGAATTGTTGTGATAAATATTCTTGGGCATTATCACTACCCAAAGTCTGAATGGACACACCAAATTGAGTTTTAATTTCTTTATAAAATTGTTCAAAGATAGAGAATAACTCGGACCGATTCTTCATTAAAAATAACCACGTACAACGGGAAAAGTCGTCAATAAAAGTAACAAAATATCTAGACCCAAAAGTATTGGTAGTACGAGAAGGACCCCAAACATCAGAGTGAACTAAAGCAAAAGGGGACGAAGCCCGTTTATTGACTCTATTAGGGAAATGACTACGAGTGTGTTTCCCTAACTGACACGACTCACAATCCAAACTAGACAATTTAGTAAGACTCGACACCAACTTTTGGAGTTTTTGAAGACCAGGATGACCCAACTGGGCATGTACTGTAAGAGGAGAATCTGTGGTTGCACAAGCCTTGGTTGAGGAGAGATAATAAAGGCCATTCGACTCACAAGCCTTGGCCTGCAAGGTAACATCTTTCTTAGTAAAGGTAACAGCACAATCAATGGACTCAGTCAAACGTTTAACAGAAATTAAATTAAATGGACATTCAGGAACATAAAGAACGTTGTCAACAGATAAGGAGGGGAGGAGTTTCGCAGTGCCAATCCCTCGGGCTTGTGCTTGAGTTCCACTGGCTGGAGACAGAGGTGATGCGTGGGAGCGCGTGGAGGCTGAGCTAGGGCTGCGGTTTCAGGGGTGGGCCGGTTTTGAGGAGGCGAACCTTGTGGTGGGGGTGATTGGCCGGAAAAGTTGTCGGAAGTGGGAGAACTCGACGGTGGCAGATCTGAAAAACCCAACGGGGTGCCGGAATGACACACGGCAGTGAGTTAGGGCAAACCGGAATTGAAACACGGTTTGCCGGAAAATTTTTTATCACCGGTGGACAGTGGGTCCAACGGGTAAGCACGGTTTTAGGGTTGTCTCTCAATTGACTCTAGATACCATGTGAAATGAGAAAACTGAGAGACATATATTGAAATACCGTGTATTGTATACAAGTGTTAAATGATATATATAGACTATTCTAAGACTAACCCTAATGGGCCTTATAAATGGGCCGGATAATTACAATTATAATTACAACATATATATAACTTAATCAACAATATTGTCGAGCCGGAGGAGAACGGGAACCATTCCCTCGTTGTTGGCGAGGAGGAGAACGATGATAGTGTCTTCTCCTGGGTGGGGAACGATGTCTTCTCCGGATCGAGAGTCTTGTTTCAGGGGAGCTCGGCCCGGGTGATTCCTGATCTGGAACGTTTCGTGCCCGGAGATTTGCTACCTCGTCCGCAAGGTCGGTGAAGTGATGGCTTCTTTCTTGGTTCACGACCTCCTGCCAGGCCAGCAGTTGGACGAGCTGCTGAACAGCATCGGTGAGGGCTGGAAGCAATGGAGGGGGAGGTGGTATACTATTTCTGTATGAGCTTTTCTGGGAACGGGCGAGGTTCGGGTTAGGGGAGTGTGAGCTCGGGTGGAATTCGTAATGTCCTGGACATGACCCTCGGGTGTTTGATGAGTTTCTACCTCGGGCCCGACCACGAGACTGGCCGGTCTTAAACGGAGTTTGGGTGCCATTTAGTGGATCAAGGTAATGGGAGAGGAAATCGAGTATAGATCCTCCCACAGTGGTCGCCAGTGTTCTGTACCGTGCTTCCGATCTTGAAACAGTTGGTAGGAGTTGCCCTTTGATCCGCGACGTTCGATCTTGAGATGCCGATGTTCGATCTTTGAGATGGTGATGTTGTACCTTCAATGACACTCCGATGCTAAAGTCAGTATCTGAGTGAGTCAGAGTTTTGTATTCGACATTGCTTACATTTATGAGCATTGAGTGTGGTATTTATAGAGTTTTTGTGATGTTTGTTTTGTCGACTCTGAGCCGTTAGATCTGACAGAGGTATCTGTGCCGTTGATTAACTGGACTACATTTTCTGGATATGGGCTGGTTTGGTTACTGGGCCTTATAGAGAGTGTAAATATCAGTTGAGGCCTTTTACTAGTTACCATAACACTATCTAACTCTAAAAACCATCTATCAAAGCAAATAATGAACAACAAATAATCAATCAAAAGAGCATGCCCACTACAAAAAAAAACGTCATTTAGTGACCGATTTTTCGGTCACTATACAGGAAAAATCGGTCACTAAGCGATTTTGTGACCGAATTAGCGACAAAAAAAAATCCGTGGCTAAATCACTGGTCGCTAACCATTGGCGACCGATTTGGTGACTGTTTCGTTAGTGACTGATTTAGTGACCGAAATTGTGACCGATTTAGCGACCGAAAATAGAGACTAATTTTGTGACCGAAAATAGCGACCGATTTAGTGACTGTTTTAGCAACTATTTTGGTGACTGTTTTGATGACTGATTTAGAGACTGATTTGGTGACCGATTTAGCAACTGATTTGGTAGTGACTGTTTTGGTGACTGATTTAGCGACTGATTTGGTGACTGATTTAGCAACTGATTTTGTGACTGATTTAGCAACTGATTTGGTGACTGTTTTGGTGACTGATTTAGTGACTGATTTGGTGACTGATTTTGTGACTGATTTAGCAACTGATTTGGTGACTGATTTGCAGCTAGTTTAGATACTATTTTAGTGACTGTTTTAATGACTGCTCAACCAAATTTTTGAAACTGATTTGGACTATTTGATGACTAATTTTAGCAACCGATATAGCAACTGATAGAAAAATTTAGTTAAAAACATAATAGTCCTTACATTAAAAAACATAATGTATTTGGTAAAAAAAACATAATAGTCAATTTAAATTAAAACCTACATAACATAGCAATTAGTTTCTAAGTCATAACAAAAGACATAAAATGTTTAACTCTCTTCGCCACTTTGTCCCTCTGAATTAGACTCTTCATCTCTGTCTTCATCATCTTCATCATACAGCTCTTCATTAGTTGGAAGTTGTTGATACTTCATCATTTTCATCAATTTTTTTATCATCTTGTTATTTTGCTCACAAGTGTTCTTGGTATTTGCCATTTCAACTCAAAATTCATCTCTTTCGGTTCTCACTTCTTCCAACTGATTTCTGAGTTCATTAAGCTCCTGCCTTTGCACCCACTCAGATGATGAAGAACTTGAACCGTAATAGTAAGGTCTCAGCACTTCGGTCGAATGTAGTCCATAGCCATACATCGTGTTTTTATTTACTCCAACTATACCACGCCATACATCCATGTGACTTGGTGGATTAGCTCCTTGCAAAGATGCAGTTTGGGTCTGTTTTTCCCATTCCCGTGTAAAGATCTCCTGTTGATATGGATATAAGACCAATTAATATTCAGGACACTCAAATAAATTAAAACCAACATAAGAAACATAATAGAAATAAAAATTTATAGGTCATTACATGTGTATGTTCTGATTTTCTATCCACCCAAGTGTTATCCTTTTGATGTTGGTGTGTGCGGCGAAACAAATCTATAGGCTCTGGAGGGGTTCCGTTCAGCTTCGTCTAAGAACATAAAGAAGATACAAATTAAAGAAAACTGCTAACAGATCAGGTGCAAAAAATTGTTAAATAAACTGTGATGGAAGATCAGTTCAGGAAAAAACGAGTTATTCAGAGAAGAGATGTGTTGAAACAGTCCAAACATTGCTTGTATTGCAACCAGAAAATGTGTAAAGAGCATTAACCAAAAATATGTACAATATTGCTTGTATAGCAACCAGAAAATGTGTAAAGAGCACTAAACAAAAATATGTACAACAACCAGAAGCTAGTAATGTCATAGGTGAATTAACATTGCAAATAACCCAAATTTTTGTAGCCCGAAAACCATTAATCTGAAATCTGAATACTGAAGTTTAATGGGTTCAACCAAAATACCAAGACCAATAACAAAAATGAGTGAAAAATAACAAGTTCAGTTTTATACCACTCTAACATAATCCAGCTTCAGTACTGCAAATAATTGCAATTTTTAAATAACATAGCACACAGAAAAACAATTCAACTTAAGTCACTCCTTTCATATACTCAAACTAACGGTGTCCCACTAATATGGTTCCGTTTGATACCAACTTCACTGATTTCTAGCAATTAGCAACGAGTAGTTGAGTTGTTGTATCATTTCATATTACCATCAATCCTCAAATGCTTATAAGTATTGGAATGAAGAGAAAAAAAAAGGGAAGCTTTACCATATTAGCTCTATGTTGAGATGTGGTGATAAAGCCACAAGTGTGAAGCGACATTCCAAAACCTCCATGTCATTGGTAATCATCTGTCCCATTAGAGGTCAGCGAACTACGGTTTTGCTGATAAAGAATAGTTCCATAGCTTCCAGGAAATTTTCCCTCAGCTCTACTCATCGGAGAAGACTCGAGTTTTAAGGAAGCCAAACTAGAGCCACTGATTGACTCGGACCTGGAGTGGCGCTCTCCATTTGAGTCTGGATAGTGGATGCCATTTGGCTCCAGATTGTTCGGCGAGTAAGCCGGTCTGATGTTCTCAGCATCATAAACACCAGGAGGAAGAAGCCTCTCAGCTAGATCTTTGAGCTGAAACAATGTCACAGGTCAATATGCAGAAGTAAAATAACACTAACAGGAATGCTACAAGGAAGAAAGAATGAAAATTTAGGTAAACTTTTACGTTAAAGAAGGCAGTGGTAAACTGTATTCGGCATGACTCAGACCTGTGCGATACTCCCTCATCACACCAAATGAAATAAAGCGATGTATAATAATATAATAAAGAAATTGAAAATGGAATAAAACCTAATATAGAAAGTGAGAAAAAACCATACCTCATTTACCTCCATAAAAGATTTTCATGCAAAATATGTTCATGTTTCTAGATATGTTGCAACAAATAGAAATTTTATGTGATAGATTCCAGTTTGATGAATGGTTTAATCTAGCCACAAGTCCACAATTATAACAGTTATGCCTCTTTCGAGTGAATCCAAATGCCTGTCTGCAAGTAGAGCACTGAGACTGCTCATCCCCAGATACCCACTTATGTAGGCATATGTCAGCAGAGTAGTTTGAACCACATGCAATATATTTCACATGTCTATCCTTCAAGGCTTCAACCAAAGTTGGTGTTTTTCGATCTTCAACATCACCATGACCCAATCTCCCATTTGCACCCTTCCCCCAAGTGTATACTTCATTTTTGGATGTTAAAACAGCAACATGATAAGCCCCACATGCAATTTCTTCAACCGATTCTCCAGCAAGTCTGTCTTCAACCAAACAAGGAACCCTTCCATCAGACTGAGGATTCCCAAGCTGACCATAAACAGTGCTTCCCATTGTAAAAACATGTCCAGACGTCGTAAAGCCTACTGCCAAACTGTGCCCACAAGCAATTCTATGAAAATTATAATCGATAAAAAAAGGTACACAAGTTGGCACGAGCCGACCCTCCTTATCTCCATGTCCTCGGCGATTCTTATCTCCATCTCCCCAAGTAAACAATTTTCCCGATGATACGCTTGCACTGGATTGTGTCACAATGACCTCTACTACAGCTGCAGTGTGCCACTGTTAGGCCTTTACAAGTGTATTCTAGGAGAAAACAATTAATATAGCTATATGTCTCATGTGTATTTGCAGATCTGTTTTAGTAATTAATTGTCTATTTAATAATTGTTAGTTAGTTATGACAGCTGTTATTGTAGTTAGTTATAATTGTTAGTTAGTTATGACAGTTGTTAGAGTTAGTTAGCAATTGGCTAGCCCGTGCTCTATTCCTCTAGTATATAAAGAGGAATCATGATACGGGATGGCTATCTAGAGTTCATTTTGTAGTAGCTTGGATAGATTCCAAGGAGGCGCTTAGAGAGCGTCTGTGTAATTCTTTTCAATTTTGCCGTGTGGCCAATAAGATAACCCTAGGTAATCCAGAGAGTGGTTACTCTAGGTTTGATAGATCTTGAAGAATCTATCAATTGGTCCGACCATAAAAGAGAGGAAAGCCATATATTGAATATGAAAATACGGGTATTGAATATGAAAAGCCATATATTGAATATGAAAATAGGTTGATAGTTTCAGCAACAATACGAGCACGTTCAACATACTTGGAATAACAATATCAGCACAGAATACTAAGAGATTAGATAACATACGGGTTTTGTAGATGATCCAACTTTCCAAGTTTAGGTACCAAATGTCCAGATAGGTTAGAATTTCCAGGATCCCTGTAGAAAGCATCATAAGATGACAAGGAGAGTACTAAGTGCTTTATTAATCCAACACATTTAGTTTACACTACACTGTGGCCAAATAAATTAAGCCGGGGCAAGAGTTTAGTATCTCTTGTTTAGAAAAATCAAACAAACATCAAAGAGACACTACCAAATACAATAAAATATAATACACAATAACGAAATCTAAATTAAATTGTTGAAGCTTTTCCAAAAATTAAAGAGGGAACAAAGAACTAACAATGCTGGTGATTATCAATAAATTTTCAACTTATCAAAAAAAAATACATGGCATGCAATCGAAATATCATTTATGTATAAGTAGATACAGAGAAATGTGGATGAATATTTATTTGTTTTTGTTTCACAAATTTGTTAAGAAATTGATACGAAAAAGAAAGGCACCAGAATGATGAAGCAAACGGAAGCCAACTAAAGAGCCAAAAGCATTGCTATCCCCGACTAATAGAAGATACATTTCTTCATCACGGTGATTGGTTTCATCTTCAAAGGCACGTTCTGGTAGCGGAGCACAAGAATGGAGCTCTGAGCCGCCACGAGAAGAAGAGATCCAGGTCAAAGCTTGCGTGTTGGAGGAGAACCAAGAAGATGAGAAGCGATTCGTGGTGGCTTCGTGAAAGAGATACAGGAAGCGATTCATGTTGAGAAGAAGACACACAAGATAGGGTTTTGTGAAAGAAGTGTGTTATTGGAAACAATAGGGTTTGTGAAAGACACGGGAAACTAAAAAAAAATTGAGACAAAGAGGGAAACTAAAATTTTGTGCCATTTGGCGACTAAAAAATCAGTTGCTAAGTATAAAATTTAGCGACCGAAAAATCGGTCACTAGCGTCTATGACCACAAAATCGGTCGCTAAATTAAATAGTACAGAGTGACAGAAAAGTCGGCCACTAAATGACAATTATTTTATTTGTATATCTGGAAAACGATATTTTTCCTTTCTTTAGCAACTGATATTTTGGTCTCTACGAATATATAATAAACCAGTCTCTATTTCGGTCACTAAAAATAGATTTTCTTAGTTCCCGACATTTGGTCTCTAAATCGGTCACTATAGTGACCAGTTATATTCGGTCACAAATTCGGTTGCTATTTTCTGTTTTTCTATAGTGGGAGGTCAGCGACCGAAAAATCAGTCACAAATATCAGTGACCATAAAATCGGTCACTAAGCAAAAAGTATTTTATAGATTGAATCGGTCTCTAAATCGGTCGCTATTAGTGACCGAAAAATCGGTCTCTAAAGCTAGCGACCGAAAAATCGGTCACTAAGAAAAAAGTATTTTATACCTATTGAATCGGTCTCTAAATCGGTCGCTAAAGTGACTACTTTTTTTTGGTCGCTAAATCAGTCACTATTTAGCGAATTTCTAATAGTGGCCACCAAGAAATAAGTTGAATATTTTTTTGTAAGAAAACAGTCAAGGGAGCATGGTGCAATGAGAAGAAATTAATAAATCTGTTTGCTCCTAAGAATGTAAATCTACATAAATATGTGAAACGAGAGAAAAAAAAAGAGGAATTAAATGAATCATCATCCATGATGGAACAAATATGTAAAAGATAATATATGAAATACACTATTAATTATAGAAAGAAGATTAAATTATGATCATCTCTTCAAGGTGATCAATTCAATGGCGGACCTGGCATGTAACCAGGGGATTCAGTTGAACCCCCTGGAATTTTTTTTTGTTGCATTAAACACTCTATATAAATAGCCTAAATCTCTTGAAATTTTAATTTTGACACCCCTGAAAATTTGAAATTGTACTAGTAGACCAAGTTTTACACCCATTTGACACTGGCCTTAAAAAATTTGATACCCCTGACCCCGGGGTCCTGGGTTCGCCACCGGTGATCATGGTTCTAATACCATATTGAAAAACATGGTTGAGCCCAACAAAGATAGAAGATAAATACTGAATATTGGAATTAATTATTTAAAAGGAGATATAATAACAATTATATGATCTTAATTGAGCTTATTAACTTGAAACAAATCTAACATGCAATTATTTTTAAGTAACTACAATTTATTATAACAAATACCTTTAAAAAATAAGTATGTTTTTTTGTTCCGACCATTGCTGTTTGTGTTTAAAATCAAATTTTACACTGACAAATACCATATTTATCCACTACCAGAATCAAACCCTAAAGAATCGGATCGACGCGGTGTCCCAAATTAAATTAAACCATGACAATAAGTTGGTTTTTAAAAAAAAACAGGATAATGGTGTGCTGAATTCACAAAAGTTATCATCACTCTTTAAGAAAATAGAGAGGTAAGGAACTGCCACGCCTGGTCGCTTCTAAACAAAACGACAACCATCGAGAGAGTAGCATCTGTTGGAACAAGACAAATAAATGTCGCTTTCCGTAACGACATATCAATCGCCAAAACTGAAATTCACAACAACTCGTTAGATTCACACCACGTAACCCAAGATCACGTGAGGTACACAAATCGAACGGTCCAGAAAACGGTTGATGAAGCTCTGGTGGTGCATCTAGCCACCACGTGCAGTCCATAATAACGTTTCATGTCAATTTCCAGATGCCACATGGTTGATGCCTTGATGGATGTCTATGTCGTTGTCGTTTGTAGTAAGTGTGTCGTTTTCAGTCTTCCCTTGAAACCGAAAGCATCTTTTTTGCAACACGATGTGGTTTCTGATTTGAGAATGTTACGTTTTGTGTTTGGTGCTGCGTCGTATAAATCATAAATTATTTGATCATTCATTCCCGTAGTAAAGGGTTTCACGACTCTAGAGTTTCTTTTTCACATAATACTTTTTTCACTTATCAATTGTAAGAAAAAATTTGTTTTTTAATTTATCATAATTTAAAGATGCATGAACCGTACTTTAGCTAATTAGCTGTCTTGAGTAGGCCAAACTGAGTTGTACGTCGTCTCATTCTTCTTAAATCGGATACGGAGCTCAAAGTCGGGTGGTACCTGCAAAGACACTCCAACGCCTAAGTTAGGGGATAGAAGTCAAAGCAGGGTGTGATGTGATGGAAAAGTGTACTGGGGTTGACCCGTATTTATAGAGCAAGGCGACGCGGGCCCGCTGTTGGATCTGGCAAAGTAATCTTAGCCATTGGTAGTCGTCTAGGTGTGTTAAGCGTCTTCTTTGGCGAAGTATCGCTTCCTGGGCCGGTCTCAGCCCAACGTGGAGATTAGGCTCCCGACCCACTCCGGAACAATGCATTAATTACTTGTTTCTCAATTTGATCCTTAATTGTGTATTAGTGAAAGATAAATAATTATAATTGATAGTAAAAATCAAGAGGATTGTACAAAACAGACTATTAGTTTTATCAAAAATAAAAATTTGTTGGTTTTCTTAATTTGAGGAGTTATAATAACTTTTTTTGGATAGAAATTTGAGTTAGGGATAGAAGATTTATTTTTTAATTATTGATTAATAAAAAAATTTACATTTATATTATGTATCATTACGTTTAAATTATTTTGTTTTAATTTTTTTATTTCTAAATTTTTTTATTTCTTTATAATATTTACATTTTTATTTTAAGTAAGAGTTCAATTCAAAAAAAAAATAGTTTTTTGACAAACAAAGAAAATAAATCTTAAAAAGTATGGGTGGAAAGAAGTTTAAAAAGGGTTAACAATATTTTAATGTGTTTTTCATGGTAACATTCTAGTCCCTCATCTTCGATCTCTCTCTCCTCAGTTTTGCTATCTCACCTCGCCCTCATCCCCTTTCTTCTTTCGTTCTCTCCCTCTCTCGTAAGCTTTCTCCCTCTCTCGTAAACAAAGGGAATAACAGAGAGAGTGAGAGAAGAAAATCTGAGTGAGGGAAAATGAAAGGAATTGTTGAATGTTGAATGTTGAATTCGATTTTGTGCAATTCTGTAGCCTTCGATTTTTGATTAAGAAGAACAATGATAATTCAAGTTTTAATAATGAATCTGGAATTGTTGAGAGAGGAGAGAACTGGAATTGAGAGAGGAAAGATCTAAAATTGATGAGATCTGTTGAATGTTGTTAATGAATTAATTTTAATGAATTTAAATTCATTAAATTCATTTAATTAGAATTAAATAATATTAATTTTTGCGACGTCATTTAATGAAAATGGACGTCACGTCAGCAGTTAACTGCCAGCGCAGCGTCCGTTAGCCAAAACTAACGCCAGAGACCAAAATAAAACAAAAATGAAAAATGATGGACCAAAACGGACCAAATAAAAGATAAAGGATCAAAGTAAAACCTAAAGCAAACATAAAGGACCAATAATACTATTTAGCCTTTTATTTAATACGTCTCTCTTTTCTAATGAAACTGTGAATAAATAGTGAAGATCTAATCTCATCTCGTAAGCTGAATATGCATGTTTCTTTCTTTTTTCCCCCAAAAATATTTTGACATTTTGTTGGCATGACTTGATTGGTGGCCGCTATTTCTGATGATGCAGTCACATAGTGAAGCTTAGGTTTATTTGTTTACTTTTTTTTTGACAAAAAGTTTATTCGTTTACTGCTCCTTATCCGAAGTGTCGTTTTAAAGAATAAATAAATATATTAAAGTAAGAGTTATTTTATTTTTCAGTTAAGTATTTATTATTTTATTTAATTTTCACCTCAAAATTACTACAATCATGAGTGTCATTACGACTCCTTTTGGTTTGGACTATTTTTGACTACTTACAAAGTATTTGAACGATTCTTTACTCGTGTTAGAAGCAAATTTTGCATTAACTAACCACAAGTTTATCAATGCTGAAATCGAACTTTAGAGCATCAAGTCGATTTCCATAGGGTAGCGCATGACACCGAGACATTAATATTAGTTAAAAGATTTAAGAATAACCACCGGACCAAGTTAGGTGAATATTGCACTATATCAAAAAGATTTTTTTTAGGAAGGGAAAATTATATATTATTATTGACAAATAACAGTTGTCCACTTGCGAGGTACTCTTTTCGTTTTTATATCTTGACGACCAAACACCACACTCTGTCCTTTTTCCTCATACCCCACTACTCGCTTCAGCCACGTGTATTTGGGTCCACATGTATTGTCCACAATCTCTCTCCTGGTATTGACAAACTCTCGGCTCGGTCACTAAAATGTGTCTTCCTTGGTTATCATCGGTCTCAAAAAGGCTACCGTTGTTACTCTCCTACAATACAAGAAAAATTGGATTTTCCGGCGGGCAAAATCCGCCGGAAAAGCCATATTTCCGCCGCAAAATAGGACTTTGCGGCGGATTTTTGCCCGCCGGTAGCCAGCTCGCAGCAAACGCTTTCCGGCGGAAAATCCGCCGGAAAAGCATTTTGCGGCGGATTTTATAAAAAAAAAATTTGGAATTTTCCGGCGGATTTTAAAGGCATTTGCGGCGGATTTTAAAAAAAATGTTTTTTTTTTTTAGATTTTTTTTTTAAAAAAATCCGCCGCAAATGCCAAATATCCGCCGCAAAAGCCAAAAAAAAATTTAGCAAACCGTCGGAAATGCCTAAAATCCGCCGCAAAATCCAAAAAAAAAATTTTAAAAATCTGGCGGTAAAAAATTTGAACTTTTGAATTTTTTTTTCAATTTTTTCGAATTTTAATGTTTAATTTGTATTTTAATAAAAAGTAAGAAAAAATGAAAAAGAAGTGGAATATGAGAAAAAATGATATAGAAAAGAATGAAAATAAATAAATGAATGAGAATGTAGTAGGAAGGAATAAGAATGAAAGAGAATATTAGAAGAGAATGATATAGGAGAGAATGTGAATAAAGAAGTAAGAAGAAATAAGAATTAAGGAGGAGTGAATTAAAAAGAATGAAGAAGAAAGGAGAAATATAAAAGAGAGATATGTAGAGAAATTTATGGAGATGAGAGTATAAGAAATATAGAAGAGAGATATGTAGAGAAATATAGAAGAGAATGAGAATGAAATAAAGAGTGAAATGAGAGAATGAGAGGAGTGTAGGAGAAATTTTTATTTATAGGCGAATTTTTTCCCTCCGAATTTTTGAAATTACCGGCGGATTTTTTGAAATTTTTTTTTGCTTTTGCGGCGGATTTTTTGGTATTTGCGGCAGATTTTTTAAAAATTTTTTTTTTTTTTGGCTTTTGCGGCGGATTTTTTGGCATTTGCGGCGGATTTTTTTAAAAAAAAAAATAATTTTTTTTGGCTTTTGCGGCGGATTTTTTGGCATTTGCGGCTGATTTTTTTAAAAAAAAATATTTTTTTTTTGCCTTTTGCGGCGGATTTTTAAAATTTGCGGCGGATTTTTTAAATTTGTTTTTTAAAAAAAAAAAAATTGTAAATGCTAAAAAATCCGCCGGAAATACCCCAAAATTTGTAAATGCTAAAAAATCCGCCGCAAATGCTAAAAAATCCGCCGGAAATACCCCAAAATCCGCCGGAAAAGTTTGCGGCGAATAAAATCCGCCGGAATCTTTCTGGCGGATATAATCCGCCGGAATCTTTCCGGCGGATATAATCCGCCGGAAATTCCTAAAATCCGTCGGAATCTTTCCGACGGATTAAATCCGCCGGAAAGTCTTGGCCGGAAAATCCCATTATTCTTGTAGTGCTACTCTTCAACGTTAGTCATATCTGCCGATGTTACCTTCTTTGAGTCTGACCCTTACTTTGAGTCGTCCGACTCAACACAGGAACCTCTTTCCGCAGCTCTTCCCTTGCCTCCCGTGTCTATTTCTCTTGAGTCTGTCACCACAGAGGTCCCTTCTGTCGACCCTCCGGCTGCACCTCCACTACAAACATATCACCATCGCCAGCGACCACCTGTGGTACACATCCCTGCCCCAGTGTCTACTTCAGAGGCCATTCCAGACTCACCGCCAGCGCCATCTCCTGTTCCTGATCCGGTTCTGCCACCTGAGCCTGACCTCCCCATTGCTATTCGTAAAGGTATACGATCCAATCGTAACCCATCCCCTCATTACATTGCTTTGAGTTATCACAGTCTTTCATCTTTGCATTACACTTGTCTTGCTTCTTTGTCTTCTGTTAGTATTCCTAAATCTGTAGATGAAGCTTTATCCCATCCTGAGTGGAGGCAAGCAATGATTGAGGAGATGTGTGCTCTTCAAAGCAGTGGTACTTGGGAATTGATACTTCTACCTTCTGGGAAGTCTATAGTCGGTTGTCGTTGGTTGTATACTGTCAAGGTTGGGCCTGATGGTAAGATTGATCGTTTTAAGGCTCGGTTGGTGGCCAAAGGATACACTCAGATATTTGGGCTGGATTATAGCGACACATTCTCTCTGGTTGCCAAGATGACCTCAGTTAGACTCTTCCTCTCTATTGCAGCTATCCGACACTGGCCTCTTTATCAACTTGACATCAAAAATGCCTTCTTGCATGGAGACCTTGAAGAGGAAGTTTATATGGAGCAACCTCCAGGGTTTTTTGCTCAGGGGGAGTCCTCGAGAATGGTTTGTCGACTTCACAGGTCACTTTATGGTCTTAAACAATCTCCACGAGCCTGGTTTGGCAGATTTAGCACTGTGGTACAACAGTTTGGCATGACTCGTAGTGAAGCTGACCACTCTGTATTCTACCGACATTCAGCCCAGGGATGCATCGATCTAATTGTTTATGTGGATGATATTGTTATAACTGGTAATGATCAGCAGGGCATACTTCAATTGAAGCAACATCTCTCTAACCAGTTTCAGACTAAAGACCTTGGTCGACTCCGTTACTTCTTGGGCATTGAGGTAGCCCAATCTAAGGATGGTCTTGTAATTTCACAGAGGAAATATGCTATGGATATTCTTGAAGAGACGGGTCTATTGAATGCCAAACCAGTTGACACTCCCATGGATCCAAATGTCAAACTTCTACCTAATCAGGGGGAGCCTCTTTCAGATCCTGGGAGATACAGAAGACTGGTTGGGAAGTTAAATTATCTTACTGTCACACGCCCAGATATTTCCTTTGCAATCAGTGTGGTAAGTCAATTCTTAAATTCACCTTGTCAAGATCATTGGGATGCCGTGTAACACCCCCTTTACTAATAACTATTATTTAGTTAATTTAAAAATCAGAGTTCGCAAAAACCGTTTTAATGCAACCACGAGAGGGTGCCACATTTAAAAACACCAACATATTATATCTCTAAAATTAATATATAAGGTCATAGGGCGCATAATACATAGCACCACAGTCAATAAAAATATAAAAAAAACATCGCAGCGGAATAATCACCAAATCTGACCATATCAAATTACATCCCGAAAATAGAGTTCAACATCAATTAAAATAAACCAGTAAGCTAAAAACGCCCCACCCCGGTGCTACGTATCAGAGCTGACTCGACCCACTGGAGAGAAGGTACTAGATCACCTTCACCCGCTATCACCTGCACGTTGCCGACATGAGAAGCAACATAAAAGCAGTAGGGTGAGTCTCATTTCATAAGTAATAACATATAAGATCAACAATATATAGATCAGGCAACGAATAGCACCACTTCACATTGATAATAGCACACCATCATTTCACATCACTGAGACACAACACCCACACACACAGCTCTAATAGCACGCCGTCACTTTATTCATTCGCAGACAACAACGAGGGTATATGACATGTATGCAATGCGACCCAACTCCTAGACATATGCATGTGGATCCATCAACACAAAAAACTTGCCTTGAGGGCACTCACCAAGATAGGCCGAAGCCTCTGCTCACCAAAATAGGCCGAAGCCTCTGCTCACCAAAATATGCACATGATAATGTGACGCCATGACCATGCACCATACACACCAACACATGTAAACACACCCCATAACTAACATACTCAACAATTAAGCCTTGTGGGCACATCACTAACAAGACCGAAGTCTTCTGCTCGCCAATAATTCATAATAAGGTCGAAACCTTCTGCTCACCCAAAATATCATATTAACTCTCCAATTATATCTCAGCTCACCAGTAATATTATATTAACTCACCAATACTTATTCAGCTCACCAATCATATTATAACAACTCTCGAATATTTATTCAGCTCACCAATCATATTATGAGGACTACGCCGCACCGTAAAGACTAAAAACACACCAAGGGCCAAAACTTCATCATAAGGACCAAACAGCACCAAAACTAGGCAATAATATCCTAGACACCGACTAAGGCAGGATTGAGTCACAGGCTTAGACGCGCACCTAGACGTGGCACGCAGGGCAGCCAACATTGGCGCCTTGCACTAGACACACACACCGGCACTACGCTACACACCAAAATTCTAACGAAAATCGGGCAGAGCTTCCTCTGTATCACGGACATCCCAAAAATATATTCCCTGTACAACCAGTTCAGACATCACATCCAGTTCAGTCATCACATTTTATTCAGAAATCATCCATTCTTTCACGTATACTAAACATACGGTTTTCCAAAATATTTATAAATTCAGCTGACAAAATCAAGCAGCACACCAAAGGCGCGCCCCATGTGGGCACAGAGGCAACATCGTGCCACGCCTGACTCACAACCACGCACACACACATACTCTACGCCACGCCTATGCATCAAACAACAACACCGGCGCCACTAGGCGCCACGGGGCAGCCCTCTGGCGCCCCATCAGCCTCACACTCAGCATAACACACACCAATAATTGAACCTAACTCATTCTCACCTTATTGAACCGATTTCACCAAACCCCAACATACATAATAATCATCACATATTATAAATTCACACCACAATTAATTTCAGCAACATAACAATTCAATTTAACAATCACCCATAATACCCAACCCCTAAATTATTAATCAAATAGGTTATTAGAGATGAAGGAGAGCCCCCTAACCTTGATAAATCGAGGAACTAAGCCACGCACAAGCCACAAGAAGAAACGCAGCAGCTCCTCCTCCTCCTCTTTGCGCAAACTGTGGCTTCCTAAAGCCAAGATGAACCAATTCCTCTTCTTTCCCTTGCTGGCTGTCGCGTGCCCTTCTCCCCTCACTCTCTCTGTTCGCGATTCTGCTCCTCCTCTCCTCCCAGCCGCCGCGATTCTGCTCCTCCTCTCCTCCCAGCCGCCGCACCTTTCCCTCTTCTCTCTTCACGCCGTTCTCTTCCTCTCTCGGTTCCCCTCTTTCTTTCTCGCTGATTCTCTCTTTTTTTCTCTTTTCTTTCTCTCCCCTTCGGTTCTCTTCTCTCTTTGTTCTCTCTGTTTCACGGTTTCCTTCCTCTTCTCAAACCCACGCCCTGCTCATCTAACCCGACCCATCTCTCTCTCTTTCACTTCTTTTCTTTATTTTTCTTTTTACCCTAAGCCTACCCCTATTTGCACCACCTTAAATTACTTCTACCACTCCCTCTTTTATTTACTAACCTCTACTCCCTTCTTTAATTAATACACCACCTCTTAATTAATTAATTACCCAATTATTGTTTTAACAAACCCCACCAAACGCCACTTAATTAATTAATTAATTAATTATACACCCAAATTATTTTTGGGGCGTTACATGCCGTCATTCGAATCCTAAAGTATGTTAAAAGCGCTCCAGGAAAAGGTCTCATTTATGAAGATACTCAGATAGTTGGTTATTCAGACGCTGATTGGGCAGGCTCACCCATCGATAGGCGATCCACTTCTGGGTATTGCGTACTAGTTGGAGGAAACCTAATATCCTGGAAAAGTAAAAAGCAAAATGTTGTTGCAAGATCTAGTGCTGAAGCCGAATATAGAGCCATGGCCTTAGTAACACAAGAGCTTATTTGGTTAAAACAATTACTCAAAGAGCTTCATTTTCAAGGTGATGAGAAAATGACTCTCATATGTGATAATCAAGCGGCATTGCATATTGCCTCTAATCCAGTTTTTCATGAGAGGACTAAGCACATTGAAGTAGATTGTCACTTCGTTCGAGAGAAGATTGAATCAGGAGACATCTCCACAAGTTTTGTCAAGTCAAATGATCAATTGGCTGATGTCTTCACTAAATCTCTAAGAGGGCCTCGAACCAACTACATATGTAACAAGCTCAGCGCATATGACTTATATGCTCCAGCTTGAGGGGGAGTGTTGATTAAGTTATATATATGTTGTAATTATAATTGTAATTATCCGGCCCATTTATAAGGCCCATTAGGGTTAGTCTTAGAATAGTCTATATATATCATTTAACACTTGTATACAATACACGGTATTTCAATATATGTCTCTCAGTTTTCTCATTTCACAAATATGATGATCTTGATGACTATCACCGTTCTCCTCCTCACCGACAACAGGGGAATGGTTCCCGTTCCCCTCCGGCTCGACAATACGACGATCTTGATAAATATCATCGTTCTCCTCCTCGCTGACAACGAGGGAATGGTTCCCGTTCTGCTCCGGCTCGACGACATGACGGTCTTAACGAACTAGACGACTCCCCCAACCTCGCTCAATTCTAGCCTCTTCGTCACCAAGAAGACGCTCCAGAAGTCGAGAGGATAACCCTGACCAGACACAACCTCGACACTACGTTTATCCCAATCGCCATGATCCGCATCGGCCGCGCCCCCAGGCACGACTAACCAAAAGAAAAGGCCCGTTCACTGAGACAAACGACAATTACCGAGTCCCAAGATACCTCGAAAAACCGCCTGGAGGTCTAAAAACGTTTGATGGAACGGGCGACCCTGATAGGAACATCGATCAATTCGACACCATTATGCAATACCGTAATGTGCCCATGGAAATGAAATGTCGTATCTTCCCCTTAACTCTAGACAAAATAGCATCGAAATGGTTTCGGACCTTAAAAATGAACTCCGTTTCTTCTTGGGAACAATTGGCAAATCTCTTTTCGGTTCACTTCACCCATTCCAAAAGTAAACCCAAGAACAAAGCAGGATTGATGTCTGTCATCCAAAAAGAGGACGAACCTCTCAGGGAATACATAGAGAGATTCAACAACGAAGCTTTCCAAGTTCGGGAACTTGACGACGCTTTCCGTATTTTCTTCATGACGCAAGGCCTACTCCCTGGAAGCCCTTTCAAAAAACACGTCAACACTTGGAAACCTACTACCTTGAAGGATTTTCTACAACTATCCCAATGTTTCATCAATGAAGAAGAAAGCATCAAGATCGGAAATCCGTCATCATAGGCCGCACCATCAAAATTTCGTGGAGGAAGAGAAAATCAAGGATACGACAACTGAGGTAATAGGGATCCCTGACCTCGGAATCGTCACCAAGTGTACACCGAACTCAACGTCTCCAACGCCCAACTATATAGGGAATGTTGGAATATCGAGTTCAGAGACGTAAGAACTCCCAAACCTCTACCCCCCGAGCTGGACAACGCTCTGGCAAGTACTGCAGGTATCATCGAAGTAATGGCCATGACACGAACCATTGCAATGCTTTGAAAGACGACATTGAAGATTTGATCATACGGGGAAAGTTGTCCAGTTATGTAAAAAATCCAGGAGTAAATTCCCGCGAGGTTAAAAATGACGAGCCAGCGAAGAAGAGCAAATTCCCGAAGATCGACTCCGACAATGAAAATCAAGATATTAGAACATCGAAGGGTCGCTCAGTGATGATGATGATCGCAGGAGGGTTCGAGCATGAAGAGTCTGGGAAGACAATGAAGCAAAAGTGGAAAGAATTGGTAAACGTGGCCTTAACCTCAGCTACACCGACCACCAAAAATCGACCTCCACTATCTTTTGGTGATGACAAGCTTATAGATGGGAAGGCCAACAAACATGTACCCCTCATAATCCCAGCTGTCATTGCCAACAAAGAAGTAAGAAGAATCTTGGTGGACCAAGGAAGCTCATCTGACATCATTTTTGTCGATCTCCCTGACAGAATGGGGATCGACAGAGAGGAGCTCACCCCTTATCGAGGAACGGCACTATCCGGATTTAATGGATCCCGGACAAAACCTCTTGGCCATTTGGAATTGATGGTTTCCTACGGAGTTGAGCCAATGATGAGAACCATCAAAACCAAGTTCCTTATACTACCTTGCGAATCCATCTACAATGTTATCATCGAAAGACCGACGTTAGGAAGGCTCGGAGCGGTAACGTCCACCACGCACTTGAAAATGAAGTTCCAGTCTCTCTGCAATAACGTTATCACTTTAAACTCCGACCTAGAGTCTGCTTCCAGGTGCTTCTTCTTATGGACCAAGACCGAGCAAAAGGCTTTGGAACAGGAAGGGGTTCCCCTTCCCAATAGTCCTTCTCCCAAACGGAGCAAAGGCCGATCTTTCGAGATAAATGCAACGGACATTGACGCAAGGTACGACCCTGATAGCGCGGATGATGAGGATGATGACGAGCTGGCAAAAGAGCTTAAAAGAAAAATGAAAAGACCCCAACCCAATGGGGAGTTCATCGAAATACAACTCGGCAAAGACCCATCCAAATCCATCAAGATCGGAGCTGATTTATCTAAAGAGATTAAAGAGGATTTAACCCAATGTCTCCAAGAGCATGCAGACATCTGTGCCTGGTCTGCAGAGGACATGCCCGGAATTCCTCCGGAAGTCGCTTGCCACCAGCTTGCAGTTAACCCAGGAGCGAAGTGGGTCGCCCAAAGAAAACAGACCCAAAGTAGCGAAAAAGCCAAGGCCGCAGAGAACGCCATGGACGATCTCTTAAAAGCGAACTTCATTTCTGAAGTCAAATACACGACCTGGTTATCAAATCCAGTGCTAGTTAAGAAGAGTAACGGAAAATGGCGCATGTGCATAGATTACACCGATCTTAACAAAGCCTGCCCAAAAGACGCTTTCCCTGTCCTCAGCATAGACCGACTCGTAGACAACACTTCGGGCTTTCGATTGTTGTCATTCATGGATGCATATTCCGGGTATAACCAGATCGCCATGTTCCCCCCAGACCAAGAAAAAACTGCTTTCATGACCGACCAAGGTAACTTCGCTTATTGCGTCATGCCTTTTGGCTTGAAAAACGCCGGAGCTACGTACCAGAGGATGATGAACAAGGTCTTCCATGAACAAATCGGCAAAAGTGTTGAAGTTTACCTCGACGACATGATCACCAAAAGTGAAAACGATGACAAACACGTCAACGATCTCAGGGTGATCTTCTCCGAAGTCCGCAAAAATAACATGAGGTTAAATCCAAAAAAATGCACCTTCGGGGTCCGAACTGGGAAATTCTTAGGTTTCTACTTAACAGAAAGAGGAATCGAAGCAAACCCAGATAAATGTCGATCCGTAACAGAAATGCGAACTCCGACGACCAAAAAGGAAGTCCAAAAACTCAACGGTATGATCCCCGCCTTATCTCGTTTCATATCAAATGCGGCATTCAAATCCCTTCTCTTGTTCAAATTACTTAAAAAAGAGGAAGAGGAATTCAAATGGACCGCCGAGCAAGATAAAGCCTTGAACCAGCTCAAAAAAGCCCTCTCCGAACCTCCGATCTTGACTACACCAGGCAAAGGTGAAACTTTGTACTTATATCTTGCCATCTCAGAGGAAGCCTTGGGGCCGTTCTTGTGAGGGAGCTAAAAACAGGACAGAGCCCATTCTACTTTGCAAGCAAAGCTCTACACAGACCAGAGAGTCGCTATCAAAAGGTCGAAAAATCCGCCTTGGCCCTCATCATCGCAGCGCGACGTCTACGACCTTACTTCGTCGCCCATCAGGTGGTCGTACGGACTAATTACCCCATCCGACAAATACTTCATAGACCCGACCTCGCAGGTAGAATGATCAAGTGGGCAGTAGAGCTATCGGAATTCGGAATCAAATACGAAGCCCGACCGGCTATGAAAGCACAAGTTCTGGCAGATTTCGTGGCAGAAATGACACCAGCAAGCATCGAAAACGATACCTGGATCCTACACGTCGATGGATCCTCCAATCCAAAGGGAAGTGGCGCCGATATCTTGTTAGAAAACCCGAATGGCATCATCATCGAAGTTTCTTTAACATTCGGCTTCTCAACCTCGAAAAACCAAGCAGAATACGAGGCTTACATCGATGGTCTACGCTTGGCTGTCGACCCCCGAGTCACCCAGGTAAAACTGTACACAGATTCTCTATTGGTGGTCTTGTAACGCCCAAATATTTAATTAAATTATTTAATTAAATATTTAGGTATTCAATTATTTATTTTATCTATTTTAGTTGGTGTAATTATTTTAACGTTGGATTAAGAGGTGTGTAATTGAATATTAGGGGATGGCGTTAGTGATCGGGCTTAAGCTGGAGGAAAGCCCGTGATCCAAGCCCGCTAGCTAGGCGCATAGGAGAAGCGCCTAGGCTAGGGTTTAGTGGCATTTGCGAATTGGCTTGAGAAAGAGAGAAAGAAAGTTGTGAATAGAGAGAGGAGAAGAGAGAAGGGTACGGCGCGCATACAATGGAGAAGAGGAAGAGGAGAATTTCGCAAATTCAAGGGAGCAGAGAGGAGCTGTGTTGCTGAGGTTCTGTTGGTGACGTGATCAAGAGAATTGGTGCTCTCCTAATATAAGGTAAGGGCGGGGTTCTTCCTTATAATGGGGTTCTATGATGGGGTTTATGTGGGGATTGATCCTATGATGCCTAGGGCTTGATTTTGATGTGTAGTTTGGTGTTAGTCGAATTGTATATAGGTTGATTGAAAATACTTGCTCGTTGGTGATTGTTGTGATCCTAAAATTGGTGATTCATTGTTGTTAGTCCTAATTGTATGTTAGGTGTTCGATAAAATGTTTGTTTGGTGCTGTGATTCGCAAATTATGGTGATTGGTGTTGGTGATTAACAATTGGTGATGTAAATTGGTGAATTAACGAAATTATAGACCCCTAGGGAGCCTTGGGAGCCATTGCCCTAGTTGCTGATTTTGGCGCCCTGCTACTGGGCGCCGTGTGCCAATGTTGCGTTTTGGTGTCATGTTACTGTTTTTGGCGCCCAGTGCCTGGGCGCCGTGCCTGGTGTGTGTGTCTGTGTGCCAGGAAGTTGTTGCTGTTGTGTTCTGAGGCATGGGCGCCATGGGCGCCAGAGTTGCTGATGTTGTGTTCCTGTGCGTGTTGCAGTTTTTGGCGCCCTGTGCCTGGGCGCCGTGTCTGGGTGTGCCTCCTGCGCCAAGTTGCGTTTCTATTGTGTTCTGGGTTGTCTGGGCGCCAAGGGCGCCATGTCCTGCAGTGTTGCCTGTTGTGTTGCTGCCTGTTGCTAGGCGCCCTGCTCCTGGGAGCCAAAGTCATCTGTGTTGCGTTGGTTGCCAGCCGCCCTGCTCCTAGGCGCCAAGTTCAGTGTTGTTGCCTGTTGCTGGGCGCCCTGCTCCTGGACGCCAGTTTGCTGTGTTGCGTTTTCCTGCTAGGCGCCCTATGCCTGGGCGCCATTTTCAGGATGTTGCTCAATTTTTCCCCGGTTTTGTTTTTGGCATATCTTTTGACTCGGGAGTCCGATTTAGACGTTTCAAAATATTTTGGAAAGCTTACTCAGAGGCCTAACTGAATATTCTAATTTGAGGAAAAGTGGCCTATTTTTCTGGAAAAGTTGTTTACCGTTGGTGTAGTCGTTAAAATGGTGATGTTTTAAAAAGGGAAATTGTCGTGTCTCAAATACTTTGGAAAATTGTCGTTTGCCTCCGGTGTTGTGAAAAACCCTCGTGTCTCAAATGTTTTAGAAAATTGTTGTCTTCTTGGTGTCTTGGTGTTGTTTTAGAAAATTGTTGTCTTCTTGGTGTCTTGGTGTTGTTTTAGAAAATTGTTGTCTTCTTGGTGTCTTGGTGTTGTTTTGGAAAATTGTTGTCTTCTTGGTGTCTTGGTGTTGTTTTGGAAGATTGTTGTCCTCTAGGTGTCTTGGTGCGGTTTGATGCTAGGTGTGAAGGCTCAAACCTTGGTGTTGTTGGAACTAGGTGTGAAGGTTCCAAGTCTTGGTGTTCCGTTGTGTCGGGTGGTTGGTGTTTTCGGTGTCGTTGTGGCTAGGTGTGAAAGCCCAACTTTGGTGATGTTAGGTGATTGTTGTTGGTGTGTCACGTTGTGACTAATTTGGTGATTGTCTGTGTGCATTCATGGTGTCGCATACAGCATATGCATTTATTTTGGTGAAGACCTTTGGTCTTGGAGCTAGGTGTGAAAGCTCAAATTTTTCTAAAACTGGTGAGCCTGGTGTGAAAGCTCGATTTTGGTGAATTGGTGAGCCTGGTGTGAAAGCTCTCAATTTTGGTGACGCCCCTATTTATGGGCAAGACTTTTGGTGATTTTGGTACCACATGCATATGCCCGTTGGTGTGGGTTGCATTCATGCATCGTCATGACATTTGGTGACTGAATGTGGTGTTTATAATTGATGTATAATTATAATTGATGTGTGTTTACGATTTGGTGTGCGTAGTGAGGTGGTAGACATAGTTGTCGTATTCTAGCATATTTCCTATCATTTTATGCTATTATATTGGAGATATCTCACCCCTTCTGTTTGAATGTTACCCCTATGCGGTAACAAGCAGGTGATTGCGAGTGAAAGCTTAGGTACCTTCGCTATTTTGTGTCGGTGTCGTCGGTGTCCTTTGCTTTGATGTGTAACACTCAAGGGGGGGATAAACGCTAAACTTTGGATTATTGTATTTTGTCATTTGGAGTTCATTTTCAGGACGTTGTTATTTTATGTTTAAAACTTATATTATATTCCGCTGCGTGGTGATGTATTTTGACCAGGTGTTATTTATGTCGTATGCGACGTGTTATTTAACGATGAATGTGTGACATCCTTTTTCGAATTATGAATTAAAGTTTTTGTAAACTCTGATTTCGTTGAATAATTACCGGGTAGAAAAGGGGTGTTACATTAGTGGTATCAGAGAAAAAGTTCGGTCTGTCCGGCCAAGTTGTCCAGTCGTAGTGTCAATTGACAATGGTGTGTTGTCAGTTATATCTAACTGTTGGTTGTTTTGCAGCAAGTGAGTTGAAATGGCTGGGAGGAATGATACTGCAATTGCTGCTGCTCTAGCTGCTATGGCGCAGGCTGTTCAGAATCAGCAGAATGCTGGTGGTGAGAATGCTGGGACTCGCAGTCTGGCGACATTTCAGAGAGAGAATCCGCCCACGTTCAAGGGCAAGTATGATCCCGATGGTGCTTTAGCTTGGCTGAAAGAGATGGAGAGGATTTTCTGAGTGATGGATTGTACCCAAGCACAGAAGGTCCGCTATGGTACGCATATGCTAGCTGAGGAAGCTGATGATTGGTGGTTAGAGACAAGGTAGAGGTTGGAGACTGCTAATGAAGAGATTACCTGGGAAGTGTTTAGCAGAGAGTTTAACCGTAAGTATTATCCTGAAGATGTCCGAGGGAAGAAAGAGATTGAGTTCCTGGAGCTGAAACAGGGGAGTATGTCTGTATCTGAGTATGCTGCAAAGTTCGTGGAGCTAGCAAAGTTCTATCCGCATTACACTGGAGCTAATGCTGAGTTTTCTAAGTGTATCAAGTTTGAGAATGGTTTGAGGCCCGAGATCAAGAAGGCAATCGGATATCAAAAGATCTGTGTCTTTGCTGACTTGATTGATAGTTGCAAAATTTTTGAGGAGGATACTAATTCTCACTACAAGATTGTGAATGACAAGAGGAGCAAGTTTCAAGGGCGTAGTAAGCCGTATGAGGTCCCTGCGGGCAAGGGTAAGCAGAGAGCTGATGCTGGCAAGAGGACTAGTGGGGGAGATGCCCCTGTTGGCATTGTGTGTTTTAAGTGTGGCAAGTCTGGCCACAAGAGTATCATGTGCAGAAGCGACGTAAAGAAGTGTTTCAAGTGTGGTAAGGACGGTCATGTGGTGGCCGAATGTGAGCGCAAGGCAGTGGTCTGCTACAACTGTGGTGAACAGGGGCACATTAGTACTCAGTGTCCGAAGCCGAAGAAGGAAAGGTCTAGTGGAAATGTGTTTGCTTTAGCAGGTGAGGAGCCTACTGAAGATGATGGACTCATTAGAGGTACGTGCTTCATTAATGGTACTCCTTTAAAGTCTATTGTTGATACTGGTGCTACTCATTGCTTTATTGCTGCTGATTGTTGTAAAAATTTGGGTCTTATATTGTCTGCTATGAATGGAGAGATGGTTGTCGACACTCCAGCTAAGGGGTCGGTAACTACCTCTCTAGTGTGTTCTCAGTGTCCCTTGTCGATCTTCGACAGAGACTTTGTTGTGGACTTTGTTTGTTTGCTGCTGAGTGGATTAGATGTAATTTTGGGCATGAACTGGTTGGAGCATAACCATGTTCGCATTGATTGTCGTCGCAAGTGTGTGAGCTTCGGGGAGGAAGAGTCTGGTTTGTTATCTGCTAGTCAGTTGCGGAAGTTAGAGAAGGAGGGAGTTCAGTTATTCTCGCTGATGGCATCGCTGTCTGTTGAGAATCAAGCTATCGTTGAAGAGTTGCAAATGGTGCGCGAATTTCCTGAAGTCTTTCCTGATGAGATTCCAAGTGTGCCGCCTGAGAGGGAAGTGGAGTTTTCTATTGATTTTGTACCCGGTACGAGGCATGTGTCTATGGCACCGTACAGGATGTCTGCGTCAGAATTGTCTGAGTTGAAGAAGCAACTTGAAGATCTGCTTGAGAAGAAGTTTATTAGGCCGAGTGTATCGCCATGGGGAGCTCTTGTGTTGCTAGTGAAGAAGAAGGATGGGAGCATGAGGTTGTGCGTTGATTATAGGCAGCTGAATAAGGTGACTATTAAGAACAAGTATCCACTTCTGAGGATAGACGATTTGATGGATCAGTTGGTGGGTGCTCGAGTGTTCAGCAAGATTGATTTGAGATCAGGCTATCATCAGATCAAGGTGAAGGATGAGGATGTTCAGAAGACTGCTTTCAGGACGCGGTATGGGCATTATGAGTATTCGGTGATGCCGCGCCGGGTGTATTTATGGAGTAAATGAATCGTATATTCCATACTTACTTGGATCGGTTCGTGGTTGTGTTCATTGACGACATTCTGATTTATTCGAAATCGGAGGAAGAGCATGCGGAGCATTTGAGATTAGTATTGGAGGTCCTGAGAGAGAAGAGGTTGTATGCCAAATTATCTAAGTGTGAATTTTGGTTGTCAGAAGTAAGTTTTCTGGGTCATATTATTTCTGGTAGTGGTATTGCTGTAGATCCGTCTAAGGTTGATGCCGTGACGCAATGGGAGAGTCCGAAGTCGGTTACGGAGATTAGAAGCTTCTTAGGGTTGGCTGGTTACTACAGAAGGTTCATCGAAGGTTTTTCTAAGTTGGCCCTTCCGTTGACGCAGTTGACTTGTAAGGGTAAGGTTTTTGTGTGGGATGCTCGTTGTGAGGAAAGTTTCCTTGAGTTGAAGAAGAGATTGACGACGTCTCCTGTTTTGACGTTGCCAAATCCGAAAGAGCCGTTCGTGGTGTATTGTGATGCTTCGAAGATGGGTCTGGGTGGCGTGCTTATGCAGGATGGGAAAGTGATTGCTTATGCGTCGAGGCAGTTAAGGACTCATGAGAAGAATTATCCAACACATGATTTGGAGTTGGCTGCAGTAGTCTTTGTGTTGAAGATTTGGAGGCACTATTTGCATGGTTCCAGATTTGAGGTGTTCAGTGATCATAAGAGTTTGAAGTATTTGTTTGACCAGAAGGAGCTGAATATGAGGCAGCGAAGGTGGTTAGAATTGTTGAAAGACTATGATTTCGGTTTGAACTATCATCCAGGCAAAGCTAATGTCGTGGCTGATGCTTTAAGTCGAAAGTCCTTGCATGGCAATGATGGCTAAGGAGTTAGAGTTGATCGAGGAATTCAGGGATTTGAGTTTGGTTTGTGAAGTGTCGTCTCAGAGTGTTAAGTTGGGTATGTTGAAGATTAATAATGAGTTCCTTGACAGTATCAGAGAAGCCCAGAAGTTGGATATCAAGTTGGTGGATTTGATGGTCGGGGGTGATCAGCCTGAGGGTAGTGATTTTAAGTTGGATGCGCATGGTGTTTTGAGATTCCGTAATAGGATTTGTATTCCTGAAGGCGCAGAGCTGAAGAGAGCAACTTTAGAAGAGGGTCATCGAAGTAAGTTGAGTATTCATCCGGGAGCTACGAAGATGTATCAAGATCTGAAGAAGCTGTTTTGGTGGCCTGGGATGAAGCGAGATGTGGCGCAGTTCGTTTATGCATGTTTGACTTGCCAGAAGTCAAAGGTGGAGCATCAGAAGCCTGCTGGATTGATGCAACCGTTAGAAATTCCGGAGTGGAAATGGGATAGCATCTCAATGGATTTTGTAACGGGATTGCCTAATACCGCGAAAGGGTATGATGCAATTTGGGTGATTGTTGACAGGTTGACAAAATCGTCTCATTTTGTTCCTATCAGCATCACGTATCCGGTGTCGAAGTTGGCAGAGATTTATATCCGGGAGATTGTGAAGCTTCATGGGGTTCCTAAGAGTATTGTTTCGGATAGAGATCCGAGGTTCACTTCAGATTTTTGGAAGAGTTTGCAAGAGAAGTTGGGGTCTAAGCTGAGGTTGAGTTCGGCATATCATCCTCAGACAGATGGTCAGTCAGAAAGGACGATTCAGTCATTAAAAGATTTGTTGAGGGCTTGTGTTTTGGAACAAGGAGGTTCGTGGGATTCCTACATTTCGTTGATTGAGTTCACGTATAACAACAGTTACCATTCTAGTATCGGAATGGCACCTTTTGAGGCATTGTAATGTCGGAAGTGTAGAACCCCGTTGTGTTGGTATGAGTCTGGAGAGAGTGTGGTTCTTGGACCAGAAATTGTTCGGGAGAAAACCGAGAAGATAAAGTTGATCCGTGAGAAGATGAAGGCTTCGCAGAGTCGTCAGAAGAGTTATCACGACAAGAGGAGAAAAGATTTAGAATTCCAGGAAGGTGAGCATGTATTTTTGAGAGTCACTCCAGTGACCGGTGTTGGCCGTGCTTTGAAGTCGAAGAAGCTCACTCCTAGATTCATTGGTCCTTATCAGATTTCCGGGAGAGTTGGAAATATGGCGTATAGAGTGGCTTTACCGCCAAATCTTTCGAATTTGCACGAAGTGTTTCATGTGTCGAAACTTCGGAAGTATGTTTCGGATCCATCTCATGTGATCCACATGGATGATGTGGAGGTGCGGGATAATCTCACGGTGGAGACGATGCCTGTACGGATTGAAGACCATGAGGTGAAGGTGTTGAGAGGCAAGGAGATTGCATTGGTGAAGGTGGTCTGGTTAGGAGCTGCCGGTGAGAGCATGACTTGGGAGTTGGAGGGTAAGATGCGGGAGTCCTATCCAGAGCTGTTTGATTCAGGTGAGTTTTCGAGGACGAAAACATTCTAAGTGGGGGAGAGTTGTAACGCCCAAATATTTAATTAAATTCTTTAATTAAATATTTAGGTATTCAATTATTTATTTTATTTATTTTAGTTGGTGTAATTATTTTAACGTTGGATTAAGAGGTGTGTAATTGAATATTAGGGGATGGCGTTAGTGATCAGGCTTAAGTTGGAGGAAAGCCCGTGATCCAAGCCCGCTAGCTAGGCGCATAGGAGAAGCGCCTAGGCTAGGGTTTAGTGGTATTTGCGAATTGGCTTGAGAAAGAGAGAAAGAAAGTTGCGAATAGAGAGAGGAGAAGAGAGAAGGGTACGGCGCGCATACAAGGGAGAAGAAGAAGAGGAGAATTTCGCAAATTTAAGGGAGCAGAGAGGAGCTGTGTTGCTGAGGTTCTGTTGGTGACGTGATCAAGAGAATTGGTGCTCTCCTAATATAAGGTAAGGGTGGGGTTCTTCCTTATAATGGGGTTCTATGATGGGGTTTATGTGGGGATAGATCCTATGATGCCTAGGGCTTGATTTTGATGTGTAGTTTGGTGTTAGTCGAATTGTATATAGGTTGATTGAAAATACTTGCTCGTTGGTGATTGTTGTGATCCTAAAATTGGTGATTCATTGTTGTTAGTCCTAATTGTATGTTAGGTGTTCGATAAAATGTTTGTTTGGTGCTGTGATTCGCAAATTATGGTGATTGGTGTTGGTGATTAACAATTGGTGATGTAAATTGGTGAATTAACGAAATTATAGACCCATAGGGCGCCTTGGGCGCCATTGCCCTAGTTGCTGATTTTGGCGCCCTGCTGCTGGGCGCCGTGTGCCAATGTTGCGTTTTGGTGTCATGTTGCTGTTTTTGGCGCCCAGTGCCTGGGCGCCGTGCCTGGTGTGTGTGTCTGTGTGCCAGGAAGTTGTTGCTGTTGTGTTCTGAGTCATGGGCGTCATGGGCGCCAGAGTTGCTGATGTGGTGTTCCTGTGCGTGTTGCAGTTTTTGGCGCCCCGTGCCTGGGCGCCGTGTCTGGGTGTGCCTCCTGCGCCAAGTTGCGTTTCTGTTGTGTTCTGGGTTGTCTGGGCGCCAAGGGCGCCATGTCCTGCAGTGTTGCCTGTTGTGTTGCTGCCTGTTGCTAGGCGCCCTTCTCCTGGGAGCCAAAGTCATCTGTGTTGCGTTGGTTGCCAGGCGCCCTGCTCCTGGGCGCCAAGTTCAGTGTTGTTGCCTGTTGCTGGGCGCCCTGCTCCTGGGTGCCAGTTTGCTGTGTTGGGTTTTCCTGCTAGGCGCCCTGTGCCTGGGCGCCATTTTCAGGATTTTGCTCAATTTTTCCCCGGTTTTGTTTTTGGCATATCTTTTGACTCGGGAGTCCGATTTAGACGTTTCAAAATATTTTGGAAAGCTTATTCAGAGGCCTAACTGAATATTCTAATATGAGGCAAAGTGGCCCATTTTTCTGGAAAAGTTGTTTACCGTTGGTGTAGTTGTTAAAATGGCGATGTTTTAAAAAGGGAAATTGTCGTGTCTCAAATACTTTGGAAAATTGTCGTTTGCCTCCGGTGTTGTGAAAAACCCTCGTGTCTCAAATGTTTTAGAAAATTGTTGTCTTCTTGGTGTCTTGGTGTTGTTTTAGAAAATTGTTGTCTTCTTGGTGTCTTGGTGTTGTTTTAGAAAATTGTTGTCTTCTTGGTGTCTTGGTGTTGTTTTGGAAAATTGTTGTCTTCTTGGTGTCTTGGTGTTGTTTTGGAAGATTGTTGTCCTCTAGGTGTCTTGGTGCGGTTTGATGCTAGGTGTGAAGGCTCAAACCTTGGTGTTGTTGGAACTAGGTGTGAAGGTTCCAAGTCTTGGTGTTCCGTTGTGTCGGGTGGTTGGTGTTTTCGGTGTCGTTGTGGCTAGGTGTGAAAGCCCAACTTTGGTGATGTTAGGTGATTGTTGTTGGTGTGTCACGTTGTGACTAATTTGGTGATTGTCTGTGTGCATTCATGGTGTCGCATACATCATATGCATTTATTTTGGTGAAGACCTTTGGTCTTGGAGCTAGGTGTGAAAACTCAAACTTTTCTAAAACTGGTGAGCCTGGTGTGAAAGCTCGATTTTGGTGAATTGGTGAGCCTGGTGTGAAAGCTCTCAATTTTGGTGACGCCCCTATTTTGGTGTTGGTGGGATGTAGGTGAGCGGATATTGTTGGGACCGGATTTAGTCCGGGAGACTACGGAGAAGATCCGTCAGATAAGAGAAAGGATGAAAGCCGCGCAGAGTCGGCAAAAGAGTTATGCGGATAAGAGAAGAAGGCCGTTAGAATTCGAAGAAGGAGATCATGTCTTTTTGAAACTTTCTCCAACCATCGGGACCGGTATTGCTTTGCGAGCGAAGAAGCTCAGTCCTCGGTATGTCGGACCCTTCCAGATTATCGAGCGAGTTGGGCCGGTAGCGTATCGCATTGCCTTACCTCCAGAATTGTCCAGACTACATGATGTGTTTCATGTATCGCAGCTAAGGAAATATATTCATGATCCGAATCAACCTTTGAGCCATGAAGCGATTGACATCAGACCGGATCTATCTTATCATCCTACCCCAATCAGGATCATCGAACGTGGCGAGAAAACGCTCCGGACGAGGTCAATTCCTATTGTTAAGGTGCTTTGGGACGGTGCGTCACCTGACGAAGCGACATGGGAAGTAGAGGAGAGCATGCGGGAGAAATATCCGTATTTGTTCGAGTAAGGTATGTTTTGTCAATTTTGAGGACAAAATTTTAGAAGTTGGGGTGATTGTAACATCCCCTAATTAGCTAATTAGAATTAATTAAATTAACACAAGGTTAAGTTGATTAATGAGCATAATTATTCTAATTATGAAATTGTATCATGGATCAAATAGATAAGTAACATTTTGACTAAACATAATTAGTAAATTATGCTAAGTATGGAGACTTGAGTGTAGGTGTTAAATTAGTGGTGAGTTAGATGAGATGCTAATGAGGGAGGGTAGAAGAGTCTTTTCTCATTCTTAAGTGACTACCCTTCAGCTGACCCAAAACACTACAACATGTTTCATTCCCTCATTTTCTGAAATTCAGCAAGAAGTAAGGAGGAGAAAGAGAGAACTCGAGAGAGAAGGAGGAGGAGAGGAGGGAAGACAGCCCACTGATTCCTACATGCATGTTGAATCCAACACCACCAATGTTCATCATTCTTCTTCCTCTATACATTGATGCCCAGAAATCACCCATCCACCTTCTCCATCACAAGTTACCATTTGTGCACCTTTGAAGCTCCAAGCTCAAAAATGGAGTGTTGATCCTCCAAATAGTTGCATGTCCTTGTTGTAGTCCCACATTCAATACCAAAAGCCCACATCCAAGCAACAAACCTATTTGAAGCTTAATTGAGTTGCTGAGTTCGAGTCATAGGTCCTTGGGAAGTTCGGGTTCAGTTTTTGGAGCGAGTGGGAGATGGTTCGTGAGGCTATCCTAACGCGTCAACTGCTAGATTCGTCGTTTGAGTGATTTTCATCACTTCGGGTGAGTTCTATAACTCGCTTAGGGAATATGTGTGTGCTTCCGAGTCTTTACTTTCGAAAATTAATGTCACACGTTTCCGGTATCGAAAGGAATTTTATTGAAAACCGTTTTCCCAAAAATCGTGATTGAACTATGAATTTCTTGATGGATTGTTGGATGTGCTGGATTGAACTGATATACATTGCTATAATATAATGTTTCTATGTGTGTTTGAGTTTGGGTCTCGATCGGGAGGGATTTTGGAATCGAAACGGAATGGATTACTCATGAAAATACTATTTTCTGGAAAACTGATAGAGACGCACGGATCGTGTGCCTCTGAGCACGGGTCGTGCGCCTCCCTCTGATACGACAGGAACTGGATTTTTAAAACACGCACGGATCGTGCGCCTAGTCGCACGGGTCGTGCGTATGTCTCTGGAACTTTATAAAATTTTAGTGGATCACGCACGGATCGTGCGCCAAGTCGCACGGGTCGTGCGTATCTTTCTGGAAATTTTCTGCAAACTGTTCAACCCCACACGGGTCGTGCGCCTATACGCACGGGTCGTGTGAGACCTTCTGACCTTCAATTTCAAAGTACCTTTTTATTCATTCCAAATGATTCCAATCCTCTTCCAATCCATTCCCCAAGGTTCCACAACAATGTAAAGGTAACAATGGTATGAGATTGAACATGTTCGATAGAAAGATTGTGTGTTATGAATAAAATGGAAAACCGCTCTTAGAGAACGCGAGAGTGCAAATGTCAAAGAATGATAATAACACACGGTACTTGACTGATATTATACACTGTAATTGACTGATATGGTACATGGTACTTGACTGGAATGACTAACAGCCCATTGCGGGTACACAGACTGAAAAGGTATAATAAATACAAGAGGAAAAAGGGTGACGACCCTAAGAGGTTAGCATACTAGGGGAGGGGAAGTCATGAGCCCCAAAACCTAGACTCAAGAATGTTTCCCCTGCTAGAAATAGCGGGATGGGTTCACCAAAGTCAAGAGATTGCCTATAAAATAGGTAGACTGAGGTGTTATGCTAAAAACATGGAACAAAGATTGCATGCTTCATGTGTCGCTTAGGAGAGCCATGAGCATGAAGGTTACAGGAACTAAATGTATTTCCACGTGGTTGCTTTTTAGGACCACGAGTTCAAAACAAGGCATAATGAACCGCTAGAGTAGTAAGGGGTCTCGATAGGACTCACTGAGATAATGTTTATCTCACCCTTCATGTTTGTGGTTTTTACAGAGAAACAGGGGAAAGCAAAGGCGGTAAAGCATGGTTAGCTGGTGTGACTCTTGGAGTCATTGAAGACCTAGTTTAATGTTTTAGACCTTTGTTCCGTTTATTGTTTCTATGTTCCGATTGTATAACTTTCATTGTCAAGTTGTAAAATCGTTTCCGCTACTTTATGTTTTGAGTATTGAACACCAGGATATGTACAAGTCTTAAGTTTTGGAACTTAAGCATTTTCAGAAAGTTTATGAGGTTCAGAGAACCAGTTATTATGTATTATCTAAAGTTTTAGATGTGTTCAATATTTCAATAACAGGAAGTTACTCTGATGTATGCCATTTAGTGCATTTCGATGATTCTATATATTAGAATTTATCCGGGTGTTACATTATGGTATCAGAGCAGTTCGACCTAGTCGGGCTTAGACAGTTAGGGTGGTTTTGTCCCTCGAGTAACTCTGCTATCTTGCTTCTTGTGATACTAAGAGACATTGAGACTGATCAACTTAATACTTGGTGTATCATTTGCAGAATTATGGCAGGAGGATCGAGGAATAACCCACCAGTTGATCCGCATTCTGCATGGATGCAGAACTTGATCGAGAGGCAACAGAAGATGATGGAAGATATGTTGCAGATGCAACAGAATGCTCAAGCTCAGCCCCAGCAAGTCCCTGAGCCTCAAGTGGACCCAAGGAGGGTTTTCTCTGAATTCCTGAAAATGAAGCCGTCCGAGTTCAGAGGAGGACCGGATGTCATGGAAGCCCAGTATTGGCTAGATGATATCGAGAAGATTTTCGTAGCTATGCAAGTCACTGATGATGACAAGTTGAGATTGGCAACTCATATGTTGAAAGGTGAAGCTAACAACTGGTGGACTAATGCCAAAGCCATGATGGTAACTATGGATACTCCCCAGACTTGGGAACATTTCAAGCAGGTATTTTTGGAGCAGTTCTTTCCGACAGCCATGAGGTTCGACAAGGAGAACGAATTTCTGACTCTCACTCAAGGAAGTTCAACCGTGGGTCAGTACGCGGCTAAGTTTGAAGAGTTATATCAATTCTTCGGTTTGGCCGGGTATGCTCCCAATGACAAGTGGAAAACCGAAAGGTTCAAGTATGGGCTAAGGGAAGACATTGCTCAGAGTTTGAGTTCTTTTGCCTATACTAACTATGCTGCCATGGTTCAACAAGCACACATAGCTGAGAGTGACTTGAAGAGGTTATATGCAAGCAGGAAAGTATTCCATCAGAATAAGAAGAATGTCGGATCATCTAACCATCAGACGGGTCCCAGGCACAACTCCAACAAAGGGAAACAGGTTCAGTCATGGAACTCCTCAAGATTCAGTACGTGTTCCAACTGTGGAAAGTACCATCAGGGTAAATGCCAGATGGGATCCAACCAGTGTTATTTCTGCAAGAAAGACGGTCATTTTGCACGGGACTGCCCAGAGAAAGAGAAGAGTCAAGGAAGTAACCCTGCTGCTACTACAACCCATGGAAGAGTCTACACCTTGGACGCCCAGAAGGTCACACCGTCAGATAATCTACTAAGGGGTATGGGATCTCTTTTTAATAACTCCGTTAGTATTTTATATGATTCGGGTGCGACCCATTGTTTTATATCTCAAGTTTGTGTTGATCGGTTGGGATTGGCTTTAACTCCTTTGCCTCAACCAATCTCCATTAAGACTGCTGCTGAAGGTAGTGTTCAGACCCAAGCAATATGTGAAAATTGTCTTCTATCCATTGGAGATAGGAATTTTGTAGTAGACTTCATTTGTTTATCAATGAAGGGCATGGACGTTGTCCTAGGCATGAGTTGGATGACGGCCAATCATGTAACAATAGATTGTTTCCATCGAACTATCGGTTTCGCCTCCGAGTCAGTAGAGCTACAACCGCCAAATTCTGAAGCTGTTATTTCTTTCACTTCGGCCAGTAATTATCTGTTCCAAGGCGCAGAAGCTTACGTCATGATGCTGTCTACATCCACTGAGACAGGTCAGGATTTATCTTCTGTGCAAGTTGTTAATGAATTTCTTGATGTGTTTCCCGATGAAGTCTTTTCATTTCCTCCGGATCGTGAGGTGGAATTTTCTATAGTGTTGGTTCCAGGCACTGGACCTATTTCTATAGCCCCGTATCGAATGTCGCCATTAGAGTTGAGGGAATTGAAAGTTCAACTGGAAGAGCTGATTTCCAAGCGGTTCATCCGGCCGAGTGCCTCACCATGGGGTGCTCCAGTGTTGCTTGTCAAGAAGAAGGACGGAAGTATGAGATTGTGTATCGATTATCGGCAGTTGAATAAGGTGACTGTCAAGAACAAGTACCCTCTACCGAGAATCGATGATTTGCTAGATCAGTTGAGGGGAGCTTCTGTGTTTTCAAAGATTGATTTAAGGTCCGGTTATCACCAAATAAGGGTTCGAGCTTTGGACGTCCCGAAGACCGCTTTCCGTACGAGATATGGACACTATGAATTTGTAGTGATGCCCTTCGGTTTGACCAATGCTCCAGCTGTATTCATGGATTATATGAATCGGATTTTTAATCCTTATCTGGATCAGTTTGTGGTAGTGTTCATCGATGATATCTTGGTGTTCTCTAAGACGATTGAGGAGCATGTGCAACATCTCTGAATTGTTCAGAACGTACTCCGAGAGAAGAAGTTGTATGCTAAGCCATCCAAATGTGATTTTTGGATGCCCAAAGTTAAGTTTCTGGGTCATGTGATATCTCAGGAAGGTGTTGCAGTGGACCCCAGTAAGATTGAAGCTGTAGTAGACTGGGAGCAGCCGTCTACGGTTACTGAGGTAAGAAGTTTCTTAGGATTAGCTGGGTATTATCGAAGATTCATTCAAGGATTTTCCCAGCTGGTTCTTCAACTCACTCGGTTAACTCGCAAGGGTCAGCCGTTTGTTTGGGACTCAGACTGTGAAAACTGTTTCACGGAATTGAAGAGTCGTTTGACTTCTGCACCCATCCTGATTCTTCCAGATCCGTCAGTAGGATTCCAAATCTACTGCGACGCCTCTGGTAAGGGTTTGGGATGTGTCTTGATGCAGAATCAACAAGTAGTTGCCTATGCCTTCAGGCAGTTGAAACCGCATGAGGAGAATTACCCCACTCATGATTTAGAGTTGGCGGCGATTGTGTTTGCCCTAAAGATTTGGAGACATTACCTGTATGGGTCTCGTTTCGAAGTCTTTAGCGACCACAAGAGCCTTAAGTATTTGTTTGACCAAAAGGAGCTGAACAACAGACAGAGGAGATGGGTAGAATTCCTGAAGGATTATGATTTCGAATTGAAGTATCATCCTGGTAAGGCTAATGTTGTTGCCGATGCTTTAAGCAGAAAGTCTATCCACACTGCAGAGTTGATGATGCACGAGATGTCTTTATTGGAATCATTCAGAGACCTCAATTTGAGAGTTAAGTCAAGAAGGAACAGGTTAGTGTTGAGTCACATTCGGATTTCAAGCCCCTTGAGAGATCTAATTCGCTCTGCCCAAGAAGGTGATGTAGAACTGCAAGCGCAGAAGAGATTGCCGAACTACACCGAAGACGGTGATGGTGTAATTTGTTTTGATGGCAGAATCTGTGTGCCAAATGATGAGGATTTGAAGAGGCAAGTTTTAGAGGAGGCTCATAAGAGTCAGTTCTCAATACATCCTGGGTCTACCAAGATGTATCGAGATTTGAAGCAATTATACTGGTGGCCGGGCATGAAAGTGGATATAGCAGAGTTTGTGTCTCGATGCTTGACTTGTCAAAAGGTTAAGATAGAGCACCGGAAGCCAGGTGGCCAGTTACAACCGTTGAATGTACCTGAATGGAAATGGGAAAGCATATCTATGGATTTTGTCATGGGATTGCCGCGGTCCCAAACCGGAAATGATTCTATTTGGGTAGCGGTGGATCGCCTGACCAAGTCCGCTCATTTTATTCCAGTGCGTTCGACTCACAAGGTTGCTAGGTTAGCAGATGAGTATCTTAAGAATATTGTTAAGTTGCATGGAATCCCTACAAGTATCATCTGTGATCGAGATCCCAAGTTTACGTCTCGATTTTGGAGAGCATTGAATATGGCGTTGGGAACAAAGGTGTGTGTTAGCACCGCTTACCATCCTCAGACAGACGGGCAGACTGAGAGGACAATCCAGACATTGGAGGATATGTTGAGAGCTTGTGTACTTGATAGTGGAGGTAGATGGGAGGATCACCTTCCATTGGTGGAATTCTCATACAACAACAGTTATCATTCTAGTATCGGAATGGCTCCATATGAAGCATTGTATGGGAGAAAGTGTAGAACACCATTGTGTTGGTGGAATGTAGGTGAGCAGAGATTGTTGGGACCGGATTTAGTCCGGGAGACTACGGAGAAGATCCGTCAGATAAGAGAAAGGATGAAAGCCGCGCAGAGTCGGCAAAAGAGTTATGCGGATAAGAGAAGAAGGCCGTTAGAATTCGAAGAAGGAGATCATGTCTTTTTGAAACTTTCACCAACCATCGGGACCGGTATTGCTTTGCGAGCGAAGAAGCTCAGTCCTCGGTATGTCGGACCCTTCCAGATTATCGAGCGAGTTGGGCCGGTAGCGTATCGCATTGCCTTACCTCCAGAATTGTCCAGACTACATGATGTGTTTCATGTATCGCAGCTAAGGAAATATATTCATGATCCGAATCAACCTTTGAGCCATGAAGCGATTGACATCAGACCGGATCTATCTTATCATCCTACCCCAATCAGGATCATCGAACGTGGCGAGAAAACGCTCCGGACGAGGTCAATTCCTATTGTCAAGGTGCTTTGGGACGGTGCGTCACCTGACGAAGCGACATGGGAAGTAGAGGAGAGCATGCGGGAGAAATATCCGTATTTGTTCGAGTAAGGTATGTTTTGTCAATTTTGAGGACAAAATTTTAGAAGTTGGGGTGATTGTAACATCCCCTAATTAGCTAATTAGAATTAATTAAATTAACACAAGGTTAAGTTGATTAATGAGCATAATTATTCTAATTATGAAATTGTATCATGGATCAAATAGATAAGTAACATTTTGACTAAACATAATTAGTAAATTATGCTAAGTATGGAGACTTGAGTGTAGGTGTTAAATTAGTGGTGAGTTAGATGAGATGCTAATGAGGGAGGGTAGAAGAGTCTTTTCTCATTCTTAAGTGACTACCCTTCAGCTGACCCAAAACACTACAACATGTTTCATTCCCTCATTTTCTGAAATTCAGCAAGAAGTAAGGAGGAGAAAGAGAGAACTCGAGAGAGAAGGAGGAGGAGAGGAGGGAAGACAGCCCATTGATTCCTACATGCATGTTGAATCCAACACCACCAATGTTCATCATTCTTCTTCCTCTATACATTGATGCCCAGAAATCACCCATCCACCCTCTCCATCACAAGTTACCATTTGTGCACCTTTGAAGCTCCAAGCTCAAAAATGGAGTGTTGATCCTCCAAATAGTTGCATGTCCTTGTTGTAGTCCCACATTCAATACCAAAAGCCCACATCCAAGCAACAAACCTATTTGAAGCTTAATTGAGTTGCTGAGTTCGAGTCATAGGTCCTTGGGAAGTTCGGGTTCAGTTTTTGGAGCGAGTCGGAGACGGTTCGTGAGGCTATCCTAACGCGTCAACTGCTAGATTCGTCGTTTGAGTGATTTTCATCACTTCGGGTGAGTTCTATAACTCGCTTAGGGAATATGTGTGTTTCCGAGTCTTTACTTTCGAAAATTATTGTCACACGTTTCCGGTATCGAAAGGAATTTTATTGAAAACCGTTTTCCCAAAAATCGTGATTGAACTATGAATTTCTTGATGGATTGTTGGATGTGCTGGATTGAACTGATATACATTGCTAAAATATAATGTTTCTATGTGTGTTTGAGTTTGGGTCTCGATCGGGAGGGATTTTGGAATCGGAACGGAATGGATTACTCATGAAAATACTATTTTCTGGAAAACTGATAGAGACGCACGAATCGTGTGCCTCTGAGCACGGGTCGTGCGCCTCCCTCTGATACGATAGGAACTGAATTTTTAAAACACGCACGGATCGTGCGCCTAGTCGCACGGTTCGTGCGTATGTCTCTGGAACTTTATAAAATTCTAGTGGATCACGCACGGATCGTGCGCTAAGTCGCACGGGTCATGCGTATCTTTCTGGAAATTTTCTGCAAACTGTTCAACCCCACACGGGTCGTGCGCCTATACGCACGGGTCGTGTGAGACCTTCTGACCTTCAATTTTAAAGTACCTTTTTATCCATTCCAAATGATTCCAATCCTCTTCCAATCCATTCCCCAAGGTTCCACAACAATGTAAAGGTAACAATGGTATGAGATTGAACATGTTCGATAGAAAGATTGTGTGTTATGAATAAAATGGAAAACCACTCTTAGAGAACGCGAGAGTGCAAATGTCAAAGAATGATAATAACACACGGTACTTGACTGATATTATACACTGTAATTGACTGATATGGTACATGGTACTTGACTGGAATGACTAACAGCCCATTGCGGGTACACAGACTGAAAAGGTATAATAAATACAAGAGGAAAAAGGGTGACGAACCTAAGAGGTTAGCATACTAGGGGAGGGGAAGTCATGAGCCCCAAAACCTAGACTCAAGAATGTTTCCCCTGCTAGAAATAGCGGGATGGGTTCACCAAAGTCAAGAGATTGCCTATAAAATAGGTAGACTGAGGTGTTATGCTAAAAACATGGAACAAAGATTGCATGCTTCATGTGTCGCTTAGGAGGGCCATGAGCATGAAGGTTACAGGAACTAAATGCATTTCCACGTGGTTCCTTTTTAGGACCACGAGTTCAAAACAAGGCATAATGAACTGCTAGAGTAGTAAGGGGTCTCGATAGGACTCACTGAGATAATGTTTATCTCACCCTTCATATTTGTGGTTTTTACAGAGAAACAGGGGAAAGCAAAGGCGGTAAAGCATGGTTAGCTGGTGTGACTCTTGGAGTCATTGAAGACCTAGTTTTATGTTTTAGACCTTTGTTCCGTTTATTGTTTCTATGTTCCGATTGTATAACTTTCATTGTCAAGTTGTAAAATCGTTTCCGCTACTTTATGTTTTGAGTATTGAACACCAGGATATGTACAAGTCTTAAGTTTTGGAACTTAAGCATTTTCAGAAAGTTTATGAGGTTCAGAGAACCAGTTATTATGTATTATCTAAAGTTTTAGATGTGTTCAATATTTCAATAACAGGAAGTTACTCTGATGTATGCCATTTAGTGCATTTCGATGATTCTATATATTAGAATTTATCGGGGTGTTACAAGCAGCTTACGTCCTAGCTGAAATTCATGAAAGAATCTGCGGTCATCACCTCGGAGGTCGATCTTTAGCTCGAAAAGCCCTCCGCACCGGATATTACTGGCCGACCATGTCGGTCGATGCCAGTGCTCATGTTAAAAAATGCAAAAAATGCCGAATTCACGCCAATCTCCACATTGCTCCTCCAACCGACCTAACAAGCTTGTCCTCCACATGGCCCTTTACATGGTGGGGGACCGACCTCCTGGGACCATTCTCAACAGCTCCAGGCCAAATCAAATACTTAATCGTCGCTGACGATTACTTCAGCAAATGGATAGAGGCGGAACCCCTGGCCACCATCACTGCAAGGAGCTGCATAAATTTTTTTAGAAAAAACATCATGAGCAGGTTCGGGATCCCCGAGGTAGTGATAACGGACAATGAGACTCAATTTACTGACAAGGGTTTCAGAGCATTGATGACCGAACTAAAAATCAAACACCGCTTCACATTAGTCGAACACCCTCAAACCAACGGACAGGTCGAAGCAGCGAACAAAATAATTCTAAACTGCCTACGACGACGTCTAGACGACGCAAAACGAAACTGGGTAGAAGAGCTACATTATGTCCTCTGGGGATACAGAACTACCCAACAAAGCTCCACAGGGGAAACGCCGTTCCGACTTTCTAACGGCAGCGAGGCAGTGATACCCGTCGAGATTGGCGAACTCACCTGGAGAACGGCAAACCCCAAAGCTCAAAACGAAAACAACCAAGCCTTAAGAGAAGAGCTCGACCTCATTGATGAGGTTTGTAGCCAAGCCTCGCTCCGAGAATCAATCGTTAAGCAAGGAGTAACAACCAGATATAATGCAAAAGTCGTCCCAAGAAATTTCGATCTGGGCGATCTGGTTCTTCGAAGGGCTGACATAGGACTTAAAAATGCTTCCCAAGGAAAGCTCGCACCAAACTGGGAGGGACCTTACCGTGTTGTTTCTAAAACCGGTAAAGGCGCTTTTGAATTGGAGACCCTCCAAGGAAAAAAGATACAAAGAACTTGGAATGCAATGAAGCTGAAGAGTTATTTCATTTAAAAATCTGATATGGTATCCATCTCCGCTCCTATCATTGTAAGTTGAGTTCCTCATTTAAATGATAAATTGAGTTTCAGTAAACTTGCAAAATCAAAAATACAACTACGGAAGAGACTCGTACCTTGAGCCCCTCAAGTACGATCTGGGGATCCCCCAAAGCGATCAAACATGGTCGCAAACCCTTTGTTACCAGTTAAATCCAAGCCGAGTCTTGGTAAACTATTTCAAAGGGTCCGGGTCTTCTAGGGTCAAGATATCCTCAGAACGACCATTGGCCACAGCTGCCAATATACCCCTATAGGGCGAGTTAAATCTAGGCCGAGTCCTGGTAAACTGTTCTATAGGCCAACGTTTATGACCACCTCGAGTCCCTCAGGTGCGAAACTATCTCTGAAAAACGACACATATGACTTGCAGAAATTTAAAAAAGCATTCATAAAGCTCGAAATGAGATCCAAAAATGAATATCGATTCAAAATTTTATCGATTACAAAGCACATGGCGAAGTTCTAAATATATACAAAACTCAAATCGGAAAAGCATACACTTAGAACTTCTGCAAAAGTACTGGAAGTTATTAAACATCGGAAGGCGGGAAAATGACGGTCTTCTGCTCCGTCACTGGACCGACCTTGACAATACTCGTTCCATCAACCTCATGATCGGCATTAACGATTGACGGGTTTAAAGCAAGCGAAGGATGAACCAATATGTCATACCCCAATTTTGTCCGACTAATTGGAAAATCCCAAAAATTTTATCGCTTCGCATATCGTTCTAAACGCGGGGTATTTGGCACTCTCGTGCAACGATTTTGTTTGGCGCTCGTTACTTTCATAAAAAAGAGTCCGAAAAAAAAAAAAATAATTAAAAATAATAATAAATAACGCGAGCGCGTGTTGGTTGCGAGTCGCATGTGAGTAGTTGCATCGGCGCGCATTATTTTACCGTTTTTTTTTTAGAAAAGAGGATGAAGTGAAATCGGTTTTAATAACTTACGCGTGTGCGCATTAAGTCAGTTACGCGCTCATAATCTTAACGCGAACGCGCATTGGTTGTGAGTCGTGTGTAAGTAGTTGCGTCGGTGCGCGTTATTTTACCGCTTTTATTATCACAAAAAAATATAAATAGCAATAATAAATTAAACTCAGCTGTCCTTTTTATTTATTTGGTTACATATGCAAACAAAAAATTAATTGAGCAGTACCAAAAAAGGGGAAGTCAACTTTGCTACATGAAGAAGACAAAAATAAATAAATACAAAGTAGTACAAAAAATTAAAAAAAATGGATTAAAAGAAAGGGATACAGCGCTCCCCCTAGCTGTTGGTGGGAAAGGAAAAATATTTTGAGCTACAATCTCAAGCTCTTTTATCTTGTCCCTTGGCTTTTTACATTTTAAGCAAAAACATTTCAGGCCTTGCAGCACCAACACCACTGCCCTGCTGCTGCTCCACTAGTCTGAAAAAGCATAACCAAAAATTATTGTCTCATTAGTTTACCTCCTCTATTTAAACCAACTAACAGACAGCAAGCAAGGGGGGAGCACTGTTATTGTAACGAGGAACCAAGGAGAGGCACTGAAAAAAAAGGGGAAAGAAAAAAACCATAGTCACAACAACACACACAGAACCATTTTTTTTCAAAACAGTAATATAGGGGGGGAGGGACGATTTCAGTAAGAAAAAGAGAAGAAAAAAAGCAATAACCAAGAAAAGGAAATAAACAGAAGCAAATGAGGGGGGATAAATTCAGAGAAAAAATGTAGAAGAGGAGAGAACCACAACCGTCTCCGGCAAACCAACCCTCACCGCCCTCCTCCTCCGGCGTATACCAAAACCTCCGCCAAAACTGTCCTCGCGGCCAACCACGAACGACCAGCCACCGCTAACAGTCACTGTCATCTCTCCCTCCTCACCGTCCCAGTCTCTCTCTCTCTCTCCCTCCTCACCGTCCCAGTCTCTCTCTCTCGCTCACAGATCCTCCGCCTCTCACTCTCTCTCCCGCTCACAGATCCTCCGCCTCTCACTCTCTCAGTCGCACTCACCCGTCCTCTTCTCCACCGTACCCACTCTATCCCCACCGTAACTTCCTTCTCTTTCGTTTCTCCTCTCAGCTCTCTCTCCTTCGCGCTAGTCTCTCTCCCACTATAACAGCACCACCGCCACTGTCGTCAAAAACGGCGTGAGTTACGGCCACCACCGTCTTCCCTCCCTCTCCACCGTAGCTCTCACCCTCCTGCTCTCCCTTCCTTCGAGTCCTCCCTTGCTTCTGCTCGCGTTTTCTTCCTTTCTCTCTCTGCTGTGGGAAGCTTTCTCTCTCTCCCCTCAGATGAGTGCTGCGGCGCTGTTTGTTTGAGGGTGATGGGAATTAGGTTTCCTTTTGTTAAAAACATACACACACGGACACACCACTTAACCATTTGTTTTTTATTTTTATTTAAAAAAAAAAATTCTTAAAACAGTTTTACTGATTACACCCCTTTGATTTCTTTTTACGCCCCCTGCTAAAGCCCCATTCGAGTTGTCAGCAGCCCAAAGGTGTAAACGAATTGGGCTCTGCTATTCGCACCCCTCTTTTAAAAATACAGTTTCCTGCCACTTGCACCCCCCATTTTACTATTTCACCCCCTGTTTCTCTTTTTAAACTTTATTTCTTTTCCCTAAATAAACTTATTTCTTTCACAAACCTATTTTTTCCCGAATAACGAATAAATGTTTTCCTAAACATAGAATTAGTTTGTTATTAATGGTCACTCTGAGCTTGGCTTGTTTGACCGGTGATAACAGCTTTAGTTTTTCAAACGAGCTATGAGCGACGACCACTCTGAGTTTTACTTGTTTGGTCGTCTCGAGTACCTCTCCTGATTTCAAAAATAAATAAAAAACATCAAACACACAAACTTTTTCTACCAAGAACTACGTGCGATTTGATTCTCTACCCGGAGATACGTAGGAGCGGAGGGCGGCCGACCTCTGTCAATTGCATTAATAAAAAACCTTTTTTATTTTTTCTTTTAATTCATTTCTCTCCTTTTTTCTCAAACACTACAAAAATAACTAACCGTTTATCGAGTCTTTTTTTATTATTATAAGGGTAAAAACATTATTTTTGAATTAATAAACACTTACACATTTAGTTAAAAGGTAACCTTCCTTAGGAAGGATGTCGTAGGGTGCTAATACCTTCCCTACGCATAAACGACTCCCGAGCCTAAATCTGGTCCGCAAGACCCCTTTATCCACTCAATAGGGATTTTCCAATGTTTGCCCTTAAACTAAAACTTTGGTGGCGGCTTCATTCAAGAACTTCGAAGAATCCCTCCTCCGGATTCTTCGGTCGCTACAGCTGGCGACTTCACTGGGGACAATTAAGAGAGTCAAGCCTGGTTAACTAAATGTGTAAGTTTTTATTAGCTTTATATTTTGTTTTTGCCCTTATGCTTGTGTTACTTATTTATTAGCATTTTGTTATATTATTGAACCTTAGGGTAGACGACTCTTTTTTGTTATTATTGTTGGTTATCCTTTCCAGCTTGTTTAGGTATTTTTTGCCCTCATCACACACTTCACTTACACTTTTGCACACACCTCTGAGTGGGGCCCTATACCCGGGTCTGCAAATAACCTAGGACTAGTAGAGATTATTAGTGACAGTCATTCTGGATTTTATCTGTCTGACTCTCATGAAAGTCTCAACCAGAGTATGCTCTTTCATGGTATCCCACACCAGGTAGCCCGCTATCGTTGTGGATCATATCATGAAGGGGATTTTAGCTCTGGAGACCTTTGTGAGGAAGCGAATAGAGCCACCTGAGAGATTGATCACATACGTGACCCTAGATCATGTTGAAAATCCCAATTTAGACATGACCCACCTAGGACACAGGGGCACTATACTTACCCTCTCTATCAATCTGGTTAGTTTCTCTCCAAAATTAAAATCACTCAAAAAAAAATTCCATGCTTCCTTCATTTGCATGCATACGAGACGACATCATTCCTTTCATTCATCATACAAAAAATTATCATAAAGTAAAATCATTTTTTTCATCATATGCATCACATTGCCATTTCCCTACCGTACCATTCATCATATATTCATAATTCATAAATATCGAAAAAAAATCATCAAATAGTGTAGGCATCTTGTCATTTGCTACATCATTATTACAAATTGCATGAGACATTCTATAACATTTCGCTCATATTGTCATCATAGTCCAACTGCACAATTCCTCCATACATACATCATAGTCCAAATGCGCAATTTCTCCATGCACGCATCATTTTATCCTAGTTGCATCATCTCTCATACTCATACATCGCATTGCTATTATAAAAATTTATTTTCAAATGCATCCTCTTCATGCATCATAAGAAAACAAAGACAAAAGTCATTTATTCCTATCCATCTCAAATGCATCAGTCCTTCAACATGCGTCAAAACAAAAATTATAAATTTCTTCATTATTGCATCATTCGTCACCCAACAGCATCTTGTTGAAGCATAAAAAAAAAAGGGGATAAACCATCACGCATTTCATTCATCTCCATTGTTGCTCATGTACAACAAACATTCATATGTTCATGCATTATACTTTATTCAAAGAAAACATATAAAAAAAATCACCATTCATTCATACTAAAATCATTCTTCCATAAGCATCTTATTGTTATCGCACTATCATGCATCGCGAAGGTATCATTTTTTTTCAAAATTGCATTCATCTTGCATATCCGTACACCAAAAGAATATTACCCCCATATTATATAAAGGTTATGTTCATTACTCTTTTCCATGCATTAAAAAAAAAAAAAAAAAAAAAAAAAAAAAACCGCTGCGAGTGTCATGCATTTTGTTTCCTCGCACACAAAAAAAGGCAATAGCATCATAGGCACCGACATTCATTCATAATCATTCAAAGTCATGATCACACAGTGTAGGTACCACATCAGTCATAAAGTCTCGAATTACATTAAAAAAAAACATAACATTCATACATCATTTCCCTCACGTGGTCATCCTAGTTTAAATGCAACAATTCCATATTCATGTGTCATTTCCCAAATAAAACAAAAAAATCATTTCATTATATTTGTATCATTTGTCATCCAATAAATCAAAAAATAGGAGTCTGCATACGTGTTGCACTACCTCTCGAAAAACAAAAATAATTGCATTAGAATCAAACATTTATTTCTTTATGCATTCGCATTTTTCATACATATCTGTCATCATGGGTATTATGTTTTGCTAGAAAATAAAAATCACCATAGAACGAGTAGCTTGTTTTCATATACATCTCGTTCTCATGGTACTAACTTGCATATCATCCTCCTAAAAAAAAATAAAGACGCTACATAGTTGTCCAACTTTCATCATCTTGCATACTCAAAATATACTATATTCGTTACTCCTCTTCATGCATAGAAAAATAAAAATGCATTAGTCATCTGACATGCAAAATAAAAGAAAAATAATAAAATGATGCCACTTTCTTGCATTATTCATCATCATATTGCATTGCGTCCGAAAAATCATTTCGGATAGTCAATCTTCTCAAGCGATCATTCATTCTCGCATCTGCATCAGGCAACATTATTCGTTCATTCATACATTGCATTTTTCTTTCTTTTCGCGAAAAAAGAAAAAAATAAAAACATGATCACAATTGAAAAAAATTGTGATTGGATATCTCATTTAGCATGCATTTCCATCATCAAATAATATGGGCATTTCATCATTTGCAACAATGCATAGCATTCACGCACCTTTTCACTCATCCAAAAACTGTTGTTTCATTAAATCATTCATACGCCATTTCATCCACACATCGTTTATATACCGTTTCAACATGCATCATTTCAAAATTACGTCATCATTTTCGCATCATTCATAGATACGTATTTAGCATTTCATTCTGATACATGAAAGAGGCTCTGCATCGGTCACGTGCCGCATTGTCTCCAAAAATCATTTAGAATAACCGACCTTTCCAAGTGATCATTCATGCACGCATTTCATGCATTCGCATCTGCATTTTCGTCATTTTTCACCATGTGTTCCTTCATGCATTAGGACACAAGGTGCGTTTAACTTGATTATTCTTGTTGCGTGAGCATAGTTAGTCTTTCAACTAGATAATAAAAAATTTATCATGCATTCATAATAGAATACGGTCATCGTTTTCATTATCATGGTACCGACATGCATCTCATCATCTAGAAAATAACAAAATTTTCATATTTTTTTATTTTTCATCTTGCATAAGCCCCACGCCAAAAATGAGAAAATAATATCACCTTGATATTATAAAAAAAAATTACATTCATTCATTATTTCATTACTCCTCTTCATGCATCATGAAAAAAAAACAAAAGTCATTCATTCTCATGCATCTCAAAAACAACTCCCTCATGCGTCATAAGGAACAAAAACAAAAGTCATTTATTCCTTTCACATCCATCTCAAGGGCGTTAATCCTCTCACATGCATCAAAACAAAATTAGGATTCGCTTCATTTTCTTCTATGCTTGCATTATTCATCCAATAGTTTTTTTTGTTTTGTTAGCCTCTCACTCTAGTTGAACTTTAAAAAATAAAAAAATAAAAAATCACACACTTGCTTAAGGTATCATTATGCATTCCATTCACCTGCATCGTTGTCTGTGTACAACAACATCCATATGTTCATGCATTCTGCTTTATTCAAATAATTTTTCCCAAAAAAATAAAAAAAATGAAGCTCATAAGTTTTTTGGCATGCTGTTTGATGAGAGACGATGCCTTCTTGAAAATATATTTTAATTGATTCCTCTTCCTTGGAAAATGTGGCCATACCTTAACTTGATTCACCAACAACAAGTTCTTCACTCCTCATACCCACCACATTCATGGAAACCACCTACCCACTTAACCATTCAATGGAATTCACCAATAACTCATTCCCCATCATGGTCACTACAATATTGACTGTATCGTCCTCAAACCCCTACTCCCATAGGCTCGACCCTTAGCCACTGCATGCCCCACCAAGGGCATCAGCCAACATAAATCTCACCCCCGTGATAAGAAGCTTAAATGTCTATTTTGTTAACTTGTGTGGTTCTAGAAATTAAAATTGTTCTATCTTAACCGATGTCAACTCTCTATGAAGCATTTGCAAAATAAATTAGCATGACATGTGTGTTTACTCTTGTTTGAGTCAGTTATACTATCCCCGTCTTTCCTTCATTTTCAAAACCAAATCCAACCATTCATGAAACACCCAGTCCCCACAAGAGTATTTCATTCGCTTTCCCCCAGTGATGAAATTTCACGAATAACACTTTGTACGCTCCATACCGGGGCAGAGTAATGATCACTAAGACTTTCTGCTAGCATTCTAAACACTCGTGCAAGTCCTTTGAGTAAAAAAAAAAAACAAAAGAAATCAAAAAAAGAAAAGCCCGTTAGGTTGAAAACTCGCGAGAGCGGCCTAAGCAAAAATTAGGGCATAAAAAAATAATAATAATAAATAAAGAAAAAGCAAATACATTAAAATGGAGTTTTGTCCTATAGTTTCAATTTCAAGAAAATAAGCAACCATGATTTGAATTGGAGTTTGGCCATATCTAAAAATCCAAAAAAGAGAAATGCCCTTTGCTACCCACTTTGAGCCAAAAAACACCTTAGACAAGGATCAATCCCATATCTAACAGCTCGCTCAGCTCGAAAGAAAAAAATAAAAAATCACAAAAAAGTGAAATAAAAAAAAGAGGATCGAAAAATCCTGAAAACCAAAAAAGTAGAATTTGTGAGCCGACACTTCACACCATCGAGCATATAAAAGATCATTGTCTGAAATAAACCCTCAAACACTTCCTTTGGCCTAAGCATCCTATCCTCCATAAACCCTCAAATGCGCTACAACCCTAAAACAGGTTCACTCTACCATGAAGCGCATAAAAGATTCTTTGTCTCAACCAACCCTAAACACTCTCAGAAGCAAAGTAATCATTTCCTTCATGAATCATTAGCCACTGGCCATATTACAATCCAAAGGCCTATTCTGATCAGTGATTGGTTGCTTCCGTTTTTCTCAAAGCTTATACTATAGGCAAAAAATAATCAGATTAATTTATTTGCTCAAAAAAAAAAAACAAAGAGAAAAATATTATTACAAAAGAAAATAAGAAAAAACTTAAAAGGGCTTGCACGCTCGAAGTTCATCAAGAGAAGATAACAGTGATCATCAACAAAGTGAATTTTCATCGAACCAAAAACTCTTGCCTGTCTTAGCTTGTGGAATCCTTCCCAAGGAAAACCACAAATCCCTACTAAGGCAGTTACTTGACTTATCATATCAAAATGGGGCAATACCCCACCCTCCATTCCACTCAAACTCAGGGAGATTTTTTAGCATCCCCAAAATACCCTCATCTTTCATCTCGTTCAAATTCTACACTCATGTAGCCGTACCAGACCAATTTCCAAACCATTATTCGAACCTGGCACCCTGTCACAATCCCACTCGAGATGGGGCAATTTTCATCTTTCGTGGATTGGGGTAACCTTGTCCTCTTGTAGACCGGGACATCATATCCCTCGGCCCGAAAGAATCCTTCTGCCTCCCATTCCATTCATTCCTAGCCACGCGTCACCCCAATACCTGCATAGTTCCCAATCCCTCAACCAGTCTACATCCTTAGTTGTCATTGTCCTCCCTAGACAAAGGTAGACTGTTTCACTCCCCACTATTTGAAGTCAAAATTGGGGCAGTCAAACATTTTTACCATGGGGCAAGCTTATCTCTCATAAGTTCGAGCCAATAAACCTCATCCTCCACTCCACTCATGTGTCACATTTGACTATACCCTGCATTTCTTGAACCCTAAGTCAACTGACACATTCATTTGCATTCGCACTGTTTTTCATATTTATTAAGCAAATGCTTCAAAGAGAGAGACACACAATAATGACAATCCCTCTAAGTTAACCTCTTAGACTTGAAAGCTTAGTCATCATGGGTCATCATAACCAAATGAGAACCCATCTGCAAATACACATCTCAATCTCTAGAGAGAGCACTAATACATTGCTGCAAGCCACACTTTTCAAGATGACAATCTTGAGCTTACCAGAGTTCAAGTCCAAACCATCAAAAATTTTTCTTCCAAGGAACGATCAATTCAAAATGTTCAGCTCTCTGTTTCCAGCATCAAAAGTTTCGTTTCACATCAAACAATTTTGCATCCTTACAAAAACAAAAAGTGTTGGTATCAACAAATCATGCATTATACATGTCCTCATTATTCTAGAATTAAACCATGCATCTGATCATACCCATTACAACTCTTGTACAAGCATTCACATTCCACTTGTTTTGCCTACACAATTGTGCTTCTTGTACATTACGCATTGCGTAGGCGGGCATGCATAGCCACGCATAACATGTATCGCTTCAATAAAAATGCCAAATGGCGGTCTCATTATTACCCAAAGTCTGTCTGCATCCCAATCAATCACATCATAGCATCGCACCATGCATTCATGCACTTCCTTTTATTCACCATGGCGTTTGCATCACAATATTGCATACCTATCATATTCGCATTCGCATTTCAATGCATTCACCAAATACCAAAAAGACAATAAAGCGAAAAAAAAAAGAGAAAAAACCTCTCACATCCCAACAAACATCCAATCATTGCATCACACAACATCAACTCATGCGGCTACCACAATCCTTCATCTAAGCATTACGTGTGCACGTTCATTCATTCATTCACTCATTCATTTATTCATTTATTCATGAAAAGGGGTAAAACAAGAGAAAACCAAAAAGGCAAAAATCATCCACATTGCACCCGTTACTCCCACAAAAGCATAGATCATTCCATCATGCAATCATCAGTACATTTGCATTCACATGTTATCGGCATGCGCATACACAACTCATCGGTTTTTGTTCCCGACCAACTCCAGCGCCCACAATTCACGGCCTTTTTGTAGTCCATTTACTTTTGCATTGCACAATCATCACATTGCATACCTATAACACTCTTTTGATTCGATAGACGTGCCAAGTACCGGTCTCATCGTAGCCAAAGCTCTCTACATCACCAATCATATCATTTGTTTCCTTTATTCACCATAGCATTCGCATCAAAGCATTACATTTGCATCACACTCGCACTTTGCATTTCATACACCATTTATATACTAAGAAAAAAGCAAGAAAGCAAAAAGAGAAAAATTGCCCATTCCATTACATTCATCATTCCACCAAAATCAATCAGCACGACCACATTCCTACTTTATCTGCATGTCCCATCAACTTCAACTCACAGCATCTGCCACATTTCATTCACCCCATCGAACACTTACCATTTCACATACCTATATTGCACGCATACATCATTCATTGCATTGTTAGACATACCAAATATAGATAGCTTTTCCCTTCTCAGGTAAATGCATTCATTAGGTGTGTTCTAGGCAAGTACGCCATCTGTCAATCCCAATATTTTGTTCCCCCAAAGTCAGCACTCCAAATGCTGGTCTCATATCACAATTCAGAATCTCAGTACTCTTTTAAACCCCCAGCGGTTCCTCAGAGCCCAAGCGTTCCTTCAGACCCCCAGCGGTCCCTCAGAGCCCAAGTGCTCCTTCAGACCAACAATGGTCCTTCAATCCAGATCGCACGTCGCGTTATCGAGCAACCGACGGATCATCCGGCCCCAGGCCCTTCAGACTAGCTGTGTCCGCCTAAAAAACACAGTGCACGTCCTTCGAGGTGCGCAAATCAGGTCAACGACCTGACCTTGCCACCCATGGCCGCTCGAAAAGGCCACCCCCTCCAAGCAGACCGTTTTACTAGTACCGTTGCTAGTTTGCGCTCCATCAGACCCATGGGTCCATCAGGCTTAGGCATGCCCTTCAGACCTTATTGGTCCTTCAGTTTAACTCCAATCAATGCGCCAAGCATCGACTGCGAATTAGACCATCAGAGCCCAGTGCTCCTTCAGATCCCCGGTGATCCTTATTTACTTTTATTCTATGTCAACCCATCATCTTTCAATAATTTCTAAAAAATAGTCTTGACAAAATTAGTGTCTTTTTATCTTTATTTCTATTTTACTCGAGAAATTTGGAAACCCTTCATGTTTCCTAGTAAAATATAAATAAAGAGGGGCAGCTGTCATACCCCAATTTTGTCCGACTAATTGGAAAATCCCAAAAATTTTATCGCTTCGCATATCGTTCTAAACGCGGGGTATTTGGCACTCTCGTGCAACGATTTTGTTTGGCGCTCGTTACTTTCATAAAAAAGAGTCCGAAAAAAAAAATAAATAATTAAAAATAATAATAAATAACGCGAGCGCGTGTTGGTTGCGAGTCGCATGTGAGTAGTTGCATCGGCGCGCATTATTTTACCGTTTTTTTTTTAGAAAAGAGGATGAAGTGAAATCGGTTTTAATAACTTACGCGTGTGCGCATTAAGTCAGTTACGCGCTCATAATCTTAACGCGAACGCGCATTGGTTGTGAGTCGTGTGTAAGTAGTTGCGTCGGTGCGCGTTATTTTACCGCTTTTATTATCACAAAAAAATATAAATAGCAATAATAAATTAAACTCAGCTGTCCTTTTTATTTATTTGGTTACATATGCAAACAAAAAATTAATTGAGCAGTACCAAAAAAGGGGAAGTCAACTTTGCTACATGAAGAAGACAAAAATAAATAAATACAAAGTAGTACAAAAAATTAAAAAAAATGGATTAAAAGAAAGGGATACAGCGCTCCCCCTAGCTGTTGGTGGGAAAGGAAAAATATTTTGAGCTACAATCTCAAGCTCTTTTATCTTGTCCCTTGGCTTTTTACATTTTAAGCAAAAACATTTCAGGCCTTGCAGCACCAACACCACTGCCCTGCTGCTGCTCCACTAGTCTGAAAAAGCATAACCAAAAATTATTGTCTCATTAGTTTACCTCCTCTATTTAAACCAACTAACAGACAGCAAGCAAGGGGGGAGCACTGTTATTGTAACGAGGAACCAAGGAGAGGCACTGAAAAAAAAGGGGAAAGAAAAAAACCATAGTCACAACAACACACACAGAACCATTTTTTTTCAAAACAGTAATATAGGGGGGGAGGGACGATTTCAGTAAGAAAAAGAGAAGAAAAAAAGCAATAACCAAGAAAAGGAAATAAACAGAAGCAAATGAGGGGGGATAAATTCAGAGAAAAAATGTAGAAGAGGAGAGAACCACAACCGTCTCCGGCAAACCAACCCTCACCGCCCTCCTCCTCCGGCGTGTACCAAAACCTCCGCCAAAACTGTCCTCGCGGCCAACCACGAACGACCAGCCACCGCTAACAGTCACTGTCATCTCTCCCTCCTCACCGTCCCAGTCTCTCTCTCTCTCTCTCCCTCCTCACCGTCCCAGTCTCTCTCTCTCGCTCACAGATCCTCCGCCTCTCACTCTCTCTCCCGCTCACAGATCCTCCGCCTCTCACTCTCTCAGTCGCACTCACCCGTCCTCTTCTCCACCGTACCCACTCTATCCCCACCGTAACTTCCTTCTCTTTCGTTTCTCCTCTCAGCTCTCTCTCCTTCGCGCTAGTCTCTCTCCCACTATAACAGCACCACCGCCACTGTCGTCAAAAACGGCGTGAGTTACGGCCACCACCGTCTTCCCTCCCTCTCCACCGTAGCTCTCACCCTCCTGCTCTCCCTTCCTTCGAGTCCTCCCTTGCTTCTGCTCGCGTTTTCTTCCTTTCTCTCTCTGCTGTGGGAAGCTTTCTCTCTCTCCCCTCAGATGAGTGCTGCGGCGCTGTTTGTTTGAGGGTGATGGGAATTAGGTTTCCTTTTGTTAAAAACATACACACACGGACACACCACTTAACCATTTTTTTTTTATTTTTATTTAAAAAAAAAATTCTTAAAACAGTTTTACTGATTACACCCCTTTGATTTCTTTTTACGCCCCCTGCTAAAGCCCCATTCGAGTTGTCAGCAGCCCAAAGGTGTAAACGAATTGGGCTCTGCTATTCGCACCCCTCTTTTAAAAATACAGTTTCCTGCCACTTGCACCCCCCATTTTACTATTTCACCCCCTGTTTCTCTTTTTAAACTTTATTTCTTTTCCCTAAATAAACTTATTTCTTTCACAAACCTATTTTTTCCCGAATAACGAATAAATGTTTTCCTAAACATAAAATTAGTTTGTTATTAATGGTCACTCTGAGCTTGGCTTGTTTGACCGGTGATAACAGCTTTAGTTTTTCAAACGAGCTATGAGCGACGACCACTCTGAGTTTTACTTGTTTGGTCGTCTCGAGTACCTCTCCTGATTTCAAAAATAAATAAAAAACATCAAACACACAAACTTTTTCTACCAAGAACTACGTGCGATTTGATTCTCTACCCGGAGATACGTAGGAGCGGAGGGCGGCCGACCTCTGTCAATTGCATTAATAAAAAACCTTTTTTATTTTTTCTTTTAATTCATTTCTCTCCTTTTTTCTCAAACACTACAAAAATAACTAACCGTTTATCGAGTCTTTTTTTATTATTATAAGGGTAAAAACATTATTTTTGAATTAATAAACGCTTACACATTTAGTTAAAAGGTAACCTTCCTTAGGAAGGATGTCGTAGGGTGCTAATACCTTCCCTACGCATAAACGACTCCCGAGCCTAAATCTGGTCCGCAAGACCCCTTTATCCACTCAATAGGGATTTTCCAATGTTTGCCCTTAAACTAAAACTTTGGTGGCGGCTTCATTCAAGAACTTCGAAGAATCCCTCCTCCGGATTCTTCGGTCGCTACAGGGATTTTCCACTCAATAGGGATTTTCCAATGTTTGCCCTTAAACCAATGTTTGCCCTTAAACTAAAACTTTGGTGGCGGCTTCATTCAAGAACTTCGAAGAATCCCTCCTCCGGATTCTTCGGTCGCTACAGGGATTTTCCACTCAATAGGGATTTTCCAATGTTTCCCCTTTATCCACTCAATAGGGATTTTCCAATGTTTGCCCTTAAACCAAAATTTTATCGATTACAAAGCACATGGCGAAGTTCTAAATATATACAAAACTCAAATCGGAAAAGCATACACTTAGAACTTCTGCAAAAGTACTGGAAGTTATTAAACATCGGAAGGCGGGAAAATGACGGTCTTCTGCTCCGTCACTGGACCGACCTTGACAATACTCGTTCCATCAACCTCATGATCGGCATTAACGATTGACGGGTTTAAAGCAAGCGAAGGATGAACCAATAGAACCTGCAGAAGGACACATTGAAAACCTTCTTTGTACATATCGAGCGCCGCTTCGGAAGCCTCCTTGGCATCCCTCTTACTTTGATTGAGAGCAGCCTGAAGATTAGCGATACGAGCATCAGGATCGGTACTAAAACCTTGTTCATTAGCCTCAGCCTCAAATATCTCTTAGCCTCAGCCTCGGACTCCTCTAAAACCTTGACCTGATCTTCGAGCAGCCTCACACGGGCTTCAGCATTCTCAGCTCGGGTTAGAGCGGTCACCTTCAGCGAAGTCAGGGTTGCTTCATTTTCCTTCAGAGATCGGAGCTCGGACTTGACTCGACCAAGCTCATTGGTCTTCATCGACAATTCTTCCAACGGTCAATACAAAGAAGAATATCGTAAACAAATAAACAAAAACCAGCAAAATTAAGAGAGAAACTCACCTTCAGCTCACCTCTCATACTTCGCTTTTGCGATCTTATGAACTTCAGCAAAGTTGAGGAAGATTTGGGCCGACGCTAAAATAGGATCCTCCCTCCACTGATCAAAATTTTGCTCCAAAAACTTCTCATCCAGGGGCATAGCCTTACATTTACGCTTAGACTTCTTTCCGGTCTTTGCTTTCTTAGCCGATCCTGACTCATCATTGGCTTCACGTCCCCTTTTTACGGAGGTCCCAGCATCGACCCTCTTCCCCCTTTTTGCCTCAGCTCGGGTCAGATCTTTCTGGGTAACCATGTTAACCGGTTCCGCATTGATGGCAACCTCTTCAGCATCAACAACGAGTCCAGTTTGGGGTAATATTTGCAAAGGTACCCCTGCCGACTCGACACCAGCAGGTACCCCAGTTGGCTCGTCACCAGCAGATTGCATCGCCAGTTTCTTCAAAAAAGCAAGCTTCTTAGGCGCCATCGTATCTGAAAAAACAGCGAAGATACGGGTTATATAAACTCAAAAAAAAAAATAATCAAAACACACAAATATCCACTACTGAAAAACAATCTACCTAGAACCCGTTGCACCCGCACACGCTTCCCAGCCTGAACTAGGCGATCTGTAGGGATACCCCTGTACTTATGTTTTGAAAACGGAACCTTCTGGGAAATAAAGATCAAAATTGCTTTGGTGAGACGATCTTCTGCGCTCAGACGATCCTCCCCTACGGTATAGGAATGGGAAGATCGGTTGAAATGACCATTACTCCAACCTATAGGAAACTTGGTTGACACCAGAGTCCGACCATACTCTCTAAACTTCCCCACACTATCGATTGCCCATCATTGACCGGTTCGACCCAATAATAGAGCTTCTTCCAGCTTCCCCTCAGGGAGTCCGCATAGGCTTTGAAAATTTTCGCACCTCGCCTCGAGCGAAAACTGATATGCTCACGACCGGCCTTATCCTCCCCGCTATTCCTATTGATCTCAAACAAATGAAAGAATATTTGGGATGACACCGGTCTCTCCAAGTGAATACACATCAACTCAAAAGCTCGAAGGAAGCCCCACGCATTTGGGTGTAGCTGTGACAGTGCTACATCAAGCTCTGCCAGAACGGTTTGTTCGAGAGAAGTAAAAGGAGGCCGGATATTCATGTCATTTATGATCACGTGGTACATAGTGAACTTAAGATCTCCTGCCCAAGAAGCCACGTGTTCTCCATCCTTCATGCCCTCGACCCTCCAAATGTTTCTCTCAGAACGCCCTACAATTTTTCGACCAACCAACTCCAAGTTATGGCCCGAACGATATAAAGACTCCACCTCCAGAATCTTGGCAGAAACCCAATCGTACGGTCGAACCTCCCGCACCGGCACGCCGTGAGCTCCAGGACCAGTGCTGGAATAACCGTCGGCTGAAGATCTAGAAGCTCGGCTAGTACTTGGCTGCTCCGTCTCATCAGCACCATCCTGATTTTCCGATGTCGAGCTTCTCCCAAACTCAGGGTCGGAGCTCTCCGATTCGATAGTATCCGAGCTCCCCTGACTTCCCCCAGATTGTGCAGCACCGTCGGAGTCAGAAGAAAGAGCTACCACTTCAATCCTGCAATCTTCCTCCACTACTTTCACAACATCCACATCGTCTCCTTTCACGTCGTCAGCCGGAGATATAGTTTCGATGTCGATGTTCTCCTCCGCCTGTTTGCTGGTAGGAGCCGAAGGCGGATGGTCTTGCTCGTCTGGAGTACCGACCATCAGCTGATTGTCCCGATCCTCAGGAACGACACCACCAGAGGCCATGATCTTAACGAACTCGTTTCTATACTCCGTTATATCCCTACGGGTTTGTTTTGTCCTCGCCAGGTCTTAAAAGCTGCAGAAATGGGGGACGAAATGTCAGGGCAAAGAAAATAGCAAATGGGTCCGCGAGCAAGTCGAAACCCGACCTGACGACCTCCACTCTGAGCGAACAAAAGAAAAAACTAGGAAGGGCCCAAAACACTAATACAATTGGGAAACAAAAACTAACCTCGAAACAAATGCAGATGAGAAGCTTGGATCTCTTTGTCGACCTCTAAAAACAAACGCCTTGTACACCTCGCTCAAATGGAAACCTCGACGCCTCAAGATCGGTGATCAGAGCATAAAGAATTACGCAGCAACATATGAATGGAAGTAATCCCCTATTTATAGTGGGCCAGGAAAATCGTGGGTTGGGCCTGGAAGTCGAATCAACACGTCCAATCGAAGCCCAAAAGTCAGGCACTAAAAAACAAAAACATCACCATCATTAGCCGCCATCATTATACGCGTCGTGTCAGAAGTATTTAATGTCTGGCACTGATACTGAGGCGATTGGACCTTTTGGCTCAGTTAGAAAGCTCGGAACATCTCAACATCATTTGAAGCTCGGCACATCATGTGATCGACAACGAGAGCTACCGTCAGGCCAAGATCACCCTCGGTAAATTTCAAGACCGATTAAAGCTCGGTACATTTTGAGTCCCTCAAAAAGAAAGCTCGGTGCATCTTCAACTCCTCAAAAAGAAGGCTACCGTCAAGCCAAGATCGCCCCTTAGGCGACCAGACTTGGGGGGCCACTGTTATGGTAACTAGTAAAAGGCCTCAACTGATATTTTCACCCCCTATAAGGCCCAATAACCAAACCAGCCCATATCCAGAAAATCTAGTCCAGTTAATCAACGGCACAGATACCTCTGTAAGATCTAACAGCTCGGGGTCGACAAAACAAACATCACAAAAACTCTATAAATACCACACTCAATGCTCATAAATGTAAGCAATGTCGAATACAAAACTCTGATTCACTCAGATACTGACTTTAGCATCGGAGTGTCATTGCAGGTACAACATCGCCATCTCAAAGATCGAACAACGACATCTCAAGATCGAACGTCGCGGATCAAGGACAACTCCTACCAACTGTGTCAAGATCGGAAGCACGGTACAGAACAGATAGTAATTCGTTTTTTTCTTATAGGTTCTTTGTCTCCATTTCAAGAATCAATAGGATTCCTAAGCTACAAGGATTTCTCATTCTTTGTGTGCTTCTACCCTAAAGTAGTTAAACATTTTTAGTTCTTCTCGTGCTTCTATCCTATGATGGTTAAATATTATTCATTCTCTTTACGCTTCTATCATATGATGGGTTAAGCTTTGTTAGCCAAATTTAGTAGTTGATAGTCTCTGAAGATTGAAGTTCTTGATTTCGTTGAAGTGAGTGATATAAAGATGCTAGAAGAACATCAAAAGAGCCCAAAACACTACAAAAAACAACACATTAGCGACAGGAAATTGACAAAGAATTTGTGTCCGTAGGTAAATCTGTCATTAGCAATGGATCTGTCTGTAGCGAAATAAGACAGGGAATCTGAAATAGGGGAGGGATTTAAATGTAGTTTGCAACAGATTTAGCGACAGACCAGACCGTCGCTATAAAAAAATTTGGACCATTGGCATTTGCGACGGACCTGGCCGTCGCTATTGATGTGGATCTTTCCGTTAGAGTTAGCGATGAACAAGGCCGTCGCTACTACCGGTGTTACTAAAAGTCACTTAAACACACAAACCGAACCACTTCTCTCATTTCTCTTTTGTTTCTCCCTCACTCTCTCTACATGAAACCCTCACCAAAATTTCTCCCCTTTCACCACCACCACCACACCAAGCTTTCTTCCTCACTCTTCTTTCTCTCTCTCTCTCTCTCTCTCTCATGAACAGTCTCTCTCTCTCTCTCTCTCTCTCGCTCTCTCTCTCTCTCTATTTTTCTAATTGTCTCCCTCTCTCTCCTCAACCACAACCACAACCTCTCTCACCACCGCGTCGGAGTGTGCACCGTCAACGGACTGCAACGAGACCATTGGATTTTTCTTCTCTTGGCTCATAACGGTTAGTTTTTTAATTATTTTTGTTTTTAGATATTATTTTAGTTTTGTTGTTTTTATGGTTTAATATTGAAATGTGAAATGTGAGTTTTAAATATTAATTTGAAATGTGTATATGTAGAATAAAATTGTTGTTGTTAGAATGGTTATTTTAGAAATGTTGTTAGTGTAACTTCAAGCTTGGGTGCAAGTGGTTAATGCACTCCATCTTAAGGGGTGGACTCGGCTAGTACCCAAGTTCAATCCCCAACGATGAAACAAACTGGAGTCAGGCTTTACTTACCTCCCGGCCGAACTCCGGATTATTCAGGGCCCATTTCCCCTGGACATCGGAGGGGGTTAAAGACCCCTAGACCAAAGAAATGTTGTTAGTGTTTATGATTGTGAACTTGAAATTGTATAGGATTGATTTTGTTGTTAATTGAAATTGTGTTAAATTTTTGTTAGGGATGTTAATTGAAATTATGTTAAATTGTTGTTTTGATGTTTGATGAACCCTAGGTTATAAGACTATATTGGATGTTGTTATTGTGTGTTGTTGATGGAAAATGGTGAGGTGTTGTCCCACACCCTCATATTTTTCTTGAAATCATCTCCATTGAGATAGCTGCGAGACGATACTAACAATGGTAGGGTTGGGAGTTAGAAATAACTTCCTTCATTACTTGGATGGAGAATAGTTTTGTGTTGTCCTTGACCCCTATATTTGGCCCGAAATCATCTCCACTGAGATCATATCGATGCCACTAACTTGATAGGTTATTGGGAATGTTATGGTAATCTAACGCATTTTTTTAAATGCGTGTAGATGAATTGGAATCAATTGAATCGTGGTTGGGTGTATGATCGGTTATTTCCCGGAAGAGCGGGTTTGAAGAAACCTTTTGTAGGCGGGGTTGAAGAGTTTATTATGGTAGAGAGGCAACATAAATTGATTGAATTTGAAGGGGGATTAGATGTCCATGCATTCATTGCGACAGTGTACCTATTAGGACTGATAATGAAATCAGGGATCACTTGTATCATTTCGGGTTTAGGCTTAATTATTGGATTTGGGTAGACCATAGAGATCGACTTCCAAATTTTTCTGTAGGGGCTTCAAGCAGTTATGGTGTTGGTGTTCCATCTAATGAACAATTTGTGCCATTTGATGAGCCTCATTAAGACAATCATGATGAACATCCAAATTAAGAAGCACCGAGATTTTATAATTTGTTAAGAGAGTCAAACAAACTGTTGTTTGAAGGATCACCACAGTTAAAATTATCTATGTATGTGAAGATTTTTGCTCTCAAGTCCATGAGTAATATTTCTGAGTTGGGTTTAGATTATGTGACTGAAATTATGTTGAAAGCGACACCTATAAAGGATAATTTGCCAAAATGTTATTATGAGGTTAAGATGTTAGTTTCGAAGTTGGGATTGGAATATAAGAAGATTGATTGTTGTGTGGATGGGCACATGTTGTTTTACGACAACGAATTTTGTAAAAACGATAGTGCGCTACAGGAATGCAGATTCTGTGGAAGGCTGAGGTATCATGTTCGCAAAGCGCGAAAACGTAATTATAAACTCATCCCCGTAAAGTCAGTGTTCTATTTGCCAATAGTTACAAGGTTGCAAAGAATGTTTGCATCGAGTGAAATTGAGGGGAAAAATGACGTGGCATTAAGAGAATAGGTGTACCTCATACTTTTTATGCCACCCATCTGACGGGGAAGTGTGGAAACATTTTGATTAAGTGCATTCGTATTTTACCTCAGACCCACGAAACGTTCGACTTTGCTTGTGTTCTAATGGATTTACTCCATATATCCAAGCACCAGCGATGCCCTATTCATGTTGGCCAGTTATTGTTACCCCCTTACAATTTTCCTTTTGAGATGTGCATGACTAAACTTTATTTGTTTTTAACTTGTTTGATACCTGGTCCATCCAATCCAAAAGCTAAAATTTAAATCTATTTGGAACCTCTAATTGATGATCAAGAGATTGGGGGAGCGTTTTGATATATGATGCAGTGCGGAAGAAGAGTTTTGTGATGAGAGCGGCATTGATGTGGACAATTTATGACTTCCCTGCTTATGATATGTTGTTTAGTTGGGGGATTCACGGTAAATTGGCATGTCCCTATTGCACGGAACACACAATGACGCTTACGCTGAAATACAGGGGTAAGAGGTCTTGGTTTGACTCGCATCGTAGATTCTTACCATCTGGTCATGAATTAAGAAAGAACAAAAATGCATTCAAGAAAGGGGTAGTTGAAACAGATGGACCACAGCCTTTGTTGACATCAAGGAAAATCTGGAGCAGAGTTGTTGATTTGCCACAATCCACAGAGGTAGGTACATGCACTCCCTCGATTGGATGGTTATGGATGGGTGCATAACTGGGCAAAAAAGAGTATATTTTGGAATCTCCTATATTGGAAAGATAGTCTATTGAGACACAATCTCGATATTATGCACATTGAGATTAATTTCTTTGGCAACAAATTTTTCATTGCGATGAATGTGAAAGATAGAACCAAAGACAATAATAAGGATAGATTGGAGTCTTCTCTTTACTATAGCAAACATCGATACAATTTAAATTTGGTGCCAATGGCTAATGGCAAGATGTTAAAACCCAAGGCTAAATACTATCTAACAACTAGTGAAGCGAAAGATGTCTGTCGATGGTTGAAAGGATTGAGGATGCCAGATGGTTATTCATCTAACCTTGCAAGATGTGCAGATGTGAACACCAGGAAAATGTATGGGATTAAAAGTCATGATTGCCATGTATTCATGGAGTGTTTGCTTCCCATTGCTTTTAGTTCTTTACCAAAGTGTATTTTGGAACCACTTAATGAAGTGAGTCAATTTTTTAAGAATATGTGCTCTTCGACATTGAGAAAGGATGATCTTACTAAGATGGAGCATAATATTCCATTCATTATTTGTAAGTTGGAGAGAATACTTCCTCCCGGTTTCTTTGATTCCATGGAACATCTCTCGGTTCACCTTGCATATGAAGAAAGGCTTCGTGGACCAGTTCATTATAGGTAGATGTATCCATTTGAGAGGTAATTATCTATTCCAACATTTTAATTAAAGTATCTTTAGCATGACGATTTGTTTATCAAGATTTCTTCCTTCATATATAGTTTATAGATTAATGGGTGATTATAAACGATCAGTGAAGAATAAAGCTAGAGTCGAAGGATCAATCTACGCATCTTACTTACACCGTGAAACAATTTATTTCAGATCTCATTATTTCAACAACTTTATGTTGTCAAAAAATAATATAAACGAAATGGAGGTTGAAGAAGAAAGACACCCGCTCACTTTATTTGTGTTTAGCAAACTTGGTCGCCACTCGGGAAAGGAGTCGATCCACTGGTTTTCAGATAAAGAGTATGAATTAGTACATGCTCATGTCTTGATCAATTGCACTAAAGTTAAACCTTGTCTTAAGTAAGTATTTTTCAATTCAGTTTTCAATGTATACACATTTAGATAGAAGTCCATATATTGAATAATTCTTTTTCGGTGCATTCTTAATTTGTGAGCATATACGCGCTGAAGAATCTTCTGTTTGTAAACATGAAAGTTTTCCATCCTAGGTTAAGGCTAGAGTAAGTAAATAAAATTAATGTTTTAATGTCAAATGTTTAAAGTAGATGAGACATGGCTTATTTTTTCCATATGTGATTATTTAGGTTTATGAAGCGGAACCAACTCCCCTAATCCTACACTTGAGGAACTTCGCTGATGGTCCTTTTCATTCTGTTAATGAGTGGCACACGTACCTCGTTAACGGTTACAAATTTGACACCCAATCATGGATGAGGGAAAACAAACAATTAATAGTGAGGTATATGTAAAAGGGCTCACAAAAGGAGGCGAAGATGACTTATACAGTGTGATCCAACACATATATAAACTTGAATACTGTTAGCCTGTATTTTCGACAGGCTAAAATTAAATGCAGTCAACAAGGTTTGACTTAACAGATTCAAAGAGAAGAACTATTATTTCGACAGCAAGAAGAGGTATACTGGGAAATCAGCATAGTTCATAACTTAGCGAAAAATTGGAAAGCTGAAGCCAGTGGTTCGACAGAGATGAGAGTAGTAGCTAGATAGCAAGCCAAATCAAAGGGCGTTGTCGAATGGGATAGCAGCAGCATGGTCGAAAGAAAGAAGCAGTTACCTAGTCGAAGCGCCTAGCAGTTATCTTATTTTTTAAACTGTTGTGCAGTTATTGTTTTACTCTTTTAGTATAAATAGGAGTTTCTTTTCATAGAATATGGCCGAAAAATTCATTTCTACATAAACTTCCTAAAAAAAACTATTACTTCCGCATTCAAAGAAAACAGAGTCACAGGAATCCAACGTATGAATCTGCGTACCAATCTTTACAATTCAATGCAATGTCTTTTACATTCCTTTAAGATTTCTGCACTTTACTTGCATTCAATCTTTTACTTCACTGCTTTTATTTTTCTGCATTTTATCTTACTTAAGCATTCACCGCTGTTCTTTCCTTTTATTCGTCTTATCTTCACTTTAAACGGTTCTTTCTACCATTTTCAAAACAAACTGTGAGAACACTGAATACTTTCATAAAAACTTTAAACACAAATGTTCTGAGATTTTCTAGTTGATCTCACGAGCAACACGTATGTGTAACTAGCGGTGTTTACCAAAAATCACGGTAAACAAATTGGCACGCCCGGTGGGACATTTGTGCTAAAATTTTAAAAGTTTTTAAGAAAAAATTCTGGGTTTGTGATCAAACTCGAAACTTGTAATTTGTACTTTGTATGCGTTTAAGAAGTGGTAAGAGTCTTGCAGAAATGCCTCGCTCTACTATGAATAATGCTTCTACATCAAATGCACATTCCCAAGCGTCAGTTAGTGATACCAACGTTGCAAATGTTGCGGGGGTAACCGCTCCTACATCTTCTCCAACCATAGCGGAAATAACCACTCCCATACCTTCTTCGACGGTCATGAGTGTAACCGCTGTAACCGCTCCTGTCATTACTCCTGTGTCGAATATGATGGTACCTATACCACCAACATTTGGTTCAACAAATCCCTTAATGGCTAATCTCGTGTTTGGAAATATGCCATTTAATTTGCCTATGAATGGGAGAAATTATCCATATGGTATGCCAACAGCCATGATGGTGGGTCTTCAGACAAATGCGTCTACATATGCAGAAAATGCAGTTTCAAGTTTTTCGCCTATACATAATTCACCAGAAAACATGTATAGTCGAAATGCCCAACCTTCTTTAACCACATCGTCGTTATTGGCACTAAGACAACAAATGGATGATAGCAATCACGACATGGTTAATATGCTAACACAACAAATCGGTACGGTGTTTAATCCACTGATTCAAAACACACATGATAGTTACCAGATGTTAGCAACACAAATGGGTAGAATTGCTGACTTCTTTGGCACTCCACCAGTGCATAATCAATCAGTTCCCCAAATACAAAATGTCAGGCCTGTTGAATTTCCTGTCGAAAGGCCCAACAATGTACTTCCCATTAATCAAGGACAACAATTTGTTGTCGAAGAACCTGTTCTTGAGGTGGTGCTAGTAAATAGAAACCAAAATGCTGACGAAGTAGTTAGACAAGTCCAACAAAATAACTTTGGAATACAAAATAATTTGGCTAACATTGTCGAAACTATTCTAGCGCAAAATGGCCTAAATTTAGGCCTACGTAGGCCTAACTTCGTATCACCTTTGTCGGAATATGTCTTTCAAACTGAATTGCCAAGGGGATGGAAAATCCCTAAGTTCACAAAATTTGCTGGGGAAACTAGCGAATCTACTGTCGAACACGTTGCCCGCTACTTAACTGAGGCAGGAGATTTGGCACATAATGAAAATTTAAGGCTAAAATATTTCCCCAACTCTCTAACCAAGAATGCCTTCACCTGGTTCACCACTTTACCTCAACATTCCATATTTAATTGGGGGCAGTTAGAGAAAGCCTTCCATGAACAATTCTATATGGGGCAATCGAAAATTAGCCTTAAAGAATTGGCCAGTGTTCGACGCAACATGCCAGAATCGATTGATGAGTATCTCAATTGATTTACACTACTCAAAGCAAAGTGTTTTACTCAAGTACCTGAACATGAGTTAGTCGAAATGGCTGCTGGTGGCCTAGACTACTCTATTAGGAAGAAGTTAGATACTTTACACCTAAGAGATATGGCACAACTGGCTGATAGAGTTCGACAAGTCGAAAGGCTTAAAGCTAAAAAGGCTAGAACTAATAGGTTCAGTAATAATAAAAAAGAAAAGGTTGCCTATGTCAATGCTAATGACAATACCAAGAATTCGACATATCTTATGAAGGTGTCGAAGAAGAGGTTAATATTGCTGAATTACAACCCGGGCCTCCTTATACTTGTAAACTATTAAAGCCTTCAAATGGAAAAAATGCAGTCGAACTTAAAAATGATAAATTCGTTGCAAAAACATATACTTTTGATGTTTCTAAATGTGATGAAATATTTGATCTGTTAGTTGCTGATGGTCAAATTTTAGTGACTAAAGGCCTAAAAACACCACCATTGGAACAAAGACAGAAAAAAGGTTTTTGTAAATTTCATAACTTCTTGGGTCATAACACTGCTCGTTGTGTCCTTTTCAGAGATTTGGTTCAAAAAACATTGAACGAAGGAAGGCTTAAATTTGGAGACAAATCAAAGCCTCCAATGAAATTTGATGAAGATCCTCTACCAACAACCGAAGCAATGTATGTTGAAGTTGACATTGCTATGGTCGAAGTATCTGATGATACTGCTGGAAATGGTAACTTGAAAAGAGCCACTGTAAGCTCCAATGTCAATGTCGAAATGGTTAATGAAGACCAGTATGATGACAAAATGAAGGTGGTTTATCCTAAGGCTGAAGAGGAATTGATTGATTTCCTCGATCGTTGCAAAATCAGCAACTCTGAGGTGTTGCTGTGTCCACGATGCAGTGCTGTTTTCGACAAGGAAGCTGCAAAGGATCTGGAAAGTTTCAAACCTCAACCCAAACGCAAGGGAAAATGGGTCGACAAGAGACCCAAGTTCAGTTTCAGTGACAGAGGGATACTGTAACGCCCAAATAATTTAATTATTTATTTAATTAAATTATTTAGGTATTTTATTAGAATGGTTATATTTAATAATTAATCAAATGATGTTTTATGCAAATTAAGGAGTGGTGCCTAGTAATTAGCTGATTAGTGGACGGGGGGCCGTGATCCACGAGCCCAAGGCTTAGGCGCATGAAGGAGGGTGTTAGCTAGGGTTAGTCAATTCGCATTTGGAGAGGAGAAAAGAAAGAAAACTTGCGAAGAGGAGAAGAGAGAAAGAGAGAGGGGACGGCGCACTAGGAGAGAAGAGGAGGGGCGCCATTGTTGCTGTGGTTACTTGGTGTTTTCGTGCAAGGAGTTTTCTAATTCGGCAAATCTAAGGTAAGGGTGAGGTTCTTTCAATATAATAGAGGGTATGATGGGGCTTATGTGGGGGATTAGGCTCTATGACGCCATAATCATGTTGTTTGATGATTGTTGTTTGTTGTTTGATCATATTTGATTTTATATTCATGATGATGGTGTTTGGGGTTGAGGATTAAAATTGGTAAAAATCTGAAAATTCTGGTTCATGGGCGCCTTGGGCGCCATTGTTGGTGTTGGTGTTGCGCTGTGTTGCGCGCCCTGGTGCTGGGCGCCATGGGCGCCTTGTTGTCTGTGTTGCGTTGTTGTTGTTTTCCCTCCTGGGCGCCATGGGCGCTGTGTTGCGCTCTGTGTTGCTCCTGGGCGCCCTCCTGGGCGCCAATTCCTGTGATGTTGCGTTTTGTGCCACTGTGTTGCCAGGCGCCCTATTGCTGGGCGCCAAGTGTGGTGTTGCCTCTGCTGTCTCAGGCGCCCTGTTGCTGAGCGCCAAGCCTGATGTTGTTGTTGCCGCCTCAGGCGCCCTGTTGCTGGGCGCCAAGTATGATGTTCCTGTTGTGGTCTCAGGCGCCCTGCCCCTGGGCGCCAAGTCTGCTGTGTTGCCTGTTGGGTCAGGCGCCCTGCTGCTGGGCGCCAAGTCTGTTCCTGATGATGTGGTGCTAGGCGCCCTGCTCATGGGCGCCATTTTCTGTGTTGCTGCTAGGCGCCGTGTTGCCGGGCGCCAAGTCTAATTCTGTTGCCATGGTGTTAGGCTCCCTGCTGCTGGGCGCCAATTCTGTTGTTGCCACTGTTGTCCTAGGCGCCCTGTTGCTGGGCGCCATGTCTGATGTTATTGCTGTTTCCCAAGGCGCCCTGTTGCTGGGCGCCAGTTTCGGTTTTCGTTGTTGCTGCCTAAGGCGCCCTGCTGTTGGGCACCAGATCCTGTGTTGCTGGTGTGTCTGTGGCGCCCTGTTGCTGGGCGCCAGTTTCAGTGCTGTTGCTGTTGCCTGTGGCGCCCTGTTGCTGGGCGCCAAACTCTGTGTTGCTGTTGCTGTCTTGGCGCCCTGTTGCTGGGCGCCAGTTTCTGCTGAGTTGCTACCTGTCTTGGCGCCCTGTTGCTGGGCGCCAGTTTCTGTGCTGTTGTTGGCGCCCTGTTGCTGGGCGCCAGTTTTGTTGTGGCTGTTTCTGTTGTTGGCGCCCTGTTGCTGGGCGCCAGTTTCTGTGGTGGCTGTTTCTGTTGTTGGCGCCCTGCTGCTGGGCGCCAGTTCCTGTCATGTTGTCGTGGTGTAAATTGGTGTCTCGGGTGTCGGTGTATGATTATTGTTATAGGTGTTGGTGTCATTGTTGATTATTGGTGATTATTGGTGATGATATAACAGGTGATGACATAAAAGGTGATGTGCCTATTTTTATGGGCTAAGGTAACAGGTGATGGGTCTATGACCACTTGGTGATATCGGTGATGTTATATTAATTAAATGTCTGTTGTGTGTTGATTGTCTGGTGCATTGTCCATGGTGTCGCATATATTGCATATGCAATATTTTGGTGATGTTGGCTTCGGCCGTTGGAGCTATAGGTGATGATGGTGATGCTCATATAGGTGATGTGCCCATACTGGCTACTTTATTGGTGATGATTGGTACCACATGCATATGCCCGTTGGTGTGGGTTGCATCTCATATAATTACCCATGATGTTAATGATGATTATTGGTGATTTATTAATTGATGTTGTTGTGATGCGGTTGATATAGTGTTGTACTCTAGCATATTGCCTATCATATATGCTATTATAATGTTAGATATCTCACCCCTTCTGTTTGAATGTTACCCCTATGTTGGTAACGTGCAGGTGATAGTGAGTGAAGGCAAGTCTACCTTCGCTATTAGAGTCAGGTGTCGTCGCTCTGATACGTAGCACTCGGGGGGAACGAACGCTAGACTTTATTAGTGTTTCTGTTATTTTAATTTTTGAAGTTTTTATGGTGATGTATAACTATTTAATTGAACTATGATTTTATTCCGCTGCTGGTTGATATTATGACGTGCTAGGTGTTGCACTGTTTTAATGGTGAAACTTATTTATTTGGCGTGTAATGTTTAACGGTGTAAGTGTAGCATCCCTTGTGGGTGTATTGAAATGTTTTGAAAACTCTGATTTCGTCGAAAAATTTCCGGGTAGAAAAGAGGTGTTACAGATACCCTACAAGGTCTCTTCGATTAATAACCCTCACAAAGAAAAGGTTAGAACTTATGTTCCACCTCCTCATTCTCCTGTCGGGAAATGGATTCATTCTGGTGGGAGAAGTACTGGATATTATCCCGTTCATTATGCTGGAAAGAACGCTGGCAACCAACAGGAGTCAGCCGAGTTGGTTAAGGGTGGTGCTAGTGCTAGTACAGTCACCCAAAATAAGGCATCAGAAGCAAATAAATATGCCTACCGTAATAATTACAAGGGTAAAAACCCTATGACAAGTTCACAATGGCGAAGATATCAACGCCAGAAGAAAGTCACTACTGCTACAGGGGTAACTTTAAGTGCTGACAAAGGAAAAGATAAAGAGTTACCTTCAAAATCTCTTGAAATGGCTAGAAAGCCAGCTACTGAAAGAATTTTTCCTCCACTTTCTGCGCTTAAAGAAGGCATAAATTTGGACGAAGACATGGATTCAGATTTCGATGATTCTGAGCCAGATTTTGACGTCTTATGTAATTTGGTCTCTATCCTGCCTGTAGAGTATGATGTGGTTTCTGAAGTTAATGACGTCGAAGAGGATTTCGATGAAGAACAACATGCAGTATTCGAAAGACCAGATTGTGGGATGATGAATCATCTCAAACACTTGTTTATTCAAGCTAAAGTGAATAACATAGGTGTGAATAAAATCTTGGTCGATGGAGGTGCTGCTGTGAACCTAATGCCTCAACATTTGCTAAGAAGAATTGGCAAATGTGATACTGATTTGAGGCCACACAATGTGGTTTTAACAAATTATGAAGGCAAGACTGGCCACTCACTTGGGGCCATAGAGGTCGAACTTGCTGTAGGAAGCATCAAGAGATTAACCTTGTTCATGGTAATTCCATCGAAAGCAAATTACAATTTGCTACTAGGAAGAGAGTGGATTCATGGTGTGGGGGCAATTCCATCAACTGTCCATCAAAGATTGATCATATGGAGAGAGGATGGATTGGTCGAAAACATAGAAGGTGACCAGAGTTACTTCAAAGCAGAAGTTAACACTATAACCAGGAAGACCTTCGACAAACAACTGGCCATTATTGCGCCATGATATTCTTCTGATCTTGGTTATACAAACCAAGACAATGTTTTCTCTTCTGTTACGCTGCACCCAAATTATGGCTTTGTTTGGGAGAGGGAAATTCTAGATGAAGATAACCACCCAAGAGGCTATGCCAAGCCTACTGGCTGGGAGAGACCTTGAATGGTTTGATGATTAAGCCAAGTACATGGGACAAGATTACGGCTTATGTGGCCGAAAACAAAGAAAAAGCGGCTTTGGAAGCCGAATTAAAGCAACAATTGGTTGAATAAACCAGTATGATCAGTGAAAAAGAGTTGGTCGAAGACCAAAGGCTTGACTGCGTGTATGATGATGAGCCTTTAGGTTTTGAGAAGGACCCAATGGGTTCGACCAAAAGAATACAAACACAAGATCCCTTGAAGAAATTGACCTGGGAGATGGTTCTGTGAAGAAACCAACATATATCAGTGCGAAGACCAACAAGGAACTCAGAGTGCAAACTATTGAACTGTTGAAAAAGTTCAGGGATTGCTTTGCTTGGGATCACGATGAAATGCCTAGGTTAAGTCGATAAGTAGTAGAATTGAAGCTACCTATTCGACCAGAAAAGAAGCCAGTGAAGCAGACACCAAGGAGGTTTGCGCCAGAGATCCTGTCGAAGATTAAAACAGAGATTGAAAGACTGCTAAAGAGCAAGTTCATCAGAACTGCCAGGTATGTTGATTGGTTAGCTAATATAGTCCCTGTTATTAAGAAAGATGGCACTCTTAGAGTTTGCATAGATTTTAGGGATTTGAATAATGCTACACCAAAAGATCAATACTCTATGCCTGTGGCAGAAATGCAAGTCGATTCAGAGCAGGCTACGAATATCTAAGTATGCTTGATGGTTATTCTGGTTATAACCAAATTTTTATTGCTGAAGAAGACATATCGAAAACAGCATTTCGCTGCCTAGGGGCATTAGGTGTTTATGAATGGGTAGTTATGCCTTTTGGTCTTAAAAATGCTGGTGCTACATATCAAAGAGCAATGAATTCTATGTTTCATGATTTTATAGAAAACTTTATGCAAGTATACATAGATGACATTGTTGTTACGTCTTCATCAGAAAATGGTCATTTAGATCATCTTCGACAATCATTCGAAAGAATGAGAAAATATGGATTGAAAATGAATCCAATCAAATGTGCCTTTTGTGTTCGTGCAGGTGATTTTCTAGGTTTTGTGGTGCACAAAAAAGGCATTGAAATTCAACAAAATAAGACAAAAGCTATTTTGGAAACAAAAGCTCCTTCGACAAAGAAAGAATTACAGTCGTTACTAGGAAAGATTAATTTCCTTAGAAGGTTATTTCAAATCTAAGTGGCAAGACTCAAATTTTCTCGCCATTACTTCGACTAAAGAAGGAAGAAGTTTTCAGATGGGAACCAGAACATCAAAAAGCTTTCGACGAGATAAAGACATATTTGATGAAGTCTCCTATTTTGTTACCTCCTATTAGGAATAAGGCAATGAAATTGTATGTAGCAGCATCAGATATGTCAATAGGTAGTATGTTAGCACAAGAGGATGACAATGGTGTCGAAAGAGCCATCTATTACCTTAGTAGGGTGTTAAATGATGCTGAAACTAGGTACCATCCAACGGAGAAATTGTGCCTTTGTATTTTTCATGTACAAAGTTAAAGCAATACATAAAGCCTATTGATGTGTATGTTTATTACCATTTCGATATTATTAAACATATGCTGTTGAAACCAATATTGCATAGTAGAATTGGTAAATGGGCCTTAGCTCTTTCTGAATATTCACTAACATATCGGCCTCTAAAAGCTATTAAGGGTCAAATCATTGCTGATTTCATTGTCGACCACCCATTGGTCGAAGCAACATTAAATTGCGTGAATATTCGACCTTGGAAATTGTACTTTGACGGTTCAAGCCATAAAAATGGTTCTGGAATTGGGATTCTAATTATTTCTCCAATGAATATCCCAACGAAGTATAAATTTAAAATTAAAGAATTTTGCTCCAATAATGAGGCTGAATACGAAGCCTTAATAGCAGGACTTGAAATTTTGCTAGAATTGGGGGCAAAAGCTGTCGAAATTAAATGTGACTCTGAATTAGTTGTGAAGCCTTAATACTTTGTCACTGCCAATACTCTGTTAAAACATTTCGATCATGTTAACATTAAACATGTACCTCAAAATGATAATCAAGAGGCAAATGATTTGGCACAATTTGCTTCAGGCTATAAAATTTCTAAAGAAAAACTGGAAGAATTAATAGAGATAAAAGAGAAACTAATTTCGACAGATTATTCTTCGACTGAATTGTCAATGCCAAAACTTGGGGGGGCAGAGGAAACATTATCACCTCCAATTACCGCAAATGAAAGCGAAAATTGGCACAATTTTCAATATTTTGAAATTTTTGCCATTGACAATATGTCGAATGACGATTGCCGAAAGAACATTGTCGAATACTTGGAAAATCCAACAGGAATAACAAATAGAAAAACCAAGTATAGAGCATTAAGCTATGTGATTGCATAGATTTTACTTAAATATCTTAGTGAAAATGAGGCATACTTAGCAATATCCAATACTCATAGTGGAACCTGTGGACCTCGTCAAGCAGGTCACAAAATGAAATGGCTTTTTTTTCGACAAGGAGTGTACTGGCCAACCATGCTAAATGATTGCATAGATTTTGCTAAAGGATGCCAAGAATGTCAGAAACATGCAGGGGTACAACATGTACCTGCAAGTGAGTTGCATTCAATAGTAAAACCCTGGCCATTTAGAGGTTGGGCCTTGGATATAATTGGTGAAATTAAGCCAACTTCGTCGAAAGGTCACCGTTATATACTAATGGGTATCGACTACTTCACTAAATGGGTCGAAGCTATTCCCTTAGCAAATGTCGACCAAGAAGCAGTAATAAACTTTATTCAAAACCATATTTTATATAGGTTTGGGATTCCAGAAACCATTACTACAGATCAAGGCTCAGTTTTTACTGGTCGAAAAATGGTAGAATTTGCTGCTGAAAGTGGATTTAAGTTATTAAGTTCGACACCATATTATGCGCAAGAAAATGGTCAAGTCGAAGCAGCCAATAAAATTATCATTAATTTGATTAAAAAACATATTGGGCAAAAGCCTAGGAATTGACACAAAACCCTTCATCAAGCATTATGGGCTTGTCGAAATTCTCCTATAGAATCAATTAACACTACTCCATTTAGGCTCACCTTTGGGCATGATGCAGTATTACCTGTCGAAATTTATCTACAGTCAACCAGAATCCAAAGGCAATTTGAGATTCCATCGGATCATTATTGGGACATGATTTTAGAAGAATTGGTTGAGTTAGATGAAGAAATGTTATTTGCATTAGATATCCTTACAAGGCAAAAGGAGAGAGTAGCTAAAGCCTACAACAAAAAAGGTTAAATCAAAAACTTTTGTCCTAGGAGACTTAGTGTGGAAAGTTATCCTACCTATGGACAGAAAAGATAGAGCCTTAGGTAAATGGTCACCGAATTGGGAAGGACCATTCAAAATTTCACAAGTGTTTTCGAACGGTGCTTATGAAGTCAAAGAGTTAAGCGCTGATAATCGAATTTTGCGTATAAATGGCAAGTACTTAAAAAGGTATAAGCCAATGTTGCAAGAAATTAAAATAACGCAAGATTGAGATTGAGAGGAATTATAAACATGGCACATTAAAAAACTTAAGTGCCAATTGTCATGATACAAAAGGAACATCGAGAACAAAAGTCAAAACTCAAATTACATAAGCATTTTTAAGCCTTTCAAAGGCAGTCTTAGCATTCTTCAATCTAGTATTAAGGAGGGTTTCATCTGCAGTCAATCTTTGAACTGCTTCATCGTGTTTCCTAACCCTCTCCAAATGTTCGATTGCTAAAGTTGCCTCAGATTGTAGTGCAGTTTCCAAAGGAATTAAAGTTTTCTTTTGAATAGAGGCTTTCTTCTGTTCTGCTGCTGCAATCTTTGACTGCAAATATTTGATTTGTTCTTGATATTCAAAAATGATGGCTTCACAATCAGCTATTTCTTTGCGCTCAGCAGATGTATGAATTTCCAGTGTCGAAATCTGGCTTTATGAAGCTTCGACTGCAGCACTTTCCTCTTTAAGAAGTTCAATCTCGCACTCTTTATCAACCACAGTGCTCTTCCTCTTTTGTATATCTCTGGAAATCTGAACCAGCAAAGCCTCAAATTCGACAATAAAGCCTATAAGAGAATTACTGGATTCAGGAGTATTAAGCTTGTTGAGCAAGGCTTTGATTTTGAAAGTAAGCATATGATCCTCTTCAATAGCCTTGAACAGATCTACCTCAAAGAGGGTTGCTCGTAGCTCTTGGATCAGGTCATCTTGAAGGCCTCTAGAGGTGTCGCCAACAGAGGCAGTCGAAACGCTAGGCTTACTCTCCGCCGAAGACAAACCACTCACCATTCGTTTAAATGCTTCAAGAGGATTCTTATTCTTTAAAGCTGAAAATTCCTTTGGGCTCAGGTTGGTGTGGTATGTCGAAGCCCCAGAGCGGGGGAAATTGGCTGCCTCAGGAGATTCACCTTTCTCTTCTCTTTCCTCCTCTTCATCAGCCTCATTTCCTTCTTCACTGCATTCTTGTTCTTCCACGTTTGGAGAAGAAGATATACTGATTTCAGCCCCACCTTGGCCAGCATCATAGCCTTCATCAACGTCCATATCAGCTTGCTCTTGGCCATGCTCAGGAACCTCTTTTATAAAATCAGCAGGGGCAATTGCTTCAGTCATTGGAGTACCTCCAACAACAGTAAGAGGTTGGTTATGAATCTTCGACACCTGTTTCAGCAGTTGGTGTCTTTAGTGGGGAATGAGTAGAGGTAGGCGTAGCCTGTTTTTTCTGAGCTTCAGGGTTGAGGATTTCAATTCCCTGATAATGAAGCTAAGTAAGTGTTACCATAGATAAATAAAACTCTCAAAGTCGATATAAGTTTTGATCAGTTACCTTGGATTTGGCGTCTTCGACACGAGAGTGTGCACTCTCAGGTTTCTTGAGAAACTTTTTGGGTGCCTTCTCTGAGATGATTGGGGCTTTCTCTTTGGTTTTACTCTCTTCCTTTTTCTGCTGCCTTTCGACAGAGGCGGTTTGAGGAGTGATTCTGGAGACATCCTGAGAGTTTTTTGTTTTCTTCTCTCTCTCCACTGTAGAAGTTTGGATCTTGACAGGCTTGGACCTGGTCAATGGCTCTTCCTCAGACTGAAAATGCAATACTTGTAAATATGAGCAAAATAGAGGAAGGATAAATATAGATGAGTAAAAAGGTAAGAGTTTCGACCTCTGAGTCACTCACAACTGTTGTGTTGGCCCTTTTTATTTTCTTTGGAGTAGTAACCACAGAGCTACTAGACCTCTTTCGACTCTGCAAAACAGAAGGTCAATTAGTCAACAAACACAGTGATAATGCAAAGAGAAAATGTATAGAGACTTATTTTTTTCTCGTTTGGGGGGGTATTTCTTTCTTCGACGAAGCTTCAGCTACCTTCTTCTTCGTCTTTGGTGCTCTGACTTCATCTGTCGAATCTGAAGTAATAGCGACAGCTACAGATATTCGACAAACAAGTGTTAGTACAAAATACACACAAAAGGAAAAATAAATTTTTCTAAGAGTCTTATACATCACCTTCTCTGATAGTAGATGTGACTCGCACATATTGAATATCCAAATGGAGATTACCCTCAAATGTGTCTAAATCATATTTAGTCGAAACTACATTCTCAGCTGTTTTATTTGAAAGAAAATTGTACAGTTCCTTAGTCGAACCACATAGAAACCATTGTGGAAGTGGTGGTCGAAATGCCAATGCCAATTTACTGGTGGGCAAAGGCGGAAATCTAAGTTTATTGTGCTTTAAAGCAAAAAAGTACTTATCAGTTACATAAGATGGAAAAACTATTGTTGGAATTTTGTCGATAAGTTTTTGTTTGAAAACTTTTGCAGCTTGAGAAACAGTTCGACTAAGTTTATTCGGTTCATATACAGTTTCAAAGAAATTTTGGAATGCCTGAATCTCTTGAATATGCGTACCTTTCGACTTGGTCTTCTTTTTCTACGAAGAGGGAAAAGCAGAAATTAGATTATCTAGTAGAATAGCCTCTTCGATACCAGTAGACTTGCTGGTGAGATACTCTTTCCACCACTTAGAAAATTCGTTGGTGCAAGAGAAGATTGGTTCAAAAGGGATGGGAGAAAAATTAAAAGAATCTTTGGGAAAATTGTTGAGGCGTTCTGTCCATTCTTCCTCACTCTCAGGAACCATCATTTCCCTCCTAGACCTGAAGAAAGGACTAGGTCGAAGTTGGCATAACCCAAATTGTCTTGCAATTAAACTGGGGTGACATGAGTATATGCCAAATAGGGATGATGATCTCCCAGGAGAGATTCTGGATGATAAAAATTTAGGAGTTAAATAGGCCTCCCAAATCTGGTTGGTTTCCTCCTCTTCGACGAGAGTAGTCGCGGGAAACTCTCTGGTGAACCAAGCTGGTCCATAAGTCCTTCCAGCAAAAGGTGCCATTGAAGGAATAAAATATGTACAATTCAAGAACATGTTGAAAGATTGCGAAAAAAGGTCTTGGGCAGACACTGCTATCTCTCTAGGCCTTAACAAAGCTAGTCGTTCACCTTCGACACCTCTGTTTTCGACAACACCAGCAAGGTCATCAGGGACATACATTCGTAACGTCGAATCAAAAGTGGCAAGGAGCCACAATTGAAACAACCAGATTGGTCTAGAGACCAAATACTTCCCTTCTGGTCGAATTGCCTTTAGGTCAAGAACCCCTTGTTTCAGGCTGTCGAAGAGAGACCCTAAAATAAGAGTGGCCAAATTTATGTTTCGACGCTCATGCAGTTGAATGGCCATGGGAATATACATCTTAGCCACCTGAAGTGACAAAGAGAAAAACACATAGAAAGATAGCCAGAAGGTAAGAAAAGCAATGTGCTCTTCGTCATAAACGTCCTCAGAGTCTGTAACATGGTTATCCTCAACATACCCTTTAAAAGTGGCTCGTTTGAAGTCGAAAGTATGCTGGATGCCAGTGGTAGCAGGGTCGAAGACCTCTCCTAGTGGCTTCAAACCTGTGATAGCAGCTACATCAAGTAAAGTGGGGGCAAGCATGCCACACTTTAAGTGAAGGCTATTGGTGGTGAGCTCCCAAAAATGCAGAGCTGCGATAAGCATTGGGCTTTGATATTTAGGCCCATGTCTTGATATTTGAATCAGGTCGAAGATGCCCTGATTTCTCCAAACGTCTCCATTTTTCGACTCTATTTTATTGAGCCAGTCGATGTAGGGCATATTCTTTTCAATTGGTGGAGAAGATCTAAAAACCCTATTCGGGTTGCCCATGAAATCCATTATGTGTGGACCCTTACTGAAGATCCTAGGGCAGTATTTGTGGTAGCTAGAGAAAACCTCCCTAATCTTGGGTAAATCATCACCAGTGAGAGGAAGTGGGCCTAAAAATGCATGCTTTAAAGGCTTAGAGGAGGGGATGAGTACTTGAGATTGATAAATTTTGGTTTCCTCCATGGTCAAGGCTGGTTCAGAAATAACAGTTTGCTTCTCAGAAGCTACAGCGCGAGGAATAATGGTGGAAGAAGACGCCATTGTTGTGAAAATAGAGCTCGTGGAGAAGTAAAGTGTTTCGTAAAGTGTTGTCTTCCTCGCGTAATGAAGAAGAAGAAGTAAAAGGGTACTCGCAAAAGAGAGGTTTAATGGAGATTCGCAAGAGCAAAGGGGGAAGAAGACGAAGTTGCTGGAAAAAGAAAAATGAAAAGGCATAGTTACCTTTTATAGACGTTGTGGCCACGAATATTATATTAAAAAGAAAACGTGGGTGCCCACAGCGTTTGGTGGGGAAACGTGGGATCATGGAAGATGCCAACAGTTACTTTGTCACACGTGGCGTGTTACCAGTGAAGGAAAGTGCCAGCAAGCGAGATTTGGCGCAGAAACGTCTCCTCATACCCTGAGAGAAGATATTAAATGATGACAAAAGATTTGGTGCAGAATATTCGAATGATTCAAAAAGTCATTTTCTATCTTCATTCAAAACTCAGTCGAAAACGTCTTTGGGGGGGGGGGCAATTTGTTAGCCTGTATTTTCGACAGGCTAAAAATAAATGCAGTCAACAAGGTTTGACTTAACAGATTCAAAGAGAAGAACTACTATTTCGACAGCAAGAAGAGGTATACTGGGAAATCAGCATAGTTCATAACTTAGCGAAAAATTGGAAAGCTGAAGCCAGTGGTTTGACAGAGATGAGAGTAGTAGCCAGATAGCAAGCCAAATCAAAGGGCATTGTCGAATGGGATAGCAGCAGCATGGTCGAAAGAAAGAAGCAGTTACCTAGTTGAAGCGCCTAGCAGTTATCTTATTTTTTAAACTGCTGTGCAGTTATTGTTTTACTCTTTTAGTATAAATAGGAGTTTCTTTTCATAGAATAAGGTCGCAAAATTCATTTCTACATAAACTTCCTAAAAAAACTCTTACTTTCGCATTCAGAGAAAACAGAGTCACAGGAATCCAATGTATGAATCTGCGTACCAATCTTTACAATTTAATGCAATGTCTTTTACATTCCTTTAAGATTTCTGCACTTTACTTGCATTCAATCTTTTCCTTCACTGCTTTTAATTTTCTGCATTTTATCTTACTTAAGCGTTCACCGCTGTTCTTTCCTTTTATCTGTCTCATCTTCACTTTAAACGGTTCTTTCTACCATTTTCAAAACAAACCGTGAGAACACTGAATACTTTCATAAAAACTTTAAACACAAATGTTCTGAGATTTTCTAGTTGATCTCGCGAGCAACACGTATGTGTAACTAGCGGTGTTTAGCAAAAATCATGTTAAACAAATACACACCTTTAGACTATCAAAAGAGAATAGTTTTGTTTTATTGTAGTTGGTTTGACCCATCCATTAGAGTAACAAAATTGAATCCAAAATGTAGTACCGCGGACATTCGAATGGATAGAAGGTATAAAGCCTATGATCCGTTTATCATACTAGAAAATGTGAGATGAGTGTATTATGTTCCATATCCATCAGCTCAGGGAGGATGGTGTGTTGCAATTAAGACAAAACAACGGGGTCGGATTGAAGCCACTGATGCGGGGGATGAGGTTCCTTATCAAGTGGATGAAATGTTGAGCGTAAATGAGGTAATTGAAGTTGAACCAATTGATACCTTACGTGATGACCTACTCCACATTGAAGAAGTTGAACCAGTATTAGAGGTGATTGAAGATGAAGAAGATGAAGAAGAGACCAGAGATGAAGAAGATGAAGAATTAGATTAGTTGTTGACATCTGTATTTTGACTTTTAGTTAGTCTTATTAACAACTTATCATATTATTGTTTTTGTTGTCTTTAAATTTGATTATTAATATATAGAGTGAGGATCAATTTACTCCAAGAGTGCGTCTTGTAGAGTTACTCCACTTAATATCTCTTTGTAAACATTAAGTTTTACCTATCCAACCGTTGAATAGTTTTATATTATCTTAATAATCATGCATACCAAAAATTATAGAAATTGAATATATGTAACTATTGAATCTTATAGTCCATATTTTACTTGTATTTTGGAAAGTATAATATACGTTAAATTGAATTTATTTGATCAAATCAAACATTTTTAAAAATTTATGAAAATTTGCATATTTGATCTACTCAATAAGAACTATTAATTTGATGGTTGGATTGGTAAAATTTAATGTATAGAAAGAAATATTAGGTGGAGTAACTCTTACAAGAGTTACTCTTGTAGTAAGTTGATCCCCACTCTAATCTATATCACATTTCGTTTATCATTATTGTTCTTGTTGTCTTTAAATTTAATTATTAATATATATATACATATATATATATATATATCACTTTTCGTTTTTCATAGATATGCATCCAGGACGTTCTTCTGACCCACCGCCCCCAGACCACAAAGAGGTGATAAGGGGAAGAACATAGTTGTTGATGCACCTCGCCCAAGGAGGCGTCGCCCATGCCGTCAAGTGACAGTTAATATGGCAGATGAGTCTGTGGGGATGCTCCAGTCCACCACTACTGCTAAAGGACCTGGAAAGACTTCGCATTCCGCCCCACCACGCAATATCCCACCGGTATCCGATTCTACGTCTCCCATCGGTCCTCGTTGGTATCCTATGGGCTAAATAGGCACACCTGGGCATCCCATGGGAACACCTGGGTTATCTATGCCTACACCCGAGTTACATGTTGCACCCCAAGATGATCATCCGCAGCTAGTTCATGAAACTCTAGTTGATTCGGATACATCAATCGATGATGATGATAAGGAGGAGGATGTGGTTGTCCATATCCATGTGGTACAACGTAAGTATTCTTTGACTTTTTTAATTTAATTTAATTATGCTGCGACTTATATATATGTTTGATTGTTTGATATATCTTTTATTATGCAGGTTGCTTCCTTTGAAGGCCGCTTCGAAGATCACCTACGTCCTTAAGAAAAAATATTTTATGCATTTCTGGCCAAAGTGGTCAAAAGTGAGTGTCGACGATAAGTAAGGATTTTTTTGACTTATTTAAGGTAAGTATCAATAATTTCATTACCTATATTGTTAACTTTAGTTTATTGTTTAATATTTAATATAATTACTAATATATATTTTGATTATGCTTAATACACACAACAGTGGCGTGGAAGCTAGAGGAAGATGATGCTGTTAGAAAGGTTTTTCTCAGTAGAATGGGCAGTTGTTTATAAGATATGCTTTTTAAATTGTGGGCTAGAGATCGCAGGCCGAAGTGGAGAGGTGAGCCTCTCTAGCGGAAACTCAAGCTACATTGGGCTTCAGATGATTACCAAAGGCTCTGTGCAAAATCCAAGAAGAATTGAGCTTTAGAAAAGGGTGGCTCGCTTCACTGCTGCGGCTCCATCAACTAGGCTCAACATGTTGCCGGATTGGTAAATTGTTTTAAAAATATGTGTGTTATTTTAGTTTAGATAGGGTAATTAGTTAGCAATCGTTGAAAATGTGTGTTTCATTTTTACAGACTAAGCAAGCCAGTCGCTGTCTCTCTATTCCCGAGCTGCACAGGGCCACATATGTGAGGAAGGGTACCAAAGATTATGTTGATGAGCGCTCGAGGAAGGCTCGGGTAAATATACAACTTGATTTGTATTATATAGTGTTGTTTTGTTGAAATGGAGCACTAATTATGCTATGTTTTGTGGTTATGCAAAACAGGAGGAATTTCATGAGATGATGACTCTGGCGACTCAGGGGAGCTGGAACCCTGATTCACCTAATCCACTTACCTCTGAGCTGTATGCTCTGGCGAACCGCAACTGGCAGAAGGTGGTAGGCGAGAAGAATAAGGGTCACATGTATGGTTCGGGGTCCTTTGCTCCATTTATTCAGTGTGGGGTCGATCACGTCGACACCATCAGAGCTTCTACCAGTTGACTTCCTCCTCCTTCACAGGCCGCAGCTGAGGTGACAGAGTTTAGGCAGCATGTGTAGACTCGGGATCAGACGATTAACACTCTGCAAGATGATCTAGCGAAGATGCACTATTGGCAGGCAAAGATGCTGAAATATTATAGGAGTGTGTATCGGTCACAACAGCCATCTGGGTCTGGGTCCTCTAGGACAGACCCGGCTGATTCCGATGATTCTCCCTGTTAGGACTTTTTGTATTAGTTTGACATTTCAGTATTTTGTTATAAAAATTCAGACTAATTTATGACGATTAAGATTTTATTCAGTTATTCTTGGAATACTTATTTTAAATTGTTTTATTTATTTTAAATTTTAGTAATTATTAATAACATAATAATAAATATAAAAAAAACAGCATTAAAAAAAATTAAAACAGTAGCTAATTAGCGACAGATTTGGCTGTCGCTAATTAGAACACGTGTCATTTCAGTAAGCGACGGATTTGGAATCCCACGCTAATTGGCGACGACATAAGCGACAGATTTGCGACGGATTTCCAAATTTCATTGCTACGAGTTAGCGACCATCATTTTAAAGAGGGAACTTTTCCGTCGCTGATTAGGACACATGTCATTTGGCCGTCGCTAATTTGTGACGGATTGTCAAATTATGTCGCTACGAGTTAGCGACCATCATTTTAGAGAGAGAATTTTTCCGTCGCTTATTCCATCGAAAAAAGCCATTAGCGACAGATTTCTTGCTGTTAGCGATGGATTTGGCCGTCGCTAACAACCGATTTTTTTATAGTGAAAGTTGGTCAAAGACTTCTAAAAGTTACGCATTCCAACTGCTACCATTTTGTTCATTTGCTTTTCGTGTTTAGCCGATGTAATTAAAACTTCTATTTCCTTGTAATCACTACAAGAATGACCAGATTTACCTACCAATAAATTCTGATACCAATAAATTCTGAATACTGATACCAATAAATTCTAGAATACTGATACCAATAAATTCTGAATACTGAATACTGATACCAATAAATTATGAATACTGAATACTGAATACTGTTTTATTTTTTCCCCTCTTTTATTCTGAATACTGATACCAATAAATTCTAGAATACTGATTCCAGAGTAGATAGATAGAGAGAGAGAGGGAGAGAGAGAGAAGGGAGAGAGAGTGAAACAGTTTTCTGAATATTCTTTTCACAACAATAAATTCTGTTACATGATCTGATATTTATATTGCTGTTATCCTGCACATCAACAGTGCTTATCCTGTGAACAACACAGCCCCTAGTGGATATATTAAACCCAAAGGGCATAACATTGATGAAGCTTGGCAATGGAATAGTCTTAAAAACATCAGCAGTGCACTTTTATGATTAATTATGAAAACGTGTTTGTTTTTGAGTGTTCTTTGATTTTTATGCAGAAGAAAGTTGGATGGCGTAAGTCTCAGGAGGCTGTCGTTGAGAAGCTTTTTCATAAGAAAGCTGCTGAACGACTCGCCGATATGCTCAATGATGTCCGTAGGCAGAGGAGTCGGCCTGGTTGGATGGGAGATCTTGTCTACCGTCACCTACAAGACCACTGGAATGATCCAAAATACTTGGCTAAGTGTGCGCAGAATAATAAGAATAGGGCATCAGAGAAAGGAGGAAGCGTGCACACCAGAGGTTCTATCCCTATCTTGCAGCATGCAGAGAGATTGGTATATACTTAAACTTATCTTTTCATGTCATTATAATTAATTATAATTTATCAATTAGAAACTTATGTTATCGATTATAGGCCAAGAAGTGGGGCCGAATGCCACATGTGGATGAGCTCCACCGCCACACTCATATTAGGAGAGGCACGGGCGACTTTGTAGACGAGTGTGCTCGCATTACTCAGGTATATATCTCTTTTTAAGATAATTTCAATTTGAAAATATTATTTTACCAATGACTAATTTTAACTTGTGTATTTAATAGGAGGAGTTCCACCGACGATTGTCTCAGTTAAGTATACCAGTCGATCCCGCTGAGCTAGAGAAGTTGAAAGAGGTGTTGTGGAAAGATACTGTTGGAGGCCCCTATAAGAGTCGCCTGTACGGGACAGGAGACATGTATACCAATTTGTTAGACTCTGGAGCTTCGACGAGCGCGGGCCTTTCCTCCGAGCACCTTAGGATCATCCGGGCATTGACAACGCAGGTTGCACAATATCAAGAGCATGGTGCACGACAGGAGCAGCAGCTTGCACGACAGCAGCAGCTACTTGACCATGTATATAATCATGTCGGGATTCCAGTACCTCCACCTGAGTCGCAACCGCCCGAGCAAGACCACCCCCCCCCCCCCCCCGCCCAGCATGGCCAGCCTGCCCAACAGGACCAGGACCTGGATGATGGAGGTGGTGATGACATAGACCATGCTTATGAGAATGGTTATTGATGGCATCTAGGTAATTTGTCGTTGTTTGGCACTTGTTGAATTAGTTTTAAATGGTCTCGCTTTTGGACTTAGTTTATGTGATTTTTAGTTACATTGGTTTGGAAATATAAGTTAGTATATGTGATATTTAGTTATATTGGTTTGGAATTATAAGCTAGTTGAAATTATTTGGTTTGGATTGAATTTCTAGTGAATTGGTAGGCTGAGTCTGAATTAAATTGGCAGGGAAGTAAACAGGTTGCTGAAAATTGCTTAGGCTGGACTGAATTAAATTGGTAGGCTGGATTGAATTTCTAGTGAATTGGTTGCTGAAAATGTAAACAGGTTGCTGAAAATGCAGCAAAATGTAAACAGGCTGTAAACACTAAATTTTTAGTTTGAAAATGATCACTGTTGTGTTTGCTGTAAACATTAAATTTTTAGTTTGAAAATGATCACTGTTGTGTTTGCAAAATGTAAACAGGTTGCTGTAAACATTAAAGTTTTTGTCTTGTGTTTGCTGAAAATGAGTACTAGGATATAATGGAGGTGCAAATGCAATGAATATGAATATTCATAGTCATAACAACCTTGCTTCTTCTATTGAGTCTTTGAGTTCTATGAATCAGGACTTGCACTGGAAGCTGCAGCAGCAAAGATTAGCTACGCTTTTTGGAGGAGAAAACCAGAAAGAAAACAACAGTGTTTCACTTGAGAATGGGAACCAACTGGAGTGGTAATGCAACCAACTGGAGTCCTGGACCTGCTCATGATAATGCAACCAACTGGAGTCTTATGGTACTTAGGAAGATGAAATTAATGAATAGGCCAACTCTTTTAATTATTTGTAGACAGACTCCTTTAATTATATCTTAGTTAATTATGTACTGTTCTTTACAGTGGATAGTGTTTATTGGCTCTCAAGCAAATTAACTAGTATTATGCCAAGCAAATTTACTGACATTGTTGAATCTAATCTAATTGATTATGCTAATTTGTTTGGATCTAGTCTTATGTGGGTTCTATGCAATTACTTATTGTACCCATTGGATTCTTCTTAAGTGCTCAATTTAGGGCCGGTTGGACTTTTCGAGGTATTTGACATTTGAAATGTTCAAATGGTTTATTGAAATTTTCTAAAGTTTAGGATGATACCTCTTTCGATTTCATCGGTCTTTGAATTAATTATAGGCTAGTTACATTTGCTGAGTCTGAATTGGCAGGAAAGCAAAATAGAATGGAGCTGTTTGAATGTAATGGAAGGATTTTGGAAAATTATTTATCACTTCGTACCGACGGAATTTCCGACGGAATTTTCTTGGAAATTTACGAGGGATATTTCCCAGGGATTTGCGAGGGACATTTTCGAGGGATTTGCGAGGGATATTTCCGAGGGATTTGCGAGGGATTTGCGACAGAAACGTTTCCGAGGGAATTTTCCGTCGGAAATCGTTTGCGAGGACCGTTTATCCCACGGAATTTTGTCCGTCGGAAACGTGAATTAGCGACCGATTTTCCTGCTTTTTCGAGGGATTTTTCCCTCGGAAATCACCGAAATTCTTGTAGTGAATTTTCATTACAATTTTTTTTGTATATTCTTTAACTTGAATTGTACTCTTCCAACTGCGGTTGTTAGAATAAATTGGAGTTAGTAAAAAAAACTTGCAATTAGTTAGATTAATTACAAATTAGTTAGTTTAGTTAGGATCACTATATAAAGTGTATCCTATGCTCATTCTTATATCATATATTTTTTCATTCAATCAATTCCAATATTCAATCTTTCTCGCCTCTCTTTGTTAGGCTCAAGAAGGCTTCTCAAGAATATTCAACTCTGGTTTCATATTTAAGGTAAATAGATATTGCCTAATTCAAAATTTGTTTAAGTAAAATGAAGCTTCTAGACGTTCCATGTCAGAGATCAAAATCATCTACTAGTAAGTAGACTTTATTCCGGTTGTGTCTTCCAATTAATGGCCTCCAATATTTTTCTATAAAAGTTGTGACATGGCAATGCAGCTTGGGTGGCTCATGGCAGGCTGGCGGTGAAGCAACGGTTGGACAACACCTACTCTACAACTATGTCTGGCAAGGTATCTCCAACAATGGCAACACAATAAGACCAACCAATGAATCTCTTTATAAAAAAAATTAGCACCTAGAGTTTATTCCCTTAAATAGAATGCATTAACTATTGATTCTCAAATATAAAATTACCTTCATTTCCCCCGTTTTTAAGTATGGAGAGATATCTCTGGCCGGTGTGTATGGAGAGACATCGCTTGGGAGAGGTTAGCCTTTAAATGAACGCAGTACCTCGAGGGATTAGTCTCCACAGTCACCGTGGAGGATACACGGGTTTACCCAGTTTTTAAGTAGGTTCTACATGATGTACGTATTATTTATTGTTTTTTATACATATATATGCTACCTTACCTATTTTATCTATAAGAAATAACAAAGAAGGATTGGTCCGAGTGGTAACTGGGCTCAGATCGGTAACCAAAAAAACTATCTATATATAAGAAATAAAATGAACTTTTTTTGACAAAAATAAAATGGATTTGATTACTTTCATATTTACCTTGATTTATTATAATAAAGTGCTTTTCAAAGCCACTAATCAAGTTGTCATTAATTCCATGTGAGGAGGGATGAGAACGTTGTTCCAGTAATCGGGCCATCGAGAATCGTTATCGTAGTCGTGTCAAGGTATTCACTGCTCTGACGACCATTGTTGAGCAAAAGAAGAAAAACAAGGTGTAATTCGGCACCCAAACTCAAATCGGGCTAGTTCATTGCAAGTGCAAGGTAAGTCATAAGGTGTTTGATAAAATGCCTGTGAAACATTTTTATAGTTTGAAGAACTTGATGTTTGATTAAATTGTTTCTGCGATCATCTTCTAATTGTTCATAAAGTTCTCAGTCTGCCGAACTGCAATACAAGTGATTATATATTAGCCGTTCGACTCCCTATCTCTCCTCCTTCCAAATCAAGCTTGGTGTGTGCGGGTGGTTCGACTACCCTCAGTATTCTGGTCCCTGCAGGAAGCCGGATCTACTGGGGAGGTTGATCACCTCTTACACCTCTTGTGTCGTGAAGGCTGAGTATGACAGAGGGTGGAAATCGGAGGTATGCTTCGGCGGACAAGGACAAGTGGCATCGTGTTAGAGGCAATATCGAAAGGAGGGTTTATGGTCACAGAGGTGCACGCTCCGTGGATGTTGCTCCAGGACCACGGAAATCAGGAGGAGGCGAGGTCTCCTCTTTCTAGTTCACCTCGTTTTTGGATAGTTGGAGAGCGCGGAATTTGGTTCGCCTTTTCGATCAACAAGGCAGAGTTCAAGAGGTCGTGATTCGGAGGCGTAGGAACACACAAGGAAGAAGATTTGGCTTCGTTCGTTTCTTAGATGTTAAAGAACCGGATCGCCTTGCAACCATTCTCGATAATATGTTTTTTGAGGGAATGAAGATTCATGTTAACATCCCTCGCTTTCAGAGGGTAGCGTCGCACACCCGGGGCCAGTCAGCGAAGTATGGAGCGAATTTTCAAAAGCAAGTCAATCAGGTGTGGGTGAAGAAGTATGACTGCCAAACCATTGATAGCACAACGGGTAAGCATAAGGAAGGGACGTGGTCATGCAACGTTGACACGGACCCTCGGTTAGCGCTGGCCATGGTAGGCGAAGTTATATTACCCGGGAAATCCTACTACATTCAAGACGAGCTGGCTCAGATGGGAGTTTTCGCGATTAAAGCTACTCCAATGGGATGCAATATGGTCCTCTTGGAAGGGGATAAGGAAGATGGTGATTTTGCTGAATGCATTGAAGACGCTCGTGAATGGTTGGACCAGTGGTTCAAGTGGATTCGTCCATGGAAGCCATCTGATGTTGATCCAAAGAGATCTATCTGGTTACGATGCTATGGCATTCCGGTTCACGCTTGGAATTCGTCCTTCTTCTCTAAGTTGGTAGGGAGAGTGGGAGAGTTCATATGTGTTGACGAAGACACTGAACGGAAAAGATCTTTTGATGTAGCAAGGTTAAGGGTCCGGACTCAAGAGCTCAACATGGTTAATCAGGCGGTTAAGGTAGTTATTAATGGTTTACCTTTCTCCATTAGTGTGGTGGAGTAATGGGGTGGAGGTGTCTGTCGGAGTTATAAGGATGCTACTAAAGCAGGGGATGAGGATGTTGATTCAAGTGCTGATGATGATTTATCCGACGATATGTATTCTGGCACTGGTGACTTTAATGATGATGTCGAGGTGGGTGAAGAAGAATTGAATGACCTGCTTAATGCAGTAAAGATCTTTGGTAACGTTGATCCGCAACTTATGGATAAAAACTTGAACTCCTTTGTCAACGATTCTGATGATTTGGTGGGGAGGGGGGCGAATCCCCCCCAGTTATAGGAACACCAATTCAGCCAGAGGAAAGCTTTGTTGTGGATTCAATACCCCCTCCTGTGCAACGTCCAGTAACTCCATGCCAGAATGCTCAGGGGTTAGATCTTCCTTCAATCCAAAACAAGTCCACTGCTGTTGTGGGTCAAGCGAGGAAGAAGAAACAGAGAAAGTTGTTAAAGGTTGGCGAGCGAAAAAAGCCACGGGCGGGTAAATTGCTGTTGGCAGTAAGAGAACTCAAGGAGGTTTCGATTGGATCAGTCCAGGTCTCTATTGACCAACGCGATTCACAGGAGGTTGATAGGAATCAATCGTCTCTTTTCTCTGTTGTTACGGTTCTTTGTGGGGGTTCCATCTCAAGTGGAGATATTAGGTTGTGCAATAACAAATTTTGGGCTCTTCAAAGTAAGGTCGTAGCAAGAAAGGTTTGGGAAAATGCTAAGCGTTTGGGAGTCCAAGGTAATTTGCCTGATGATACTTATGTTGACTTGATTGAGCAAGGCAAAAGACGTGATGAAGCAGAATGTAGTAGGAGGGCGAACGATATTCGGTCTTCATGAATATCTTATCGTTAAACATAAGAGGGTGGGGCGATCACGGGAAGCTTCGCCAGTTGATTTCGTCTATTATTTCTGGGTCTTTTGATTTTATTTGCATTCAAGAAACGAAGATGGAGGAGTTGTTAGAGGGCGAGGTTGGTTTTCTCCGGGGCAGTCGGCCTTAACAGTGGATCCATCAACCATCTAGGGGGCGTCAGGGGGCATTCTTTGCTCGTGGCTTGAGGTCACTTGTACGGTCACATCGCATTTCTCCGGTTGTGGATTTATTGGCGTCTCCACTATTGTCCAGGATACAGTTGTCCACGTTGTCAACATATATGCTCCTTGTTCAACTGCAGCAAAGAGAAGAGTTTGGGCTGAACTAGTGGCGGTGAAACAGAGAATTGGTGGTGGGGAGTGGTGTTTAGTGGGTGATTTCAATGCGGCACTTGTGATTCCGAGAGAAAAGCGAGGAATAGGAATTCTACAGTCGCCGAGATGGATGATTTCAATAGCTTCATTGTGGACATGGATCTTGTTGACTTGCCGGTTTCGGGTAAGAAATTTTCTTACTTTTGTTCTGACGGTGTCTCTATGAGTAGACTGGATAGGTTTCTGATCTCTGAGGGGCTAATATCTGATTGGGGGATTTTCGGTCAGTGGATTGGTAGTCGAGATATTTCAGATCATGCGCCCATTTGGCTCCTCAAAGCAACGAAAGATTGGGGGCCGAAACCGTTCCGCTTTTTTAATGCATGGTTGGAACATGCAGACTTCTTGCCTTTTGTTCAAAGTTGTTGGGACGAGTTTCACATTACTGGTTACAAGACTTATGCTCTGAACGAGAAACTAAAATTGCTCAAGGGAAGACTAAGGGGATGGAATAAAGAGGTGTTCGGAAAGGTGGATCTCACTATTGGTTCTCTTGTTCGGGACTTGAACTCTCTAGATGATATCCTTGGTGAAAGATGGGACAGTGGTGTTGTGATGCATAGAAAAGAAGTCTCTGCTTCCCTTTGGAAAGAAATCCGGGTAAAGGAATCTCTTCTTGCTCAAAAGTCTAGAGTAAGGTGGATACAGGAAGGGGATATGAACTCAAAATTTTTTCACTCACTGTTGCGTTATAAAAGAAGAAGATGCAACGTTTCGATTGTCGGGGAAAATGGCACTTTAGTGGAGGATGTTGAGGAAGTGAAGATGCGGGTTAAAAATCATTTTCTACAGTGTTTTGTTGAACCAAATTATCCCCGTCCTTCTCTTGATGGTCTTACCTTCAATCAGCTATCGGCTTCCGAGTCGGATACTTTAATTCAGCCATTTTTCAAGGAAGAAATAAGGATGGGTGTGTGGGATTGTGACGGTGACAAGAGCCCGGGGCCGGATGGTTTCAACTTCAATTTCATCAAAGCTTGTTGGAATATTTTGAAGGAGGAGTTGGTGAGTTACTTTAACGAATTTTTTGCTAATGCTTATCTTCCCAAAGCCATCTCGGCGTCTTTCGTAGCCATGGTTCCAAAGACAGACAATCCTCAAGGTTTAGGTGAGTTCAGGCCTATTTGCTTGAATAGTTGCCTCTATAAAATTTTGGCCAAAGTATTGGCAAACCGTCTTAAGAAAGTGGTGCCTAGCATAATCTCCTACCACCAATCAGCTTTCATAGGGGGAAGACAAATCCTTGACGGGGTCGCTATTGTTAACGAAGTGGTGGATTTTGAAAAGAGGGGTAAGGAAGAGTGTTTGTTGTTTAAGGTAGATTTTGAGAAAGCTTATCACTCCATCTCTTGGGGCTTCTTGGTCTACATGTTACAGCGTATGGGTTTCCCCCAAAGATGGATTTCGTGGATAAAATCTTGTGTGTGCAATAGCTCCATGTCGGTTCTTGTGAATGGTAGCCCTACTCACGACTTCAAAGCACATAGGGGGTTGAGGCAAGGGGATCCTTTGTCACCTTTCCTCTTTCTAATCGTTGCCGAAGGATTGTCGGGATTAATGCGGAAAGCGGTGGAGATTGGTTCCTTTCAAGATTTTACCATTTCTAATGAGGTACGGTTTTCTGTTCTACAATTCGCGGATGACACAATGTTGTTGGGCAAGGCCACGTGGGAAAATCTATGGAGTATAAAGTCTTTACTTCGTGCTTTCGAATTAGTGTCCGGTTTGAAGGTTAATTTCCATAAGAGTAAGTTAATTGGCATCAACACCCCGGATGATTTTTTGGAAAGAGCTAGCGTCTTCCTTTATTGTAGAACGGAAGCTTTACCGTTCAAGTTTCTGGGTATTCCATTTGGTGCAAATCCTAGACGGGAAGTTACTTGGAGCCCCGTTCTTGTTGCGCTTAGAAAACGTTTGGCTTTGTGGAAGGGTCGTTTCTTGTCGATCGGTGGTCGGGTTGCTCTCATCAACTCCGTCTTGAATAGCATCCCTCTATACATTCTATCATTCTATAAAGCTCCGAAAGTGGTGATTAAGAAGATGATCAAAATTCAAAGGGATTTCCTTTGGGGTATCAAAGAAGGAGACAAGGGAATGTGTTGGGTTGCTTGGTATTAAAAATCTCGAGTTATTCAATATTTCTTTGTTATCTAAGTGGAAATGGCGGGCTTTGACGGATACTAATGTCTGCTGGAGCCGTTTGTTGAGACATCATTATGGGGACTATGCTACTACTTTTGTTCATAACTCGGCTGAAGGTATATCTAGCCGGAACTCGGGATCGATTTGGTGGAGAGACTTGGTAAAGTTGGATGACAATCTTGAGGAACGGCGAAGGTTCGCGTGGTGTATTAAAAGGGGGACTTGGTGACGGTACCTCCATTAATTTTTGGAAGTATCAATGGTTAGGCATAGAGCGTTTATTCAAAAATTTTCCGCTGTTATGTGATGGGAAAGGGGAGCAGCAGCTCTTGGTGACTGACTTGGGTGCTTGGAATGATGAAGTTTGGGCGTGGTCTACACCGTGGCAGCATCACACGGATTCGGTTCGGGTGGCTGAAGGCCAAATTTTGGACAGCATTTTACAGTTAGTTAAGCCGACTAGAGGAAGGAAAGACGCATGGCTATGGCCACATGATACTTCCAAGAGTTTTACGGTAAAATCTTTTTATCATCAGCTGTCTTGTAGTGACATATCTTCCAACATTTCGAACCATCAGCACTTGTTAGGTGGACTATGGAAATCTATTGTCCCTTCAAAGGTTGTAGTCTTCGGGTGGAGGTTACTGTTAGATTCCTTACCAGTGCGTGAGCAGCTGTTGCACAGGAACGTCATCCACTCCAACCTAGAAGTTGGTTGTTCGTTTTGTAATTCCTCTCGCAAGTCTGTCGAACATCTTTTCATCACTTGTGGTTTTGCGCGTTCTGTTTGGCATATTGTGTTGACGTGGATGTCTCTATGGGTGTGGAGGATTTCTTTAGTAATTGTGGCCAGTGGTGTGCAGGGAAGAAAGCAAAGCGGGTGAAACATCTCTTCTGGTTAACTACTTGTTAGAGCATTTGGCTAGCTAGGAACAGAGTCATATTCAAAGAGGAGGAACCAAATATAGAGGGGGTTGTTAACCGGATCAAGAACTTATCTTGGAGTTGGTGTCTTTATAAACTCAACTGTAATTCATCTTTGTCTGTATCTCTATGGTGGTCTAACCCACTTACATTCCTTAACAATCTGTAATCCAGTAGGGGGAGAAACAGTGGGCTAGGTTGATGTTTTCCCACTGTGGTGCAGGTTGTACGAGGTACTCTTTTTCCTTCCTGAGTCTTTTTCCCATTGGGTTTTGGCTCAGGGAGGTTTTAAGGAGGCCATCCCCCTTTCGTATATCTCCATTGTAAGGGTTGGGCACCCCTTGTGCTCCCTTCAATGAATTTTTTGCTTATCAAAAAAAAAGTTGTCATTAATTGTTTTTCTATTTTTTTGGCACGTAATGTAAAGGGTATTTGTGAAAAAATAAAATTGTATCATCATTTGTTGAAATTAACTAATTTTAATACATTTTTATTTATAAAGACACCAACTCCAAGATAAGTTCTCTAAACACTTTATTTCTCTAAACTAATAAATATACCTCTACAAATACTTCTCTAAACACTTTATTTCTCTAAACTAATAAATGATATGAATGAGAGAGAGTATTTGTAGAGGTATATTTATTAGAAAATGTATTTTAATAGGAGTTTTGTTATGTATATTATTTAGTGGATGCCCATCTTGATATTCCATTTTCCCTTAAATCCCTTTATTGAGTTGGTTATTAGTGGTCATTACTTTGATCTTTCACTTGCCTATTTGTCTCCTATAAATGGACTCATATTCTAGTGTAAAGATACACTTGTAAAGAGCATAATACAAATACTCTCTCATTCTCTTCTCTCTTCTTCATCTCTATTCTCTTACACTTTGTCTTGCATCTGATCTTACTTTAGTGTTAACTAATTTCATAACATGTTATCTTCACGAGACTCGACGATATTAGTGATGGCATAATCATCTTGAGGATCTATTGCAAGAATAATTTTTCTCCTTCTTCTTCTTACTATCTTTTCATCATGATCTTGTTACTATCTTTTAATCATGACTTTAGGGCAAAATATGCATTAAGAAGAACCATTAAACATCGATTGTTTAAACAACCAATGCTAAATATGGAACTGGTGGTGATAGAAGTATAACTAACTCATTCTGATCAAACTGAATTGTGTAAAATGATTTCTTTGAATTACAATATCTGGTACAATGGTATTTATATGGTTGCATCTGTTTACTAATCTTGTTGTGCATTGCAGTGCCTTTGGTACTGTGTACAGTTCTCAATTTACAATTGCTATATACAATACTACTCTATTACTCTCCCTTTAAACCCAAAGTTTGAGAGCTGTGCTTGAAAACTTTGAGTTTGAACTTGAGGTCAGTGAAGAGAGCTGAAGGCGGAGGCTTTGTGCGAAAAGTAGTTTGTGCAAGTATACACAATCGCAATAAGTAATACAATGATAAGTAGAGATCGTTCCCATGTATAATGAAGAACTTACAGCTTTTACCTTATGAACTATTACTCCCCTATATATAGAGTTAAGCACAAGTCATTTAAATGTCTTTAAGACCTTTCATTCATATCAATCCTTGAAGTCTCTTCGGAAACCATGTCTGTACCTACGAAGCCCCTTATTTTAGTTTATCAATCCCAAAACAAGTTTGAAAGCATTATAACACAAGGAATGAAACGCGAACGTCATAATATTATATAGACACTACTCAAGGTTCATTACAAACTAAGAACAATCCAACTACAAGTGTTTAGCTCATGACAAGCATCATCAACACAACATAAACTGAGAAGTTCATATTACCGTAGGTGAGCAATAGAAGAATGGTTACAAAAGATGCACTCCAAGAATCCCAAGTCATATACGATGGATGATGCTATGGCGTGAGCAAACCGTAGATAGGATAATAAAACTAAACTAAAATTAAAGCTTAAGAGTAGAGCAACAATGGAAGAAGTCTAAAAATGTCAAGTTAGTTCTTTTTCCAAGCCGTACTCTCTCTATCTATGAATGGTATATCTTTATAATATCCTATGGAGAGAAGATACTTAGATATTATCTCCAACTCCATAAAGTGTCTTTACAAAAAGGGCAATGATTACAATCATCACCAACTATCACATGAGCTTCAATTAGGACACGCCAAGTGTCTTATTGAATCCACTTGAAGGCTCCTATGTCAGGCTAAGAAGAAGAAGATCGGAATGATGACTCATCAATCAGCAAGTGGCTTCATAAATATCCAAGCGGCCAACCGTCCCATAGCGCTGTAGCACTTACTGCTGCATAGCGCTTACCGCTGCAGCACTCAGGAAAAACATCAATATATTCATAAAGGCACCTATTATGCCCAATATTTAGGAAATCACGTCTGAACCTATCTTATACTTTTAATCACATATTTATATATTAAAGTCCTAAAATTACTTGAGAACATAGTTTGACTTATGTAATAAAAGCATAAATAACCCATATAAATATGAGTTATCACACCCCCAAACTTAGACCATTGCTTGTCCTCAAGTAATGACGCTTGAATAAGACAAGAAAATAAAATGACAAGTAAGTATCAAAATATAACTAGCTGCAGCTTTTAAATTAAACAGAATTTCACAAAAAAATTCTCATGCTAAGCCAACATTTCAAGACTACACTGAACACACTCACACACCATTGTGTTTCACAACAAATAGAATTATTACTGCTCAATTGTGAGTGTGTGACTTCAAAGCTTAACTCAGTTCCTAGCCAATTTCAGCATTTCTCTTAGGCTTTGGATAGAGTAACTTTCTTTTGGATTAGTCAAAGAATTTTTTCAAAAGGGAGAGTGGATTAACAAATTCACATAAGCAATGGGGGGCTTCAAAGCACAACAAAGGGCTTTAATTAGGTATTTCAGATCTTCGACCAGTGCACTAAGTTTTGATTTGGTGATTTCTTAACGCTGTAGCGTTAGACGCTACAGTGCTGGTGGATTGATGAACAAAATAAATCACTGCCTTTATTACTAAACTCCTTATTTGCATTTCTTTCTTCTGATTTTTCTGCATTTTTGGAACAGTTCAGTATTTTTACTTCAAGCATTTTGCAACTTTTGTTATGACCATTTTTACACTTTTTTAGATCTTATTGCACTGACCTTATTGTCATCTTAATACCTAGCCTTAATATAACCGATGCACCCCCAAACTTAGCTTCAAAAACTACTCTCAATTTTTAGTCAAAACTTGACTATCCCTTGGTTAACTAGGACTAACTTCATCCTTAGATGATCCCTAGCTAACTAGGTTCTTTGCTAAGCTTGGAGTTTTGTGTAAAAGCAGCAATAAAACCACTTCATTGTTTACACAAGGCTACTCTACTCACAAACACCCAGTCATCATTTAATTTGGCTACATAAGTTCAATTTTGTTGCTATACAATTTAAAAAATGCAGCTACTCATATCTTTTATTTAAACAAACATAATATGACATAATATTAATAATTATAATTAACAAGCATAACATAGTACCATGAGGTCCTTCCCCAAACCTAAACCTTGCAGTGTCCCCACTGCTTCATGCATCCTAAGGGAGAGTCCTTTAAAAACAAAATAACCAAATACTAGAAGAAAAACAGAACACAAGGCTTAAACAGCCGAACATGTTTTTTTTTATTTTTTGAAATAAGCTTGCCTTTCATCAGTGCTTGATTCTTTTGCTTGCCCTTGTAGGGGCTGGGGCTGTTCTTGGTGGTTTCTTCTTCTTTTGGGTGGGGGTCTTTCTTTCTTCAACCGCTACAGCTGTAGCCGCTGTAGCGTCCTCTTCTGCTTTCTGTCCTTCCTTTTCTACGGCCATCTCGGCCAGATTTTGTGCTGCTTCTTCTTCTGCTGTCTTTTCAGCATCATCTTCTTCAGCTGTGGTTACCACTGGACTTTGGTCTTTAGACGTTGCAGCATTAGCCGCTGCAGCGTCTACTGGCACAACACCTTCTTCCGGGTGTTGTACCAACTTGACACTAGGATTGCTTCTCGCTCTGTGGTATGACACATGTGTTTTCTATGCTTTGAGAGTTGTGGCATCAGCTTTCTCTTTCTGGGCTTGGGGTTGTTGTTTTGGTGGTTGATGGTCTGGTTCTGGGGTGGGGGTGGGGCTAGCTGGTGGTGTGATTTAGGTGGATGGGGATTGTGTTTTGCTGGGGATAGGGGTAGGATCACATTTTATTTCCTCCTCCTCAGAACTTGTATTTTCCTCTTGGGATGACTCTTCATCCCCTTCCTTCTCCATCTCCTTCATCACAGCTATTGTCTCTTCTTCATCTTCCTCACTGATTTCCTCCATTTCTTCAAAGTCCAGACTCTCTTCCTCTTCTAAAATCACCTTCCTTTCTCTTTTAGCAGGGCTTTGCTTTGGCCTTTTTGTTGGGCTCTTCATCTTTTTTGATGGTTCTTCGTCTATTAGCCATTCTAGGAATTCTGGTGGTGGAACAGAGGATTTTCCTTTGGATATTTGGGCATACATAGCCTTTTTCCCATTCAAATTTTTCTTTTACAAAGCGGCAGAGAGACTGTTGCTGCAGCGCCAGACGTTGTAGCATCACAATATCACCAGATGTTGTAGCGGCAGACTTCTGCTTGGGTTTGAACACAATGGGGAAAGCTCCCAATGGGGTCCTCCTTTCTTCTTTTGGCTCAACCTCCACTTCTGCATTAATGCACAGTTCAGTGATTAGGCATGGAAAGTAAATATTACCTCCCTTCTTTACTCTGCACTTCTCTATTTCTCTTGAGATCAGCTTTCCTACATCAATCTGCTCCCCTGCCATGATAGCATCAATTACTATCAGCCTTTCCTTCTCCACAAACGTAGTGTGAGAAGTAGGCAGCACGGAGTGCTTGATAAAGCTGCACCACATGTTTGCCTCTTCGCACAAGTACGCCTTCTTCAACTTGTATTCAGACCCAAATTTATGCCATGTAGCTCCTTCGACACAGATCCTCTCCCTCACACCTTCCATTTCTGCATTTCCCCAGGTTTTGACCTTGCTCTCCGACGCTTTTCCATGGTAACCTAGACGGAAGACATCATTTATTGAACTTGCATTGAAGTTAACGATTTCGCCCCTAACCATAGAATAGGTTTAGGGCTTTCCATCCTTGGGTTCTTTAATGCCGGCATAAAACTCCCTGAACAAGGAAACCAGGTATTGTTTGCGATGCTTGATGAATTGCTCCCAACCTAGCGCTGCCACAGTTGCCGTGAAAGCGTCTGAGGCTTTATCAGTTTTGAACCCTCTTTCAGCGATGAATTCCATTTTCCAGAATTTGAGGATCAACGTCAGTCATTTCAGCCTTGGATGATCCTGCTTCAGCGTTTGCTCCCTTCCCAGACCTCTTTAGGGCTACATGTTTCTTATTCATTTTTGTAGCTTTGAAAACGTAATAAAATGTATGAAACTTATGGGTTTCTGCGTTTTCCGTTTGGGAAAGATGAAGGAGACGGTTACAGATGGTGGATGAGACGGTGAAGAAATGGGGGTGTTAATGTAAGAAAGAGAATGCTTGCGTGGGAAGTTGAGATAGGGAAAACGTGGAGGATGTGACCGTTGCAAGTGTCATGATGGAGAGAGAAAAGAGAACGTGCTTGATGCGACTGGACTTAGCATAGAGCAGTTGAGATAAGGTTTTCAGATGCCACGTCACTCATGAGTGAAAAACTTTTTATTTTATTGTTTGACTTTGCTCAGCTTCCAACAACACCCGCTGTAGCGCCTTGGCAATGGTACACACTGCAGCGCTACTGCTGATACCCAAAACTCTACTGTATCTGAATTCCTGCAAAAAGAAAGACTCAACACAACAAAAGTTGTTAAAATCCTTGGGGTGCCTCCTAAGAGCGCTTGCTTTAAGAGTCTTCAGCCAGACTTCCTCTTTTCATTAGAGGTCTTTTAATTCAATTGTGGTTTTACTTCTTACCACATCCTCACCAAGATATTGTTTGACTCTTTGACCATTTACCTTGAAGGTGGTATTGGTTGCTTCATCATAGAGGTCCACTGCACCATGGCTGTATAGTTTCATTAACTTGAATGGGCCTGACCATCCTGACTTCAACTTCCCTGGAAATAATCTTAAACTTGAGTTGAATAGCAACACCTGCCCTCCTTCCACCAGCTCTCTTCTTTGCAGCTTCTGGTCATGCCATACCTTGGTCTTTTCCTTGTAGATTGCTGCATTTTCGTAGGAAAAATGCCTAATTTCTTCCAGTTCATGCAATTGCAACATTCTAGCACATTCTGCTCCATTGTAGTCAAAGTTGAGCTTTTTCAAGGCCCAATGGGATTTGTGTTGCAGCTCAATAGGCAAGTGACAAGCTTTTCCATAGACAAGCCTGTAGGGAGACATCCCTAAGGGTGTTTTGAAAGTTGTTCTATAGGCCCACAAGGCATCATCTAAGTGCATTGACCATTCTTTCCTTGTAGGCCCTACCATTTTCTCAAGTATCCTCTTGATTTCTCTGTTGAATAACTCAGTTTGACCACTTGTTTGTGGATGGTAAGCAGTGGAAATTTTGTGTTTGACTCCATATTTAGCCAAGAGGGTCTCAATTAATTTGTTGCAAAAATGAGATCCATCATCACTAATAATGGCTCTTGGAGTTCCAAACCTGGTAAATATATTTTTTAACAAAAATTTTCCCATGGACTTAGCATCATTGTTGGGTAGAGCAACAGCCTCTACCCACTTTGAAACATAATCCACAACTACTAAGATATAAAGATTTCCGTGAGATGGAGGGAAAGGTCCCATGAAATCCATTCCCCAAACATCCAAGAGTTCTATCTCTCCAGGATGTTTGTCAATGGCATCTCATGTTTACTTGATATATTCCCTGTTCTCTGGCATCTATCACATCTTTTCACTAAGTCCTGAGCATTTTTAAACAGTGTAGGCCAGTAATAACCTGATTGCAATACCTTTGAAGTTGTTCTGATTCCACCAAAATGCCCACCACATGGCGCAGCATGGCAGTTCTGTAGCACTTGGTCTTACTCCTCCTCTGCAAGGCATCTCCTCATTAATTGGTCTTGACACTTCTTATAGAGAAAAGGTTCATCCCAGTAATATTGCTTTACTGTGTGGAAGAACCTCCCATTTTGTTGATAATTCATCTCAACAGGTACCACCTTGCTAACTAGAAAATTTACAATGTCAGCATACCAAGATGTTAAGGGTTCAGGAACTACAGCGTCTAGTGTGATAGCGCTAACCGCTACAGCGTTTGATGCTTCAGCAGTTATTGCCAACAGCTTCTCATCTGGGAAGTGTTCCTTGATTTCGCCTCCTGCTGTACCTGCATTTTCTCTTTCTATTTTGGATAAATGATCAGCTACTTGGTTCTCCACTCCTTTTTTATCACGAATTTCTAAATCAAATTCTTGGAGTAGGAGAACCCATCTAATAAGCCTTGACTTTGCATCCTTCTTTGTGATCAAATACTATATGGCAGAATGATCTGTAAAAACTATTACTTTTGTGCCCACCAAGTATGATCGAAATTTGTCAAATGCAAAGACAACAGCTAATAGCTTTTTTTAAGTGACTGTGTAATTCAATTGAGCTTCTATTAGTGTTCTGCTAGCATAATAGATTGAATGAAAAATTTTATCATACCTTTGCCCAAGGACAGCTCCAATGGCAAAGTCGCTTACATCACACATAAGCTCAAAAGGCTTACTCCAGTCAGGAGCTACAATAACTGGTGCAGTTATTAGAGCTTTCTTCAGTTTCTTGAAGGCTTGCATGCAATCTTCATCAAATATGAAAGGGATATCATGCTGCAACAATTGGCACAGAGGCTTAGAGATTATTGAAAAATCTTTTATGAACCTCCTATAGAATCCAGCATGTCCCAAAAAAATTCTGATGCCTTTGATGTTTGTTGGAGGAGGTAGCCTTTCAATGACTTCTATCTTTGCTCTGTCCACTTCCAGCCCCTTCTTGGAGATTCTGTGCCCCAAGACAATACCCTCTTGTACCATGAAATGGCATTTTTCCCAATTCAGCACTAGGTTAGTCTCCTCACACCTTATTAGAATTTCTTCCAAGTAGGACAAGCATAGATGGAATGTTTCCCCAAACATAGAGAAGTCGTCCATGAATACTTCCATGGATCTTTCAATGAAGTCTGAGAAAATTGCCATCATACATCTCTGGAAGGTGGCAGGTGCATTACACAGTTCAAATGGCACCAGAATAACCATTTAGAGAACAATAGAATTCTTTCCCTGCTAACCTGTCCAGTATCTGGTCAATGAAAGGCAAGGGGAAATGATCTTTCCCCTAAATGCAAAGGTGCCATATGGACATGTGAATGTTGTCTTTTGCTGATCTTCAGGGACTATTGCTATCTGGTTATAACCAGAATAACCATTTAGAGAACAATAGAATTCTTTCCCTGCTAACCTGTCCAGTATCTGGTCAATGAAAGGCAAGGGGAAATGATCTTTCCTTGTAGCTTTGTTTAACCTCCTATAATCCATGCAAATCCTCCATCCTGTTACTGTTCTGGTTGGCAGCAGTTCATTCATTTCATTAATGATTACTGTAACCCCTCCCTTCATTGGAACACACTACACAGGACTAACCCATGCACTGTCAAAGATAGGGTAAACAATACCTGCATCTAACCATTTTATAATCTCTTTCTTCACCACCTCTTTCATGATGGGGTTCAGTCTCCTCTGCCCTTCAATGCAGTTCTTGTAATTTTCCTCTAACACAATTCTGTGCATGCAGATGGTGGGGCTTATACCTTGAATATCTGACATTTGCCACCCAATTGCTCTTTTATGTCTGTGCAGCGTACCAATCAGATCTTGTTCCTGCTCATCTGAGAGATCAGAAGCTATTATAACTGGCAAGGCTCTGTCTTCCCCCAAATAAGCATATTTGAGGTGGGTAGGTAACTCCTTCAGCTCTAAGGTAGGTGGTTGTTTAATGGAAGACAGATTCTCTCTTATGTCAGAATTTTCTTGTTCAAGAGATTCATACTTTCTGGCCCAAACTTCCTTTATTGTCAGTTCCACTTCTTCTGCAGTTTCTGCATCAGAGCCTGAATCTTCACTGTTGTTCAGTAGTTGCTCCAACTGATTAGTGCTTTTCTGAAAATGTTTTGGAACCACTTGGTCTAGAGAGACCACAAATGAGCATTCTTCAGTATTGGGGTCTGGAAACTTCATGGCATTAAGGACATTAAATTTGACTTCTTGGTCATTGACCCTCATGGTCAATTTTCCTCTTTGCACATCTATTAGTGTTCTTCTAGTAGCTAGAAATGGCCTTCCCAATATGATAGGCACTTCTTTGTCTGCTTCAAAATCCAGAATCACAAAGTCCACAGGGAATACAAATTTATCTACCTTTATTAGAACATCTTCTAGTATTCCTTCTGGATAAGTTAGTGTTCTGTCAGCTAATTGCTGATGTAGGCCTGGCAGTTCCTACTCCTAACTGTGTGTATATGGACTTTGGCATTAGATTTATGCTAGCACCCAAGTCACATAGAGCATGGCCAGAGTAGAAATTTCCAATAGAACAAGGTATAGTTAAGTTGTCAAGGTCCTTTGACTTCAGGGGTAGTTTGTTCTGCATAATCATACTGCATTCCCCAGTAATTGCTACTGTTTCAAATTCCCCAAGCCTTCTCCTCTTGGTGAGCACATCCTTCATAAACTTAGCATAGTTTGGCATTTGTTGGAGGGCCTCCACCAAAGGTACATTAATGTGCAGTTGTTTAAGGACTTCCAGGAATTTGTTGAATTGTTTGTCTTCCTGAGCCTTCCTAAACCTCTGAGGATATGGAGGGTCAGGATATGTTGGAATAATTTTGGGTGGTGGTATCTAGGCAGCAACAAGTGCTGCAGCGTCAGCTTTAGGCACTGTAGCGTCTGGTGCAAAAAAAAATTCTTTGTCAGATTTTGTATTTTTTTCATCACCTGAAACAAGTGATGGCCCTTGCAAATCTTTCCCACTCCTTAGAGATATAGCTTTGACATGCTCCTTCCCTTGAGTATTAGAAGTTGAAGCTTCAGTAGTGGATGGCAATGATCCACTTGCTCTTTGTGTAAGAACATTAGCTATTTGCCCCATTTGTACCTCCAGGTTTTTGATGGAAGCTTCATGAGTTTTCAGGTTTGTCTTACAGTCACTCATGAAGCTTTTTAACAGACCTTCCGTGGAATTATCAATAACGGGGCATTCTGCCTTTGATAGTTTTGAGTAGGGAATCCTGGTGGATTAGCTGGAGCACTGTAAATTGGTGTTGTAGCATTGTTGGCTCCCCATCTGAAGTTGGGGTGATTCTTCCAACCAGGATTATGAGTATTTGAGTAGGGGCTATTATTCTTGTTGAAACCCACGTAATTCACAGAGACAGGATTACCTGGACATTCTTCATAAAGATGCTCACCTCCACAATATACACAGCTTGTTGACCTTGGAGAGGCTTGTTCAATGGCTGCTACAGCTGGTTCAGCAGACGATGTAGTGGTAGCCATTGCAGCATTTGAAGTGCTTGTGGATTTTATCATGTTGGTGAGAGAGGCAACTTGTGCAGACAAAGCAGAAACTTCACTTATCTCATGCACTCCAGCCACCTTCTTCTGTAGAGCTAACCTTTTTGTTGGCCATTGGTAGCTATTTGTTGCAATATCATCTATTAGCTCACATGCCTCATTGTAGGAGGTCTTTCACAACACGCCCCCAGAAGAAGCATTAGTCTGGTATGAGGATCCAACCCATTGTAGAAGGTTTCTGTAACATCCCCAATTTCGCTAATTTAAATTATTTAAATTAGCAAGAGGTCGAGATGATTAATTAGCATTATTGATTAATTATGATCTGGCGAGTTAATTGGGATTGTAAGCGAATAGGAACACAAGGGTATTTTCATCTTTTCCACACATTAATGAGTTTCGGCTAAACCATCCTCCACAGAACATAACTATATGCAATATGTGATTATTGTATAAGTATTGTTGGATTAAAATTGACTTAAGAAGAAATTAAGGAAGTTTAAGCAAAATTTGGACATAGGGGCACTATGGTCATTTCACCCATTTAAATGAGAAAACCCCCAGCTGAACCAAAACAAAAACACCTTCATCACCATCATTTCCAGAAACTGAATCCTAGAGAGGGATTAGAGAGGAAAGGATGAGAGAGCTAGAGGAGGAAGAAGGAAGGGGATCTTCCACACCCCTTGATGCATGCTTGATCTTTGACCACCATTCTTCACCATTTTCTTTGCTCTTCCCATTGATACAAGTTTCTGAACCAGCAACCCATCCCAAGCTCAGATTCTTCATTTTCGTTTTTGGTTCATGATGCCTACTTGGAGGCTTTGCATGTCTAGCTTAGGAGTGGATTCAAGGTTTAAGAACTTGCATGATGAGCCTAGAGCAATATTCAGGTGCTAGGACAACAACATAATGGATTGGAGCACCTTTGAGGAAGGTTCTGAAGCTAGAAGTGATTGGGATTCATTTTGGGTATTTGATGGAGTTGAACTTCTAAGTTGAGATTGAAGTTGCAAGTGCAACACAAATTCTGGGTAAAAACAGTTTGGGGACCCTTCATTGTTTTCATCGTATCTCACTGTACACTTCTCCGATGATCGTGATTCTTGTCCCTCTGGAAACTAGACTCTAAGAGCTTCATTTTGGGCACAAGAACCGTATGATTTCATGGAGAAACGAAGGAGATATCATGTCCCCAAGTTTCGGATTCAGACTCAAGCACTGTCCTGAACCAGTCACATTGTTTCGGGTGTATCTCCCAAGTTACTGGATGCATGTGTATGATCCTTTGACCATCAGAAAGTAGACAAAATTATCTACAGAATGGGCACTGGTTTGAAGGGATTTGGCCACGATTTGACCAAGATATGCGTGTTACAAAACGGCTCACTGATTCTGGAAAACGGATGCGAAATTGGAAGTGTTGGTTCCTCAAATTTCGGATCGAATCGCCAAAGTTCGAGAGACGCCAATTCCGTAGTCAAGGAGGAAGTTCAGTAGCTGGATTTGTGATTGGTTTCCGTTCCGAAGTTCAGTTTCGAGAATCGGACGAGTTCGGTGCGAGTACGTGATTACGGGGATTGTTCGAGAGGTTACGGTTCGTGAGGACGTGATTTCTCGCGAGGTTGTCAAATCGGTGAGTTCTATACTCGCTTAGGGACGTTTTTTTGTCAAGTCATGTTATTTTCTGAAATGATACTATGGAAAATCCGCTTTGTGAAAACTTAACGAAAACGTTTTTATCGAAAAACCGTAAATCGCATAATTGCTCGGATTGATTGGATTGTCGATTGATGATATATATTGTTTGACTGTTTAATCGCTTTCGCTGGTCTGGAATAATAACTGTTATGTTGGGATATCGATCGGAACGAAATTGGAATCGGAACGCAATGGAATTTATTCATGAAAAGTCTGTTTTCTGGAAAACAGATGGAGACGCACGGATCGTGTGCCTCTGTGCACGGGTCGTGCGCCCCCATCTGATGTTACACGAACTGAGTTTTTAAACACACGGATCGTGCGCCTAGTCGCACGAGTCGTGTGTATCCTTCTGGAAATTTTATTCAACAACGCCCGGATCGTGCGCCTAGTCGCACGGGTCGTGCGTATCTTTCTGGAAATCTTTTACATCTTTGTTCAACAGCGCACGGGTCGTGCGCCTACACGCACGGGTCGTGTGAGACCTTCTGATCTTCAAATTCAAAGTACCTTTTTATCCGTTCCAAATGATTCCAATTCCCTTCTAATCCATTCCCCAAGGGTCCCCAACAATGTAAAGGTACCGATGTCATGAGATTGAACATGTTTACTAGAAAACTTGTGTATTATGAACAAAATGGAAGACCGTACTTAGAGAACGCGAGAGAACATATGTTAAGAAATAATAATATGATACACGGTACTTGACTGATATGATACACGGTACTTGACTGATATGATAAACGGTACTTGACTGAAATGACTAACAGGCCCATTGCGGGTACACAGACTGATAATGTATAATAAATACAAGAGGAAAAAGGGTGACGACCCTAAGAGGTTAGCATACTAGGGGAGGGGAAGTCATGAGCCCCAAAACCTAGACTCAAGAATGTTTCCCCCACTAGAAATAGCGGGATGGGTTCACCAAAGTCAAAGAGATGCCTATAAAATAGGTAGACTGAGGTGTTATGCTAAAAACATGGAACAAAAGATTGCATGCTTCATGTGTCGCTTAGGAGGGCCATGAGCATGAAGGTTACAGGAACTAACTGTATTTCCACGTGGTTGCTTTTTAGGACCACGAGTTCAAAACAAGGCATAATGAACCGTTAGAGTTAGTAAGGGGTCTCGATAGGACTCACTGAGATAATGTTTATCTCACCCTTCAAATTTGTGGCTTTTACAGAGAAACAGGGGAAAGCAAAGGCGACGAAGTACGGTTAGCCAGTGCGACTCTTGGAGTCATTGAAGACCGAGTTTCATGTTTTAGACCTTTGTCCCATTTATTGTTTCTATGTTATCGATTGTATAACTTTCATTGTTTAAGTTGTAAAATCGTTTCCGCTACTTTATGTTTTGAGTATTGAACACCAGGAATGTGTACGAGTCTTAAGTATAGAAACTTAAGCATTTACAGGAAGTTTATGAGGTTCAGAGAACCATTTGATATATACTATCGAAAGTTTTAGTTGTGTTCAATATTTCAATAACAGGAAGTTACTCTGATGTATGCCATTTAGTGCATTTCGGTGATTCTATATGTTAGAATTTATCGGGGTGTTACATTATGGTATCAGAGCAGTTCGACCTAGTCGGGCTTAGTTTAGTTTAGGGTTGAGTTGATTCCTTGTTAGTCTTTGTTGTGATTACACTTGTGAGGCTAAGAGACATTGAGCCTGATCAACTCAATACTTGGTGTATCATAAGCGGAATTATGGAAGGATGACCAAGACGTAGTCCTCGACCAAGACCGAATTTCCTTAAAACCCATTTCATCTTAGGGAATACTGGAAAGGAGAAGGTAGTTAAGCCATCAACTCCGAATGCAAAGTTAAAAGGCATCCGATCAAGGGAAAGAAAGTGCAGTTGTATGATTCCTCAAGATTCTCCAAGTGTTGTGCTGGTAGGGAGCCCAAGGGGTGGATGTCGTCCTAGTGCGACTCAGTGGTAATATTTTAAAAAAAAAAAGGATCACTCAATCCAGAGTGCCCAAAAAGAGGAAAAGGAAGAGTATGATAAACCTACTTCAGCTCGAGAGAGGGTCTACACTGCAGATGTTTAGAAAATCAAGGCTACAGACACTCCACCGAGAATGTGGATATTGTCCTAGGTATGAGTTGGATGACCGCCAACCATGTGAATATTGATTGTTTTCATCGGACTATCGGTTTCGCCTCCGAGTCAGTGGAGCTACAGCCGACCAATTCTGAAGTTGTTATCTCATTCACTTCAGCCAGTAACTGTTTGTTTCAAGGCGCGGAAGCTTATGTCAGGATGTTGTCTGCACCCACTGAGACAGGTCTAGATTTATCTTCTGTGCAAGTTGTTAATGAGTTTCTTGATGTGGTTCCTGATGAAGTTTCTTCGTTACCTCCGGATCGTAAGGTGGAGTTCTCTATAGAGTTGGTTCCGGACACTGGGCTAATTTCTATAGCTCCGTATAGAATGTCGCCATTAGAGTTGAAGGAATTGAAAGTCCAATTGGAAGAGCTAATTTCCAAACAGTTTATCCGGCCGAGTGCCTCACCATGGGGTGCTCCAGTGTTGCTTGTCAAGAAGAAGGATGGAAGTATGAGATTGTGTATCGATTATCGTCAGTTGAATAATGTGACTGTCAAGAACAAGTACCCTCTACCGAGGATTGATGATTTGCTAGATCAGTTGAGGGGAGCTTCTGTATTTTCAAAGATCGATTTGAGGTCCGGCTATCACCAAATCAGAGTTCGCGCTTTGGACGTCCCGACGACCGCTTTCCATACGAGGTATGGACACTATGAATTCGTAGTGATGCCCTTCGGTTTGACCAATGCTCCAGCCGTATTCATGGATTATATGAATCGGATTTTTAATCCCTATCTGGATCAGTTTGTGGTAGTGTTCATTGATGATATCTTGGTGTTCTCTAAGACGATTGAGGAGCATGTGCAACATCTCCGAATTGTTCTGAACGTACTCCGAGAGAAGAAGTTGTATGCTAAGCCATCCAAATGTGATTTTTGGATGCCCGAAGTTAAGTGGTTCATTAAAAGCACGCTAAGTGTTCATCCTCGTTTAAACCATCAATATTCCATTCATAAATGGCTTTACCAGAATTTGTTGGCCAATTTATGAATGGAATATTGATGGTTTAAATGATAAACAAGTTATTGATTTGGTACATAGAATGATTATGTATTCCACTGTTTGTAAACGACATGGTAATTCTGATAGTGCTATAGCTCAATTTATAGCCACAGGATTTGTTGGCCAATTAAGAGGATGGTGGGATAATTATCTCACGGGATCTCAAAAACAAGAGATCTTAAATCATAAAAAAGAAGTTAAAATGGAAACAAGTAATGGTAGTACTACTACTAGAGAAGAAGATGCAGTTTATACACTGTGTCTATCCATCTTACAACATTTTGTGGGAGCAAATATTCCCGTAGCAGAAAAATTACAAACTCTTTTACAAAATTTAAGGTGTCCATCCTTAACCCATTTTAGATGGTATAGGGATACTTTTTTGTCTAGAGTTTTCCAATTAACTAATCCCAATTCTCTTCATTGGAAGTCTAAATTTGTAGACGGTTTACCTCATCTTTTTGCAGAGAAGGTAAGACAATCTTTAAGAATGAAAAATGATGGCATAAATATTAATTATGCTGATTTGACATATGGCCATATTATTAGTACTTGTATTAATGAAGGATTATCTTTATGTAATGACATAAAATTAAAAAATCAATTGAAAAAGCAAAAGCTTTCTGAAAAACACCAATTTGGTGAATTTTGTGAACAATTTGCTTTTGATATGGATAAACCACCAGGTTTAAAAAATAAAAAGCAAAGAAGTTTTAATAATAGAACTTATAAAAAGGTTAATAGAACAAAAGATTTGTATAAATCTCCTAATAAGAAAAAATATAAAAGAAATTTTTATAAAAATAGGCCCAAGCAGGACAAACCTTTCCAAACTAAAGGAAAGAGGAAAGCCAAGAAATTGGACATTACTTGCCACAAATGTGGTAAAGTAGGACATTATGCCAACCAATGCTGGACAAAAAAGGCCTTGAACGCCATTGAGGATGATCAATTAAGGACTCAATTAGAGAAAGTTTTATTAATTAGTTCTGAATCAGAACAAGATTCTTCAAGTGAAGACATAGAGGTTATCAATGATACTTTTTCAGAATCATCTTCTACTGACAATAATAATTGTCAATGTAGCAATTTAAATGACAATAATAATTGTCAATATTGGAAATCCATTGTTGAAATGCATGGATTAAATGTTCTTACTACAGAACAAGATGAAGCTCTAAAAATTTTAGAGACTATTACAGTAATGATCTGAGAAGGAAAATGATCAATTTCCTAATAAAGGAAAATTCCAAAGAATCGCCTCTTATCATAGATGCACCTTACCAAATAAGTTAGGTTTTGTCTAGATTTAGACAATCTAATACTAGGGAAACACCTGTTTCCACTAGTGATTTGAAAAGAGAAATAAATCTCTTAAAATCTGAAATTGCTCAGATTAAGAAAGATAATATTAAAATCTGAAATTGCTCAGATTAAGAAAGATAATCTTAAAATCTGAAATTGCTCAGATTAAGAGAAATAATTTAATATTCAAGCATTTTTGAAGGATTGCACAATATATATTTTTCCTTGGTCATCTCTTAAGAAGATTTGTGATCAAGTTCCTGAAGAACTAGACCTTTGAACCATGACCGAAATCAATAAGATGTATTTGATCTCAGTACGTTTTGAAGAAAAGAAAATTAAGATAAAAGACATATAATTTATGTCTCAAATATCATGAAATAGCAAAATGAGAAAATTATGTCAAAAAAATGAGAAAATATTTTCAAGAATATTATAAATCAATATTATGTGTTATGGTGATTGAAAGAGTACTCACAAACCAAATAATGAATTGAAGCTCATTCCTAGAAGTGAATGATTCTCATTATAATTTTGGTACAACAAAAGTTGTGGTAATTATCATTGATGTGGTAAACGTTATCATTATCCTATTTAAATGTCATTAGTATATGGTTTGTGATTATGACCTTTGTTATTTCTAATATTGGAAACGTGTAACTTTTCTTCTTATGCTTGGAATTCCATATAAAAAAATTGTTAGAAAAAAAGAATAAGAAGAATTGATTGTATGACTAGATCCTACAGAACTAAACACTCTTATGTTCTTATTTTACATCCTAACCTTTTATTATCCTTTTGTAATTTCATGTTACCCTAAAATTATAGCACATATGAAATGACATGGATCTACCTATTAAAAAACAACATTTCTAAGATTTGCAAACAGATAATCGAATCAAGGTTAAGATAGTATGTATGGTTTATTTAGTTTTGTTTAATGAAGAAAATTGTGTGTCTCTAATTGTTTTTGTATAAAATGGTAAAATACTTATATGTATAAGTTAATAATTTTATATTTTTTTAATTTGTATGGTCGAAGTTTTAATACATTATTTTTGGTTATATATATATATATATGAGCTCAACTAAAATTTTGCTATAGTAAATCAGAAGTTTGCTATGCACTTATAAAAAATAAAGTGTTGTTTCAAATCTAAAGCTTAGTAGTCGACATAGTTTTACTATATAGCATATGTTTAGCAAGAATATTATCCAAAAGTACCAATGACATCTTGATATTTTTAGGACTTAAATATTTTTCAATATAATGAGTTTTTATCTATCACGTGTTCTTAATGCAAGCTAATAATAAGACATTCTAAGTTTTTAAAGTCTAACTAAGATTATATATATGTGCATTTTATATTAAATTGGGTATATTATCTAGTTATGGCTAGAATTCATATAGTAGCGTGTGTACTTGTTATTAACTTGCAACCAGAAGTGTAGTGGAAAACATTCCCTTTTTTCCTCTAGTTTATATTACACTTGTATCAAAATTGAAACACATATTGTAAATCAGAAGTTTACAAATCTCAATAAATTATTTTTTTGACATGACTGGTTGGGCCATCTCAGGTTTAATACTGATGCGAAAAATAGTTGAAAATTCATGTGGTAATCAATTGAAGAACTAGAAGATTCTTCAATCTAATAAGTTCTCATGTATCTTTTGTTCATAAGGGGAGTTGATAATTAGACCATCACCACAAAAATTGGAAATGAATCTCTCACATTTTTAGAACGATACATGGTGACGTTTGTGGGCCAATACACCCAACCAACTATGTGGACCAATTAGATATTTTTAATTGATGCATCAACTAAATGGTCACATGTTTATTGCCAATTGCAACCAAACGTTGGCAAAATTGGTAGCTCAACTAATTCAAATAAGAGCTCACCCCTGATTATCCCATGAAGAAAATACGTCTTGAAAATGCTGTTGAGTTTTCATCTCAAGCATTTAATGAGTATTGTATGTCTATTGGAATTGACATTCAACATCCTGTAGAACATGTTCATACGCAAAATGGAATTGCGGAATCACTTATTAAATGTAAAAAGTTAATTGCAAGACCACTTCTCATGAGATGCAAACTTCCAATTTCCATTTGGGAACATGCAATTTTGCATGCTGCAACATTTATTTGCATCTGGCCAAAAATTTAACACAACTTTTCCCCTTTACAATATTGATTTTTGGTCAAGAACCTAAAATTTTTCATTTTAGAATTTTGAGATGTGCGACATGTTCCAATTTCTCCACCACAATGCACTAAGATGGATTCTTAAAGAAGATTAAGAATACATGTTTGATAAGAATCTCCATCTATTATAAAGTATCTTGAACCAACAACGAGTAATTTATTTACAGATCGATTTGCTGATTGTCATATTGATGAATCAAATTTCTCAACATTAGGGGAGAGAATAAGCAGCTGGAAAAAAGCTATCAATTTGAAAGAATTATCATTGTCTCATCTTGAACCTCGAACTAAACAATTTAAACTAGAAGTTCAAAAGATAATTCATTTGCAAAGCTTAGAAAATCAATTAACAAATGCATTCACTAATCCAAAAGGTGTGACCAAATCATATATATCAGCTGCTAATGCTCCAATAAAAATGGATGTCCCTGTTGGACAATCTAAAACTGCAGATAAGTCTCAACGGCGACTGAAGTGTGGTAGATCAATCGGTTCCAAAGATAAAATTCCTCGAACAAGAAAAGGAGATAAAAAGAAAGATGGTCCTAGCGAGGATATTTTAACTCTAAAAGAGTCTTTAGACATAATTGACATTTCAGTTCCAGAAGAACTGATTAGGTATCCAAAATTTCTGAAATCAAAGAGATCTCAATGAATTATGTCAAGAATGAAATAAGATGGAACCAAAATGAAGTCAATGTTGATGATGTTTTTACATATAATATAGCGCTAAATGTAATAAATGAAAGTGAGGATCATGAACCGAAGTCTATTAAAGATTGTAGACAAAGTGAGAATTGGCCAAAATTGAAAGATAAAGTTGAAGCAGAACTAAACTTGCTTTACAAGCAAAAAGTTTTTGGACTTGTAGTCCAAACACCTGAAGGTGTGACACTAGTTGGATATAAATGGGTTTTTGTGTGAAAACGGAATGAGATTGGTGAAATTGTGAGATACCAAGCTCGACTTGTTTCTCAAGGGTTTCCGCAAAAACCTAAAATTGATCTTGATGAGACATATTCACTTGTAGTGGATGCAAGTACTTTTCTTGTAGCACATGAAGAGCTCAATTTACACATGACGAATGTTACAAATTATTTGTATAACTCATTTGATAGTCATAATTATATGAAGATCCCCCTGAAGGATTTAATATCAAGAGACACACTTTTCGCACTCTTAAGATGATTACTCAAATTGAATCTGTCCCTCAATGACATCACTTATCAAGAAATGAATTTTCTATAGTTTGCTGTTGTTGTCGAAAAAACTTTATGTATTACCCGAGGATCGGCTAGAAGCTTGAACATCTTGTAGCATATGTTCATTCATACAATAGTCTTGAAGAACCATTAATTATACATCCAAAGTTAATTATATTATCAAAGTTTATTAAATCAGAACTTCCAATTTCTACAAGGGAACATGCAATCTTACATGTTGAGACATTGATCCGGATCAAGTCAATAAGTTATCATATGTAAGTTTTCCCCCTTACGATTTATTTTCGATCTATTTATAATCAAATATTTTCCATCTATGAATTTTCGGATGTGTTGTGTATGTTCACATTACTCAACTACTATGCACTAAGATGGGTCCTTGAAGAATATTGGGAATATATATTAGATATGGATCTCTATCAATAGTAAAGTATCTTGAGCCGACAATTGGAGTCTCGTTTATTGTCCAGTTTGCTGATTATCATTTGATGGATTAGTTTTCCCAATAGGAGGGGAGTAAGCAACTGGAAATGAATATTTTTTTTGAATGAAAACATTATTATCTCATCATGATCCTCATACAAATTAATGTAAACTAAAATTTCAAAAAAAAAAATCATTTGTAAAGTTAAGCATACTAGTTATCAGCTACTACTGCTCTAATCAAAACTGGTGTCCTAGTTGGACAGTTTATAATTGCAAATGAGTTTCTACCATGCATGACGTATGATATATTTGTCGGTTTCAAACATAAAAATCCTCGGAAAAGGAAAGAAGCTTAATAACAAGATTATCCAAGTGAGGATATGGAAACTCCAAAAGAGTACTTAGACATAGTTGATTTTTTCAGTTCTAGAAGAAACTGATCAGGAACATGAAATTTGTGGAATTAAAGATATCTCAATAAATTATGTCAAGAATGAAATATAGTGAAACTGAAACAAAATGTGATAAGTGGTAATTAGGATCCAGAACCAAAGTCTATTAAAGATTGTAGAAAAAATAATGTTTGACCAAAATGATAAGTCTATATGAAAGCAGAATTGAACTCACTTTACAAACAGATATTTTTGGGCCTATGGTCCGAACACTTCAAGGTGTAAAACCAATTGTATATGAATGAGTTTGTGTGTAAGGATAAGAATCGAGAAATATGTGATGCAAAGCTCAACTATTTTATTAGGGTTTTAACAATGACCCGACATTGATTTTGAAAAGATATATTCACTAATGTTGAATGGAAGTATTTTTTATACTTAATTAGTCTAATAGCATATAAAGAACCTCAAATTATATCTGAAAGATTTATAGATTGAATCTGAGATTGATCTCTACTTGGAAAATCCCCATAGGATTAAAGATATATCGAAATGTCTTAAAATAAAATATTTTTGCAAAACAAAGTTTTGTCTCGACTTCCAGATCGAACAATTCGCTAATTAATTTTTTGTCTGAAACTAGTTTTATGTGATTCATGATAATTATATCTATTGAGTACATGAATTGTGTTTCAAGAAGATACCAAATATATTGTTTTCGAAGACAATAAGTTACTTTTATGAAAGCATACGTGCACATTACTAAATGCCACAGTGCCTGAGTGATATTATGTGATACTTAATAATAATATAACTCATCACCAACCAAAGTGCACTAGAACAAAGTGAGAAATACATTTGTCTTATTTTTCATGGTAAAATTGAAACAATTATTTCAAGAATATATGTCTAGTAAATTAACCAGATCAAACGAGATTTCAAGTCTGCTAGTATCTATATGCAGTGACATTATCATCTATAAACTAATCTATAGTTATTACTTCTATATCGAGCTCAAATAACAACAATTTAAGGAAGAGATTTTGAAGATAATACTAACTAGAAACTTAGTTGAAAGGAGGATATATCACGAGTGACAACAAAGTACATTGCTTCATATGAATAAGGAGGAGAAATTCTAAATGTTGGAATTCAGATTCTTAAGTGATGCTTCAAACAGGGAGAAATTGTACTCGTTTTTCCTTCATCATGGTTTTGTCTCATTGGGTCTTCATGAAAAGGTTTTTAATGAGGCAGTTCCCACATAAATGATATTGTACTTTGTTTATTACACTGAAATTTTTTCCAGTGAGTTTTTTTAGTAAGGTTTTTAATGAGGTATATCCTCATTGGACATCCAACAAAGAGTGTTATGAGTATTTTGTGGATATCCATCTCCATAAGCCTTTTCATTGTTCCTAGGATACTCTCATAACTCTCACAAGTAAAATACTTCCACTCATTCTTATTCATATTAACTTTATAAGTTAATGACACATTATGTTAGGCCTTAATATGTGACAGGATCACGACAAGTGTAATGAATCGTTGCAAGTAATAGTACGGAAAGACCGAGCGTCGAACTCAAGGACTACAGTAATAATCAGTTTAACAATTTATCTTCTAAATTAGAGGGAGAAACTAGAGGGAGAAGCGGACAACATTGATGCTCTAATGACTTGTTCCCAAGCTTGATTTATCAACGAAGGTCAGCGGAGTGCGAATCCTTGTCGTCACAAACTTTAGAGCGCAAAATGAGATTGTTCCCGATGATCAGAATGTCCTAAAATTCGAGTTACATGCTTAAATATGAGCTGAGTAAGTGACTCATCGCCTGACGAGGCAAGTCGCGTCGCCAGGCGACCCGAACCAAAACAGTGCACACAAGAATTTTTAACACCATCGGCTGGCGAGCAAGCTCCTTTGCCAGGCTCTCCAAAGCACAAAAACGTGCTAGTCACCATCGCCTGTCGAGCTAGTCCCATCGTCGGGCGGCCCAAAGAAAATTTTTGCATTTTTTTGTATATGCTGAACTGCTAGGCGAGCTCCTGTCATATCTAGGTGAAGGACAATATAAAACAGACGAATTATATGTACCAAGTATCTCAAAAACACAAACAAGAAAATCAAACTATTATGATTCTAAAACATACTATATGTACCGAACTGGATACATGTCTTGATTTAGAAGATAGGTTGTGATGCTCACCAAGCTGAGGATCTGAGTATAATACCTCATAGTGGCGACCATGAGATGGTGAATTCGAGGTCTGAGATGATACGTCCGAGATCTGAGATGCTACGTCAAAGATCCGAGATTATACGTCCGAGATGGTTCCGGCGGTGCCCAAGTCCAGGGGTGGATCCAGGATTAAAAAATAGGGTGTTCCTTCAATGATCCAGGATTAAGAAATGAAGAAAAAGAGGATAAATGGTGTTCCCTTGGATTCGAACTCAATCCCTTTTGTGCAAAGTTTGGGGTGTATTACCACTAAGGCAGGATGTTTGGGTGTTCCTGGGAACACCAGGAACACAATTTGAATCTGCCACTGCCCAAGTCAGTCCATGATAGAGATGGAGCAAATGAGAGGAGTGGGGAAAGCATACTTTTTTAGGATCGCGATTCTCGGCTGTCAAAAGCCTCTCCTGTCACTGAAGTTAAAACACCGTCCACCCTCTGATTATTTTGACACTCACGATTTTACCAAAGTCATTTATTATATTTTATATCAACACAAGTTTGGTGCCTTTTTACTTTCCCAAAACAAAACCTTGGCGCCAATCCTTCTGCAACCAGCTTATTCAGCGAGTTTCTTCATTGTGGGAAGGTATTCTTGGTTAGCTGAAACAAGTCTCGCACTCACGCCACACCATCGGTGAGTATGTATTCTTATGTAATTTATGGGTTATATTAACTCTTCTTGTAACTTTTAGATGAACTCTAATATGTTAAATTGGTTATGCCTATTAAAGGATATCGAGTCTCTGTCTCTGTCTCTACATCAAATGGATTGTGGAACATCTGGTGTAAAGGATATTGAGTCTCTACAACAAATGAACTGTGGAACATCTGGTTTGGAATATCTAACATCTGATTGCTCTCAAATATATGGAAGTCATATTAGTTACACAAGGACATGTGAAGATCAATCAAGGGCTTGTGAAGAAATGATTTTTTTGAAGGATGCAGATCAATCAAGAGCTTGTGAAGAAATGGATTTTAGGAAGATAGTGTGAACTATTTAGAAGAGGGAGTCATTTACTGGTGTTTATAAAATTGCCACATAGAAGGACATGTTTTATTGAGTTGTTTGTGAATGGAAGATGCTGTGAATGATTTAAGCAATCCTTTTGTAATTGGAAGATGTTGTATATGGATTTGCAAACTTTTGTCTAATCATTTTCCTATCAATTCTACTTTTCTTTTCAATTGCAGTACTCTATACTGCAGTACTCTTTTTTTTTTTAATTTTGGAATTTTAGTTCATTTGTTGCTCTTCATTTTAATTCACATTAGCCATTTATTTAGCACTAAGAATTCTGCTCTTCAGTTTTTCAAGAAGAGTTAATATTTCAAGAAGAGTTAATAAAGGATGGAAGAATAAAAGAAAAGAAACCCTCCTTTATTAACACTTAGCCGCAAAAAAAAACAGAAGACACACCCATTATTATTGAAACGTAAAAACTAAAAAGGCACCCACTTGTAGTGATAGTAAAATATAATAAAGAAAAAATTACACTAGAGATTCTTTAAGTTATTTAATTGTAACAAGCTGGTCCTTTAAGTTTTTTCCATACCACTTAGGTCCTTTAAGTTACATAATGTGTACACTGTTAGTCCTTTTTTCATATTTCGTTACAAAAAATCCAAATTGGCACTAATAGAGCTGACGTGGTCGTGACGGAGCCTACGTATCATCTGTCTTGTAATAATTTGGTCATTTAAGACTACCGTAATGTAATAATTTGGTCTATTTAACTTAAATGAAAAAGAAAATGAACCATTTTTTTTAAAATTTTGAAGTTAAAAGTACCAAATTGTTACATGACAATAGTCTTAAATAACTAAATTGTCACCAGATAGATGACACGTAGACTCCATCATGGCCACGTCAGCTCTTTTAGTGCCAACTTGGGTTTTTTGTAACAAAAATGAAAAAAGGACAAACGGTGTACACATTATGTAACTTAAAGGACCTAAGTGGTACGAAAAAAAACTTAAAGGACTAACTTGTTACAATTAAATAACTTAAAGGTCCTCTAGTGTAATTTTGCCTATAATAAATGACTTTGGTAAAATTGTGCGTTGAAATAATCTAAGGATGGACAATGTTTTAACTTCAGTGACAGCATAGGCTTTTGACAGCCGAGAATCCCAATCCCCTCTTTTAGGAGTGAGTGGTGGTATATATAGTGGAACAAATGAGCTTACTCTAGAAGCTTCCAGATATTGTGTTGACGCTTCCAAATATTGAGTTGGCTTGCAATTGTCCCATTAGCTAATATGGGTCCGGTCCAGAACAGTAGCCCCCCAAGTCAGTTGCACATGTTGTGGGGCCAACTTGTGAGCAAAGTCTTCCTACAAAGTTAGCTAATAATGACAGAAATATCAGTCCACGTAACGCGGCCACACATGTGTTTATCGTTTGTCATTTTGTATTTCGAACAGGCCGGGGTGTTTTGGACGTTATCTCAGTGGCATTTGAGCTCTGTAACGAACATAAATCATGATAGTGTATACCTCATTGAGGGTTGAGGTGTATTTACGAAATCCTGAAGTCCTTTTTTGTCTAGCTCGCGGGCCTAGAAGTGGAGTCGATTTTTGAAACATTCGAGTCACATATTACGTGTCTCGAGTTGGGGATACGAAATTTGTATCAACAGGGTCCTTCTTCCCAACCGAGACTAGAGGGAGGAGGTAAAAACCTTGTGGAAACAAGGAAGTGTTTCACCAAAGTAGCCCGAAGGCCTCGTGAAAGCAAGGGAATGCATGGAAGTCCTGACCGATGCGGTTTAAAGGTTCATTTTTCTTTAATGTTGGTTGAAGAGTCTTCATTCTGGCAATGGTCCTGATCGTTTCGGGCTGAGCAGAGTGTGGCATCTCAAGTTTGTTTGCTTATAGTCTAATGCATGGGGTGAACCTGAGATCGTGGCGGGATGTGCAGCAAATTGGCGACCCCCACTTCTCACGGTGTTACCCGGTGAGCAATGAACTTTTGAGCTCTCCAGAGTCGTAGGGCTGAAAGGAACCACTAACTCTAGTTCTGCAACTTTGACAATATTGGCTTATCTTGGCGAAGATGATCTAAGGTCGGCAAAATTTTAGATTTATCCACCATGCGTGTGTGGGCGCATGTGGAGCCTGATGCGGGAAGGAAATCGTGAGCTACATGTGACGGACTGAGGTTGCTTCTTGACTGCACAATGAGATTCTGGCTGATTTCGATCGTTGGATGCTTTTGATCCAGGGATGAGATTGCCAATATTCAGCATGGTAGTAAGCCCAATGTCGTCGGTGTCGAGGTCCCAAATGGTGATGTCAAGGTGACCTGGATGACTGATCCGAAGTTGGCTTATGGAACCCAAGTCGGTCTTAACTATCGCGGTAGACTTCAACATTGAACCAAATTTATCCAAGCTGAGCAAATAAAGGGTTACGTCTTTTCTCAATTTTGATTGGGGGAAATTGTTCAGGGGAGGCTCCACGGTGAGTTTGGCCTCATGGGCCGTCACCTTTCCGGGTTGACAATATAAGATCTGATATTCGCTCTGGCTTGGGATCCTCCTTCAAATCAAAACAGAGAAGGATTCTACCAAAATCAGAAATGCTACTTGGTCAAATGCTTGCTTTCCAAGAACAGGGCGCGACCCAGATCTGGGTGCAAAACATAGAAGATGGACGTTGATGATCTTGATTCTTATCCAGCGAATTGCTTTTACCGATGAAGTGAATCTTCCCTCTTGGATTCACTACCACCGTGAGTGAAATGAGAGAGCCAAGAGCGCTCCCAGTGTGGTCGCCAATGTATTGAACTATACAGGTCTCGGTTGAGAAGATAGGCTGGGATGCTCACCAAGTTGAGGAGCTGCGAATAATACCTCATAGTGGCGACCATGAGATGATGAATCTGAGGTCTGAGATCCAAGATGATGCGTCTGAGATCCGAGATGATATGTCTGAGATGGTTCCGGCGGTGCCCAGAGCTCCGGTGAGAAATCTGGGGTGGTCACCATCTGCAAGCACTCTGACACCCAAGTCAGTCCATGATAGAGATGGAGCATATGAGAGGAGTGGGGAAAGCATACATTTTGTAGGAGTGAGTGGTGGTATATATAGTGGAGCAAATGAGCTTACTCTAGAAGCTTCCAGATATTGGTCCAGAACACTATAACTGAGAAAAACTAATTAAAAATGAGTCAAACTATAGATATAATGTGGAGCAACCAATAAGCTTGAAAGTTACAAGATTTGTGTCCTATATAAAGGACTTATGTAACATCGTAAAACTTGCACCTTCAAAAGTATAATGGAAAGACTCTTTCCTTCTCTTATTATGTCCGGCCATAAAACTAATTTTGTCTATCTCTTCTTTATCCATAGTATTTTGTAATGATTATATTTTACTCTAATTTAGGTTATTTTGACAACAGCATATAACCATAAATATTAAATACCCACCAAAAAAACACACCTCAACTATTATTTGAACTCTCCATTTTTTATTATATAAAATTCATGTTGAACAACAAAGCACTTAACTTAAAGTCAACAATAGAATAGAATCAATAGATGCCGTGTGATTCATAAGTTCTGGTGCCTTTAAAAGCACTTACCATCTGAACTGAAGTTCTTACACCAGTGGCCTCTTTCACTCATTATCATCTCTCAGCCATAAAACTAGTTGTCAGAAACAATGGAAACTTTGCAAAATGGCTTTGCTAAGTTTGCAACTACTACTATAATTACCAAACCTTCTAAGTTACCACTTTCTAATGGGACAACTCACCTTAACAGCTTGCTTGCTGAACCTGAAATTGAAACTGAACAAGTTTTTGGTAACATGGATCCTTCTAGAGCTTTTGTTAACAAGGTTAAACGTCTTATTGTTAAGGTACCATTTTGTACTTTCATCGCTTTCCCAACTGTGTGTGTATTTTTTTTGTCACCGAGACTAATTTCTTTCTTAAAAAATGGAAAGAAACAATTTGATGGGTAAATATATAAATGTGGTTCAAATAAATCTCTATTAAATATTAAAATGTTTGGAAAATTTTCATTTTTTAGAGATTAAATTGGTCTCTAAGTTTTTTATGACCACCCATTTTGGTAGGCACTATTTTTTGTTTTTTCATTATTACTTTTTACTTTCTTCAATATTAACATTTTCTTTCTTAATTATTGATTTTTTATTATGTTTTTTCATTATGAATAAACTGTTGCTATTAGTTTCTTCCTTTGTGTGTGTTGCTGTTTTCTTGTTCTTTTATTTATGAAATAATGATACATTATTTTTAATCATTTTCTTTTATTTTTTCTTGAATATTAATTTTTTTGTCTTTTTTTTAATTTAAAAACATGATTAAAAGGGAATTAAGGATTTATCAATGAAAATGAATTTTTTTAAGTTAGTATTTCCTTAATAATTTAAGATAAATATTGAAGCTTTTTTATACTTCTTTCTGAATTTCATCAACAATTAACATGCCATCTTTACAGTTATTTTTTAAGTTGTCATTTTATTGTCTCATATATTTTGCATATATAGATTAAAATAAGCAAAAGTTTCCGGGGCACAATGCTTTTTTGTTTTGTATATGTGTCCATGTGTGGCCTCTAATATTTGATCGTCCCTATTCACTAGCATTTCCGTATAATTCAAATTTACTATACAAGGACTAATAAGAATATATATATATATATATATATATATATATATATATATATATATATATATATATATATATACATATATATATATATATATATATATATATATATTCTTCCAAAATTATGAAAAGACCTCATAAATCCCCATCTTTTGGTTAATTGTTTAGTATTACCAACCACCTTGCGACGGATAATATTGTAAGACTAACCCATAATAACGTATACGGCTTTTCTTTTAACTAAACTAACCTATAATGCCAGATCTTGATTTGATGTGTATACTGCTTTTTTTTACTAAACGAACAATTATGACAATTTTATTTAAATTGAAATTGTTTAAAAGTTAGATGTACGTAAACATAGTCAATAAATTTATTATAAAGAAAAAAATTATTTATATAATAAAGAAGAAAATAATTTTACTCTAATTGCGTAAATAAATGAGCATAGCTCCTCTCTATTTCTCAAAAAAGTGAAGAAGTCCATAACTAAGATTTTAAAATATAAATATCTAATTAATGTAATCATTTTTAAATATAAGTTCTTTATATCTTAAAATTTTAATAATTTCATTTATCTTAGAAAATACATGGAAAAGATTTTGTCAAAAAAAAAAAGACATGGAAAAGATATACACTAAAAACAAATATATGATGTTTATTTTCTCCCTGTAAAAGGAGATAACGTGAGTCACCTTATGCGGCACATGGAGCCGCAGCAGCCGCTGGCCTTATTCGTGTATACGATACGTACAATACAACTTACAACCAATTCAAGACAAGAATAAACATTTTATGTTTCTGATTTTTGGTAATGGCGAATCTAGTTTGGACAAGTGTCAACTATATAATCTCTCTCAGTGGGACCCGTTTGTACGTGTGACACTGTGAGTGTGGGGAACTTTGATTCCTAAACTTAGAAAAATTGCCATTTTTTATTTTTACAAAAAACTTAGGTGAGTGGCCTGGGGGCTCAACAGAATCGGAACAGGCCTCACGACTCTTTAAGAGCTTACAGACGTACTTAAAAAAAATTGAAGATAATGGAAACTGATCGAGTAACACTAGGAGGAGAGGCAGTAGTATCAGCAAGCGATATGAACATGACCACACAACAGAATCCGTGATTTGTAGGGTCCCACACACGTGGCATCTTTTGAATTGCACCTATAAATACTCCTATTTCGCTTTTTAACGTTATTCTCATTTGTTTTCACTTGGCCGCTCTTTGACTCAGCGAGTCATAATTACTCCATATTGACTCAACTCAACTCGGTCTTGTTCCTTTGAACTCCATGGATCCCACTCGAGACTTCGTGGAATCCGTCAAACGTGTCGTTGTCAAGGTCTCCTTTCATTGTTACTCAATGTAGTATTTTTTTTCTATATTAGTGTACTGGATGTTATTATTTTTTGATAAATTTCATTTTTCATTCCTTAATGAATGTTCTTAGACCACCGATTAACGTAAGACAAAATGCTTTATCTTACGTTGGATTGAGGCTGTTTTTTCTATTACTTGTTTTTAATCATGAAATGTGAAAATGAAGAAACAAAGATGTCAAAAATATGGACTCAGTTCTTATTCTTCATATTGATTTCTCTAAGTTGATCATCCTAAATGGTTTGATCATATTATATATATATAAGTTTTGTTTTTGGCCTGGATTGTGTTTTTTTATGGTGTAATGAAAACGGTGTGTAGGATATTTATTTGGATTTTAAACTCATTTTGCTGTAACTTCTGATTTAACATTGCACTTGTTCTTTTGTTTTAACATTTGTAATCTTTATATTTTCAATTCACGCCAAATAATGTATTCTTTGTTGGTAAATGCTGGTATTTAGTATCTTTGATTATTGTCTTAGACCAGCTTGATTATTCTTTTTAATAACAGTTTTCTTGTTTTTAGAAGTTAACAAAAAAACAAAACTTGTTCTATTTTAGGTCTCGTTTACTTTGTTTTCAAGTTTTTCATTTTTTGTTTTCAATAGTAATACACATAGTCGTAGTACACACATAGTCAGGAAGATGATACAAAAAACGAGACAATATAATAGTTAAGGAATAACATATTTAAAAATAGTAAAAATGCTACGTACAAAGTTGTTTTCATCAGTTTTAAATATGTTAACGTTTCATGCACCATTTTCTGATTCTGCTTACTCTTTTTTTCCCCTCCTACTTCTGCAATAACTGTATTTATTTGTTGGATTATGTTCATTGTAGGTTGGAACAGCTGTTGTTACTCGAAATGATGGAAGATTAGCACTTGGCAGACTTGGATCTCTCTGTGAGCAGGTATATTTAACTTTATATCTCTGATATTCCCTACGGTCATGTATTTGTATGTATATGTTATGTTATTGACTTTTCCAATAAAATTGTTGCATTGCAGCTTAAAGAACTAAACACTCAAGGCTATGAAGTTATATTGGTGACTTCAGGTGCTGTTGGTCTTGGCAGACAAAGACTCAGATATCGTAGATTGGCTAATAGCAGGTTCTTATAACTTATCTTTTGCTACCACAACTATATCTTTTCTAATGACATGGATCAAATTTCCAAGTTCCAACTAATAATACTTTCAAAATAAATCTTAACAAAAATTGCTTAGTACTAATTTTATTTGTAGTGCGAGGAGAATTAAAAGAAACTTGTTTACTTGTGATGCAGCTTTGCTGATCTTCAAAAGCCACAAGCTGAGCTTGATGGAAAAGCATGTGCAGCTGTTGGACAGAGTAGTCTCATGGCTCTCTATGATACTATGTTTAGCCAGGTGGACACAAAATTAACTTGCTTATCATTTATAGAGCACAGACACAGACACTGATTTTATTTAATATAATATGAAAAATAAGAGTAATTGAAGTGTCGGTGTCGGTGCTGCGGAGCTTATCAAGTGTTTTTTATTTTTTTTCTACTTCTTCCTTCATATTAATGCTGATACAAGATTTTTCCTGGTGCAGCTGGACGTGACTTCTTCCCAACTTCTTGTGAATGATGGGTTTTTTAAGGATGCAGGTTTCAGAAAACAACTATCAGACACTGTGAACTCACTATTAGATTTAAGGGTCATCCCCATTTTCAATGAAAATGATGCTGTTAGTACTAGGAAAGCACCATATGAGGTATAGCAGGTTTTCTTGCAATATTTCATTTGAATTATCTCTATTAAATTATTGGTTAATTATGTTTTTAGTCCCCAACTTTTTCAAGCAACCAAAAGCCAATATTATTGTAAGTTGGGGGACTAAAAACATAATTAAACCTTGATTTATTTATATTTGGATTAAATATGTTTTTGGTCCTTATAAAATTTGAGTTTTTTGATTTTAGTCTCAAAAATTTCACCTACTTTTGGACCCCCCACTTTTTTTCATCAATTTTAGTCCCTCATGACTTTTAATAGAGCTTAGAAGTGTTATAAAAGACCCAAAAAAGAGCTATTAAAAGTTATGAGGAACTAAAACGGATGAAAAACAAAACTTCAACGACCAAAAGTCAGTGAAAATTTTTTAAGAGATTAAAACAAAAAAAACCCAAAATTTGATAGGGACCACGAACATATTTAACACATTATTTATTTTTGAAATGTTTTTGTCTTTATACAACAATCTTTCTTAATTTGTTGTCATGATATTTGTCATGGTGATTTTGTAATACCCAAATTTCCTATAATTGTAAGCACTGTCTGCAGGACTCATCTGGTATATTCTGGGACAATGACAGTTTGGCTGGTCTATTAGCTTTAGAACTTAAAGCTGACCTCCTTGTTTTATTAAGTGATGTTGAGGGCCTTTATAGTGGTCCTCCAACGGACCCAAACTCAAAGTTAATACATACATATATTAAAGAGAAACATCAACAAGAAATTACTTTTGGAGACAAGTCAAGATTAGGCAGAGGGGGTATGACTGCTAAAGTTAATGCTGCTGTTTGTGCTGCTTTTGCTGGCATCCCAGTTGTTATAACTAGGTACTTAACATCTTATGCTCTGTCTTTAACTTCTTATGAAATTATTTACTGCATTCGGGGAAATTCAAATAAGAGAAAATATAGCTTTCTATCATGTTAAGCAAAATATAATACTTGACCAACATGGTATAGCATAAATGGTAGATACTTTGGCTCTATAACCATCTGATCAAGGGTTCAACCTGGCCAGTGTGTTTGGAAAACATCTGGTAGGAGAGTTCAACTCTTTAAATGGATCTCATATCTCAATACCTCGAGAGATTAGTCTGTGCAGTTGTGCGCAAGGGATACATTGGTTTACCAAAAAAAATATACTACCTGTTTCTCTTTATATTTGCATGTGGTGCATAATTTCAAATCTGCATTTGGATTTGACATTTTACTGACTTCGAGTTTTATTTCAACCTTCATTGAAGTGGCTATGCTACAGACAATATCATAAGAGTGCTTCAAGGGGAAAAAATTGGTACTGTCTTTCACAAAGATGCACATTTGTGGAAAAACATAAAGGAAGTGAGTGCACATGAAATGGCTGTTGCAGCACGTGATTCTTCTAGACGACTTCAGGTAAAACGGTTATATAGTGAGAAAACTCAAAACTTCAAAATTGTTCTTCCAAATATTAGCACCTAAACAGATTAGTACTATAAAATAATTTATCACTAAATTAGTTCACTACAGAATGATTTTGGCAATAACATTGTTGTTTTTGGTTTCAGGCACTAAAATCTGAAGACAGGAGGAAAATATTGCTGGCAGTGGCTGATGCATTGGAGAAAAACAAAAGTATGATAAGGCAAGAGAATGAGGCTGATGTTGCTGCTGCTGCGATAGCAGGATATGAGAACTCTCTGATATCACGTTTAACTCTGAAACCTGAGAAGGCAAAATCCAAATTTGATTGCACTGATTTTATTCCTCTGTAACTATGTGTTTTTTCTGACCTTTGTTTTTGTACTTCAACAGATATCTAGTCTTGCAAAGTCTTTGCGCATGTTAGCAGATATGGAAGAACCAGTTGGTCAGATTTTAAAGAGAATTGAGGTCACGTCAAAACTCAAAACCCTTTTTCATTCATTTGAAGGAGGTTCTCTTATCCTCCAAAGTCTTATGAATCATCTGTTTTTTCTTTTCAGTGAAGCAAAATAGCAAATTCTGAAATGGATTTTGTAACTTATGATTGTTTATAAAGCACCGACACAAACATGGACACCGGGCATGACACCGACATGGTCACCAATTTTAATTTGAAAAATACAAGTAATTGAAGTGTCAGTGTCAGTGTCGGTGTCCAACATGTGGACACGTCTTCAACCTGAAATGTTGGTGCTACAGAGATGTTTACTGGTTTGACAAAATACATAAGTTCACTCATTTTGACAGTTCTTATTGTTTTTTTGTGTCCAGCTAGCAGATAAACTCATCCTGGAAAAAATTTCTTGTCCTCTGGGTGTCCTCTTGATTATATTCGAGTCTCGACCTGATGCCCTTGTTCAGGTAGGTCTAAGTATCTTCCATTTTCAAAAAATGCTTAGAATTAAAGATATACAAACTTGATTACAAACTATGGATCTAGTATAAGTTGATCATAGCTTCAACGTATACTTTTCCTTTATGGAATATATATCCTGTTAGTTAGTTTGGATATTGATATCAAGTTACTTGTCTAAATGGATTAATAGATAGCAGCATTGGCAATTCGAAGTGGGAATGGTTTATTGCTTAAAGGAGGAAAGGAAGCTCGAAGATCAAATGCTGTCTTACACAAGGTATAGTATCTTATTTATTTTTGTTGGGGCTGTAGCTTTATTGTCGATTTGGATCAAAATGAACTGTTGTTTCTTTGTATCATCATTCAGTTATAAATGAAGTTTCCATCTTTAACATTCATTCTTTATTGCAGGTCATTACTTCAGTCATGCCAGATACTGTCGGCGACAAACTTATTGGGCTTGTGACTTCAAGAGACGAAATTCCAGATCTACTGAAGGTAGATATTACAAGTTAAAATCCTATATATTGTATTTTTGTGTGATGATTTTCGACTAATCATACTCTGCCACAGCTTGATGATGTGATAGACCTTGTGGTCCCTAGAGGCAGTAATAAGCTTGTTTCTCAAATCAAAGATTCGACGAAAATTCCAGTTCTTGGCCATGCTGGTAATATTTCATCTAAATTTCCTCTGTATAGACTTGTAGTAAAAAACTAGGCTTATATTGAATTTATTATTTTTGTTATGCAGATGGAATTTGTCATGTATATGTTGACAAGTCTGCTAATATTGATATGGCAAAGCAAATAGTTAAGGATGCAAAGACTGACTATCCTGCAGCCTGCAATGCAATGGTAATTAGCATTTATAATTATAACAACCTTTGCAATGTTTTGTTCCCTGTATAAAAGTTCATTAACATATTCTATCATGATATTCTTAGGAAACTCTTCTTGTACACAAGGATCTGTCAAATAATGGTGGACTTAATGAGCTTATCCTTGAACTCCAACGCGAAGGTTTGACCTTACTTTCAAGCGTATCTATAATAGAACATTAGTTCAAATTGACGTTTTTGTTTTTTTTTTCCACAAAGAATAATTGTTTATGAACTGAAATGTAATTTTACTTCTATTTATTTTAGCTGTGTTTAAATCTTGTCAGGTGTTCAATTGTACGGTGGACCAAGAGCCAGTGCGATGCTAAAAATTGCTGAAATGAGCTCTTTTCATCATGAGTACAGCTCACTTGCTTGCACAGTTGAAATTGTAGAGGATGTATTTGCTGCCATTGACCATATAAACAAACATGGAAGGCAAGTTTCGTCTGGAGAATATTTTCATTTTCGTTTGAAGTATCATTAATTTTACTGTTTGTAAAAAGTCTGTTTGCTTTATTTTCTGTTTTTATAGTTCTCATACTGAATGCATTGTTACTGAAGACTCTAAAGTGGCTGAGACTTTCTTATCTCAAGTTGACAGGTATTTATTATTTTCTCAGTAACATTTTCTGATCCTCCTATTCCAATAACATAACATGATGAGATGGAGGGGTACTTCATATGCTTTACATAGTTTGTTTGATCGTTTATTCTTAATGTTGGTGCATAATATGTATTCAATCATGCAAATATTAATAGTTTTTACTTTTATCATTTTCCAACTATATAATTTGATAAATTTTAATGTGTTTCATCTCATAACAGTGCTGCTGTATTACACAATGCAAGTACAAGGTTTTGTGATGGAGCACGCTTTGGGCTTGGGGCTGAGGTAGTCTATCTTCCAGAAAGTCTATTGTTACTCATAGCATAGTTTTTATTTTATTTTATTTATCTCATGGTTTTGGTTCTTCTAATTCTTGAAACAGGTTGGAATAAGTACAAGTCGAATTCATGCTCGAGGTCCTGTAGGAGTTGAAGGGTTGTTGACAAACAAATGGTATGGAACTCTCTACATATCTCTTGGCTGCCTTTTGTTTTAAAACAAGAAAATAGAACTTCTACTCAACAAATATGCAGTTATTGATGTGTGTTTTTGGGGGGTTTGTTCTATGTTTCTGGTTTCAGTTCAACAATGTTATTTGCACAATAACTTTTTACTACCTATTCTTAACCATTTCCCTTTTGGGGTAATTAACCAAGAGAAACACTCACACACTTTCCTTATTGTATCATTTTTTATCTCAAATAAGGTGTAAGAATGGCATGAAAAAGGGATCTAGTTTGTGTACGGTCGGAGAGATCATGCATTCGATAAGCTCAGGGCCGTCTGATCAAGATCAGACATTCCAGATTTCAAATTCGAATTTTATATTAAGCAAAAATCAAAAACAGCGCTTAAAATTGGGCTATCCAATCTTGATCGGACGGCTCCGGTTTTCCGGCTACTTGACACACACACTCTCCGACTACACTAAAACCAAATTCGTGAAAAAGTGGTTTCCAAGAAACATTTTTCTTTATTACTGTTTCAATAAAGCATACAAGTGTAATTTATTTCAAGATCATATATCAGCTAATTTTTATATTTGGTGGATATAATGCAGGATATTGAGGGGGAACGGGCAAGTGGTAGATGGTGATCGAGGGATCAATTATACTCACAAAGAACTTCCAATAAAAGCATAACAAATAATTAGTTAAAGCCAATATATGCTCACCTGATCGAAGCGCGGAATCTCTTATCTGTTTCTTGAGATGCTGACCATCTATAATCCCATCAGTACCAGTTAGTTACCCCTTTCCAGAGCCTTTTTCTTACCTGGATAGCAAGTTCAAGTGGGTGAAAATAATAATCATGTGAATGTTATTATTATATGATATGATGAAACACTTTTTCAGTATTTCATAAAATATACATAGATTGTAAAACAGCAGTGCTGTATGACAGTTATGATTGAATGTATGTTCCATAAATCCAAGTGAAGTTGAATAATCATGGAGAAGTTATTCTCCTAGTTACTATTATAGAGAATGGAATTTGTTTTTATGCAGAATCATGACCTTAATCCCAAGATTTGTGGTGTCAAATAAGAATGAGATTGACATGGCTTTATTATAATGTCTTAAGACTAAATTATAGTACTTCATAATGGAGAGCAACTTTTCAATCTATATATCTATTTTACTACTGAATATCTGTGCAATTTTCTTGCTTTTGCCAGTCATTCTTATTTTCTGTTGCATAATGCTGATATGATTAAACCAGATTTAAATTGTGGTTAATTCAGTTTAATAAGTGGTTAACCAATAACCACAAACTGAATTGAATTAACCACAAATTTAAATGTTATTAATCACAATAACTACATTTAGATTTGAACATAGGTTCGTGAATGAAATCTCATCATTCCATTCACGAAATTGCACAAATATAAATATAAAAAACGGGAAAATTTAAAGAGAAAATGGTAGGAGAAATATTAGAAATTAAGCACGAAGGATTAGTACGGAGTAGTACTCATTTTTTGGGGAGACTTTTTCACCGTAGAGCTTCTTCACAAGCAGAAGCATTGACGTGTGGATTTCTGGCCGGTAGGGCTGAATTCATGACAGAACACCATGCCTCCGCTACCTCTTCACTGATGAATTGATGCGTGTGTGTGTGTGTCTATGAGAAAGAGAGAGGGGAATTTAATTTAGATTTGAAGGCCAAGCTGATGAAAAATTTTTGTAATTACAATTTAACTCCTTAGAGTGGGTAAATTGTAGGGAATTGTTCTCCTATGGTTAAGATACACACACCTGTGTTCATTTGTTTGATTCATTACATGAACTATGTTTTTTTTATAAACTTGAGTCGGGTAGAACCACGATGGGTGACAAAACTCTCTGTCGTGACCGGGATCCCGACTTAGACGGCCCAAAAATCGATATTTCAGGGAGTCGCCACCCAATTTATTAAATAGGGAAAATTGAGAAAAACCTACCTTAAAATTAATGGTCTGCGTAAACTAGGTTGGATTCGGGAGTCGGTTATGCATAGGGAAGGGCGAAAACTTAATTCCACTACACCCCTAGTACATCCGTCCTAAGACAGTTACCCTAAATCTGATTGTGCAAATATAAATTACGAATTTATTTGTTTTACCCAAAAATAAAATAGTAGAGAATAATAAGGGCTAATTTAGAAAAGTTTAATTTTGACTTGACGGGGAAGCCCCGCTCCTACGTATCCTCTGGTGCAATGAGGAACTCAAAAGTCACGTAGTTCTTCCTGAAAAATTTTGTTGGTTGGTATTTTTTAATATAGGGGTTTTAGGATTATTGAGCTGTACAGCTCATCCATCCTAGAACGCTGACTGACCCGTCTGTACAGTCGACTTAGTCCCCTATTTTATAAAAATGGAGTTTTTGGAGTTTTGGAAAATGATTTTATGTGTGTTGGTTTGATTTTATTTGAATAGGGATTTTAGGAATCTTGAACCGTACGGTTCATTTATCCTAGAATGCTGACTAACCCGTCTGTACAGTCGGCTTAGTCCCCTATTTTCGAAAAATGGATTTTTTGATTTATGGAAAAAATATGTTTGTGTTTATTTTGATTTAGAAATTGTTTGTTTTAAATAGGGATTTTAGGACATGATCCGTAACGGTTCATTAATAACCTAAAAAGCTGACTAACCCGACTGTACAATCGATTTAGTCCCCTATTTATATTTTTTTGAAAATGAAATATTTATCTTTTTTATTTTTATAGGTTTTTTGTAAAAGGAAATAATAAAAACGAAAACATAGGGTGCAATAGTAAAATGGGGTGCAGTTTGCAAAAAGGGAGTTGTATTATTGTTTGCTTGAATGCAAAAGTATTAAGCTCATTTGTGTCCTAGAGGGGTCCCTTTGGGAATAGATCTAAGGCTTTTTCTATCAAGTGAACCTCTCAAAGGTAGCTCTATAGAGTCCTAAATAAGGTTCCTAGAGCCAACGACCTCAATTAAGAACACTGATCAACAACAATAGGCAAGCTATTAGGAGTGCCAGCATTCTCAAGAGGGACCAAACTCTAGGTGAGACTTTCGTGACCACCCAACAGGACGCACATCCAGTAGGCCATCACTACGCAGTCTCGTTCTAACTTAGGTTATTCTCCAGTCCGGGTACAAGACTATTCTCACATGTGTGCAGAAGTGTGATAGTGGAGTGTGTGTAGGAGCAAAATGTTAAATATACCCCCTAGTTGCAAAACAAACAAACACATATACAGAAAATAATAGTCTTCTACCCTAGGGTTTATATCAAGCATAAAATAAAGATATACAAAAAGAAACTAAAGAAATAAATAAATAATCAATAAATATGTACATAAATAAATAAATAAATAAACAAATAGATATAAATAAATAAATAAATAAATACAAAACTAACCTCAAGCTGATGAACGCAGAACCGGACCGAGCAGTCTGACCAGGTCAACTGCGAACCGGACTGCTTTGAGAACCGAAAAACCGATTCAAACAAAAAATTACAAAATAATCAAAGACAGACTTTTAGTGTCTGGACCGCAAAGGCTAGCCCAAAAGATCACTTAATCTGCCAATGACTCCCCCTTTCAAACCTTCACCTCTCAACCTCTTTTATAGTCAATTGCTATAGGGTTGTTGTTTCTTGCAAGCAATGTGGGACTAAAACAAGATAGAGAAAGCAATTCCCACTTAGAGAACACAATTCTCATTTTTCTCAAACCTGTCACCGTAAAAGCGCGATTCCGGATTCGTTAACCGTTGGATCGTCTTTGTTTTTTGACAGCAGGTTCGTGAGACATATATCTTCACTTTCACCGTTCGGATCATTGAAACGAGCTCTGAGGAGAGAGAAATTGCCTTCGCAAGAGCTGCAGTTTTTGGTCCGTTTTTTCTCAAACCTCTCACCGTAAAGGTGCGATTCCGGATTCGTTAACCGTTGGATCATCTTTGTTTTTTTGACAGCAGGTTCGTGGGACATGTGTCTCCACTTTCACCGTTCGGATCGTCAAAACGAGGTCCGAGGAGAGAGAAATTGCTTTCGCATAGTAGCTAAAAACTAAGACCCGAAAATACCCAAAAGCGACTACTTTTCGTAATAATAATTTTTTTATTGCACCTCCCCTTTTTTATTTTCTTTTGTAATTTGTATTATTTCTTATCTATTTATTTTTTTTATTTTCTTTTTTTAATTAAAGATATTGTAACAAGAAAAATAAATTAAATCTACTTTGTAAATTTTTTGAATTAGCATATATTTTTTTTAATTTTTGTTTAACCACTAAAAAAAGTAATAATAACGCAAAACTAGTAAATTAGCGCAAAATGACCTATTCGAGGGATTAGGAAACAAATATACGCGAGAAACATATTTTTGTGATTTTTTTTGAAAAAGTAAAAATGTACCGGTTAAAATTGGGTGTTCACAGTTGCCCCTCTGTGCTTACTTTCTTACGAGATAATACATAAAACTGTGTTTTCTTGTTTTATCAAAGTAAGGAATAAGTACAGATATGAACCCCAATTTTAATCGGTGAAATATGCACAATTGTCTTTTGACTGTTAAAGTTAAATGGGTAACCATGCTAGAGCTGAACGGATAGCACGAAATTAGCACAAAACAAATGCCAGGGTGAGACCGATAGCATGCAAATTTAAAGACAATGCCAGGGCGAGACCGATAGCATGAAAATTAAAGACAATGCCAGGGCGAGACCGATAGCAGGAAAATTAAAGACACTGCCAGGGCGAGACCGATAGCAGGAAAATTAAAGACAATGCCAGGGCGAGACCGATAGCATGAAAATTAAAGACAATGCCAGGGCGAGACCGATAGCATGAAGATGAAAGACAGTACCAGGGCGAGACCGATAGCACCAAATTTAAAACAATGCCAGGGCGAGACCGATAGCACAAAATTAAAGACAATGCCAGGGCGAGACCGATAGCACAAAACTAAAAACAATGCCAGGGCGAGACCGATAGCATGAAAATTAAAGACAATGCCAGGGCGAGACCGATAGCACAAAATTGAAGACAATGCCAGGGCGAGACCGATAGCATGCAAATTAAAAGCAAATGGCAGGGCGAGACCGATAGCAGAAAATTAAAAACAAATGCCAGGGCGAGACCGATAGCAGAAAATTAAAAACAAATGCCAGGGCGAGACCGATAGCATGAAAATCAAAGACAATGCCAGGGCGAGACCGATAGCATTAAAATTAAAGACAATGCCAGGGCGAGACCGATAGCATGAAAATTAAAAACAATGCCAGGGCGAGACCGATAGCATGAAAACTAAAGACAAATGCCAGGGAGAGGCCGATAGCATGAAAATTAAAAACAATGCCAGGGCAAGACCGATAGCATGAAAATTAAAAACAATGCCAGGGCAAGACCGATAGCATGAAAAGTAAAGCAGTGCCAGGGCTGAACCGTTAGCACGAAATTTAAAAGACAGTGCCAGGGCTGAACCGTTAGCAAGAAATTTAAAAAGACAAATGCCAGGGCTGAACCGTTAGCATGAAAGGTAAAGCAGTGCCAGGGCTGAACCGTTAGCACGAAATTTAAAAGACAATGCCAGGGCTGAACCGTTAGCAAGAAATTTAAAAAGACAAATGCCAGGACTGAACCGTTAGCATGAAAGGTAAAGCAGTGCCAGGGCTGAACCGTTAGCACGAAATCTAAAAGACAATGCCAGGGCTGAACCGTTAGCATGAAAGGTAAAGCTGCGCCAGGGCTAAACCGTTAGCGCGAAATTTAAAAGACAATGCCAGGGCTGAACCGTTAGCATGAAAAGTTAAAGCAGTGCCAGGGCTGAACCGTTAGCACGAAATTTAAAAGACAATGCTAGGGCTGAACCGTTAGCATGAAAAGTAAATCAGTGTCAATGCACGTCTTGCTTTGGAGGACTCTTTTTTTATTACTTTATTTGCAAAGTACTGAACACAAATGTATGATTCTAATCATGAAGTGGAATCCATGGATGGACATGAAATGTATGCAAACTATGACATGAAATGCATGAATTATGCATGATCTTGAGTTGAAATTAAGATACACTTGTCTTGAAAGCTAGATTCACTGAGAATTCTTTCTTTTTGTGCAGGCTTTATTTGAAACCAATCAAGCTTGTCCTCATATGGAAGTGTATCCTCAACACAGCTAACTTGCTTAGGCCCTTTTTCTCTTTTTATGACCACTTCTCTCTTTTCAAGCAAATCACCCTCAAATTTGACCTTCTATCTCTTGTTTTTTTGATTGTCATTAGCTCTCTAAATCACATTACTGATTCCAAGTTGACTATTTTTGAAGCATTACTTAATGAGCATGCATGGATTCACAGATATTTAAGAGCTGGAACTTTTTGGGTTTGGATTTTTGGTTTGAAAGTGGGGGGTATTTTGGAGGGAAAACATAGGGAAGACAAAGGCGACACAGGATGGAAGGGAAAAAAGGTATTATGGCAACCTCGAGTTTATTGGGGATTCCATTTACTTGAGGTGCCTGACTTGCTGGGAATTGGCTGGGTATTGGAAACAAGTTTTACCATAGGGGAGACTTCCAGAGGTAGCAAGCAAAATCTAACTCACGGTTATGCAAACACTTTTGCCCCGGTGTAAGTAGAAGGTATTGCCCCAAGAGAAGGCCACACGGGTGTACCAAACAAAGTTTGACTCATGAAAGGACCTGCAAAGATTTTGCTTCAAACAGCTCAGGTGTGGAAAAGAAAGTTTTGACTCATGACGGGTCTTACACAGGTTTTGCCCCAGTACTGGTGAAAGTTTTTGCTCACAAGAGTGCACTGGTGTGGCAAACTTGATGGATGTAAGGTATGGTAAGGATTTTGCCTCATTCTGGTGAAAGACATTGCCCCGAGAGAATACTACCTGATGTAACAAGAAACATTTGACTCTTAAAGGTCTTACGAAACTTGCCCCAGTGTGGAGTTTTCTCGAGACTCTCAAGCTTATCCTTCACAAAGTTGCCCAAATGTACACTATTGTGTGGCCCAAGTAGAAGAAATTTCCCAGTGAACTACATAAGCTTCTCATTGTAAGTCCCATTCCCCTTTTGTGCCCTAATTTTTGCCTAGACTGCCTTTGCAGGTTTTCAGTCTAGCGGGCTTTATTTTTCTTTTATTCTCCCTAATTTTGCCTAGACCGCCCTTTCGGGTTTTCAATCTAGCGGGATTTTTTTTCCTTTTTTATTAGAGCAAAGAATAATTAAAAAGAAGCAAATGATTTATCTCAAAAGTAACATTAAGAAAATGAAAACGATCATTCATCAATCAGAGTGGGATTTTGGAGGCTTGTAATGTGACTATGGGTTATGGGTTATGAAAGAAAGACGATTAGAATGCTCAAGGAAACGTCTTACGGGCATGAGTTATGGGCTATGGAAGAAAGATGGTTAGAAGGTTCAAAGAACGGGCATGAGTAACAGGTTATCGGGATGGATTGATTGGGAGGCTTAAAGGAATGCTTTACAGGCATGGATTATGGGTTATGGAAAGGAAATGAGTAGAAGGTTCAAAGAAATGTTTTGCGAGTATGGGTTACATGCTATGTGAGACAAATGAATAGAGGGCTCAAAGAAAGGTTTTAGGTTATGGGTTATGGGAATGGATCAAGGATCTTTAGTGCATTCAGCTTTCTATTGTGTTCCCCAGACCTCATATCATTCACTTTTTTTTATTACTTTTTTTTCCACCCCCTCTGCTTTTTGATCACTCTTTCTTTTTTTGCCCTAATTTTTGCCAAGACTGACAATACTTGCTTTCAGTCTTGCGGGCTTTATTCATTTTTCTCTTTTTCTTTTTTTTTTTTGAACTTTTTCCACCATCCCTATAACTTTGGAAAACTGAATGCACTAAATTCTATTGTAGTGTCGATCCTTGTCCAGGGTTTAGTGAAGCGACGTTACAGGCTCAAAGGGGATGGTAAGGGATATATTTTGTTTGGGATAGAGAAAGACGACCACTCTTCATTTGAAATCATGATTCCACGTTTGCAAAATTTTAATTTTGAAATAACATCTACTCTTTTACACATTCTTTGCTCTTCATTTCTTTTGATTTCTTTTTTGTTTTTTTTCTTTGCTTTTTTTTGGGAAATGGACATTTGATATCCGATATTCGCTCACCGGTTCATCCCTGAATGACGCAACTAAAAGGGCCATAAGAATTTTCACTTGAGGCAAGAACTCAAAAGGGGTCGGTGTTATAAGGGGACACGGGGAGAAAGGATGGAGATGGGTTTTTAAATCCATGCAAATTCATTAGCATAAAACTTCAACTAAGTCAACTTGGTTTCGAACTACATGATTAAAGAAGTGCTAATGACAATCATCTTTTTCCTTCTCTTTTTGAGCAAAACATAATTACCAACCTTATGTCCCCCTTTTTTCCAATATGCCCGAGTATTGTGCCCCATGATATCTTTCCTCTCGCATTATTTCTCTACACCTCTAATGATTAATCTTCCCAACAAGTCTCAAGCGAATGATCCAATTCCACGAGTCTAAGCTTGATTGGAACACAAGCACAAAAATTTCAAACTCCTTTTTAATTATTTTCTTAAAGAAAAAATTTATGAGAAGGAGTCAAAGAGACCAATATGTTATGAAATGCATGGTATGTATGCAAGTATTCACCCTAAAATGCAACATGTGTTGTTTTGTAATGGCTTTTTTTTGTAATCCTTTTAATGCAAGAAATGAAAAAAAAAAATTTGTTGCCCCATTTGAAGGGAAATGCTATGAGTATTGACAAATGATAATGTGCTTTGTTTTATTCACTCACGAAAGTATGCATAACAAGCAAAGATTTTTATATACATGCAAAGAGAAAAAAAATGAAATATGGAGAAATTTTATGATGAATGATTTTTGACAAATGATATTGATGATGCACTACCCGCAGAAAAAAACAAATTTTCCTAAGGACTTGTGCAAAGAAAAAAGCAAATTCTATTTTTTCTACATGAAATGCACTTGTATTTTACAATGCAACATATTTTTTCTTATGCTTTTTATGCATGAAATGTAATGCAATTTTTATGTTGTTTATGCATGACATGCAATATGATTTTTAATTTTATAGAAAAAAATGAGTGATTCAAAAGTTTGTTTATGGGGAAAAGATTTTTTTTTGTTTTTTTTTATGAAAAAAATAAAGTAAGAGGTGGAGTAGCTCCCTTTGTAACCTAAATTGGTTGACCCATGCTATTGGGCTTTGGACCCTATGGATCTAAGGTTTTCTATTGTGATACTCACTGGGTTAGTAGTTATAACCTACGGAGATTTCAGGTCTCTAGAGTCAAGTATTCTCCTAGAAAGATTAAACACGCCAGGATGTACATCCAAAACGTGAATACTTTCAAGGGAGAATCGTACTCTAGATGAGGAATTCATGGCAGACACCAGGATGTACATCCAAAATGACTACCACTACACAACCTCGTTCTAACTTAAGTGTTTTTCTTTAGGCTCCGGTATAAGCCCAACTCAATGTGTGTGCTCACAGTGTATGTGTGTGTGTGAAGGGAACATACAAACCTCAAACCCTAATAAAAAACCAAGAAACACCTGCAAACGATCATAAAGATACAACCAAGCAACAATATTCAAAATCCTCTACCCTAGGGTTTGAGCAGCGTAATAGACGAGTATATACAACAATTAAGCATAGGGTAAACAAAATAATAACTCAGAAATATATTGCACAAATAAATTAAACCGGCTTGACTCTCACCAGTCCCCAGCGGAGTCGCCATCTGTCGTGACCGGGATCCCGACTTAGACGGCCCAAAAATCGATATTTCAGGGAGTCGCCACCCAATTTATTAAATAGGGAAAATTGAGAAAAACCTACCTTAAAATTAATGGTCTGCGTAAACTAGGTTGGATTCGGGAGTCGGTTATGCATAGGGAAGGGCGAAAACTTAATTCCACTACACCCCTAGTACATCCGTCCTAAGACAGTTACCCTAAATCTGATTGTGCAAATATAAATTACGAATTTATTTGTTTTACCCAAAAATAAAATAGTAGAGAATAATAAGGGCTAATTTAGAAAAGTTTAATTTTGACTTGACGGGGAAGCCCCGCTCCTACGTATCCTCTGGTGCAATGAGGAACTCAAAAGTCACGTAGTTCTTCCTGAAAAATTTTGTTGGTTGGTATTTTTTAATATAGGGGTTTTAGGATTATTGAGCTGTACAGCTCATCCATCCTAGAACGCTGACTGACCCGTCTGTACAGTCGACTTAGTCCCCTATTTTATAAAAATGGAGTTTTTGGAGTTTTGGAAAATGATTTTATGTGTGTTGGTTTGATTTTATTTGAATAGGGATTTTAGGAATCTTGAACCGTACGGTTCATTTATCCTAGAATGCTGACTAACCCGTCTGTACAGTCGGCTTAGTCCCCTATTTTCGAAAAATGGATTTTTTGATTTATGGAAAAAATATGTTTGTGTTTATTTTGATTTAGAAATTGTTTGTTTTAAATAGGGATTTTAGGACATGATCCGTAACGGTTTATTAATAACCTAAAAAGCTGACTAACCCGACTGTACAGTCGATTTAGTCCCCTATTTATATTTTTTTGAAAATGAAATATTTATCTTTTTTATTTTTATAGGTTTTTTGTAAAAGGAAATAATAAAAACGAAAACAGATGGTGCAATAGTAAAATGGGGTGCAGTTTGCAAAAAGGGAGTTGTATTATTGTTTGCTTGAATGCAAAAGTATTAAGCTCCTTTGTGTCCTAGAGGGGTCCCTTTGGGAATAGATCTAAGGCTTTTTCTATCAAGTGAACCTCTCAAAGGTAGCTCTATAGAGTCCTAAATAAGGTTCCTAGAGCTAACGACCCCAATTAAGAACACTGATCAACAACAATAGGCAAGCTATTAGGAGTGCCAGCATTCTCAAGAGGGACCAAACTCTAGGTGAGACTTTCGTGACCACCCAACAGGACGCACATCCAGTAGGCCATCACTACGCAGTCTCGTTCTAACTTAGGTTATTCTCCAGTCCGGGTACAGGACTATTCTCACATGTGTGCAGAAGTGTGATAGTGGAGTGTGTGTAGGAGCAAAATGTTAAATATACCCCCTAGTTGCAAAACAAACAAACACATATACAGAAAATAATAGTCTTCTACCCTAGGGTTTATATCAAGCATAAAATAAAGATATACAAAAAGAAACTAAAGAAATAAATAAATAATCAATAAATATGTACATAAATAAATAAATAAATAAATAAACAAATAGATATAAATAAATAAATACAAAACTAACCTCAAGCTGATGAACGCAGAACCGGACCGAGCAGTCTGACCAGGTCAACTGCGAACCGGACTGCTTTGAGAACCGAAAAACCGATTCAAACAAAAAATTACAAAATAATCAAAGACAGACTTTTAGTGTCTGTACCGCAAAGGCTAGCCCAAAAGATCACTTAATCTGCCAATGACTCCCCCCTTTCAAACCTTCACCTCTCAACCTCTTTTATAGTCAATTGCTATAGGGTTGTTGTTTCTTGCAAGCAATGTGGGAATAAAACAAGATAGAGAAAGCAATTCCCACTTAGAGAACACAATTCTCATTTTTCTCAAACCTGTCACCGTAAAAGCGCGATTCCGGATTCGTTAACCGTTGGATCGTCTTTGTTTTTTGACAGCAGGTTCGTGAGACATATATCTTCACTTTCACCGTTCGGATCATTGAAACGAGGTCTGAGGAGAGAGAAATTGCCTTCGCAAGAGCTGCAGTTTTTGGTCCGTTTTTTCTCAAACCTCTCACCGTAAAGGTGCGATTCCGGATTCGTTAACCGTTGGATCATCTTTGTTTTTTTGACAGCAGGTTCGTGGGACATGTGTCTCCACTTTCACCGTTCGGATCGTCAAAACGAGGTCCGAGGAGAGAGAAATTGCTTTCGCATAGTAGCTAAAAACTAAGACCCGAAAATACCCAAAAGCGACTACTTTTTGTAATAATAATTTTTTTATTGCACCTCCCCTTTTTTATTTTCTTTTGTAATTTGTATTATTTCTTATCTATTTATTTTTTTTATTTTCTTTTTTTAATTAAAGATATTGTAACAAGAAAAATAAATTAAATCTACTTTGTAAATTTTTTGAATTGGCATATATTTTTTTTAATTTTTGTTTAACCACTAAAAAAAGTAATAATAACGCAAAACTAGTAAATTAGCGCAAAATGACCTATTCGAGGGATTAGGAAACAAATATACGCGAGAAACATATTTTTGTGATTTTTTTTTTGAAAAAGTAAAAATGTACCGGTTAAAATTGGGTGTTCACACTCTCCCTCAAGAGATTTAATACTACTGCATGTCCAAGGCTGGATTCGAATTTAGGACATTGGTTAAGCTGAAAGAGACCACTATCATCTCATCCAAGTGCTCTTAGGTATGAATTATGAAAAATGCTTTTTAGTTGGATGGATTTGTAATTGAAACTAGTTGAATGCATAAATGTTTTACTCACTATTCCATTTTGAGAAGTGATATAGCAACACTTTCTTTGACAACTCTCTCCAACACACTTCATAATTGGCTAAAATTCATATGGGTTCCATTACTTTGGAAATGGTATGTAGCACTACTATTTATAATTTTATTATATATATATATATATATATATATATATATATATATATATAAACTCGGACAATTAAGCAAGTACTTGGTATGACTGATATTGATATATAATAAAAAAAAAGTAAATTATAAATGTAAAGAATTTAACTTGTATGTGTTGGTGGGGAAATTTGGTTTGACCTGTATCAAATTATCTATCAATAAATAAAGTGTAAGGATATCAACCGAAATGTGGAATCGGAACTAGTTAAATGGTAATCTCGTATAAGTATCTAACGATCGTAAGGTCTAAATCTCTCTATGACTCGAATTGGTCTGAGAATCGAAGATTCTTGTCGAAATTGGTGGTTGTGGTGTTCGTGAGAGGAAAGGATAAGGAACGGGAAGTGGAGGAAGGAAGAAAGGTGATTTTAGGATAGGAGAAGTGCATAAAATGTAAAGATGTGCGAAGGTAATTTGCGAGAATTTAAACTGACTGAAAAGTAAAACGAAAGCTGTAAATTGCGAGAAAAGTAAATGTGTAGGAAGATAAATTAATCAGAAAAGTAAAATTGCATTGAAATGTAAAGGTTTGGAAACTATATTTGAGTCAATCTCCTAATCTGCTATGTGTGAGATGTTGGAAATTTCTCAAATATCCAACCGTGATTACATCAATGTTTGGTCATGCGTTGGGTTGTCAACGACAAATCATAATCACAGCTGATTTCCTACATCCAGCCAGAAGCTTACTTCGGCTCCAGGTCTCCTAGACGTGAGTTTGAAGAGGCAAACATGGATTCTGTAACATCCCGAATTTTTAAGACTCGAGTTATAAATCCTAAGACCGATATAATTATTCGTCAAGAATAATTAGGCGAGTCTCGGTGAGGATTAGTCAAAGATAGTGTCTGAAATCCCTATTCTCCATTAATGATGGCTTAGTCATGGTTAATTTAGGTACTTAAGCTGAAGGGAGAAACTGGAATTTCACACCCTCAGTATATATACCCTTTTAATCTGAACCTTCAGCCATACTTAGCCATTTTCACCAAATTTCATAAAAAGAAAAGCTGAAGGATAGAGAGGGAGGAGTCGCGAGCTTGGAGGAGAAGAGGAAGGCTCCAGCTGAAATCTCCATTGCATGTAAGAACTCTCACTCCCATCCTACTCCAAATTCGATTCTCTTTCCATTGAACCCATTTTCAGTTTCTGATCCTCCCTCTAACTCTCAATCCCATTTTCGTTCCTTGAAGCTCCAAGTGAGGAAGAAGATGGAGTTTTGAGCAATAGCTGTCTTGCATGTTCAGTGGAAGCTTCTAGGAAGGAGATTTCAAACTTGCATGGTTGATTGAAGGGAGGATTTGAGTAGTGGTGCAGCTGGGTTCGAGATTGGGCAGAAGAGAGTAGCTGTATTGGAAGCGGTTCGGGTACTAGCGGGGAGCGTTCGTGTGACTCGGACCAACACCTTCGTACTCCGGTTCGATTCTCAGAATTTCTACGTACCGGTGAGTTCTACTCACGATTAGGGACGTTTTGTGACCTTGAATAATTATGTTTCGGTGCTGTATCAAAATCCCAGTTTTGAACGATTAAAGGATCAAATCCACTTTAAAACGAATGAAACGAATTTCCAGAATTTGTGAAATTATAGATGATTTCGAAGATGATTTTAATTGTGATTATATACTGGAAATATGTTATGGGAATTTTCTGAGTTTCAGGTGATCGAAATTAGAAATCGAATTGGGCGAGAACGGAGAGCGAAAATGAGAAATATGTGAAATTTTGGTAACAGACACAGGTCGCACGGATCGTGCGCCCCTGGGCACGGATCGTGCGCCTGCTTCGGGTTGGATGAATTGGAAATAAAACGGGACGCATGGGTCGTGCGCCCATTGGGCACGGATCGTGCGCTCCCTTCGGGTTGGAAATTTTAATTGAAGTGCATCACGCACGGGTCGTGCGCCCCTGGGCACGGACCGTGCGTGAGGTTCTGTTACCGACTTCCGTTTTCTCGTTTTGTCGCTCCGTTTGATTCCGAACCTTTTCTAATTTCCTTCTCAATCATTTAAAAAGAAATTGCCTTACTGAAAACCTTATTTTGAACTTGTTCAACTCATGTTTTGAAAAGAGCTTCGAAAGCCTAATTGATTGAAAAACCGAAACCCTAGTACGCGTGTGAGTACACTGACTGCCGGTCTGACTGAATATATATATGTTTATATATGTCAATTGAATATGATTATAATGCCGGAGGTCTAACTTATGAATTCCTCAAAACGGATTATAGATCGATATGGATATTGTTTATCCGATTATTATGTGACTGATCCTTTGGTGATCGAAAAGATATAAATTATCTACCTCTCGAGAATTTGATGCGTATTGTCATATGTATCGCGTTGGGTGACGACCCGACAAGTAGCATACTAGGAAGGGAAGTCATGAGCCCTCACCCTAGGCCCTGAATGTGTTTTGGCGTGGTCAACTCACGGGTTACCGGGATTAGCAGGCGTTGTGCGGCCGGTTTGTGCTAAGTAATTCACGATTCGCCGGGATTAGTGGTCGTTGCACGGTCGGCGTTTCGATTTATAACTGGACATTTCTTCCTAATTAATGTTGTAAAGCGGGATTAGTGGTCGTTGCAAGGCCGGTTTATGCTAAGCAAGTACACGAATTGCCGGGATTAGTGGTCGTTGCACGGTCGGCATTTCGATTAATAAATAAGACATTGTTATGTCAGCTTTTGTTGTAACGGTTTCATAAATTGAACCGAGTGTCAGTGAGGGGGCACGGTTGGACTCACTGAGATAATGTTATCTCACCCAATCCATATTTGTTGTTTTTCAGAGAAGCAGGGAAAAAGGAAGACTATTGTGCACGAGTAGTTGATATACTCTCGAAGGTGCTGAAGACTTAGTCATATTTGTCCTTTGTCCTTTTGTTGTTCTTTTGGTTGTATAACTTGTATTGGCTATGAGTTTTACGAACCGCTTTATGTTCTGTCTAGTTTTGGACATGGATATTGTATACCGTTCGGTATGAAACCGATGAACTTCTATTTTATGAAGTAATGTTAATTCCGATTATGTCTTTATTTCGGAAAAAGTTTGTATGTCCAAAACTTAAACTGGAACTGTGTCCTCTGAACTTCCGCATCTGTGCATCTTCGGTCTCTCTACATGTTAGAAATACCGGGTTGTTACAGATTCAAACAAAGGCTACATCAAAGTAACTACTCTTTATAGAAAAACATGAAAATAACCTCCTAACTACGTGGGAACCACATTCATGACGGTTACTCACTTATTGTCGTGCTTAAGTCTAAACTAATCAATAATCATATTTAATAACAGTTGGTGATCATTGGTGATTGTATGACAGTCAAGATCTTGTCCTTTGTCGAGGTCTTCAAAAGGCGTATAACATGGCCTCTTCAACACGATTGTTGTTCGCGTCGAAATAGCTTTGTCAAATTTTCCTTCTCTGTCAAGACTTGATTTGTTTAACTTAGCTTTTGTGGGAGCTTTCCATGTTTCCATTCTGTCTATTCCAAAATGCCAATTCTGGGCCTCAACAAACAATATGTAATTTCACTGTAAATTTTTCTTACATATATACTAGATGAGAGAGAGAGAGAGAGAGAGAGAAGGTTAATTGAAATCTTAGTTTCTTGATAAGATCTAAAGAACGTTCATTGAAAAACGAAAGAGAGACATACTCTCAACATAATATGCGAAGTATTATTTTTGAAAAGTTGTGAATTCGTCTTATTCATAGATTTCAGTCCCTATATATAAGCAAGACAAGTTTAGAGCTAATTTAATACAAGACAATGCAAAAGGCCAAAAATATCTAACAATAAATCTTAGTGTCTTTTTAAGGCACTATTGTGGGAGAATTGTTACAAAATAACAAAGGAGACCTAAAGTCACATTCAGCAAGTAAACAAAGAGCAACTCCTGCTTTTCAAGGATAATTCATCCATTACCCATATGGTTCAGCCCACACCTTTATTTTTTCACGCACTCCTTTCTTGAAGCTTATTATGGGCCTTCTGCATATATATTTCAGCCCACTTTTATTTTATACACAATTAAAATGGGTGATTGCTTTCCCCACACCCCCTCCTACTCTTCGCACACCCCCGAACTTATTTTTCCCCAAAATGACCTCGCGTGAGACGCTCGTGTAACACGGGTTAAGTGACTGTTCGAACGAGGTTATGCGAACCAGTTCGAACGACGTTGTGCGTGTTAAGGAATTTGTATGGTTCGCATGACATCGTTCGAACCTGTTCGAATAATATCATCCGTGTTAAGGAATATTGTTAACTGATGGTGTGAGGGTGTGTTTTGGCTGCCTCGAATGGCTTTATTCGAACGTGTTCGAATGGGTGCGTTCGAACAGGCGTCCGAATGGCCACATGCGAACCACTGTTATGCAGAAACAGAAACTAAATAAATCAGCACACAGTTTTGGTGATTTCAAAATATAAACCTAACTTTAACATTATGTACCAAAATTATACAACATTGTGTACCAAAATTATACAACATTGTGTACCAAAATTATAAACCTAACTTAACATTGACTACCATCACTATTTTTACTTAAATCTACACAAAGAAGGGGATGGGGGGGTTGTGATTGTATGAGCAAATTCTTCCACTTTTGTATCCGGCCAACAAAAAGTGAGTCCCAAGCCTTTGCTATGGGTGCCCTATTAGTATTCCATATCAAATCCGACAAGGGCATTGGACTTCCAGGCTTCATAAAGACCTTCAAAAAGACAACAAAAAACAGAATGTTATGTAATGTTTTGGAATTACTACATTGAATCTAAATAGAAGACAGTTTACCTGTACAAAGTGTTTGTGTTCTGGTACCAAAAGGATGTTGAACTGTCGGGCAGTTCTGAATGGTGCAACATTGAATGGAAAAATTGTGTAACAACAATTAGGTGACCAACAAGTCAGGACGACTTTGTACTTGTTACTGATTAGATACCCCATATCTGGTGTAGTCATCCAATTATCTTCAACATTATTGCCATGATGTGCCCTCAACAATGCCTTCATCAAAAATGTGACCTTACCAATACCACCATACAGTCTAGTGTAGAAGTCATTGTATTGGTTAAGCTCCTCCACCAATTCAGTTCTGACTGACTGCCAAGCCTCCTCACCCCTACCAAGAAATGCAGCAATACATCGGAAGCCACAATTTCCATCACCTACCACATTAACAATTTTTTGAACATAGGAACGCATGTATTCTGGCATCCCTATTATGTAAGTATTAAAAACATCAATGTGTGCAGCATCCATAGGTGTGGGTTTTGGATGAGGAGCTGGTGTCAAAGTAAGTGTTGGTGTCAAAATAAGAGCTGTTGAAACAGTAGTAGCAGCAGCTTCTGTAACAATAGGTGTGGGTGTTGGTTTCTTATGTAGTGGAGGAGTAGGGATTGTAGTAGCACTGTCAGCTTGAGTTCTCTTTTTGCTTTCTGATGGATTAGGTGCTGGACACGTTGACAAAGTAGGAGTGGAACCCGAACTGTGTGGGTTTGTAGGCGTTCCACTCCTACTTTGGGGAGGAGTAGGGCGTTTACGAGACTGAGCAAAACATCCACTAGATGAACCATCGGGGGAGTCAAATTTGTCATCTACATGCTCCCAAAAAGACTTGTCTCGCTTTGTTGAGTAATCAACTTTCCCTTTCTTATCTTTTTTTGGTGCTCCCTTTGTAATGATCGTATCCGGAGGTGGACACATGGAAGTCGTGTCTGGGAATGCCAATTCACGTGCTTTTGCTTTAATCATAACTCTACCGGCGTGATCAGAGGCCTCAAACCTTCTTTTGATAGCTTCAAGTTCAATGTCTACACTCAACTCATCATCCATTACCTCTGTCTGTATTTTGAAATTCAACCTCTGCCAATGTTGGTGAATCATGCTCAAGGGAATTGGAGTGCAGTCCATCATAACCCTACAAAAGCGACATTGATTTAGTGACAACCCATCAAAACAAGTCTTTTTTGTAGACACAATATAATTATGAGTTTGTACATCATACCTTGAAAGCTCACATGCACATGGTAGTCCGTGTGTGGTCCGGAGCGTGTGTCGACATAATGATGGGTTAAGTGAAACGGATCCAGTGTGTTGCATCTCATCCAAAATATGGTCTATAGCATTAGATGAAACTAAACCCTTAATTTCATCAAAAATCTTCTTCTTCAAGTGGTGTACTTTCACTCTACTCAAACTATGCTCGAAGTGCATTTTAAGGTCAGAATGTTGTATCCTAAGCATGGTCTGCATTCCATCCCAGCACTTACACAAATCTCCCCTACTGTCTCGTAATATTTGCTTCAAGTGAGAGTGTGCAGACTCAACTCTGTTGGTGGTAGTGTTGCCAAGGTGCATATGGTTATTTATCCATGCATCAATGAATTTTTCCTTGAAGGGGTCTAGCCAGGTGGTCCTGACATACTCTATGAAACTGGGATAAGGTCCTGCCAAGTCGTTAAACAGACCCAACTCATAATCATACTCTTCTGTGGTCTTCGCATGCACAACAGGTTGAAATGCACCCATAATGTCATTAACAATAGCTTGGTCTTTCACAATGAGCCTTGCTTTGGCCCTCACATTTTTCTTAATGTGAAATTGGCACAACAAGTTTGCAGATGTTGGAAATATTCCTGCCAGAGCATTCATCATACCCGTGTCTCTGTCCGTAAGTATGACTTGTGGTACTTCATCCTGTCTCCTAAATAAACCCCTCAATTTCTCAAGAACCCATGCAAAGTTATCCATCCTTTCCCAATTGACATAAGCAAATGCAGCAGAGTAAGTCTTCTCTGTTGATGTTACACCAACGATCTCAACCAACGGATACCTGTACCGGTTGGTTTTATAGGTGGAATCAATCAACAAAACAACCGGGAAGGTGTTTAGAAGCTCAATGGAATCTGGATGTTCCCAAAAGATGTCCTTCACAACGGTAGTTCCCTCTACAAGTCGAGTCCAGTAAACATAATTATCGCGTTGCAAATAAAACATCAGTTGTTGGAGCTCAGTCCTACCCTCACGCATAGCCGACCTTTGCCTTTGACGACAGTTGTAAATTTGTTTCACAACCGTATAGTTATCATCGGGCTTCATCAATTTCAGCTCATTCAGTATCAATTTTGGCCGAGTATGGTTCCTAGTCATTCTAGCCACTAGATCCTTCTCTTCTGAAGATAACCTACCAATGTACGGACGTCCTTCATGATAAGTAGCCATACCATGGTTATGAGTTCCATTCATAACCCTCAAAATCCATCCTCCAAGCTTCTTAATAAATTTCCCTTTCAGTCTGAACTGACAACAACATTTTCTAGTGTTCGTGCCTTCCTCAACATTTGTCTTGTAAGATCCAGCTTTATCACAAATCAACATGCAGTATTGTTTACCTGATCGTCGTCCGGTGTCAGATCTTCCTATAACAATCACCATCCCAAGAGATTTTCCAACCGCACGCACCCACGTCAACAGCTCCTCACGACTAGGGAATAACTGAAATTCAATTACTAAGTGTCAGTTAAATAAATTGAATAGTTCGCTAAAATTAAAACAACTAATTCATTATTACCGTATCCGTTTTGAACGAACTAGTAAAATCTCGGGATTCTACGACGTCAGTTGACATCTCATCTGCTACAGTTGGGATTATGCGCCTGTTCGAACGGACTTATGCGAACACTGTTCGAGCGGCCTTATGCGAACCAAGCAAAGTCACACCCCATTAAACACTTGTTCGAACACGATCATTCGAACATGTTCGAACGCCCCTGTTCGAACGGAGCGCGAGTACAGAAAAAAAATGGCGTGAAAAAGTGAAAACAGAACCAAAATGAAAAAAGTTTGGTAGGGTTATTACATTGAGCTAGTTGCCAATGTTGGGTAGTTGAATAGGAGTGAATGATGAAGGTGAGGATGGGTGGGTTTGGAGTGGAGAGGGGGGGGGGGAGGTTTGGGATTTTAGAGGGGTGTGTTGTGTTGAAGGAGAAGAAGAGGGAGAGGGGTAGAGGGGGAAAATCAATTTTAAGTGGGGTTAGTTTGGTAAATGTGTAGGGTGAAGGAGTGTGTTTTGAGTAGGAGGGGGTGTGGGGAAAGCAATCACCTTAAAATGAATTCAAGTGTGTTTAACATCTCTTAAGATTAAAATAACAAATCCAAGAAAGTGTGTGGGCTCGGTCGCTCGGACAGTTCAGTAACCCAACACATTTTATTACAAAAAATAAAACTAAATAAAATTGGCCCATGCTTTCCCAACCCCCCTTCTACTCACCAGACAAAACGTGCGAAATCTCAAAAATACCCTTAATGACTAAAAATGTTCCCAGCGCGTCCCTTTTTTTTCCTGTGTTCGAAAGGTTCGGCAACAGGTAACCGAACCCGTACAGTGGTTGGTTTCTGGAGCTGAAAAATAGTGACACACCCCATTTTTTGAAATTTTTCAGGTTCGGCGCTCTACAGCCGAACCAGTTCAGACATTGACAACTGTACTTGTAAAATGCACTATTCTTGCCAAACACCCCCCACATTTTGAAAATTCAGTGTTTAGTTATTAGATAACTGCCATGACTTTAATTGGAAAACAACGATGATTAGCCAAACAATCTCTTCCACACTTATCTTCATAACAACAAATGCTGATTCAAAACAACAAAAAAAGGATGATTATCAGCATGCTGTTTTTAAGGTTTTATATGAATAATTCATATTCATATGGCCCGGCAACACATCCCTGAACTGGTATGGTTCAGCAGTTAGGTGTCGTACCAATTCGGTTCTTAGGAACCGTACCATGCAAAAACGCAAAATGGGGTGGTTTGAGAGCGTCTTTCACATAAGGGTATTTTTGGGATTTTTGGGGTTTGAGGGTGTGTGGTGAGTAAGAGGGGGTTGGGAAAAACATGGGCCATAAAATTCGATAAATATGGGCTGAAGTCATGCACCAGACCCTTCCTCTTTCATTCCTCAAGATGACTTCGAGTGTCCCTCTTATGTTATCCTCACTTTCGCACCCTGAATAAGTAATCACTCCCCTAGTTTGCCATGGGCGAGTTAAGGTCATGTGTGAATCGAACATAAGAAACTGTGCAAAATGAATCAATAATATCATCATAAATTAGGTGCCAAACATAAGAAACTAATGTTGTCCAACTTTTCACTATTTGATCTAAAACCCTAAATTTTATAGAGATCACAAACATACTTAACCCTTAATATCAATCAATACAATATAATAAAATCAAGTGTTAGTAAAATATCAAAATTAGACATCTTGTCAATCAATCAATACAATATAATAAAATCAAGTGTTAGCAAAATATCAAAATTAGACATCTTGCAAATTTCGTAAAAGTGCCGCAAAAGGCCAAACACTTTTATTATATTGTATTGAAAAGATTACATGTCTTTTTAAGTGTGATTTGATCAAACATTTATTTTTTTTATTGAATTGAATTCTCCCTCTCTTGAATATTTAGATTAACATTTATTTTAACATTTCTTTTTTTCAAAATAATTATTAATTTTACTTTTAAACATGTTTGTATTGTTTTTTAGGTTGATATAAATTCTAAAATTAATCTAAAATATAATTATGTATTTTCAAATATTTTGACTAATTGAATTCTACTTGAGTTTATTCATATAAAATAGTTGAAAAAAAAAATATAAAATAGTTATTCGGCAAAGTAGCAACAACGAGAGCATCAACGGGAGCGACAATGGGAGCGGCAACGGGAGCGACAACTTCTAGCAATGCTCAACAATTTAATAAATTAATTAAATACCAAAATATTTTTTTGATAATTTCATAATTTAATTAAAATGATTAAATTAATATTAAATGAATTAGAATAAAAAATATAAACAAGTTGCAACGGGAGATGGAACGGGAGCGGCAACAAGAGTGGCAACGGGAGCGGCAACGAGAGCAACAACGGGCAGTGGCGGACCTACCTTGTACCCAGGGGGTTCAGTTGAACCCCCTGAAAAAAAAATTGCACTTACCGCCCTATATAAATAGCCCAAATCTCCTGAAATTTTTATTTTGAACCCCCTGAAAATTTTAAATTGCACTAGTAGACCAAGTTTTGCACCCATTTGACATTGGCCTTAAAAAATTTGACACCCCTGACCCCAGGGTTCGCCACTGGCAACGGGGCTGCATATCTTATATTAGATCTCATTTTCTTTATTCTGATTTTTACTCTATTATTAATATTAGAAAAAGATGCTGACTTTTTTTTTTAAATTTTTGCAATACGAGTTTTTTAAGGAAGTTGAAATATAGTCTTTTTATCATATTTCTCCCTTTTCTTTTATTTAAATTTTACAATTTTCTGTACCAAAAAAAAATTACAATTTTCAAACTATTTATATGTTCATAGAAAATTATAACAGATAGAGATGCACGGGTAATCAACTAGTTATCATGTAAACTTCAAGCGAAAAATACTAGTTTAATTTTTGGCATAATAGCTGCTGATAACAGGATATGCACATATTTGAAACTCCATGGTTGAATTTGAAACTCGAAACAACAATAGGTCATACAATCAACCCCGAAGTCATTGGGGGCTTAGTGTACATACTAAAGCTATTCTCCCTTCTTTGGAATGATTGATTCTAGCAAAACAACAAACTTGAATTTTCCACTTTTCTCACTCTATACACAACTGGCAGTCTTGAGTTCTAGCATAACAGCCCACTTCGAGAAATTTCAATTAAATGATGGATTTTGATGTGTGTCACAGTCTATTGTAGCTCATATGATGAAAAGCTGAAACCCATTCTACCATCATTTGTGGATTTCAACTCAAGCTTCTGAAATGGACTGCAAAGGATCCATGAGTTTTGTGTTAAAAATTTTCTCAAGATGTATAAAAGAGAATTACTAGTAACGAAAGTATTTGACTCATCTAAAGCAAAGAAATTTTTCAGAGAGATAGGTTCAAACAATTGATTGCAATATTAACACAGTTTGTTATATCTATGCAAGTATGTTAAAAGAATTCTAATCACTGATTTTTTAACCAATGGTTGTAAATCTCTACGAAGCACAGACTTGAACACAGACACCGGACACGACACGGTCACGGAGACACCGCTAATGTCCAAAATATAGGACACCGGGACACCACACACACATATATATATGTGTGTGTGTGATTACAAAGATAACTAAATAAACACAAACATATATATGATCAACATGACAAAAATATAAATCGACAATTATGATTTATCTATTCACCTTTTAAAAACAAAGTTGATAAGCTTTACAAGGCTTTTTTGAGGATAAAAAGTTTTATATCCTAAGAACAAGTATAATTACTGAAAATTTTCAATAAGTTGATTTTAAAATAATAATTAAGATAAGAGTGTTAGAGAGGTGCCCATACAGTGTCTCGGAAGTGTCCAAGTCAAAAAAAATATATCTTTTTAAGAGCGACACTGCAAAAAGGTATCTGACGCGTCGTGTCGGTGTCCGACACGGACACGGACACGGGATTCGGAAGAGGTGTTCGTGCTTCAGATGTAAATCTGCAATATCCACTTTAATGTGAAACTCTTCCTAAGAGAAGCCAATCCACACAAAAATGCAAAGTGATCTCATAAGCACACACATGTGATATAAATGACTATTAAGTATACTGAAATTTAGGGTGAAGAACCGCGAACAGCAAAAACCGATTGGGTTCGGAAGAGGAAGCACCTGCTATTCGGATCATAATAGAACCCACTGATAGAGCCATCATTACAAGAGAAACAAACATAGTAAAAGCCAGCTATAGTTAACCCACAGTCAGTTCCGACATTCACAAAGTACTGCTCCTTCCATCTCTGAAACCAAGAACTTAATTCAATCGTCCGTGTTTTCATTTCAGATACAGTAAAATCTTTCAATATTTTCATTTTGTATTGGTGAAAATCAATTTACCATGAATATGTAAGGATAGTTGGTTAGGTCCAAAGACTTGCCACCATCTACCTGCACTCGATCCTGGAAAACTCAAGTGCATTAGAAACACGCATCTTATCTTACACATGACACCAAAGTCGAGGTTTTTACCTTTATGGGGGAAAAAGATGGAAACTTAGTCCAGTGCCTTATATCATCATCTGGTCTGAAAAAATAGAAAGGCGGAAAAAAGAAATTAAAAAACAAAAGTTTATTAAAACATAAGGGTATGTTTGGGTGGGGGTTTTGGGAGGGAAAGGGAGGGGAGGGCATATTTTTCAATTTAGAATAGATGAAGCTATAAAATGTCTCTAAACATAAATCAAGTGTGATTAAAAATGTTATATTGATATATATCAACCTGTTCTTTTAATTTTTTAAAATCTTACATACATATTAAAATATAGACTTAATATTTTTCAAGCCCTCCCCTCCCTTCCCCATGCAAAACCCCCTCCCAAATATACCCTAAAAGAGTAGACTCATGAGGCAATTTAATATTATTATATGGGGCATCATCAGTATTATTCAAATTAAGCTCCATGCTTGTTTTAATTGTTATTGAACAATAACATACGTAGCCTCCCATTTGCCAGTGAAGAAAGTGTAATTCTTGGTATCAACAATCTCCCCTTCCCAAAATGTTACTACCTGATATATATCATTAAAAAGAAAGTGAATGTCAGTGGTCATTTTTCTTTCTTTTACAACCTCCAAGAATAAACAACAAGAGCATATAAGGAAAAAACTCAAAAATAAGTTTATATATTTAATATACTTGCTCTACATGACAATAGTGTAGTTAGAGTCGTATGAATCGCACGATTCGACTCGCCACACAATCGGAAAAATCAGAGGAGGACGATGCAAACTCTAGTGTGTTTTGTTTTGTTACCTGAATCGCTGCCAAAATCACATGAATCGTGCCGGAATCGCAGGCGTTGCGCACAATCTGTGCCGCTCTGCATCGGGTCAGGTCTCGCGGCTCATTTTTGTTAAACATGGGTTTTTAGGGTTTTCCCCATTCTTTTTAAAAAACTATACAGGTCGGGGTATACTCTTTGTATGTTAAAAATAAACTGTTACAACTCGGCAGTTTTAAAAACCCTGCACACATTAAAAAAAAATTGAATTCATTTCCCACTATCTCTTCTCTTCTTCATCTTTATCAAAATTTTCCCAATCTCTATTTCTCTAGGTCTCACAATTTGAATTCATTTCTTTCTCTTATCACTTCTCTCCACACTTGTTATGTTTATTTATGACTTGAATTATTTTGAAGCTCTGTAGTTAATAGCAAATAGCGTAGCGTAGCGGCCAACCCCTAAAGGGCTATTGCGGTGTAGCGGGTAGCGCTACGACCGCTACGCCGAAGTCTAGGCAAACAATATGCCGGATTTATACCATACACATACAAAGGCTAAAACACATAAGAATACTCAAAAATGAACACATATTCATAAGTAATCATCAAAGTTCATTGCTACTTATACTTAGACATAACATAAACCAAAATAGTAAGCAAGTTCTAGCCTCTAAGGCTCAAAATAGCACATCTAAAACATTTAAACAAGAACAAATCAACAAAATAGTAAATAAGTCTTAGTCTATAAGGCTCAAAATAACACATCTAAAACATTTAAATAGTATCACTAAGTGTTTGCTCATCCTCATCATCTTCAAGCTCTTCTTCATCACCATGTTCAAGCTCTTCCTCATTATCATCATGTGCAATCCACTAGGGGCTGTGTTGTTCACAGGTTGTTGAGACTGAGAAGATGATGCCATGATAAAAACAGAGGAGAGAGCAAGAAAAACAGAGGAGAGAAGAGAGAGCTGTGAGAGCAAGAAAAACAGAGGAGAGAGCTGTGCTACAAGAAGGTCTTCGTGAAGGAGAAGGAGAGCTGTGAGAGCTCCGCGTTTTCGCTGAAGGAGAAGGAGAGATGTGAGCTCTGCGTTTTTTCTACTGTTAAAACGTTAAACCGTGTGTGAGTGACTTAAAAGTGTGAAGGAGAAGATATGTTTTGGGTAATAGGTAAAGTTAAGTTAATAACTGATAGGTAAATGGTAAAGTTAATAACTGGTAGGTAATAGTGTAAACGGTCATAAAATTAAGGGCATTACCGTCTTTTCGCATTTTAAAATAAGGGCAAAATTGAAATTTCCGCTGGAAAATCCTAAAATATCATCTTCTTCGCAACCGGGTCCGATACGACCCGCAATTGACCCGCGAACTCACCCGCAACAGTGCCGCAACCTCCGCAAGACTAAACTGCAACGCAATGGTGGTTAGTGTGGCGGCGGACCGGCGCGACGCAACGCACCGGCGCAATCGTGGCCACCACAGCCGCATTTAACTACAGAGTTTTGAAGTTGATGTTTTTCTACTTATGTCACTTAGTTTTACTTAAAAATGTCGTAATTTTTTGTATCATGTATCTTACGATACGATACACGACTCAGAAAATAGGTCTCTCGATACACGATACGTATCCCGATTTTAGAACCACGCCATTCAGTAGTATTTTCAAGCAGCAATTGCAAATATCTCCGGTAGATTCCATTTAAACTTACATAGAGTAAATTCTGCTGAACAAATTAAATAAAAGCTTTATCATCCACATTCCTAACATGGGACAAAAACATAGAAACTAATTTCTGCCTGGATCATATTGCACAGAAGCAATATTGAAAGAGAGGACTGATTACAAAATAAGCAATCAATTATTAATAAGTTAAATAGTGCGTAAAATAGCTATGACAAATTATGGCATAAAGTAGGTTAACGACGATCTGCATAAAGTAGGTTAAAAACAATCTAAAAATTCAAAAGCCAGTTAGATTAGTACTTGAACAAAAGCCATTGTATGTCCCAAATTAAAGTTAAATAAACATCACTAATGCATGTACAATTGTTAGATACATATAAAACAGATAGGTTATCCCCAAAAAATTATTATTACAAATTTATCCCGTCTTTAGTTTACAGATTCAATTTATGACAGACAGTAATTAACACAACAAATAGTTCAAACTTCAAACCAAACCAGAAAAAAATTCATAAGCACGCATATTTTCTAAAGGAGAAACGTGGTTTCTTTTCTGTTTATCTTTTTATGAAAGAAGAATTATAGAGAAAATGCATACCGGTGTGTCTGCCATAGGAACATTAAGAGCTTCCATGGTGCCACATAGATATCCATGCTCAAGGTCGCATCCTTGGATACGGACATTTACTCTCCATGCTTCATCCTTTTGTAGGCTTGAAACATTCTGGGTACCAGAAAAGGCCTGTAAATGTAAACATCATGAGTACATACTTGCATCTTGATCCCGTAAAGGCAAATCTGAAAGACAAAAGGATTGAAATGCAATTCAGTGGTCTAAAAATTGAAGTTGTTTTTTATATCCATGGGTGCAGACACAGTAGCAACCAGCAAGCCATACACATATTGGGTACCGTGAATTTGGCTCTTCTAAAGTGAGTAGAGAGTAAAATAAGTAATTTTAATCATTAATGAGAAAACCAATGATGATTTGTTATGTACGTGTATGTAATATTAACCATTATTTTTTTCTCATCAATGATTAAGCTTACTTACTTTACACTCTAAAGTGAGTTGCTCACTTTACAAGTTCATATACAGTATGCCCATATATACACCCAGTACAGCCGAGTTCTTTCTGTTTTTGCTTTTTCCCTTCAAAATCTGGAATGGCTTGGGTAGTGGGTACTAGTCAATACTGGTTGCAAGTATTTGATTCCAAGCCAATACATCTTAGGGGAATTTGTTTGAAGTTATCTGCATTCATTCATAACTTTTCCAAGAATACAAAGATGGAATTTCCTATCAAGTTATTTTTAAGAAAAGAAATGTTTGGCTAACATTTATAGCATTTCTGAGAATCTTTTAGTAGGGTGTCGGGTAGAGGTTGGTATAGCAAAAAAAGTAAATTTTAATTAAAACTTCTTTCCCACCTTTTGGGAATATTTTACTATCCCCTTCTTTGGGAAAGAAAACCATGGGAATCTTTTTATTCCTTTCCTATAGATGTGGATGTTATTCTTTTCCTGGGAATCTTTTAATCCCGCGAATAAATGCTGTGACTTCGTAATAAACATGAGAAACATATTCTCTACCCTTATATTCCTATATATTTGTTTACATATACTTTAGAACAAGCACACTCTTAAGGCTAGAAAATTCACCAAAACTAGCATTTGGTTATGTTTCCAGAAACTTCAGAATCCGCGTATCAGCTACCTAATTCTACATGAATATTGAAATAGAAAAGTCTCTCATGGACCATAATGCAGGATTGTGCAGAACAGGACACTATTTACATATTCCTCTGTGTCAATCTAAAGATCTCATATCTCATATCTGCATTGTATTGGTTCAGGATTCATTAAAAGGGTATTTGATTATATTTCAGGATTCACTAAAACTATATCTCAGGTACCCATATATATTCCCATCATCAAAGCCCAATCCTTTTTTTTTTGACAAAATCAAAGTCCAATCCTAGTTAATAGTTAATACGGAAACCAATTATCACATTTTTTTGTTAAACCGAGCATCTTCTGCGTGTAGAGAGTAATCCCTCTAGTTGGGTATGACCACATGGGCAGCATAGCTCGTCTACATAATTTTTGACGCTACTACATTTAACAAGGCTGGATTCGAACTGGAACCACTAATTAAGCTAGAAGGGACATTTAAGCACTCTTGGTTGAATCAATTAATCACATTGATCAAACCCATAATGACCATTTCATTTGCACCTAACTTTCATACAAAAGCAGTTTCAATTTTGGTTCAGAGTCTTAAAAGAAGTAACAGCTCTCCATGTTCAATGAATTAAACCCTAGAAATAAATGGAACAAACCAATTTCAAAATGGAGCTTTCCACTTTGCCTAGCTTCCTATAATCCCCAATTTCTTCAAAGATCCAAACAAATTCTAACAGAATAAATATGAAAATCAAATAGATGGGAAATTACCTGTCCAGCAGCCAGAAGACTACAAGATTGAACTGAACGACTCCCTGAATTTGCACCTAACAGGATTTGAATACATTAAGGGTTAATAACATCAACAATTTTTCAAAAATAACAAACGCATAAAGTGGAGGAAAATACCTGAAACGTGAGAAGGGGTGGTGTTCTCCAATACCCTCACAGGCATATTGCTCACAGCGGGATTCACGAATTAGGGACGGACACTGATACTGTTTGCTATTCAGGAAAACAAGTGTCAAAATGAACTTTTTTCACCTTTAATTAATTAATTAACAAGAGAGAAAATAATTTTTTTAGTGAAGCACTAAAATCGACACTAAGATATTGTGCAAAGGGCAGTTAATATTGAATTAATCAATATTAAATTTTAATAGTTGATGAATTTTTATACTACATCCTAATATCATAATTAATAGTTCACCGGTGAGAGATTTGAATTGCTCTCTCACGCTAAAACCATCCGTTTTTTATCCGTATAGAATGGAATGGGATGGAATGGAATGGAATGCAATGCGATGAGGTTCCATTGTTTGGGTTTTTAAAAAAAAAAGATGGAATGGAAACGTCGAACTCAATAGAATGTATTTCATCTTATTCCATCACATTCCTCGTTTTCTTATTTTTCTCTAAAAATAAAATGTGTCCATCGCAACTTATCCCAACTTCTAAAAAAAATATACCTCACGCCTTGATAAAAATTGATGATTATGTCATAATTTGTTTAGTCAAAATAAATTAAAGGCTTAAATATGTTTTTGGTCCCTATAATTATAATTATGGGGTGTTTTGGTTTTAGTCCCTCTAAAATTTTTTGTTTTTAAAAAGTCCTTGCAAATATTTTTTTTATATTAGTCATTTTGTCAAGTCCAGTGATTTAAAAACTGAACCAATCAGAGCGGTTGATCCGGTTAAACCATGACCCGACACTTTATACGATTCAGTTATTTCGGCGGTTAAAAGTAGGGGTGTCAAAATAGTCCATTTGTCCACCGGATATCCGGTCAATCCATAGCAAAATCCATCCAATCCATCCACTACAAAAAAAATATTAATGGATTGGATTGAATCCATCCGTTTGATTTTGTGGATGGTTGTGATCCATCCATTATATTTTCTAAATCCATTGGATTACAATAACTACAACATCAAAATCCATTGAATAATTAATTTTTTTAAATAAATCCATTGCATAATTATAAAAATACTTTTTTTACCAAAAAATATTTGTTAAAATATATTTTTTTTCCAGAAACTTTTTTTAAAAAAATTCATTCTAAAAATAATTTTTTTTTGACCAAAACTCATTCAAAAATTAATATAATATATATATATATATATATATATATATATATCTATATAATATAATATATATATATATATATAAAATATAACCACCGGAGGGCCACCGCAAGCCACCGTCCGCCGCCGCCGGAACCACCACCGGCCGCCGGAGCGCCGCCACCGAAACCACCGCCGGCCACCGGAGCTCCGCTGTCGGCCGCCTCGCCGGCCGCCGGAGCTCCGCCGCCAGCAACCCCCACCACCACCACATATATAAATACATATTTATATATTATATTATATATATATATATATATATATATTAACAATATTATATATACATATAGTTATATATATATATATATTTATAAATCTAAAAAATTCAATTTTGTCAAAAAATAATAATAAATTCAATTTCTACAAAAAAAAATATTAAAATTTTTTTTGACTTAAAAGATTTTTTTATCAAAAGATTTGTTTATATTATAAACATATTAGTGGATGGATTGGATATCCGTCCATAAAAAAATTGCAAATGGATGGATTGGATGAATTTTTTTGTAAATGGATGGATTGGATTGGATTTTTTTGACACGATTTTAATGGATATAAATGGATAAATGGATTGTCTTCAATCCATCCATTATAATCCAAATCCAAATCCATCCAATCCATCCATTTTGACACCCCTAGTTAAAAGCGGTTTCATCCGGTTTTGAACGATTTTAAGCGGTTGAACGTTGACCCGGAGGAAGAAGGAGGAGAGTGTTTCCTCTAAGCTTGATTTAGAAGATGCAAGAACCGTGTAGGAAGGAGGAGAGTGTTTCCTCTAAGCTTGATTTTCATCGCTGTCGTCGGAGTGTTGGGGCGTAAAATTGATGGATTTGATTTTGCTTCTGAGTTGTGATGCAACCTCACCGTTACTAAACCCTTGATTCACAATCACAAACTATCTTGTAGAAGGGAAGAGTCGTCATCGTCTTTCTTTCAACGCAGAATCAGATCTACTTCTGGTAATTCCTTCTCTCTTCTCTCGCTTATTCAGGGACGAAACTCGCACTCAAATGTGACCGTAGATCCGTGAGTATCAGATTGCACATTATATTTGAAGAAGAATAATCATTTAGATTCGGTGGCCTATTCTGATTTATATTCAGATTTAGATTTGGATAGACTGACAAAAAATTAAAAAAAAAAGTAATAATGGAAAAATTCTGAATAATGTTTTTTACATAAGGATAAAAAAGGAATAAAAAGTTATAATCCATTTCATTCCGTTCATTATACAAACAATGGAGTGGGAACTTTGTTCCGCTCTGTCATAAAATTCCCAAACAATGGAATGAGAGTTTTATTCCGTTCTGTTCTGATCCGCTCCGTTACCGAATTAGTTTTAAGTTTTTTTTCGATAGGCAAATGTTAGTTCTTTTAACTTTTAAAACAAGTATATCGTTGACTTAGGATAATTTGCGGAGTATTAAGACTATTCTTAGGAGTTTTGAGTTTGTCTCTGGACTCAAGGTTAATTTTCACAAAAGTAAGCTTATTAGCATTAATATTTCGGTGGATTTTTTGGAGGCCGCTTCGATTTTTCTCAATTGTAGGTCTGAATCGATCCCCTTTAAATTCTTGGGGATTCCGGTGGGTGCTAATCCCAGGAGAGCAGCAACTTGGAAGTCGGTGTTGGATACGCTTAGTAAAAGGCTAGCTACGTGGAAAGGTCGCTCTTTATCTATAGGTGGATGGGTAACGCTCATTAACTCAGTCTTAAATAGTATACCTTTATATTATTTTTTTTATTCTACAAGGCACCGGGGATGGTTCTCAATGCAATGATTAAGACCCAAAGGGACTTTCTGTGGGGCATTAATGAAGGAGATAGAGGAATGTATTGGGTTGTTTGGGATAAGGTTTGCAAACCAAAGAACAAAGGGGGCCTTGGCATCAAAAATCTTGTATTATTTAATATAGCTTTGTTATCTAAATGGAAGTGGAGATTTTTAATGGAATTTGCTATATAGATATGGAGCTGCTGATTCTGTGTTTTTATGTGGTACCGAGGAGGTTACTCGAGGACGTACTAGGGACTCCTTGTGGTGACGAGACTTGTTGCTGTTGAAGTCTGATAATCTTTCGGCAGGGTGGTTTGGCTTGTGTATAAGACACAATTTAGGGGACGGAAATTCCATCGATTTCTGGCATCATCATTGGCTAGGACACGCACAGTTGTATTTGATGTTTTCTAATTTGTTTGCAGGTTGTGAGGCCCAAGACGTGACTATTGCAAGTATGGGAGGGTGGGTTGATAATGTCTGGCATTGGCGACTACCTTGGAATTACATCTCGAATCCTATAAGTGCGGAGGAAGCTGAAAGTTTGATTACTATTTTGACAAAGGCGAAGCCGGTTCAAGACAGGTAAACAAGTGGAGTTGGACCTTTTAAGTGGAGTTGGACCTTTTAAGTGCAGTATTTTGGAACATTGAGTTTGATCAACTTGGTATTCCTTGTATTGTACGAAGGATTATAGCAAACAAGTTCTCATTCCATGAATCTTACGTTTCCAAAATTCTGAAGACAAAGACTCGTTTCGTCAATATGACACAATGAATGTAAATGGTTACTGATAATCACACGAAGATGAGTAAGACGGACGTCAGTGATATGTTAGATATGATTGTATTGGTGGCCGCATCAATAGATTGACAATTAATTATCTCGGCGGTCAATCGACACTAATTAAGGAAAGTCATGTCAACTCAGTCAGAAGAGTTGCTTTGAAACTCAGGGATCCTACTTAAAGGTGTATTTCCATCTTTTGGCCTTAGATACTTGAGTAATTTGATCTTTTGAAGTTGATCCTTAAATGTGGATTTCTCTATTTTTGAAGAATGATTTTCATTCTAAGCACTCTTTCTATTCTCGAGAGTGTGCTCTGTATTCAAATGTTGTTTTCCTTCCTATTAGCTATGTCATTTGTTCAACCCCACACAAAGCATTGTCCCTGCCTTCTTGATGTGTGAGAGTTGTTCTTTGTGATCAATGAAATAAAATTCTGCCAAGTAAAAGAAATTAAAGCACAATAAAATGGGCTCAAGACAAATTTCTGTTGTTGTTCAAACTCTTTTTTCTAGCCGCGCGATCGGCCAGAGGTTTGAAACTATGATTCCTCTGTTTCTTCAAGAAACTTCGCCGAGGACGGAACTCTGTTCCTCGACTATGGGTTCCCTAACTCCTCTAAAGAGTGTAAGGATAGGTGAGAGGGACGCGTGGTTGGACTATCTACGGGCGTAAAACATAAAAAATGCAAGAAAAATGATAGAAAATAAAGATTTTGTGAATAAAAGTAGATTGATTTGATTGAATGTGTGTCTTTACATGAGCCTCTTTCAGCCACTACTACGAGCCTACAACTGTTCATCGTTGGATCGACTAAGATCAATGCTTCATATCGCATCTAAGCCCTAGAAATTCGGAGACACGCTCCACGACCTCACTAGCACAGGTTAGTGGGGTAAAACCTCTTCGCTCCTATTTCCACGGCCTTCTTCTATCTGTTGACCATAAATGTTTAAAGCCTATCTTGTTCACGTGCATTGAACCCTTGCGCTCCAAGCAAGCTTCCCCGCCTCACCCAAAATACTCTTCAGCCATGTTACTTCGTTTGCCTTTAGACTTTAGTTCCTCAGTCGAGTCATCTTCTAGCCGAGCTTTCTTTCCTCGGTATACTTTATCATCCCCTCGGTGTCTAAGCCCCTTTGATTTACCCTTAAACCTTGCAGACTGAGCTTTCCACCATAATTATCCTTCTGGCAAGTACTATTTTATCAAAGCATCTTATCTCAATGCCTCACCCTACATGGCCTCGACCACAGCCTAGCCTCGGTTCCCCCCTTTTTTTCCTCGGCCAACAACTTAGATTATTTTGGGTGTCATCAAATGCCCCCTTTTTGCGTTGTTGTCCAGCCAAGTGGATGAGACTGACGTCACGAAAATGAAACGCCGAGTTATTACAATTATGGCAACTAGCCGTTACGTCATTGATAAGACGTTTTGACGGACTATCTTTCGCAAACTGATGCGGCGAAGTGATAGTTCCCTAGGTAGCACTCATTACACCCTATAGCTACAAATAGCTATATTACCAATTGTTCCAAGTTATTGTTGCTCCCATTTGCTCGTTGAAACTTCACCGTCTCCTCCACACTCTTGTTTCTTAGTTTCCTCTGCTTTTCACTTTATCAGAACTCATACCCAGATCCGACCATGTCTTCCAACTCCAAACACGATCACCAGGCTGCTTCCTCTTCAAGGCACAGCTACCAGTGTAACGCCCCAAAATTAATTAGTTATTTATTTAATTAATTAAACAGGGTTTATGTGATAGAAATAATAAAATAATGATAATGTTAGAATATATGGGCCTATGGCTGGGGGTTAGTAGTAGCGAATCCGAAGTGTTAGTGAAAAGGCCCATGATTAAATCGCATAAGTGAACGAGAAAAGCCCATGAGACCAACTAAGTATAAATAGGCCTTAGTTAGGGTTTTGCTCATTTAGAAGAATCAAAACAAAATAGAATTAGAAGTAAGAAGAAGGAAGGAGGGCGACGGCTAGAGAGGGGAAAGGAGAGGAGGCGTGATCCACCACAAAGGAGAGAGAGAGAGAGAGAGGCGTAGCACCAAGGAGAGAGAGAAGGAAAGTTAGGATTTGACTTCTAAAAGCTAAGGTACGGGTGTGATTCAAACATTATAATGGGTTGTATGAGGGATTGCATGTGGGGTTAGGGTTTTGATAATTACCACATGTGTGTCATGCTTTTTTTATGTGTTGATGTTATGTCTTGATGCCAATTTTGTTGCTAAACTCATTGTTTGGGGTGATCTGGGTATAGGTTCGGTTATACAGTAACTGGGAACAATCTAGTGGTCCAAAAATTATGTGGTTTACCTTTTCAGAAACTAGATTTACTGTTTGTTAATTTGGCATAAGTTTGGTTGCATTTGGAGTTGTATAGCTCGAGTTATAGGTGTCACAAGATAGGTTAAAATTCTGGAAACGATCTGGATGTAGGTTCAGTTATACAGTAACTGGGAACAATCTAGCGGTCCAAAGATTATGTGGTTTACCTTTTCAGAAACTAGATTTAATTCTTGTTAATTTGGCACTGGTTTGGTTGCATTTGGAGTTGTATAGCTCGAGTTATAGGTGTCACAAGTTAGGTCATTATTCTGGAAGCAATCTGGATATAGGTTCGGCATTTCGTGAATAACGTTTTCGTTTGAACTCCTTTTTGAATGATTCTTGATTCATTGAAAACTACACTCAATTTTTTTCGGGTTAGGCTCAAGTCCCGTGTAATTTGACCAAATTTTGATAATTTTAGAGGTGTCACAAGCTAGGTCATGGTGACTGTCCTGTTTTCTGAACCTTGTTGCTTATTTACTAAAACTGTACGAATTGGACCATTATTTTGCAAAATAAAAATTATAGTCAGGAACTAGACATTCTTAGCTTTCCATAGATGGGTCATTTGCTAAGTTTCGATACCGTTTGATAGGTTAATTAATTCACCGAAGTAGAGGTATGTTTGCTGGAAATTGTTATTGCTGCTGTGTTGTTGGGCTGTTGTTGCTGTTATTGGGCTGCTGTTGCTGCTGTGATGCTGTTGCCATGTTGCTGCTGTGTTGTTGGGCTGCTGTTGCTGTTATTGGGCTGCTGTTGCTGCTGTGATGCTGTTGCCATGTTGCTGCTGTGTTGTTGGGTTGCTGTTGCTGTTATTGGGCTGCTGTTGCTGTTGTGATGCTGTTGCCATGTTGCTGCTGTGTTGTTGGGCTGTTGTTGGTGTTATTGGGCTGCTGTTGCTGCTGTGATGCTGTTGCCATGTTGCTGCTGTGTTGTTGGGCTGGTGTTGCTGTTATTGGGCTGTTGTTGCTGCTGTGATGCTGCTGCCATGTTGCTGTTGTGTTGTTGGGCTGCTGTTGCTGTTATTGGGCTTGCTGCTGTGATGCTGTTGCCATGTTGCTGCTGTGTTGTTGGGCTGTTGTTGCTGTTATTGGGCTGCTGTTGCTGCTGTGATGCTGTTGCCATGTTGCTGCTGTGTTGTTGGGCTGTTGTTGTTGTTATTGGGATGCTGTGATGCTGTTGCCATGTTTCTTCTGTGTTGTTGGGCTGCTGTTGTTGCCGTGTTGCTGTGGCTGTGCTGCTGTTGCTGTGCTGCCGTTGCGGTGTTGCTGTTGTCGTGATGCTGTCGCCGTGTTGCTGTTGCTGTTGCTGTTGGTGCTGTTGCTGCTGCTGTTGCAGCGTTGCCGTTGCGGTCGCCGTTGCTGCCATTTTTGCTGTTGTTTGCTGTGTTGCCGTTTCCGTTGCTTTTGCAGTGTTACTGCTGCTGCCGTTGTTGCTATTGTTGCTGCTGTTGCTGTTGCTGTTGGTGTTGCTGTCGGTGCTGGCGGTGTTGCTGTTGTTGTCGCTGTTCCTCGTTGTTGTTGTTGCGTGTTGGCGCCTTAGCGCCCATGGTTGTTGTCTCTAGTGTCGGTGGTCGTTGATGTTATGGTCAAGCTATTAGACTATCCTATAGGCGCTGGTGTTATTGGTGATGATATAACAGGTGATGTGCCTATTTTATTGGCTAAGGTGATAGGTGACGGGTCTATGACCATTTGTTGATATTGGTGTGGTTGTGTCACTTAGATGACTATTGTTGTTGATTATGTTGTTAAATGTTGTTGTTTACTTTGTTGTGGGTACCACCGAATGGCCCACATTGTTTGGTGGTGGGTGCCGCCGAATGGCCCACATTGTTTTGTTGAGGGTATCGCCGAATGGCCCAAACTGTTGATGAATTCTTGTGTTGAAGGCCTATGGCCAGTGTCGGGTCTTATGTCGTTGTTGTGCTAAGATATGCTCTTTGTTGTTGATTGTCTCAGGTGCATTGTTCATGGTGTCGCATACATTTCATATGCATTATTTTGGTGATGAAGGCTTCGGCCTTGGAGCTATAGGTGATGATGGTGATGCTCATATAGGTGATGATGCCCTTATTAGCTATTTTATTGGTGATGATTGGTACCACATGCATATACCCGTTGGTGTGGGTTGCATCTCAGTTATTTACTCATGACATTGGTGACGATTCTTGGTGATTTCTAATTAGATGTTGTTGTGAAGATATATGCTTGTTGTGCTGATGTTGACTATTGTGATGATAATGACTGTTATGTCCAAGCTGTTGTTGACCTGTTGACTGTTGTGACGATAATTGTCTGTGGTGATTATCTGATATTCTGACCTGTGTATACGGTCTTTCATACGATTCTTTATATTGTTTGATATCTCACCCCTTCTGTTTGAATGTTACCCCTATGTTGGTAACGTGCAGGTGATCTCGAATGAAGACCATAGTTCTTCGTTAGTCCGGTGTTGTCGCTCTGATACGTAGCACTCGGGGGGATGATCGCTTGATTATTTCCATGTCTTTCATTTTGTTGAATTTTAATGCTGAGAACCTTGCACATTTGCAATAAGTACTGATGACTAAACTTGTTGAGTTTTCCGCTGCGAGATAGAATAAATTTTGATGTTGATGTTCGAGTTGTTTTAGAAAAATGTGACATCCGTTTTATCGTTAAAAACTCTGAATTTACGCTAATAAATTACCGGGTAGAAATGGGTGTTACAATAGTGGTATCAGAGCAATGGTTGGTCCGTCCGGCCAAGTCGTCGAGTCGTTGTGTCGGTTAACGACCAACTGTTGTCTTTTAGTACTAACCATTGTCTACATTGCGTTTTCTGTGCATAAACTCTGTGCCTCTTGTTTTCGGTTTTGTTTTCAACCTTCTTGTTGTGTGAACTTGTATGTAGGCAGCCTAAACTTCTATTATTTGGTTTCAAATTGTCGTCTCTAGTTTTGCATAACATGGATATATGTTTTAAGAACAAGTTATGCACTTTGGTAACTTTTGGTCGTGGTATTGGGGTGAATCTATGAGACACCGTAGGGATAGGTGGGTGAGGTAGAATGCGAGTAATGCTTATATCTACAAGTCAGTTTATCAGAGTAGCGCATCGGAATCATGGTATGCTATAATAAGAAGGAGCTTTAATAGAGCTTGGGGGTGATCATGTGGTACCGACACGATTACGCCCAAAACTCTATCGGGGGTCCTTGCAGAACCGTTAGAGAGTGGGTCTAATTATTATTTCCTGAAGTTATCTGGCTGAACAAGTAGGAGGGACGTCCGCCCAATCACTTATCGCCGGTAATCAAAGAAATAATGATCAACATGTTAGATAGCACTAGTTGTCGAGGTGACGTTAGTTGGTTAGTGGAAGGGTGCTCACGTCGGTAGTTAAATTTCGAGGACGAAATTCTGTTAAGTGGGGGAGAGTTGTAACGCCCCAAAATTAATTAGTTATTTATTTAATTAATTAAACAGGGTTTATGTGATAGAAATAATAAAATAATGATAATGTTAGAATATATGGGCCTATGGCTGGGGGTTAGTAGTAGCGAATCCGAAGTGTTAGTGAAAAGGCCCATGATTAAATCGCATAAGTGAACGAGAAAAGCCCATGAGACCAACTAAGTATAAATAGGCCTTAGTTAGGGTTTTGCTCATTTAGAAGAATCAAAACAAAATAGAATTAGAAGTGAGAAGAAGGAAGGGGGCGAGGGCTAGAGAGGGGAAAGGAGAGGAGGCGTGATCCACCACCAAGGAGAGAGAGAGAGGCGTAGCACCAAGGAGAGAGAAGGAAAGCTAGGATTCGACTTCTAAAAGCTAAGGTAAGGGTGTGATTCAAACATTATAATGGGTTGTATGAGGGATTGCATGTGGGGTTAGGGTTTTGATAATTACCACATGTGTGTCATGGTTTTTTTATGTGTTGATGTTATGTCTTGATGCCAATTTTGTTGCTAAACTCATTGTTTGGGGTGATCTGGGTATAGGTTCGGTTATACAGTAACTGGGAACAGTCTAGTAGTCCAAAAATTATGTGGTTTACCTTTTCAGAAACTAGATTTACTTCATGTTAATTTGGCACAAGTTTGGTTGCATTTGGAGTTGTATAGCTCGAGTTATAGGTGTCACAAGTTAGGTTAAAATTCTGGAAACGATCTGGATGTAGGTTCAGTTATACAGTAACTGGGAACAATCTAGCGGTCCAAAAATTATGTGGATTACCTTTTCAGAAACTAGATTTAATGCTTGTTAATTTGGCACTGGTTTGGTTGCATTTGGAGTTGTATAGCTCGAGTTATAGGTGTCACAAGTTAAATCATTATTCTGGAAGCAATCTGGATATAGGTTCGGCATTTCGTGTATAACGTTTTCGTTTGAACTCCTTTTTGAATGATTCTTGATTCATTGAAAACTACACTCAATTTGTTTCGGGTTAGGCTCAAGTCCCGTGTAATTTGACTGAGTTTTGATAATTTTAGAGGTGTCACAAGCTAGGTCATGGTGACTGTCCTGTTTTCTGAACCTTGTTGCTTATTTACTAAAACTGTACGAAGTGGACCATTATTTTACAAAATAAAAATTATAGTCAGGAACTAGACATTCTTCGCTTTCCATAGAGGGGTCCTTTGCTAAGTTTCGATACCGTTTGATAGGTTAATTAATTCACCGAAGTAGAGGTATGTTTGTTGGAAATTGTAATTGTTGCTGTGTTGTTGGGCTGCTGTTGCTGCTGTGATGCTGTTGCCATGTTGCTGCTGTGTTGTTGGGCTGCTGTTGCTGTTATTGGGCTGCTGTTGCTGCTGTGATGCTGTTGCCATGTTGCTGTTGTGTTGTTGGGCTGCTGTTGCTGTTATTGGGCTGCTGTTGCTGCTGTGATGCTGTTGCCATGTTGTTGCTGTGTTGTTGTGCTGCTGTTGTTGTTATTGGGCTGCTGTGATGCTGTTGCTGCTGTGATGCTGTTGCCATGTTGCTGCTGTGTTGTTGGGCTGTTGTTGCTGTTATTGGGCTGTTGTTGCTGCTGTGATGCTGTTGCCATGTTGCTGCTGTGTTGTTGGGCTGCTGTTGCTGTTATTGGGCTGCTGTTGCTGCTGTGATGCTGTTGCCATGTTGCTGTTGTGTTGTTGGGCTGTTGTTGCTGTTATTGGGCTGTTGTTGCTGCTGTGATGCTGTTGCCATGTTGCTGCTGTGTTGTTGGGCTGCTGTTGCTGTTATTGGGCTGTTGTGATGTTGTTGCCATGTTGCTTCTGTGTTGTTGGGCTGTTGTTGTTGCCGTGTTGCTGTGGCTGTGCTGCTGTTGCTGTGCTGCCGTTGCGGTGTTGCTGTTGTCGTGCTGCTGTCGCCGTTTTGCTGTTGCTGTTGCTGGTGTTGCTGGTGTTGCTGTTGGTGTTGTTGCTGCTGCTGTTGCAGCGTTGCCGTTGCGGTCGCCGTTGCTGCCATTGTTGCCGTTGTTTGCTGTGTTGTCGTTGCCGTTGCTGTTGCAGTGTTGCTGCTGCTGCTGCCGTTGTTGCTATTATTGCTGTTGTTGCGGTTGCTGTTGCTGTTGCTGTTGGTGTTGCTGTCGGTGTTGCTGTTGTTGCCGCTGTTCCTCGTTGTTGTTGTTGCGTGTTGGCGCCTTAGCGCCCATGGTTGTTGTCTCTGGTGTCGGTGGTCGTTGATGTTATGGTTAGGTTATTAGAATGTCCTATAGGCGCTGGTGTTATTGGTGATGATATAACAGGTGATGTGCCTATTTTATTGGCTAAGGTGATAGGTGATGGGTCTATGACCATTTGTTTATATTGGTGTGATTGTGTCACTTAGATGACTATTGTTGTTGATTATGTTGTTAAATGTTGTTGTTGACTTTGTTGTGGGTACCGCCGAATGGCCCACATTGTTTGGTGGTGGGTACCGCCGAATGGCCCACATTGTTTTGTTGAGGGTATCGCCGAATGACCCAAACTGTTGATGAATTTTTGTGTTGAAGGCCTATGGCCAGTGTCGGGTCTTATGTCGTTGTTGTGCTAAGATATGCTCTTTGTTGTTGATTGTCTCTGGTGCATTGTTCATGGTGTCGCATACATTTCATATGCATTATTTTGGTGATGAAGGCTTCGGCCTTGAAGCTATAGGTGATGGTGGTGATGCTCATATAGGTGATGATACCCGTTGGTGTGGGTTGCATCTCAGTTATTTACTCATGACATTGGTGACGATTCTTGGTGATTTGTAATTAGATGTTGTTGTGAAGATATATGCTTGTTGTGCTGATGTTGACTATTGTGATGATAATGACTGTTATGTCCAAGCTGTTGTTGACCTGTTGACTGTTGTGACGATAATTGTCTGTGGTGATTATCTGATATTCTGACCTGTGTATACGGTCTTTCATACGATTCTTTATATTGTTTGATATCTCACCCCTTCTGTTTGAATATTACCCCTATGTTGGTAACGTGCAGGTGATCTCGAATGAAGACCATAGTTCTTCGTTAGTTCGGTGTTGTCGCTCTGATACGTAGCACTCGGGGGGATGATCGCTTGATTATTTTCATGTCTTTCATTTTGTTGAATTTTAATGTTGAGAACCTTGCACATTTGCAATAAGTATTGATGACTAAACTTGTTGAGTTTTCCACTGCGAGATAGAATAAATTTTGATGTTGATGTTCGAGTTGTTTTAGAAACATCCGTTTTATCGTTAAAAACTCTGAATTTACGCTAATAAATTACCGGGTAGAAATGGGTGTTACAACCAGGATCCTCCCGTTAACTCGATTCCCTTAAGTATCTTCTCTATTGCCGGGACCTTGGTTACGCTTTGCCCTTCCACTTTTAACATCAACCATGGCTTAATTATATTCCAGAGGCAATTTAAACCTAAGAACATACCCATCACCAATACTTGGTACACCACAGAGGCCAAGCTTCACAAACTCAGGGGCTGGCCGAAGTGTTCTCTGGGTTACAGCGAGTGGGCCCACATAGTGGCCGATGCCAAGGGTGACATTTAGAAGGTTTGGGGGATTTATGACATGGTCATTGTGTCGACCAAAGAAATCACCCATGATTTCGACGTTCTCTTTCCTTTGATGAGTTTCTAGTCGACTACTCTAAACGCATTCATCTTCCCATGGGGAATACTAACCCCTACTGTGCTCGACGTCGCCGCTATTCTGGGCCTCCCCGCGGGTGAGTGAGAAGTTCACGTTGATTCTGACTTCTCCGGCAACGACCTGGAGTACACCCACGATACAGGCTTCCAAAACCTCTTGACCTAAATGGCAAAACTTCGAGAGACGTGACAGACACAGAACACAATGCCTTTCTGATATATTTCTTCAACAAGTACTTTTACAGCACCAACTCTTTTGGAGTCATCAAGGAGCTCCGCCCATTCATCAACTTGCTACTTTCTGGCCAAGGCTACTCCTAGGGCCCGTTCTTCCCGGTCCTCCTTTACAAGGGCATGGAAAGCCTAAGTTCGGGACAATGGGCACTACGCCAAAGCCGAAGGTCCAATCTGGTTCCTACAACTATGGGTTCAGCTCTATTTTATCGGTACCACCCAGAGTATTGGGTTCCCACCTAGCATCAGTCCCTCTCTTACCCGTGGAGCACTTGGAAGTCCTTCGAATACTTTTTGACATGAATCCTAAAAAATTCGATTAGTGCCCTGTCTTGGAAAAGAGAATCGACCCACTATGGGTGTTTTATCCTCTTTGAGAAGAACCTTCTTCCCGCAACAACTATATATCCATCATGTAGCTCATTTCTAGCCGGTATGGGACTAACCACTCACACTTGAATTCCTAACAATCTCCCCCTCAAGTGTGAGTCACCCACCTGGCTAGCCTTGATTCAAACCAAGATCCACTTCCCGCTCCCCCACCAAGCCGAACCATGGCTTTATACCACTTGCTGGGAAGTCCGAGGGAGCGCCAGAAACAAAAACGATCTAGCCAATGAACCGGACCACCAAGATACTTGAACGTCATATCTCCACCTAAAACCTTAAGGCAATAGGTATATGAGTCTCCTATATTATATATCCTTCATTTAAGTCATCCCTAGCCAATGTGTGACTAGGGATGTCAAAATGGGCTTGGCCCGCTGGGCCAGCCCGTTGGCCCACCAAAAAAAGGCGGGCAGGGCTAAGGTATTGTTGCTCGCCAGCCCTCGTTGCCCGGCCCACTTCGCCCGCCAGCCCGCGGGCTAAACACTGTGGCGGGCCAAACCGCCCGTTAGCGCTTTTTTTTAAATTTAGTGTAAATTGACGGGCCAGCCCGCCAGCCCGCTAGCCCGCTGGCCTGCCTGCCCATCATTTCGCGGGCAGGGCATGAATATTGCGCCCGCATCCGTTAACGGGCCGGGCCGGGCCGCCCTATTTTTAGCGGGCTGAAGGCGTTAACGGGTCGGGCCGGGCCGCCCGTTTTGACATCCCTATGTGTGACTGACCACTCACACTTGAATTCTCAACACCCCCCCTCAAGTGTTAGTTGCCCACATCGCTAACAGATCCAAACCAGAATCCAGCTCTCGCTTCCCCACCAAGTCGAACCAAGGCTCTGATACCACTTGTTAGGGAGTTCGGGGAAGCACCGGGAGCAACAACAAGCTAATGACCTGGACCACCAAGAGATCTGGACACCACATCTCCACTCAAAACCTTAAGGTAATGGGTATATGAGTCCCCTCTCCCCAGACTCCCCAACAACCTCCATCCATTCTCTCTATGAATCTCTCTCCTGGGTCGCCCAAACAAATTAGGGGCCCTGTTCAAATCTAAAAATTAGGCCCTTAAACTTGATCTTTCCTTTAACTTCAAACGTATATTTTAGGTCGTTCGTATTTATGATCAAATTTCGCACTAACAAACACCGAGTTTGCCTACTACGAGAATCGAATTCGGGAGTATCGAGTAGACGCTCGTGTTCCAAAATACATTAAGCCACTGAACTAAAAAACAGAAGAGAAAAACTGATTAACTATTCCTAAAAGAAAAAATTAAATAATAAAATAATGAAAGAAGAAGCACCATAACCTTCACACCAACTAAAGTAAGTTAAAAAAGGAATAAGAAAACAAAAAGGGGAATACAGATTGTGGGTAGGCGGGGAAACGAAATTGAAAAGGGATGAGAAGTTAAAAACGCAATGTTTCAACTCCACCGCTTGTACATGCGATTTTTTTATGGATATAGTACATGCAATGTTGTCATGCACACATACTAAATTTTTTCTTTTGGGGGCCCCAACAATATTGGACATGTTTGAGGCCCTGTGCTACAACACAGGTCAGGTTCCTCTACCTTATGGCCGGCCCTGAGAGAGAATAATATTAAGAAAGAGATAGAGAGGATCGATAGAGGGAAATGTACACCAAGTGGAACAAGAGGATACAAGTAGTCCTAAAGTAATAATATATAGTCAAAAGTACTACTTCATGAGAAGACTTTGACCTATATACAGCTACTTAAATGCTAGAGCCACTCATTTTCTTTTCATCAAATCCATTATGTCTTCCTTCACTTCCTCGTCTAAAAGCCATTCTCATGTTCCCAAATTTAATACTAATCCAACGAAATGGATCTACGACGTGTACTTTAGTTTCTGCAGCAAAGACACGGCTTCATTTGTTTCACATCTCTCTAATGCTCTTACTACAAATACTGGAGTTCGTGTTTTCTGGGACAATGAGAGGCTTGGAAGTGATGAAGATAGAGAAATAACACCTTCAGTGCTGAACGTAATAGGAGAGTGTAGACTTGCTATCGTTGTTTTTTCGAGAAATTATGGGAATTCAATATGGTGTCTTCAAGAGTTGGAGAAAATAATGAAGTGTCGTCGATTCATAGGTCAGATGGTTATGCCTTTGTTCTATGATGTTGATCCTTTGGATGGGAGTAGAGAGGGAGGTGTGTTTGTGAAGGCTTTTAAAGATCTTGTGAAAAGAATCTCTATGGAGGAAGAAATCTTTGAGGATGAAGACAAGTTCATGTGTTGGGCTGCTGACCTCAGTGAAGCTAGCAAAATTCCAGGATTGGTCGTAAATAATAATTACAGGTAATTATTATCTTGTCAAAAAATAATTACAGGTAATTATGGTAAAAAATAAAATAATTACAGCTAATTTATTGTCAAAAAATAATTACAGGTAATTTAATATTTAAGAAATGATTTTTTTCATGTACCCATCAAATACTGGAATACTCGTTAAATACTCGTAAAGTGAATACTGGACGAATATAGGGCAAACAGGGATATCTTTTGTAACTAACAGAGTGGATAGTGGATGAGTACTATCTTTGCTCATAGATAAGGGTGTGCAGAGCTCATCTCAATTCGCCAACCCGCCCAATCTAGTGATTTTGGGTTGAACTCAATAATGTCCCACTAGAAAAAAGAAACAAATAGAACTGTTCCAGTAATAACCTAGCTTCAGATTAGGACGAATTCTTTTTCACCCTCGGGTTACCTGTTTCGTCCCTAATATAGATACACATATTATAATATATCACTTCAAAACAATAGTTTGATGCTGAAATTTAATATTTGTAGTTTTGTACCATCCCTATTTAATTTTATAGCAGTAGGAATAATAACCAACATGATGTGGCACAAGTCGTAGATACTTAGGTCATTTAACCATTTGGTATTGGGGTTCAATACATTGGTTTGCCAATTATACTTATATTTTATAGAAAATAGTAATATTTGAGTGTTTTTTTTATAAAATTGGACACACATCAACCTTACTTTTATGTTGTCGGAAAAAAATTACTTTTCTAGAAATTTTGTTGAATTTATCTATTAAAATTCATATCCGTCCCATATTATATGTCGTTTTGGGTCATTTCACACATATTAAGAAAAATAGTTAATTTTGTATGGGAAAGAAAAATTGTGAGTTAGTTTACCAAATTAACCTTATTAATGATGACATTGCGAAGATAAATTAGTAGAGTTAGGAAAGAGATATTATTAAATAATGAAGGGTATAGTAGGAAAGAAATATTAATGTTTCATTGGGATTCTAAAAAGTCATATATTATGAGGCAAATTTTTTTGGCTAGAAAATCATATATAATATGGGACGGAAGGTGTATTTTTTAAAGGTAACAACCTCTGAAGCCCCGATACTCCAAAAATGACCAAGTACCCGTATCTGACACGTATCCGATACCGATACGTGTCGGATACGTCCGGATACGTATCCGGGGAGTATCCTGGAATTTATATTTATTTTTAAATTAAAAAAAGATCGGATACTTACCGGATACGTGAGGGACACGTTGGGGATACGACGCCATTAGCAGGATACGGACGCGGGATACGGCTTAATTGCAGGATACTCAGCGGATACGTTTTGAAGCACTCTTACAGTTTTTCAAAATATTAATTAAAAACAAAAATTCAACCCTAATCCCTTTGCTTCTTCTCCATCTCTCTTCTCTCATTCTTCCTCATACAATCTCTTCCTCTCCACCAGACTCATCTCTCTGTTTGCCGCCTCTCTCTCTTCCTCACAAGATTTCCGTCCCTCTCACCTTCTCTGACGTGATACTCGTTTTCTCTCACCCCTCTCGCGCCGTCCCAACACCCTTTCTCTCTATATAAATCAAAGCAAAATCGAATCACAGATGGAGAAGAAGAAGCAGTAATTGTAACTGAGAAGGAAACGAAATAAGGTGGAAGAAACAGATTAAGGTGGGATTTCAGTTGATGGAACTCGCGAAAGGAGAGGAGGAATTATATCACGAGATGGAGGCTTCAATCGCTCAAACAGACGACATAAATGGATTCCTTGCTAAATTTCGAGTGGCCATGTGAGGTTTGGGCGTTGGTTGCGGCTTAGAGATGGGGGACGAAGAGGAAAAGGGAAGTCATTGGGGTTTGCTCCATTTCTGCGTGTAACAGCGTTTGTTTGCTGGGGAAGAAGGAGAATGCGCGTGGGCCGGGTCGGATTAGGGATCCAGCTCGTGTGGGCTGTGTGTGAACTTGACTGAGCGCTGGTCTGGGAAGAATTGGTTTAAAAAATAGGGGTACAAGCAGCAAGAAAAGAGTGGTTGTATAAGTAAAAACGTTTAAATACTCATTATAATCCATTTTAAAGCCATTTTTCACTCAAACTATTATTTTAACACCTCAATAGCTCAAAATAACTTTTACAGATCAATTATACTTTAAACACTAATATTTTATAAAATAAAATAAGCCACTCGAATAATATTATTTCAAATACAAATATAGTAAAGTGAAATATCTTTAGTTATATTTTATATATTTTTATTTTTAATTTAATTTTTTAATGAAGTATCCCCGCCGTATCGTATCTTGGTTTTCAAAATTTTCCCGTATCCACGTATCCGTGTCGTGTCGTATCCCGTATCGTATCCCGTATCCGGGCTACATAGGTAACAACGTTAACTTATATTTGTTTCATCGTTATTTTAATTTTATAGAAGTAGCAAGAATAACAGAAATTATACTTGTATTTATAGAAAAATAAAAATAACTGAATGTTTTTTATAAAATTGAACATACATCAACATTACTTTTATGTTGTCGAAAAAATATTACTTTTATAGAAATTTGTTGAATTTATCTATTAAAATTCATTACGAAATATAAAATATTTAACTTAAGTAGTAACTACGTTTTTAAAAATTATATTATTTATATTTTGGGCCAACCAATCTCATCTTAATTAAATTTGATTTTAAATAGACTTGTAGCTTATCGGCTATGAAGCCCAGATACAAGATATGACACGATACAGATACAGAGATACGCGATAATTTTGAAAATTAATATACGATACGGCCTGGATATTTTAATAAAAAATTAAATTTAAATTCAAATATATAAAAATAAAAACATAATATACAAACATAACTAAAGATAACAATACTGAGATGTTCACTTTACTAATTGATAATTGCTTATAATAGGAAAAAAAATCGCACAAAAAAAGAGGAACAGAAAGAAGGCACAATTTTTTCAGAACATATGTAGTAACCCGTTTTATGCTTACTAAAAAAAAGTAACCCATTTTAGGATCTAATATTTTATTATAGTTTATTTTTAGGATGTAAATTAAAAACATTGACAAAGGAGCCATATTGCTTGTCCAAAAAACAAAAAGGCAGGCCCATAAGCTGTATCCCATGTGTATATGTATATATCAACTTTCCGTATCACACTCGTATTCGTATAAGTTCCGTATCCCTTAAGTATCAGCCATGTATTCACCACGTATCAGACATTTTCCTTTTTTAAAAATAAATGAAAATTCCATGATACTCCATGGGTACGTATCACGGTGTATCGAACACGTATCGGTGTCGAATACATGTCAGATAGAGATACTTGGCCTGTTTTTGGAGTATCGGGGCTTCTTCGGCTTATCAGGTTTTTTTGAGTTTAACGAAATGTTAGAGTCAATATATTAAATCAAAATTAAATATAAAAAATAGATGTATTGTCTTCAAAGATGGGATCAATTAAGTCCCTAACTAGTGTATATAGAGGCAGGATTGTTTTTTTTTTATGTAGCATATGACTCTTTTCTTGTTGCTGTGACATTGATGCACAATATTCACTGGTTTTGTCGATAACTAATTTACGCCAGGGAACCTGGCTGGCCACAGGTACCCAGCTTTGTCGGCCCGTGTGATTCTCCCCTCCTTAACATAGTTTTTTTGCCGATATAACATCTGACTCTACTAGCAAATATGAAATTAATTTTGATCTTCCCTCAAATAAATTGAAAATATACCAGGTTAATCGAACCCAGATCAATAAATTGACCGTTGAATATAATATTAATTATTACGCGTGATTGAGATTGTTTCAACCACCATAAATATCAATCATTCCTAACATTTTGTTGTCTAAAAAACAATCATTCCTAATATTTTATAACAATATGAACAATTTGATTAATGAGTAAACATCCATTCTAGTCTCTGAATGTGTTACTTAGTGTCAATCTCGTCCCTCATTTCAAAGAAACCTCAATTTAGTCCTCCAATTTTCTCACTTGTTAGCGAGGTTAGTCCTCGTTGTTAACTCACCTCACTAACCCCTGTTAGTTTTGCTAAGGCGACACAATTTCCGCTAAGGTGTATGCCAACGTGGCACCTCTAAATTGACAATAAAAAGGGACACATCGTAAGGGACCATTTTGGACCATTTTGACATATTCAGAGATCAAAATGACAATAAAACAATAAAGACAAATTTTGATTAAAAAACATTTCTTTTCTCACTCCATCCTCTCTCTTTGTCTTCCCCCTCCCTCCTCTCTCTCTTCCCTTCTCTTCTCTCCTCTCTCTCCTCTCTCTCTCTCTCTCTCCTTTTCTCTCCTATCCGTGTCTTTCTCATCTCTGTCTCCTCTCTATATCTCTTTCTCATTTCTCTCTCTCTCTCTCTCTCTCTCTCTCTCTCTCTCTCTCTCTCTCCTTTCTATGTCTCTCTCCCTCTTATATCTCTCCCTCAAAACTTATTTCTCTCTTCCTCTCTCTTCTGTATCTCTCTCAAAACTTATCTCTTTCCCCCTTCCTCTCTCTCTCTCTCTCTCTCTCCACCCTTTATGTCTCTCTCATCTCCCTTACACACACACACACACACACACACACACACACACACACACACACACACACACTCTCCTGTCATCTCCCTTACACACACACACACACACACACACACACACACACACACACACACACACACACACTCTCTCTCTCTCTCTCTCTCTCTCTCTCCCATTTATGTCTCTCTCATCTCTCTCACACTCTCTCCCTCCTTTTTAAATCCGGTTTAACATAGAATAAATATATAACATGTTCTCGAGGTGAAGATTTGAGTAAAAAAATCATATTGTGTATATTATTTTAAAGCATTGGTCAATTCATGTATACCTTCTCTTCAGATTAATATCATTTTTTTATTAAAGTTTTGGTTTACCAAAACCCTCTTTCGAGAACATGTTCTATATTTATTCTATGTTAAAGAAGATTTGGAAAGGAGAGGGAGAGACTGTGAAGAAGAGGAGAGAGAGATGAGAGAGAAGGAAGAGAAGAGAATCGAGAGAGGTGAGACATAAAGAGGAGAGAGGGAGGAAGGGGAAACAATAGAATCTTGGAGAGAAAGATATAGAAAGGAGAGAGAAGGAGAGTCATAGAGATGAGAGAGGGAGAGAGAAATGGAGAGAAAGAAGTTTTGAGAGATAGAGAGAAAGAGAGAGATGAGAAAGACATAGAGAGGAGACAATGATGAGAAAGGCATAGAAAGGAGAGAGAGAGAGAGGGGGAGAGAGAAGAAAATAGAAGGGGATTGAGTGAGAATATGGAAGTTTTTTAATCAAAATTTGTTTTTACCGTTTAATTATCATTTTGGTCCCTAAATATGGCCAAATGGTTCAAAATGGTGCATGACGTGTCCCTCTTGATTGTCAATTTAGCGGCGCCACATTGGCATACTGCATGGCACTGCCAACTCAGAAAAACTGATATCAATGAAGTTAGTGAGGGGAGTTAACAACAAAGACTATTTTGGCCAATGGATGAGAAATTGGAGGATTAAATTGATGTTTCTTTGGAGTGAATGAGGAAATTGACAAGAGTAACACTTTTTATGTTGAAAGTAACACTTGCTGGCTATTTAAGTTGATTAATAGACGGTCAACTTAATAGACGGGTGTGGGTCAGGGATTTAGTTGATTTATGTAGTAACAAAACAATCCGCATGCTCATTCTCCGTTCACTCCCGCTTCCGTGATCCTCCGAAAATCGCCAAGAAGCACCTTGATGCGAGAGTCAGAATCCGCCACAAGTTGATGGATTTTCTGCTTTCCTTGCCCATTCTGGATTACAAGGTGCGCCGACAAAGTCATCGGCCGAAGTACGAGGGTTGCTCCATGCCACCCCTATTTCCGACGATCTCCCCTTCTGATTCCAAACCAGATTGACGCACCCGTCCGGTTGGTCAAAATCAAGTTCAATAATTGAACTATCAATGGTATACTCAGGCACTTCTGTATAATCCGAGTTCCATTGTAACTTTCTATTTGAATTGTAGCTTTCTATTTGAGTGTTCTGAATTTTGCATAAACCATTGGATAGGAATATGAGAAAATCATATCTTGCTTGTGTATTATAATGTGACATTATAGTTGACACATGTTATTTCTATTCACAGCTTATTTGATATTCACATACTTTTATATGTAGGAAAATGTTGTAAACACATTTTTAGGTTTCTTGATATTCCTATTAAGGGTCGTCCCAAACAATTTAGGGGCCCTGTTCAAATCTAAAAAATTAGGCCCTTAAACTTGATCTTTCCTTTAACTCCAAACGTATATTTTAGGTCGTTCGTATTTATGATCAAATTTCGCACTAGCAAACACTGAGTTTGCCTACTACGAGAATCGAATTCGGGAGTATCGAGTAGACGCTCGTGTTCCAAAATACATTAAGCCACTGAACTAAAAAACAGAAGAGAAAAACTGATTAACTATTCCTAGAAGAAAAAAGTTAAATAATAAAATAATGAAAGAAAGAAGCACCATAACCTTCACACCAACTAAAGTAAGTTAAAAAAGGAATAAGAAAACAAAAAGGGGAATACAGATTGTGGGTAGGCGGGGAAACGAAATTGAAAAGGGATGAGAAATTAAAAACGCAATGTTTCAGCTCCACCGCTTGTACATGCGATTTTTTTATGGATATAGTACATGCAATGTTGTCATGCACACATACTAAATTTTTCCTTTTGGGGGCCCCAACAATATTGGACATGCTTGAGGCCCTGTGCTGTAGCACAGGTTCCTCTGCCTTATGGCCGGCCCTGTTCCTATATGTCTAACCCACCTTATCTAATTTCATTGTAATTTTCAACTATCACCTTGTTCCTCCTTTATTCTGATGCATTCACATGTTGGTAATATGTAGAATCACTCATCCAATTCATTTCTGGTTCATGTTTTACAGGAACAAAAGTGAAGACATTGAGTCTGTAGTTGATCATATTACTTATATGCTAAACAAGACAAACTTGTTCATTGCTGACTATCCGGTGGGAGTGAAATCCCGTGTGCAAGATGTGATTCAACTATTGAAACAATCTAAACATCCTTGCCTAATAGGGATTTGGGGGATGGTTGGGATTGGTAAAACAACCATTGCCAAAGCCATTTATGATCAAATTGGTCCCTATTTTGAGAGTAAGAGCTTCCTCTATGATGTTAGGAAAGTTTGGGAACAAAATTATGGAAAAGTTTCTTTGCAAGAGCAATTTCTTTTTGATACATGCAAAGAAACAAAAACAAAGATACCTAAGACGCATGGGGAATTGATATTAGAAGAAAGACTTCAACGTAAAGGGGTACTTCTTATACTCGACGATGTTTGTAAATTGGAGCAGTTAAATGTTTTGTGTGGAAGTCGTGAATGGTTTGGTTCAGGTAGCAAAATAATCATCACGACAAGAGATAAAAGTGTACTTAAGATGCATGGAGTTGATCATATATATAGCGTGAAAGAATTGGACCAAAGTGAATCTCTTGAGCTCTTTAGTTTGCATGCATTCTTCCAACCAAGTCCTCAAGATGATTTTGTTGAACTTTCCAAACAGTTAGTGGCCAGTTCTGGTGGAATTGCTCTTGCTATTGAAGTCCTTGGGGATTTTTTGCAAGGAAGGGAAATATCAGAGTGGAAGGATGTGTTGCAGAGACTCCCGAGATTTCTCATTCAAGTTCCAAAGATACAAAATATTCTGGAAAAATGTTTTAATGATTTAAATGATAAAGAGAAGCAAATATTCTTTGATATAGCATGTTTCTTTATCGGGATGGACAAAAATGATGTAGTGCCTACATTAAATAGGTCAACACAATTCACAACTCTTCAAATAAGTCTCCTTGAAGACAAAAGCCTTGTAACCATTGAAGAGAATAACAAGCTCAGAATGCATGTTCTACTGCAAGCCATGGCAAGAGAAATTATTACGAGGGAATCAAGGAATAGGCCTGAGGTGAGTTGTAGTAATATGTTTTTAAGGCTAGCTTGACTTGATGTATCATCAATATGTGGTTTTTTGGTTCTAACATATATAACAGCATAGGCCTCATAATCATGACAAGAACCTCAAAAATTAACTAGTATGGTTGTTAAATGAAAATTAGTAACAACTTAAATTGCAGGTAACCTCATAGTTGAAGTATTAGTGGAGAAAGAATTTTGGCGCCGTATATCTAAGCTATGATATTTCCTTTTTCTTTGATGTTTCAGCCAAAGACTTTGGATGTGTTTTTAAGTTTCAGAGGGGATGACAGTCGTGCAAAGTTCATTTCATATCTGCATTCCTCTCTTCAAAATGCGGGGATTTGTGTTTTCAGAGATGATGATGATATTCAACGAGGAGATCAGATTTATTTCTCACTGTTGCAAGCAATTGGACATTCTAGAATTTGTGTCGTTGTTTTGTCTAGAAATTATGCTAATTCAAGATGGTGTATGCTAGAGTTGGAGAAAATCATGGAAATTGGCAGAACTGGTGGTACGGTGGTTGTCCCATTGTTTTATGAGGTAGATCCCTCGGAAGTACGTCATCAGACAGGTCAATTTGGAAAAGCTTTTGAAGATCTTATATCAAGAATCTCGGTGGATGAATCCACAGAGAGGAATTGGAGAGGAAATCTCCTTGATATTTGTGGCATAGCAGGGTTCGTCATCATAGATTCCAGGTAATTTTATTTCTTTATTTTGTTTTACAATATTATACGTGATGTGTTAAAAATTTTCATTTGAAATGGTGTTATGTGTCCATTTTAAAATGTCACTTTCTTTTGAAAAATAATCATTTGTAATAGTTTTCTTTTTTTTTACCAGAACAAACTCATCTCATTTAATTAAAGATAATAGTCTCAATACAGGTTGGAATCAAATCAAAAACCATAGAGCTAGCATATAATCTTGATGCCCTCGCAAGCGAATGAGCGGCAATATTTACTTGTCTCTGAACATAGCTAACCTGAAAGCTTTGATAATTAGAAATAAAAGATGTATAATAGGAAATAATGGCACCAAACTCAGAATTGATTTGCAGGCCCTCCTTCACACCATTTACAACTGGTAAACAATCCAGCTCAATGGTAGCCGATGTCAGCCCCATCTCAACCAACCAAAGTAGTGCATGTCTAAGACCCATTGCTTCAGCTTCTTGTGGTGTTGGAATACCGTGGAACCACATTGTCCCACCTTTGTAGATTGCTCCTGTGTGATTACGAATACACATACCCAAGCCGTACCTATTTTCATTTGCAAAAATGGCAGCATCAATGTTGCACTTGTAGCAACCCTCATTCGGTTTCACCCAAATCTGATCCTCTCCATGTTGCTGCCGTGAAACCAAACCAGTGCCATGAGCTTGTGACCGAGCTCTCTTCCATTCCTGCAAGTAATCCAACGCCCTATGAGTAACAACAGTAGCCGGTTGTAATATCCCTTCCCAAACCTTATCATTACGCCGACACCATAGAGCCCAAATTATCATTACAAACTTGATTTTATGTGCCTCTGATAGTGATTGCAGCAGCTTGAAAAAACACTCCTAGCTTTCAGAGTTTTCCATTGCATTTCTAACATCAAATAGTAAGCCACTATTTGCCCAAACAGCCAATGCATGCATACAATCAAAAAAAGCATGCCACTCATTCTCTGGGTTTCCATCACACACTGGACAATGATTTTCACACATAACATTTTTCCTCAACAAATTACTCCTTGTAGGTAGGACTCGTCTTGCTGCCCTCCATAACAATAGCTTAATTTTTTGAGGAATTTTTAGTCGCCATAAACACATCCACGCCCCTTCCACTTTAAGATGCGAGCTATCAAACAAATCCTCCATAACAGCATAGTAGGCAGATGATAGCGCCCATGTTGTTAATCAGAAGGGCAAACCCGTCATTTGGAGGGTTTGTGAAAGGAGAAACAAGAAGAATAAAGGAAGAGAGTAGTTATTTGTTAATTAATCATTTTATTAGGTAGTTATGGTGTGGCGGTTATTATATGTAGGTAGTTATTTGGATTTGATTATAAATACTGTGTGTTTGTTTGTAGAAGTGATGTTTTGGAACTTATTTGTAAGTTATGGCCAGAAGTCCAGAAGTTGTAACTTCTGAGAAGAGCATTGCTCTTGGATTGTTGGTTTGTAATTCCTACTATTATTATCAATCAAATTCGCATTTCCCTTCCAAAATTCTCTTCATCATAATTCTGCCATAGTTATTGTTATTGTTACTAAGCCAATAATCGATTTTCCCTTGTGTATATCAAGCATACAATCGATTGCTAGCCTGCTTATCTCAAGTCATCAATCGATTATCTTCCTGTGAATATACCGGTTTGTATCAGCAGACCTCACAGAATACAAACCATTTCTACTTCTCCACCAAAAAAAGTTGGTCTTCCTCATCACTGTTAAACCGAGGCATAGATTTTATTACTGTTAAATAGAGACGAAGAATAGAGAGACGATATTGGTCACGCAGTTCGGCCAATGTTTGCCTACGTCTGCGACTACAGAGCAGCTGTAGTTCTGTCTTATTAACTGTATATGTTGTTGTGTAAAGAGTACAAGCACTAATGAGTTTAAATAGGCTATACTATATGAAAACCTAACGGACCTGGGCCGAATACACATATAAATAAATCTACTATTTACACCACATCTCAACACTCCCCCTCAAGCTGGAGCGTATAGATTGTAGGCATCCAGCTTGTCACATATGTAAGTTATCCTTGGTCCTCGAAGAGCTTTTGTGAAGATGTCTGCCAATTGATCATTAGAACCAACAAATGAAGTAGCAATGTCGCCGGACACAATCTTCTCACGAACAAAGTGACAATCAACTTCAATGTGTTTGGTTCGCTTATGAAAGACTGGATTGGACGCAATATGTAGGGTTGCTTGATTATCACAGATGAGACTCATAGTGCCTATTTTACAAAAACGCAACTCTTGGAGAAGATGTTTTAGCCACGTGAGCTCCTGAGTGGTAAGCGCCATAGCTCGATATTCAGCCTCAGCACTGGATCTGGCAACAACATTTTTGCTTTTTACTTTTCCATGAAATTAGATTTCCACTAATAAGAACACAATACCCAGATGTGGACCTTCTATCAAAGGGGCAACCAGCCCAATTAGCATCTGTGTAAGCGACAATATTTGAATCACCTCTATCCGTGTAAACAAGACCTTTTCCAGGAGCTCCCTTGATATACCTCAGGATTCTAACAACGGCATCCCAATGACTGTCACAAGGAGAATTTAGGAATTGACTCACCACACTAACAGCATATGAAATATCTGGCCTCGTCATGGTCAAGTAATTTAATTTTCCAACTAGCCTCCTATATCTTCCTGGATCTGAAAATGGCTCCCCCTTATCTGGTAGGATCTTGACATTAGGATCCATAGGAGAGTCAATTGGCTTGCAATCCAGCATTTTGGTTTCTTCTAAAATATCCAAAGCATACTTTCTCTGGGAAATAGCAATCCCTGCCTTAGAATGAGCTACCTCAATGCCAAGAAAGTAACGTAACTTTCCAAGATCTTTGACCTGAAAGTGGTGGACTAGATGTTGTTTAAGTCCTGCAATCCCATCATGATCATTACCTGTAATGACAATATCATCGACATAGACAACCAGATAAATACATTTGTGAGAGGAGAACTTATAAAAGACAGAGTGGTCAGCTTCACTCCGAATCATGCCATACTCTTGAACAACACTACTGAATCTCCCAAACCATGCTCGAGGGGATTGTTTAAGACCATACAAGGCTTTGTGAAGTCGACAGACATACCCACGACACTCCCCCTGAGCAACAAAACCAGGTGGTTGCTCCATATAAACTTCTTCTAGATCTCCATGGAGAAACGCATTCTTGATGTCTAGTTGATACAATGGCCAATGTCGCATTGCAGCCATAGAAAGGAAGAGACGAACAGAAGCCATTTTAGCCACCGGTGAGAAAGTATCACTGTAATCAATGCCAAAAACCTGAGTATAGCCCTTAGCAACGAGGCGTGCTTTCACACGATCAAAACTCCCGTCTGGACCAACTTTGACAGTATATACCCAACGACACCCAACAATAGATTTACCAGGAGGAGGCGGCACAAGAGTCCATGTCTGGTTAGATTCTAAGGCTGTCATCTCATCAATGATAGCTTGTCTCCAACCTGAATGAGAAAGAGCTTCCTGCGTGGACTTAGGAATGGTGATGGAGGAAATAGCAGAGACAAATGTATAATGCGAAGGTGATAAGCGGTGATAGCTGAGGAAATTATAAATAGGATGAGGGTTACGGGTGGAACGTGTACCTTTACGCACTGCAATAGGAGGGTTTTCTGACTCGGGAGGTGGATCCGGAGTAGAAGAGGGAACCGGGGCAGGAGATGAGTCACTAGGATCTTCGGTAGGAGGTGGGTCGACAGGAGGGAGATGAGCACGGCGTTGATAAATTTGCAAGGGGAGGGGGACTAGAAGGACTAGGAATTTCCGTAGGAGAGGGGTGATCTATCTGGTCAATGATGGGTGGGAGAGGAACTACCGGGACAATGTTAGGAATAAGTAATACTTGAGAGACAGACTCAGACTCGATGGGAGATGCAAAGAAGGGAGCATCCTCAAAGAAGGTGACATCAGCAGACATGTAGAAGCGATGTGTGGAGGGACAGTAGCATCGATATCCTTTTTGAACTCTTGAATAGCCAAGGAAGACACACGTAACTGCACGAGCAGACAATTTATCAAGTCCCGGAGTAAGATCATGAATAAAACAAGTGGATCCAAAGACTCGAGGAGAGATACGGAACAAGGGCTCATCGGGAAACAATATGGAATGAGGAACCCTATTCTGGATAGCAGAGGATGGCATTCTATTAATCAAGTGTCCTTCAGTGAGGACAGCATCCCCCAAAACTTCAAAGGAACATTAGCATGAATAAGTAAGGTGCGTGCTGTTTCAATTATATGACGGTTCTTACGTTCAGCAAACCCATTTTGTTGTGGGGTATGGGGACAAGATGATTGATGTATGACGCCATTTTCAACCATAAAAGAATTAAATGATGTAGAAAAATATTCTTTCGCATTATCACTACGTAAAGTGCGAATAGAACAACCAAATTGATTTTTGATTTCGTTAAAGAAATTTTGAAAAACACCAAAAAGTTCAGATCTATCCTTAAGTAGGTAGATCCACGTACATCTAGAAAATTCATCAATAAAAGTGACAAAATATCTATGTCCTACAACTGAAGTGACTCGACTCGGTCCCCATACATCTGAGTGAAGAACATCAAAAGGAGAATGAGCTTGAGACTGAGTACTGCTAGGGAAGGAAGAGCAAACATGTTTCCCAAGCTGACAAGACTCACAATCTAATGACTGCAGATGAGACAAATGAGGAACCATAACTTTGAACTTCTTGAGATTTGGATGACCTAACCGACGATGAAGAAGACTGGGGGACTCTGTAGTAGAAGTGGAGGCAATTGTAGATGAATGATGGATGGGCTGGAGATAGTAAAGTCCATGTGACTCATATCCTGTACCAATCGTCCGCTTCGTACTCTGGTCCTGTATAACAAAATAATCATCATCAAAAGTTACAGAACATTTTAGGCTTCGAGTCAGACGACTAACTGAAATTAAATTAAATGGGCAATTGGGAACAAGAAGAACATTGTCAAGAGGTAAGGATGGAAGAGGAGTGGCTTTACCAATGCCACTAGCTTTAACTTTTGATCCGTTGGCAACGGTAATATAATGTGGGGTGTTAGGTTGGGATATTTTGGATAAAAGAGATGGATTACCAGCCACGCAATCGGAAGCTCCAGTGTCCATAATCCAGGAGTCAACAGGTGATGATTGAGAGAAACAGACTGTAGATTTACCAGAATGAGCAACTGTTGCTGATGATGAAGCCTGGGAAGTCTTATACTGCAGGAATGCCTTATACTCCTCATCAGAAAGAACATTTTGTTTAGTGCTTCTCTGTTCAGAATCATTAACTTGAGTCACATTTACTGGTTTATCTGGAAAGCCATGAATGGAATAACACTTGTCTTCAGTATGACCAAGTTTCTTACAATAAGTGCACTGAGGACGTCCTCCGACACGACCTCCTCGACCACCCCCACCCCCACGACCACGACTGCGTCCCCCACGACCTGCAAAATTAGAAACAAGAGCAGAAGATTCTATGTTAGTCTGAGATCCATTCCCTCTAGTTCCTTCCAATCCAGGAAGACGTATGAGACGCCTGATAAGATCCTCTGTTGAGGGAATGTCTGATGCAGAAAGAATGTTGCTCCGTACTGACTCATACTTTTGATGGAGACCATAAAGAACATAGATCATACACACATTATCTAGTTTTTCAAGCATCTTCTTCGGGTCATTGTCGGTCACAAGGAGCTTGAACTCATTTGCTGCTGACTGAGCTTTATTAGCATATGTCATGATGTTATCTTCTGTCATCTGAAGGGTGGCTAAATTATGAATAACACCATAGAGACGCTGAATATCATTAGAAAAAACATTCTTAGCCTTCTGCCAAATATCATAACAAGTGGTGTATGAACGATAATGGACCAGCAATGAGGGTTCAATGGATTGCCACAAAAGAGAGACCAATTGACAATCTGCTTGTTCCCAATCTTCACGCAAATCGTTACCAATATCTGTAGAATTCTTAGTGAGGTGATCTAAAAGCCTTTGTCCCATAAACCACATTTTGACAGAGGCAGACCAATTCAAATAATTTTCACCATTGAGTTTCTCCGTTGTTATAGAGGGATTGCCGGAGAAAACATAAGACACGAGACTCTTACCTGTCGATTCAGATTTGTTTTTGTCATTTTCTGAAGTTGAACTCATCTTTGACAATAATGGGAAGGCTAACCACAATCAGAGAGGAGCAGTAGAAAGGCGTTGCACGGAATGAACAGTAACGCGAGAATGAACAGCGACCGACGTACGGATGAGCAGTAACCCGTACGGATAAACCGAACTTTCAGTGGACTCTTTATCTTCATGTCTATTTACAAATGTCTTCACATTCTCTATCAAAGCTTAACCTTCTTTATCTCAGCATCCCACACCAAATGAAGTGTGGGGTTGTCAGTATCACAAGCTTTGGTCATTTTATAAATAGGCTCAGAAATCCAGAATATATGAAGTTTTGTCCCACCAAACATCATTCAGAATAAATTCTATGACAATTTGGGCATTGTCCTTATCATCTTCTCTATAAGAGTTTCATTATTCACTAATAGCCATTGGTTGCATTGAACGCTTCAAGAATTTAAATCTTCTTAACATAACTATACTAGATGCAAAACATGTATTAGCAACAACAAACAATTTCATATGTTCGATCTCATGAAGTGGTTCATGATTAAGTTCCTAACATAAGAAATATCTTCATCAACTTGAGTAATCCATTTACATTCAGCACATACTACCCCATTTTTTTAGTATTTTTGGCGCCACATATGTTCTTCAATGCAAGATTAAGTGTGTGCACAACACAAGGAATCCAATAAACTTTTGGGAATAAAACTCCAATGATCCTTGTCGTACCTTTGCAAACAGGAGCATTATCTGTGACTTGGACCACATTTTCTTCCCCTAGTTTTATAGCTTGTCATCCTATCGGCTATATAATGCTTGTTTTTAGTTTCATTTGAAGCATCCATGGCCGATTCAACAACCGATTACAATTCAGCTAGATACTCCTCATTTACATTTTAGCACCAAAAATATCTAGTTCCATAAGTTCTCAATAAATGAGCTTTTACTCTTGAGTAAAGACCTTTAAAATATTTTTCACCAAAACTTACAAGACCATGTCTTGTTTCCACCCCTTCTCCCTTATCAACTATTCTGACATATGCCCAAAGAAGAGGATGATCATTGTTAGAATATCAAATATGATTTTCCATATCAATTAGTATTAATTAGTATCAATTAGGTTTAATTAGTCTTTATTGTAATTGATTCTTATTTTCATTATAAATAGATATGACTGTGCTCTATTATAGACACACAGAGACAATCACAAATTCAACATGGTATCAGAGCGGGTTTTGATCTTCTGACCCCGTCTCTGTGCTTCACCACCGCTGCCGGCGGCGGCATTTGGCGCCGACAGCACTACCTTTTTCAGTTTTCAATTTATTTCCTTTTCACTACTACAATCACCTTTTTCTTTAGTTTTCCGGTTTCTGCTTTCTGCCGCCGTGTTCGTTTCTCCAGCGTGTTTTCCGACCAGAACCACCGTCAGCCACCGCACCGAAAAAATTTTCGGTGACCGTTCCCCACGAAACCACTACCATCAGGTTTGCCTCCTCCCGATCTACACAACGGTCCAAGTTCCAACCTCACCGGCCCAGTCATGCGCCCGTACACGCCGATCTACCTCCGGCGAAATCCTACACTCTCCGCCATCTTCAGCTGTGCGTGCCGGCGCGTCCGTCCACTGTTACGACCGTTCTTTTTGTCATCGGAGTCGCCTTCTTCTCCACGTCATGGATGTGTGGTTACTTTTTGGTTTTGGTGCACGAACACTTACGTTACAGTTCAAACAGTCACTTTCTCTTTCCTAGTTGATGCATTTTCTCTCTCCTCTTCAAACATCAGATCTGCTCATCTGGCTCATGTTTTGTTTGTTATGCCTTCCTTTCTCATTAATGACTTATACTGTGGTGTCTTCTCTTCCCATCGATGGTCATTCCGATGGTGACTCTTTCCCACAAATTAATCGCTAATGATGATTTCTCTTCCCATCGACGATCATTCCGATGGTGTCTTATGTTGGTTATGACTCACAAATATCGATGCCAGATTTAGTTTCAATTTTTATGGGGAAAATATTTTGTTATTGTAACAAGCTTAAAAGCTTAGTAAGCTTTAGCTTGAGGGGGAGTGTTAGAATATCAGATATGATTTTCCATATCAATTAGTATTAATTAGTATCAATTAGGTTTAATTAGTCTTTATTGTAATTGATTCTTATTTTCATTATAAATAGATATGACTGTGCTCTATTATAGACACACAGACAATCACAAATTCAACAATCATCTTGTACAATATTCTCAGAAAGGAACTTGCTCTGATTTTTTGAATTTGAATTAAGAGCATGATCATTTTTTAATTTTTGGATTTTGATTTCTCAAGAAGAGGAGGATATGATCATTGTGTTGTGCAGACACTTAATCTTGCATTGAAGAACATATATACTGCCAAAAACATTGAAAGAAACAGGTAGCTTATGTTGAATGTTATTGGATTACTCTGAATATGTGTATTTTGTTAGGAACTTTATCATGAACCACACCATGAGATTTGCCATTTTTGATCATTTCTCACCTTTGAAATTGCTTGCTGGTGTTGGTACACCCTTTGCATATATTATAGTTATATTTAGAAGATTTAAATTCTTGAAGCGTTCTTTGCAATCAATGGTTATTAGCGAAGAATGGAACTCTTATAGAGTCAAAAGAATTTATTTTGAATAATGTTTGGTGTGACAAAATTTCATATATTTTGGATTTTACTAAGCCTGCTTATAATGTACTCAAAGTCTATGATATCGACAACTGCACACTGCACTTGGTCTATGAGATGTGGGATGCTATGATAGAGAAGATGAAACAACTACGTATAGGCATGAAGAAAAGAGGCAAACGATACATCAACATTTCATGATGTTGTTTATTCTATACTAATTGATTAGTGGACCAAGAGTTGCCTCACTTTCACTCTCTGAATCCTAGGTAAAATTAGTTTATTATATTTTTCAGTTGTTTACTATAGTGATGAATCATGAATGGCTTCAAGAGGATCCAAATAGAATTTCCCCACACGAGGATGAAGAGATATCTTCATAGAGTAATAAGTAGTCGAAGAAGGTTTTCAATTTTGTTGAGGATAGAAGAAAATTGCACTTGAATATTCTGATTCTCATCAAAAGCAATCAATTTTGCTTCTTATGACTCCATGATAGGTGGACATTAGATCCTAAATCTTGTCTGGGTGATACATGACTCTTTTGCCCATTTTCTTCAAAAGCTTGCTTTGAAGCTTCGTGTGCAACTTTTCTCTTTTTCTTGTTGTAAACGGAATTTGAGTTACTTATTCATTCACTCTTTGGAAAGAAGCAAGTTAAATCCTAAAAGAGCATAAGACATGATTTATGTGCATACAAATTTGAGGCTATAGTCTAGGAAAAGTGCTGAATGCAAGGACAGAAGTACTAAGACGTTGGACATAACATGGGATAGCTTTTGATGGTGTTGGAGCTCTTGAAGTAACATCATTGTCTATTGATGAGCCAAACATGTAAGCTGTCCTATTAACGAATGATGGTCGAGGAGGGCATGACATTGATACTATTCCATTCTTAGTTTGCATTTTTGGAAAACAATGATTTGCAATTTTTAGTTTATATTTAATAATGTCTAAAAACTTTGTACTTAGTTTGGATCTTTTGAAGACAATGATTTGAAATTACTATTTTATATTTACTAATATTTTGTAAATTTTTTATTTTTGTATACAATAGTAGCCTAAACATATTGTATCCTATATTTTCTAAGGAATAACGTATTGTCGTATCTGATACTCGTATCATATTTGTGCTTCATTGCTTCCCACCTACGATATTTCTGGTGGTGACTCTATTTCCACATATGAATAATATTAATGGTGTATTATTTTCCCGTCAACTATCATTTTGATGATGACTTAAGTTGATTATGACTCATTAGTCAACTCTTTGTCCTAGATGCACTGGCTTCATCTTCATCCCAGATACACCTACCTCGTCTCTTTGAAGTAGTTGTCAGACTTAGTTTCAAGTTTTGAGAGAAAGCATTGTTTTCTTGCAACAAGCTTAAAACATAATAAGCTTTAACTTGAGGGGGAGTATTGGAATTAATCACATGTAATTAAAATAACTAAATTTGTCAAATGTTATTATTCCTTGGATTTAGGATTAGATTTAGCAATCATATGATATCAATCAACACTCGTTGTATTTATTATAATCCCACTAGAAGTATAGTCTGGTGTGTTCTTATTTAGGCACACAAATCACCAATTCAACACTTGCAACAGAAATTTGCGGTTTAAAATGGTTGGAATTATGCACATACACTTGCATATATTCTCTGTCTTCTTTTATAGATACATATGTTGGAGAATGCTTATACATACAATTGATTGTGCATCTTATCATTGGTTCATATTTTATAGGAATGAAAGTGAAGATATCAAGAACATTGTTGGACATGTTACCCGTTTGCTAGATAGGACAGAATTATTTGTTGCTGAACACCCAGTGGGAGTAGAATCTCGTGTGCAAGTTGCAATTAAGCTATTAAACATCCAAAGATCAAATGTTTTACTTCTAGGGATATGGGGAATGGGGGGTATCGGTAAAACAACTGTTGCCAAAGCCATTTATAATCAAATTGGGAGAGAATTTGATGGAAGGAGTTTCCTCCTGAATATAAGGGAAGTTTGGGAGAAAGATACCAATCGAGCTTCTCTACAGCAACTGGTTCTTTGTGATATATTCAAAACAATGGCATGGACGATCCGTGATATTGAATCAGGGAAAAATATATTGAAGGAAAGACTTACCCAGAAAAGGGTACTTCTCGTGCTTGATGATTTGAATGAATTGGACCAGATAAAGGCTTTGTGTGGGAGCCGCAAATGGTTTGGTCCAGGGAGTAGAATAATCATCACAACAAGAGATTTGCATCTTCTTAGATCTTGCGGAGTTGACCATGTGTATAGAATAGAAGAATTGGACATAAGTGAATCTCTTGAGCTTTTCAGTTGGCATGCATTCAAGCAAGCAAGTCCGGGAGAAGGTTATGCTATACATTCAAGAAATGTGATTGCTTATTCGGGCAGGTTGCCACTAGCACTTGAAGTCCTTGGGTCCTATTTGTTTAACAGGGGAGTAGAAGAGTGGCAAAGAGTTTTGGAGAAGCTCAAAAGTATTCCTAATCATCATGTACAAAAGAAGCTAAAATTAAGCTTTGATAATTTAAGTGATGATACAGAGAAACAAATATTCCTTGATATAGCTTGTTTCTTTATTGGGATGGACCAAAATGACGTAATACAGATTTTAAATGGTTGTCGTTTGTTTGCTGATATTGGAATTAGTGTCCTTGTAGAACGAAGCCTTGTGACTATTGACAATAAGAACAAGCTTAGAATGCATTATTTGCTGAGAGACATGGGGAGAGAAATAATTCGCGAGGAATCACCAGATGATCCTGAAAAACGTAGTCGGTTGTGGCTCCATGAGGAGGTGTTTAAAATATTATCAAAGAATAAGGTAATCAGAAGACTTCTTGTATGGTTTATGTATGTTTTTGAAAAATTTACAGCTAAAGAAAGAGAACTAAACATGACGAATCAATTAATATATAATGTTCATTTGGATTCTTTTTTATCACATAAAACATGAAAATTAGTTTCATCATTAATTGTTTATTTATGCCGATGATATGGGTTTTGATTTCAAATGTCAAAACTATAGACTGCATCACAAATTTTCTGTTTCTCTGTATTTTTAATTTTAGGGAACAAAAGCTGTCAAGGGACTGTCTTTGGAATTGCCAAGAAGAAATACAATTAGTTTGAATACCAAAGCATTTATGGAGATGGAAAAGCTCAGATTACTTCAACTTGCTTGGGTTCAACTTAATGGAGATTTTAAACATCTTTCAGAAGATCTTAGATGGCTTTGCTGGCGTGGATTTGCATCAACTCACATACCTACTGAATTTCAACAAAGAAGTCTAGTTGTCATTGAATTGAAGTATAGTAATCTCACACAAATATGGAAGAAGAGCAAGGTATAAATTCTGTTTAAAAATGAAGCAATAAATTTAGCGTCTCATCTCATGCTCTTTAGTTTTAGTATAGTGTACTTTTAGGAAGAAGTTAGAGAATTTAACAAAATGGTGAATTAGGATGTCCAAAAATTTGGCAGCAAAATTTTTACTTCTGGAATTATTTTCATTAACCTGGGATCAAAAAATGTTTTTTATCACATCTGATTGCAGATCATTTATCATTTGCATTAAGAAAATCAATGCCAAACTTGTCTGACTCTTTTCTTGTGTTTTTATGCTATTGCAGATGCTAGAGAATCTAAAAATTCTTAATCTTAGTCATTCCCAGTATTTGGCTGCAACCCCAGACTTCTCATACTTGCCTAATCTTGAAAAACTAGTACTCAAAGACTGTCCAAGTTTGTCTGCAATCTCTAGTAGCATTGGATCTCTCCATAAACTTCTTCTGATAAATTTGACAGACTGCACAGGTCTTCGGAAACTTCCGAGAAGCATATATACCTTAAAATATCTAGAAACTTTGATACTCTCAGGATGTTCAATGATTGACAAACTAGAGGAGGACGTGGAACAGATGGAATCATTGACAACCTTGATTGCAGATAGGACTGCTATAACAAAAGTGCCCTTTTCGATAGTAAGATCAAAAAGCATTGGATATATTTCTTTATGTGGCTTTCAAGGATTTTCACGGGATGTATTTCCTTCTCTTATTCGGTCTTGGATGTCACCAGCAAATAATGTGTTATCCCTAGTTCAAACATCTGCAACCATGTCATCTCTTGTTTCATTGGACTTCCCATTTGGTAGTTCCTATAGTCTAACATCTGCTTTCAAAGACCTGCTAAAGCTTAAAAGTCAATGTGTGAAGTTTGGCTCTGAATTACAACTAACTCAAGATATAGCAAAATTTTTAGATGTATTAAAAGCCACAAATTGTCAGAAATTGGAAGCAAGTGCAACTACATCACAAATCTATGATGCAGATGCTTCTCCTTTAATTGATCGCATTTCAGGGTCAAAGAGTTACTTGAAATCTCTTTTGATTCAAATGGGAATGAAATGCCATGTCCCCAGAATTGCCAAAGACAGCATTTTACAGGTTTGCAGCTCACGTTCGTGTATCTATTTTTTTAAAAAGAAAATTGGTATTTTGGTTCCTTAAATTTTATTTTACTTACAAATTATATGGTTTTTAATTTGAATTGGCCACCAATTTAATTACGAAATTATTCAAACTCATTTTTCGTTAGTAATTTGTGAAACGGGTGTGAATATTTCCATACTAAATCATGTTTCTAATTTATGTGTACCTGCAAAGTACATTTTTTAAAATAAAAAGATACCATTTTACTTTTATTTCTACCTAAAAGATTAGATCTGGAGAGAGATTATATCTTCTTATCTATCTTAAGTAAGGAAATCAATTAACTAAAATTCATAAATATAAGTAAATCCCCAATTTAATCTTTGAACCTATACCCTCTCATATTTCATCCATAAAGTCTCTAAAGTCTTATAAGTAGTCTCTTTTTTTTGTTACAAAAAGTTCAGGTGAGTTGGGCTCCGGGAGCTCACCAGATAGATCACCCACCAAAGAGGTCTCACGTCGGCAGTGGGAATTGAACCCACGCCCTTGTGGGGAATGAGCCAACTCCTTACCAACGGAGCCAACTTTCATTGGCTTTATAAGTAATCTCTAAAGTCTCTAAAGTCTTAAAAGTATAAGAAAATAATAATTAGTCAATAAAGTCTTATAAGTAGTCTTTATCGTTTTGTAAAATCTGTATCATTAGTTCTTAAAGTATTATAAGTAGTCAATTACAATGACTGATTACTAATTTCACAAAACTTAGGACTACTTGATTTCATATACTTTAGGGACGAAGTTGGAAAGAGAGTGTAAGTTCATAGACTAAATTGTGGATTTACTAGTAAAGCGAACTTCTTTCTTCATTTTGGATCCTCTAAACATAAAATTAATTACTATATGTTTTATTGGCCATTTAAACATTTGTTCATTGTACAGACTGCAGAGGGGACTGGTGATTCTTTTTTCCTCCCCCCTGACAATAATTCTGATTGGTTAACCTTCAGTTGCAAAGGTTGTTCTGTAACATTTGAAGTCCCAAAAATGGAAGGGCATAAGTTGAAGAGAATGATGTTGGGTATCCTCTATTCTTCTTCCTCGAGCAACATAATATCAGAAGGTTGTCAAGGTGTTTTGATGTGGAACTACACAAAGCAAACTTTTCTAGTCTATGAAAGAGATACATTAGCCTCCTTTAAGGATGATGAGTGGCAGAGAATAACATCAAACCTAGAACCTAGCAACAAAGTGGAGGTTATGGTTGTTTTTGAGGAGGGATTTATTGCAGAGAAAACAACAGTATATCTTTTGTATGATGAGCCAATTGACAAAGAAATGGAACATGGCCTTGCAGTAGATGAGGAGGATATTTTTGTTTCTGGTCATGATGGTAAGAATGTTAGTGTTTTTGATGCAGCTTCAAAATTAAATGGAAGTTTTTGAAAGAATTAAGAATGTTAAACCATTTTTTGAACATTCTCATCCAAATTACCACTAAATTGTTAGTAGTAAGTCATCCCCTCGTTTTTCCTACTCTCCAAACTCACAAACACACCCTTTGTGAACTTCGCCGACTTCCTTGTAGGGTAATTTTTACAATTTTTTTAATACTATTGATAACAACAATAATAAGCCACATTTCTAATTATAGGATTTACTTCATCTTCATTTTCTTGCTTTTATTCGACTTTTTACTGATGCAAGACTATATATAATTTCTGAAGAAACTTCAAATCATTCGAATCCTCATGAGGAAGAAAACTGGGATGACCAAAAAGCAAAAAATCCTAGTTCAGAGGATGAGTTAAAAATTTCGAAAAGGACTCGAAAAAGAAAAAAGGTTTGCTATCTGAATCTATCAAATCCCAATGTTTCCTTCTCTACATTTCCTTGTCAAATCATGATTTTACCTTTTATCTGAATAAGGACTCAGCTATCAAACAAACCAAGAAACAGAAGCCCTCATTTGCAAACAAATTAAAACTCAATCACTCAGGGAAGCCACTTTCAAGTTCTGTACGACCAGAAAATACCAGTAACAATTTTGAGAAGGTAAAATTCTAAATTTTTTGCCATATGAATCTTAATTGCTAAATAGCATCTAATTACTCAAATTTATCTTTGTAGAAAAATGGAACTGATGAAGAGATAACTCCTTCCAATCCCTTCCAAACTGAACAAACTATGATCCCATATTTGGTGAGTTTTTGAACATTTGTCTCTTCAATGTTTTAGTGTCTTTGTTTTGACTTTTGACACTAAGAGATTTTTCTTTATTGTGGTATTGTTGTTAAGTTCACTGAAAATCCAAATCAAGAAGGCCCAATTGGTCTTCCAGAGAAAACTCTTACTGCTTCTACAAAGAAACAAGCTGCTGATATTGAAAAGAAAGTTAATAGCTCCTCTGAATCCTCCTCTCCTCCAAATCTTCCTTTTGTTTCACACTTCAACGATTTCAGGAAAATGCTAGATAATGATCTTGTGGCAGTTATGGATAAACTCCTTTCAGGAGAATTCAACCATTCTACCAAGGATATACAAACTTCAAGTGAAACTGCTACCTCTAAAACGAATCTGTCTTCTTTGGATGCTGAACTTGAAAAACTGAGGCTACTTGCCTTTTCTAACAAACTTTTTTCAGAGTTACCCAATAATCAGGAATTGCAAGCAGCCATTAGTGCCTCTATCCAATATATCGAAGCAAGGAAGAAGGATCTGACTTTGCAACAGTACATTGGTTTTTCTAAATTCTCAAAGCTTTTCAATAAAGCTATTGAAAGCATCAACACTGGTAATATTGTTAATAGTCATCTATCTCAGTTAGCATATGAAGAAAAAGAGGTTGTGGCTGCATTGCAATGTTCTAGAAATGAAGTGAAACAGTTTGAAACATCTATGGATGCCGGAAGAAAAAAGATAATTGAAATTGAGATTGAAAGAAAGCAAATCAAAGATCAGATTGCTAATCTCAAGGAAAAATCAAGGATTTTAAAACAAGAGAAGAAAGTCTTTGAGGACACGTACACCAGCTCCAAAGTTAAACATGAAGAAGCTATGAATAAAGGCAAGGATACTTCAACAACTATATTTTTTATTAGAGAAAAAATTGCATGGTACAAGATTCATGAGAAGGAAAATAATGGTAAGTATGCAGAATTGAGTGAGTCTTACAAGAGAATGAAAGATTTTCCTCCTTTTTAGATACCTTTGTTGTATTTTGATTTTAAAAATGTATATGTTTGCATATCTAAAGAGAGTGACAAAGAGAAAGACATACGGTGAAGATTCTTATAGACGGATGTTCAAGGCCCCAAGAGTCGCATCATTCAATTCCCTCACACACTTACCAACACGCTTGCAGCCTACAATCGCCTCTCTCTCTCTCTCTCTCTCTCTCTCTCTCTCTCTCTCTCTCTCTCTCTCCCACTCTCCCTCCCCCGCTCCCTCCCTCCCTCCCTCCCTCCCTCCCTCCCTCCCTCCCTCCCTCTCTCTCTCTCTCTCTCTCTCTCTCTCGCTCCCTCCCTCCCTCCCTCCCTCCCTCCCTCCCTCCCTCCCTATCTATCTATCTATCTATCTCTATCTCTCTCCTCTCTTCGCTCTGCTTTAAACAACACCTTTGAAGGACTTGTCTTTTAGACTTATCTTTTCGTATGTCAACTAATGCGATGTTTCGCTCAGGACCTATCATGTCATCCTTTTAGTCAGGATAAATGAAACAAAATAAACCTTTCATTTTTTATCTCTCAATGTGTTTTCAGGCACGCGTGGAAGCTTTTCACCGAATAGGGCCTGCACCATACTTGAATACCCGAAACACGAATTGAAGGCCACTTGAGGATTCCTTAAGTTCTTCGTCCTTATAGAACTCGCACTTGGAGGGGGGGGGGGGGGGCTGCGGGCCATCATAGAAATTTAGACACGGACTTCGTTAAGTCGGCCCATGTAGCTTCTTGACCTAATCACTCGGCGAACAACCCCATTAGTGAAGAATGAAGCCTAACCGACTAATATGAAGAGCGCGTCGAGCAGTTACTCAGACAGGGCGAGAAGACTATATAGAAAAGGTTTAAGGCATAGAACATAGATAGACATAAATACAGACAGAACTGATCGAGATAAACAAAAAGCTATCTGGCTTCCCTTGTAAACATCCAAGATTATAAAGATTCTTATTCAAGTATACATATGAATTATGAGGTATAAAAAGGGGCTTCATAATTCACGTAAATCATTTAACTTGAGAAACTTTCATAATCACTTACAAAAGTTATTACATATTCCCATGTTCTTTATTATTTCACTTCCTTTGGCATCGTCAAAACAAAAATAAAATCAGTGCAACAAAAATAGAATAAGCAGAATTCAACACATCGTATCATTCATTAAAACATGACTTAGTAAACATTTTTATTTAATTAAACACCAAAATATAATCCTACTGCCATCACGGAAATTCTTCAATATTGTTTGTTCTAAACTGGGTCGAGCCCAATCCGGACTTGCGTCGGTTTCAACGGCCCTTATCCATGATTCTAAGGGACTCACACGCCCCAATAAGAAGATCAATAGTGGAGATCATTTGGCATCTCATCGTATGGTTGAGATTCTACCTCGGCTCACATGCCTGAAAGAAATCAGGCCACGACATTGACACAGTTCCCTATAAATATGTTGTCCCATCAATGCATTAGGTACGCATTCATTACTACCCGACACTTATTCCTATGAGTTGACTTTAGCGTCGGTGTGTGTGAATGGATCAATGCAATGGAGCCTCTTTTCTGGAGTAAATCTAACATACAACCACGACAACATCTCAGCTCAGCAAGCAGTACCGAGATCGGCTTCCAGAATAGGTCATTGGCGACCACGACGGGAGCACCAATTCTCTCACCTTTCTCACTTCTAAAAATTTTCTCTAGGCGACTCTCTAATGGCTCCAACATGCTGACCCCCTGAGCGTGGATCTCGGCATGTCCAAAACCAGGCCGAGATTCGACCTTGGTGTTCCCCTATGCCATATGACCACGTTCAGACCACCTTGGGTGAAGAGCCTAGCAAACTTATTAGTAACTCGGGCACCGAGGAAGATAGACAAAGATCAAACGATCGACGTTCGACCTTGGTAATTGATGACTCTATTTTATATAGAGTCATTTATGCTTCTATGACTTAAATTATTACTTGAATCTCAAGAATGTTGTCTTGAAAATAATCAATTATGTAAGAAAACGTAAAACAAAGGAAAGGAATGCTTTGAGAAACAACTTGGCGCGTTTTAGACGTTTTGTGGTATTCTCATACGTTTGTTCAGTGCCACAGCATTAAGATAAACGGAATGCCGCAGCATCAGGAAAAGGGTAATGCTAGAGCATTATAAAGAACTGGAATGCCACAGCATGATATGCAAAAGCACTGAATGCCACAGCATTAACATGATGACGTCACCATGAGGTCATGAGACAGAAGTTGCGCAAGTAGCCCAAGTTGTCCACTTCAGCGCCACCCTATTGGCAACTTCACTTGCAAATTGCACTTTTTAGGGACACTTGTCCACACGCCATAGGACCCCTTTGGTGGTAGTTTGACAATCAAATCAATCCAATTGAAGCAAGTGGAAACAAGTTCAAAGAACCTCCTTTTTCAAGTTCAATGGACCTCCTTTTAAAGACTATAAATACCACTCACTTCCTCATTCACAAGCAGACCAGAAAATATCACTTAAATCATCATTGGAGTTGGTTTCAAAGGAGAGGGAAGGAATTGACAACATCTACCTTCATCCTCAAGCAACTACAAGGAGTGCTGAAGGCAATGCTACCGCAATACTGAGCTGACTGATGCAGGGGCAATTAACTGTGTACTCTCTATTCTATTTATTGTCTTTTGTATTTGTTAGTTATATGAACATGATTATGATTTAAGTAATGTCAAGCATGAGCTAAATCCATTTGTAGTTGGGATGCTATACACTTTGTAATGATCTTTTAACTAAGCTTTGTGTTGTTTATTGATGTTTGCATTTTAGTTCTTGCATGCTTAATTCTTTCACATTCATCCTTTAGAATTGATCAGCTAAAAGTGAATGCAAATTATAAATTCAGACATGGTTTATAATTGGAACTCAAGAACTAATGTGGGTAAGTTTTTAACAAAGGAAACTTTGTAATTTCGTGCTCAACCACTGCAAGAAAAGTGCGTTTTTCTGGTAGAAAAATTCCGCCGGAAATGCACCAAATTTGATGGAAAAGTGACGTTTTCGGCGGAAAAAAGCTAGCGGTAAAACGCTCGTAGGTAATGTTTTCCGGCGGATTTTTTCCGCCGGAAATGTGCGTTTTCGACGGATTTTTTTTTTTTAAAAAAATAAAAAATTTTGAAAAATCTGTCGGAAAGGCACTCTTTCGGCGGATTTTTCCGCCGGTAAAGGCCATTTCCGGCGGATTTTTTGAATTTCCAGCGGATTTCTTTTTTTAAATTTTTTTAAAAAAAATTAAATTTTTTAAATTTTTTTCGAATTTTATTTTTAATTAAATAAGAAGTAATAAAAAATTAAAATGAAGTAGAATATCAGAAAAAGTTATATAGAATAGAATGAGAAGTAATAGAGGAATTAGAATGAATAAGAATGAAAGAGAGTATGGAAAAAATAATATAGGAGAGAATAAGAATGAAGAAGTGAGAAGGAATAAGAATGAAAGAGAGTATGAGAATGAAGAAATAAGAAGAAGTGAGAAGGAAGAAGAAAAGGGAAATATAGAAGAGAGATATGTAGAGAAATTTATTGAGATTGAAGAGTATGAGAAAGAAGAAATAAGAAGAAATAAGAATGAAGAAGTGAGAATGAATGAGAAGGAAGAAGAAAAGGGAAATGTAGAAGAGAGATATGTAGAGAAATTTATGGAGATTGAAGAGTATGAGAAAGAAGAAAAAAGATAAGATAGAGAAAATGTAGAAGAGAAATGAGAAGGAAATAAAGAGTGAAATGAGAGAATGAGAAGAGTGTAGGAGAAAGTTTTATTTATAGGCAATTTCAAATGCTACAGAGACCGAAAGGCACACATCCAATGCTACAGCATCCAATGCCCCAACATTGTATGTAACACAATGCTCTTAAAAGTGACTTACTAGTGGAAAAGCATTCCAACTACTCTCTCATCATATATTTCTTCCCAATTCAACTTACTTGCTTGTTTATTTTGTCTTTTACATTCTTGCATTCCTTAATATTGTGATATTTTGTCACTCCTCATTAAAGCTATTACTTTAAACTTTGAAATTAATCCAATCCCCGTGGGTATGATCTCAACTTACTTCTTTATTACTTGTTACTATTGTATACACTTGCACATACCTTTGTGTATATATACCAAACACAACAAGTTTTTGGCGCTATTGCCAGGGATTGCCATTAATTTTATAGTTTAGATTAGTAGTAATTTAGTGATCATTTTACTCAGGTACTTTCCTTGTGTGTAGTATTTTTATGCACAGGTCCCATACACCATAATTCCAGTTAGACCCTGAAATAGAAAGGAGATATAGAAGGTTGAGAAGCATTCAAAAACAGAAACAGAACAAAGGCAGCAACAGACAAACAATGTCTGATCAAGGTATTGGCAGAGGTTCTGGGAGAAATTCTCCCAGAGGAGGCTCCATACAGGGAACTCACAGATCATCACATAGGAGCTGCAGGCATGGTAAATGATAGAGATAAGCCAATGAGAGACTATGTTGTGTTTGATCCTCAAACAATGCAGACCAGTATAGTCAGGCCTGAAATCAATGTCACACATTTTGAATTCAAACCCATGATGTTCCAAATGTTACAAACAGTGGGTCAATTTAGTGGTTCTCCTCATGAGGACTCCTATTTGCACTTAAAACAGTTTTTGGAAATATGTAGTAATTTCATCATCCCTGGTGTTAGTGAAGATGCTTTTAGATTGAAATTATTTCCATATTCCTTGAAAGATAGAGCCAAGGCTTAGTTGAATTCTTTAGAGCCTAACTCTATCACTTCTTGGAATGAGATGGCAGAAAAAATTGTAGCAAAATATTTTCCACCTATCAAAAATGTTAGGATGAGAAATGAAATCACTTCCTTCAAACAAAAAGAATTCGAGTCATTGTTTGAAGCATGAGAAAGATGGAAGGATCTGCTGAGAAAGTGTCCACACCATGGGATACCTGTCATCATTCAAATGGAGACTTTCTACAATGGTTTGGAGCCACAAACCAGACTCATGTTAGATGCATTATCAGGAGGAGTTCTGCTAAACTCTTCTTACAATGAAGCTTGTGAATTGATAGAGAATATTGCAACCAACAGCAACCAGTGGCCCACATAAAGAATCAGTGCTCAAAAGAAGATAGCAGGGATCCATGAAGTCAGTGAAGTAGCGGCATTATCAGCTCAAGTAGCTTCCCTCACAAACATGATAAAGAACCTCAGTAACACCAATGTTGAAGCATCCAATGCTGCAACATTATCAGAAACAATAGTAGCTGCCATTGAACAGGCTCCTCCAGGAACAACTAGCTGTGTATATTGTGGAGGACATCTGTACGAAGAACGCCCCAGCAACCCTTTTTCTGTCGACTATGTAGAGTACAATAAAAACCCTTACTCAAACACCTACAACCCTGGCTGGGGAAATCACCCTAACTTCAGATGGGGAGAAAATAATGCCACAACACCCAATGCTGGAGCATCATCTAATCCCCCTAGGCTTCACATCTCAGAACAACCAAAGACAAAATGCGCCAGCACCTGACACTCCTTTTGAGTCCTTGGTGAAATCATTCATAAGTGAATCCAGAACTCAGTTTCAATCTCAAGGTGCTGCTGTCAAAAACTTAGAGACACAAGTTGGACAGATAGCTTCAGCTGCTTACCAAAGGCCCAATGGATCATTACCATCCACCACAGAAGCTTCAACTTCATAGAAACCAGAGAAGGAGCAAGTCCAAGCTATCTCACTGAGAAATGGAAAGGATTTGATAGATCCAGCAGTGGTGGTGAAAGAGAATGAAGGAGAAAAAGAAAAAGAAAAAGAAAAAGAAAAAAAAATGAGAAAAATGAAAAAGAAAAAATACAATAAAAGCCGCAGCACCCAATGCTGCAGCATCAGAAGCTACTTATGCACCAACACCCAAGCTTGTTCCAGAATACCCTCCTCCTCCTTTTCCACAAAGATTGAGGAAGGCACATGAAGACAAACAGTTCAGTAAATTCTTAGATATGCTGAAGCAGCTACACATCAATGTTCCCCTAGTTGAATTACTACAACAAATGCCAAACTATACAAAATTTATGAAAGATGAGCTTACAAAAAGGAGAAGGTTGGGGGAGTTTGAAACAATGGCTATGACAAAAGAAAGCAGCATGATCATGCAAAGAAAAATATTCAAGAAGTTAAAGGATCCTTGCAGTTTCACAATACTTTTTCAATTGGGAAATCTTATAATGGGCGTGCATTATGTGATTTAGGAGCAAGTATCAACTTGATGCCTGAGTCCATATTCACCCAACTTGGTGGTATTGGAACTGCCAGACCTACAACTGTGATCCTTCAATTAGCAGATAGGTCTATAGCCTGTCTTGAAGGAATCATAGAAGATGTTTTGATTAAAGTTGACAAATTTGTGTTTCCTGTAGATTTTGTTATTCTTGATTTTGTTGCAGATAAGGAAGTGTCAATCATACTTGGGTATTCTTAGCCACTGGAAAGACCCTCATTGATGTGCAAAAAGGAGAATTGACTATGCGAGTCAATGATCAAGAGGTGAAGTTCAATGTCATGGATGCTCTCAAGTACCCCACAGAAGACAATGAAGAGTATTCATTTGTAGTCTCTCTTGATCAAGTAGTGCAGAAGCATTTCCACAAGCATCATGACCACTTAGTCAATGCTCTAGCATTAGCAGAAAAATAAGAACTTGTTAAAACAGAAGTAACACAGGAAGACTTCACTGTCAAAGAAGTCTGGGCAAGAAGGTATGAATCCTTGGAACTTGAGAGTACTGAATGCAAAAAGAGTGTGCCTTCAATTGAAAAACCTCCAATTCTTGAACTCAAAGAATTGCCACAGCATCTAAAATATGATTTCTTTGGGGAAAATGACACACTTCCAGTGATCACTGCTTCTGATTTGTCTCAAAGTCAAGAGCATGATCTCATAAGTACCCTAAAGAAGCATTAAAAGGCAATTGGATGGAAAATGTCAAATATAAAAGGTATCAGCCCAGCAATATGCATGCATAGGTTTGTTTTAGATGAGAATGCCAAAAACAACATTGAAGGGCATAGAAGATTAAATCCAGTTATGAAGGAGGTAGTCAAGAAGGAGATACTCAAATGGCTAGATGCTGGAATTATCTACCCTATTTAAGATAGTGCATTGGTAAGCCCGGTACAATGTGTACCAAAGAAGGGAGGTGTGACAGTAATAGCCAATGAAAAGAATGAATTGATACCTACAAGGACTGTAACTGGGTGGAGGATCTGCATGGATTACGAAAAGCTTAACAAGGCCACCAATAAAGACCATTTTCCATTACCTTTCATAGATCAAATGTTGGACAGATTACCTGGCAAGGAATTTTACTACTTTTTGGATGGATATTCAGGCTACAATCAAATTGCAATCATGCCTAAAGACCAACAGAAGACAACCTTCACTTGTCCTTATGGTACATGTGCTTTTAGGAGGATGCCATTTGGATTATGCAATGCTCCAGCAACATTCCAAAGGTGCATGACGGCTATATTCTTTGATTTCATTGAGAAATCCATGGAAGTTTTCATGGATGATTTCTCAGTGTTTGGGGAAACATTTCAAACATGCCTAGCCAACCTAGAAGAAATTCTCCAAAGATGTGAAGAAACCAATTTGGTTCTCAATTGGGAAAAGTGCCACTTTATGGTTCAAGAAGGCATTGTGCTAGGACATAAAATTTCAAAGAGATGATTGGAAGTAGACAGGGCCAAGATTGAGGTGATTGAAAAGCTACCACCCCCTATCTAAAGGTGTCAGAAGTTTCCTTGGACATGCAGGCTTCTATAGAAGATTCATCAAAGACTTCTCAAAAATTTCAATGCCACTTTGTCAATTGCTACAGCATGACACTGTTTTCAACTTTGTCGACTCTTGCTTGGAAGCATTTCAGAAACTCAAGGCAGCATTGGTGACAGCACCAGTAATAGTCACACTAGATTGGACCAAGCCCTTTGAGTTGATGTGTGATGCTAGTGACTTTGCTGTGGGAGCTGTCCTAGGGCAAATGTATGACAAAGTATTTCATTCGATTTTCTATGCTAGTAAAACATTAACTGAAACTCAATTAAACTATACTGTGACTGAAAAGGAATTGTTAGCAGTGGTATTTGCATTTGATAAATTCAGATCATACTTGATAGGCACAAAAGTAATTGTTTTCACTGATCATTCTGCCATCAAGTATTTGATTTCAAAAAAAGATGCAAAACCAAGGCTAATAAGATGGGTCTTCTACTCCAAGAATTTGATCTTGAAATTCATGATAAAAAAGGAGTGGAGAACCAAGTGGCTGATCATTTGTGTAGACTTGAAATAGAAATTCTAGGTACACAGGATAAAGACATTGAAGAGAGTTTTTCTGATGAAAAGTTGTTAGCAGTAATTGTGGAAGCAATCAATGCCACAACATCCGATGCCCCAGTATCCTGTACTGCACATTGGTTTCCTGACATAGTGAACTTCTTGGCTAGCAAGATACCACCAACTAACATGACTTACCAACAAAGGAGAAAATTCTTCCATTCAGTCAAACAGTACTTTTTTGAGGATCCCTTCCTGTATAAACAATGCCCAGATCAGATAATAAGTTGTGTCCCAGAAGAACAACAACAACCATTGTTGCAACATTGTCATGCTGCACCATATGGATGACATTTTGGTGGTACCAGAACAGCAGCCAAAGTTCTGCAAGTAGGATTCTATTGGCCAACATTATTTAAGGATGCTTACAACTTGGTCAAACACTGTGACAGATGCCAAAGGGTTGGAAAATTTTCCAATAAATATGAGATGCCCTTAACCAACATCTTGGAGATTGAACTCTTTGATGTTTGGGGAATGAATTTCATGGGACCCTTTCCTCCTTCCTTTGGCAATCTATACATTCTAGTGGCTCTGGACTATGTGTCAAAATGGGTTGAAGTTGTAGCATTGCGCAACAATGATGCCAGATTTGTAAGCAAATTCCTCCAGAAAAATATCTTCACAAGGTTTGGAACCCATAGGGCAATTATCAGTGATGAAGGTTCTCACTTTTGCAACAAGGTAATTGAGACTCTTCTTGCCAAATATGGGGTAAAGCACAAAGTTGCTACTGCCTACCACCCTCAAACTAGTGGGCAGGCAGAATTATCTAACAGTGAAATCAAAAGAATTCTTGAGAAGATGGTAGGGCCTTCAAGGAAGGAATGGTCATTGCACTTAGATGATGCACTATGGGCCTATAGAACTGCATACAAGTCACCACTGGGTATGTCTCCATACAAATTGGTATATGGTAAGGCACACCACTTGCCTGTGGAACTGGAATACAAATCTTATTGGGCAATCAAAAAGCTCAATTTTGATCTCAACAAGGCAGGTATAGCTAGGTTATTGCAGCTGAATGAACTAGATGAGATAAGGCATTTTGCATATGAAAATGGTGAAATTTACAAAGCAAAAACCAAGGCATGGCATGATAAGAGCATATAAAGAAGGGAACAACTGGTAGAAGGAGGACTTGTCCTGCTTTACAATTCAAGGCTGAAGTTGTTCCCTGGTAAATTGAAATCAAGGTGTAGACTTATTTGATGAAACCACCAACTCTACCTTCAAAGTCAATGGGCAAAGAGTGAAAATGTACCATGGAGAACATGTGGTGAGAGACAAAATCACCACTGACCTTCAAGACCTCTAAAGCAAAGAAGATAGTCTGACTGAGGACTCTTAAACCAAGTGCTTCTGGGAGGCAACCCATAACAATTTTTTCTTTTTTTTGATTATTAACTAACCTTTAATTAATTGTTTGTGTTTTATGATCTATATTTTGCAGGATCAGAATCCAAGTGGAAGCACAGGATAAAATGCTGCAGCAATACAATGCCCCAGCACTGTAATACCCCAGCATTGTAATGCCCTAGCAATACATACAACATTATGTTGGAGCATTGTCATCAGTATTCACTTAAGTTTCAGCGGGCATGTTAAAATTTCAAAGGTGGTTACTATTGAGCTGTGTGATCTGTCACTGTTAATACCCAAAAATAACAAGGTCGTAGGCCGAGGGCTGAATAGGAGAAGGGAGCAGAAATGAAGTTTTGAGACAGGCCACTAGACAAAGGTTTAAGAGGTATTTGCCAAAGAGAAGAACTCAAGAAAAGCCCTCGGGGCATACCACAAGACAACTCCCCGAGGAAGGGGCCAGCCCGAGGAGCAATAAGCAAGGCCGGGGGAAAGCAAAGCCTCAGCCTATAGAGTGCCACGGCCGAGGTGGGCTCGGATGCCTGAGTTACTTCCAAAGAATGAAGGTTAGTTGAGCAAGCCAAGTGGCTGAGGTAAGGCAGGCTTGCTTGGAAGGCAAGTAAGTGGGAACACGAAGACAAAACGTGGGAGCAGTTGAAAGATCAAGCGAAAGGAGCGAGGCCTTGAAAGACGGAGTAAGCGAGTTCACCCCACTAACCGTGCTAGTAAGATCGTGGGTGGTTACTCCGCCTCTTTGGGGTTTAGGAACGATGATAATCGTTGATCTTAGACTGATCCAACGGTAGGCAAATGTTGGCTATGGTAGTGGCCGACGAGGGCCTATGTATATAAATAGGAGAGCAGTTGTACAGAATAGAGACGAATCAATCAAAAACTCTACGTTTAATTCATCTACCTGCTTTTATCGCACTTTATCTTTATTATTTTTTTGCATTAGCCAGTAGTATAATCCAACCATCGCATCCCATTCACTCAACCTGACCCTTTCTAGAGGAGTCAGGATACCCATAGTCAAGGAGCAGAGTTCCCTCCTTGGCACAATTGCTTGAAGAGCAGAGGAATCAAAGGTACTTGTTCAAACCTCTGGCCGAACCCACGGCTAGGACCTAAGAGTTTGAACCATGACAACAAATTGGCACGCTCGGTGGGACAGGAACGGGTGAACAGACCATTGCGTTTGATTCGCCTGGACTGGATTATCATTGGCGTATGCACTTACGATCTCGTAAGAACTTAAGCATGGAGTCACCTTCTTCATCAAAGAAGGCAACTGCTGCCAAAAGTAAAATCATGGAGCCAGTAGGTGTTTCGGGGAATGCTACTGCAATAGTTACTGCTGAATCGAATGAACCACCTCGTCAAGAGTAAGAGCCCGTTATCATGACTACATCATTCATTCGGCAACAGATAGATATGGGGATACACGACATAATGTACCAAGTGTCCCAACAATTGGCTGACATAGTTAAACCTATGGTGCACAATGAGGTGCAACAGGCCAAGGAATTGGAACACAGGCATGCGACGCAAGGTAGCAACGCTACTAACCCCATTTTCCCCGGCCAACCACAGGGAGGACATCCTACTTCTCTGGGAGGCACGCATCAGTTCCTGCCATACACCAACCCCATTTGTAACACCCCGGTATATTTAACTTATAAAATATACCAAAGCGTACCAATATATAAACATCAGAGATAATAATTTCCTGTTTAGACACTGAATACCATTATATAATTTTTGCTGGAATACAACATAACCATCTTATACACAAATAAGATCATACGGTGCTCAGACCATAACTGTCAGCAACTATGGTAATCAGAGTCATACAAGAAAGCGGAAAAGGATAAACAAAACACTAATGCCATAGTGTTGCAATACATGGACAACAGAAGGAAAATAAACTTAAACATAAACTAAGTCATCCTCCATCACCCGGGGCCACCTACTCGTGCCTCTGAGGTTTCTTCTGTCCCTGTTTATCTGTAAAACAACATTTAAACAGTGAGATACAATCTCAGTGAGTTCTACCGCGACCCCTACTAACACTCTCGGTCCGGCCAATTATGAAATGGTTTTGACTGTATACGGCATCGACTGCGCGAACGCTCCAAACCCGATGAACCGCATTAATTAACCTTTGATAGGTCATCGACTGCGCGAACGCTACATACCCGATGAACCTATTACAACCAAGTACGGTACCGACTGCGCGAACGCTACATACCCGGTATTCGCACAACAAACAATTCAACACACCACCGACTGCGCGAACGCTACATACCCGGTGAACCACCTTACCAATAGTACTTTCCCTATTGCAAGAGGCCTAGGGTAAGGGTGCATGACTACCCCGCCTAGTATGTCTACATGGGTCGTCACCCAAACTCGATATTATATATATATCTACAGTACTATGAACCCACGGTCCATCAAATCAGACAATCAGTGAAACACTTTAATCCACATTTATAAATTCCAAGTTCACACTCGCACTCTAGTTGACCACTTTTTGACACAATTTTCAATATAAAAAACAGTTCATTTTGCCTTAAAAAAATAGAATATTCAGTTAGGCCTCTGAATAAGCTTTCCAACGCATCTTAGAACACCCCAATCGGGTTCCGGAATCAAAAGATATCGCGAAAACAAAATCAGTGAAAAACAGTTGAAAATCTGCAAAACGTCGCGACGCGAACTGCTACCGTCGCGACGCGAAAAACGACAGAAACATTTTGCGTGACAAAACTGTGTTTGGTCGCGACGCGATGCCCTGCGGGTCGCGACGCGATGGAGGTCTGACTGGTGCAGATTTTGCGATTTTCGCGAAATCCGCTATTCCGCTCAATTCCGATTTCAGTTCCGATTGAAAACAGATCCAACAACCAGCATAATGAATCCAATACAAATCACACAATCAATCAATTCAATCCAAAACGTAATTTAAACGGATTTCTATCCAAAACGCTATTTTTCGAATAACGGTTTTTGACTCAAAATTTATCGGAACCAATCAACGCACAAATTGTACCAAAACGGAATAAACCTAAGCGTGAGTAAAACTCACCCTTGAAGCGAGAGCCGATATCGAACCGAATTTGCCGAGACGTCGAAATCACCGAATCGAACCCAAACAACACCGAACCGCTCCTAACTTCGTTCCGAGCTTCCAATCGCGTTCAATCCGCTCCTAGCTTCGATCCTAAGCATAACCCAATCACCAACACAACCTATTAATCCTTGATTTCAACAAATTCTCCCCACAAACCCTCAATTTTCGAAGTCAAATAGAAGGGGGAAAAATGGAAGGGAGGCTTACCAAAGATATGGGTTTTGTAGAGGAAGATGAGGGGATGATGGTGATGAAATTTGAGAGGTTGGGCTGAAGTGATGATTCTCCTTCTTCTTCTTTCTTCTTCTCTCTTTCCCTTTCTCTTCTTTCTTTCCTTCTCTTCTTTCTTCTCTGCTTCACGCTTCTTCTTCTCTTTTCCCTTCTTTTCTTTTATTTTCTTATTTCAACACACACACACACATATTTAATTTAATAAATAAGTGACAGCGTGGTCCAATTACCGTATTGATCTGACTCCCTTATTTCGATTTCGAAACTTCCTTGATCCGTATTATTCGGTCAACGATCCTGTGACAGCCAATGATTAATTTTAGCACTCAATAATTTTACCAATTGAGCACCAAATTAATTCAATTGGGTTAACATCCAAATAATTCGATTAATTATTTTGAGGATGTTACACCATTGGACCTCAGCAGGCATCCTCCTACATTTCTATGGGAGGCATGTATCAGTGTTCACTGAGTAGGAGTCTGACTGGGACTCAACAGGAGTTCTCTCATCATGTATGACCTACTCTTGTGATTCCTCAGCCTGGTACTTTTGCCACTGCCAACATTGGGGGACAATTTTTGGCGAATGTCACTAATATGGTTTCTCTTCAGCAGGGACAAGTGCAATTGACCAGAAGGCCGCCCGAGGTAGTAGGCTCGGTGGGTTTGCCGCAAGGACCATCTTGTGGATGTTGTGCCGCGGCTGACTACCCGACCTACGCAGGGGGCAGGCCTTCGCCCTGGAATCAGGGAATGTCAGGATCAGTGGGTATTGCCCGAGTCAGCAGCCATGGGCCTAGCTAGAGCCCACCTGGCCCGACAAGCCTACCTCCAAGTCAGCCGTACCCCGGAGCACTCAGTACCTACCCGGCAGGTTCCTATATACAGACACAGATGGGTGTTGCCCCGACCGAGCAGCCATGGAATCAACTTCCACCTCACCGAGGCATGCAAACATCTGTACCAGGAACTCGCCTTGTTAACCTGGCCCAAGTAGTGCCTGGGCAGCCATGGACAGATGCTCCACCTCAGGTACCACTACAGCCAGGGGCGCAGAGTCCCCGAGAGACAATGTGGCGACCAACGCCTCCACCTGAAAGACCATCGGGATCCCAACTCTTGGATCCTAATTTGATAGCTGACACCATCAAGATGTTCTTTGGTGTTCAGTTGAAACCGCTCGCCAGACCGGTATACAGGAAGCCTTACCCTGAGTGGGTGGATAGATTGGTGGCTCGGCCTAGAGGATTCAAACCCCTGACTTTGCCATATTCTCTGGGGATGATGGTAAGTCTACCATGGAGCACGTCGGCCGATTCGCGGCCCAATGTGGGGAAGGAAACCAGAATGAGTTCCACAAGTTGCAGCTGTTCCCTTTGTCTTTGACATGGACTGCCTTCTCATGGTACTCTTCTCTCCCACCCGATTCTATACAGACCTGGGCAGACATGGAGAAGTGTTTCCATGACAGATTTTATTGGCCACAGCCTGAAGTTACGGCTGCCGATCTCATGAATTTAGGGCAGAAGGTGGATGATGCTGTGACAGACTTCATTGAAAGATTCAGAAAGATGGCCGGAAAGTTCTCAGTACCCTTTCCAGAATCACAACTTACTTCCATGGCCATCTCTGGAATGCACCCGCAATTGAAGGAAAAGCTTGTGGGACAAGCTTGTAGTGACCTCAGTGGCTTGGCTTCCAGGGCAATACAGATTGAACAATTCATAAAAGAGAGAGAAATGAAGAGAGCTACTAGGGGCCGAGGGCCTCAGCTGGTATCAGTAGTTGATGTGGTCGAGGACTCAGATTACGATGAATCAACCGATTACACGACAGACATCTTGGTGACTGAGATAGTCAAAGGTAAAACATACCTATGTCCTGTTCTTAAACCTTCCAAGGGAAAGGAGAAGGACAGGGCAGAGAACAAGGCTGAGTACTCCTTTCACATCTCTAAGGACGATCAAATATTTGATTATCTCCCCAAAGATAAACAGATTAAGCTCCTCGACAGCCGTAAGATACCCCCTCCGGAAGAGATAAAAGGGAAGAGGTACTGCAAGTGGCACAATTCATTCAATCATGCTAGGTCGAACTGCATTATCTTCCGTCGAGCCATTCAAGAGACTATAAAGAAGGGGAGGTTTAGAATGGCTGACAAGGGAACACAGAAGATGAGTGTTGACACTGATCCTTTCCACAATATGAACATCGACATGGTTTCCTTCTCAGGGAGTGATCGAGGGAAAGGAAAGAAGAAGTACGTATGGGTTCCCAAGCAGGAGGCTGCCCCAAAAAAGAAGGTATCCGTCTTCGACCGATTGGGATCACCCCTTAGAGGATCTACGGTGGCAGATCGCATGGCACTGATGCAAGAAACCTTGCGGCTAGGAGGACCGAGCCAGCCTCAAGGAACCCAAAAGAAACTCCCAAAGCCAGGGAAACTTGTTTAGGATCCCAGAGAATTACATCTATCCAAGCTTAATCTTGGGAGTAACTCTGGCAGGAGCGCACCTCAGACCAGAGATGTGAGAGAAAGACTCTAGTGTGTCTCACCTGGGGGGCATGATAGGCAAGCCAATGATCCCATTGGGCAAGCCATCATGCCAAACCTAGGAAAAGAATCTCATCCCAACGAGGAAAGAAGGGTAGCGAAGGTCACTGAGGCCCAAGGCTGTGAGAACAGTGAAACCATTATCAGAGGTGCCACAAGACCAATGGATGACACAGGCAGCAGTGGAAGCGCCGGCACCTGGGGCTGCCTCTAAATCTTGTTCACAGAAGAGGAGGCAACAAAGGGCGAGGACTTACAATAGGATGAGGGTAACACTTCATATGCTCACCTCAGCCAGAGAAGGGATTGCCCAGACCATCTCCGCAGCCACTGTGGCTACGGCTTTGGAACAGGTCTTCCCAAAACCGGCCGAGGAAATAGCTCCAGAACAGCACACCCTTGGCAAAAATGGCCCCGGTGCACCTACTGAGGCAACAGAAGGACACAATGCCATGATATGGATAATGAATGTGCCCCATAGCCCGCTGACTGAGGCAGTGATAGAGTGCTTGTATGGGCCTAACAGCCCCAAACCTCCTTTGCCAGTTAATGCACCCCAAGTTGAAGGGGCTATGACAGAGGAAGAGTTGACCGAGGACGACCTCTTGAGAGAAGATGAAGAGAACCCCCTTGGCCAGTTGAACTTTGATGGAGATTCTGTAACATCCCTAATTTTTAAAGACTCGTACTACGATACCTAAGACCGAGTAATTATTTGTGGGAATAATTAGTCGTGTCTCGGGGATTTATGGTCGAGGAAATTGTCCAAGTATTAGTGTATCCATCGAATTGTGGCTTAGTCATAATTTAAACGAACAATAAGAGCGCAAGGGTAAAATGGTCATTTCGCTAAATATCATCGGATCAATCTAGTAAGTGGTCAGTGTTGTATCTGTTGGTCGACCCAAGTAATTTAACTAATCAAATTGTTAATGATAGGAAAAGTTGCATGATTGATTGGGATTAAGTTTGAAGAAGAATTTAAAAGAGAATTAGAATAAGGGCAATTTGGTAATTGCACCCTCATTAAACTTTCCCCTCAGCTGGTCAAAACCTCCACCACTTCTGTTTCCTCTCATTGCTGATCAGTTTCAGAAGTTTAGAAAAAAGAAAGAGAAAGGAGAGAAGGGAGGAGAGAGGGGAGAGTGAAGGGAGAAGAGGGGGATCACCACCACAACCCAATGCATGCAAGTGTTCTTCCTTCCACTTCATTCCATTTTTCTTCCTCTACACAACCAGGCTAAATTCTGAGCCAACATCTCCCTCCAACTCTATCCTCCATAGATGAAGCTTCAAGCTTAAATGAAGAAGATGCAAGTTCAACAAAATTCTGGGTAAAACCCGTATGGTACACCTTCATTGTTTTCATCGTATCTCACTGTATACAAGTCCGATGATTGTGATTCTTGTCCCTCTGGAAACTAGACACAAAGCTCTTCATTTTGGGCACAAGAACCGTATGATGTAATGGAGAAATGAGAGAGATATCCTGTTCACAAGTTTCGGGTTCAAAATCAAGCGCTATCCTGGACCAGTCACCTTGTCTTGGTGATATCTCCCAAACCACTGGATGCATGCGGGTGAATCTTTCTCCATCTGAAAGTAGACAAAATCCTCTTCAGAATGGGCACTGATTTGAAGGAGTTTGGTTGCGAATTGACATAGATATGGCAGTTGCAAATTTGCAAACTGTTGCTGGAAAAACAGAAAGAAGAAGCTGGAAATGTGATTCGTCGGATTTGGTATTCGAGTTGTCAAGTCGCGCGAGACGTCAATTCTATCCACCGGAGAGGAGGTCAGTAGCAAGAGGAGTGTTGGTTGTTGAGTTCAGTTACCGAGGCATTTGGAGCGTGTTTGTGATTACGGGGATTGTTCGAGTGGTTAATGGTCTGATTGTTCGAGTGAGGACGCGACTTCTCGGGGACTCGTCAACCGGGTGAGTTCTACTCACGGATAGGGATATTTTTGGTGACTTGAAATTATATCGGGTTGAGTCATAAGGCAATTATCAATTTTCGAAAGATTTTGGAACCGAAAACCGTTTTTGAGCAATATCGCGTTTTTACGGTTTTTATTGAATTGTTGAACAATTTACGAAATTGTGATTTTAAGTGCTTTCACTGGAATATGGTCTGGAATGTTGTTTATTAAATCCATTTTCAGGTTGGAGAACGATCGGAATTCGATTTGGGCGAGAAATGGAAAGCGGAATGAGAAACTAGAATTCGGTAACAGAACAGGCCGCACGGGTCGTGCGCCCCTGGGCACGGACCGTGCGCCCTCTTCGGGTTGGCTGTGTGGTTTTGGTAAATCACGCACGGGTCGTGCGCCCCTGGGCACGGACCGTGCGTGAGCTGCTGTTACCGGACTCCGATTTCTCATTTCGTCGCTGCTTTCGATCCCGAATCACTCCTAATCTTCTTCCCACCCAATTTTAAGGATATTGCCTTACTGACAACCGTATTTTGAACTTGTTCAACTCATGTTTTTGAAAAGGGCTTCGAAAGCATAATTGATTGAAAAACCGAAACCCTAGTATACGTGTGGGTACACCGACTGATGGACTGACTGAATATATATGTTTATATATGTCAAATGAAAATAATTATAATGCCGGAGGTCTAATTTATGAATTCCTCAAAACGGATTATAGATCGATATGGATATTGTTTATCCAATTGCTATGCGAACGATCCTTTGGTGATCGAAAGATATAAATTATCTAATGAGCTTATATGACTGATCCTTTGGTGATCAAAATGAAAAAGAAGATATAAATTATCTAACTCTCGAGAATTTGATGCGTATTGTCATATGTATCGCGTTGGGTGACGACCCGACAAGTAGCATACTAGGAAGGGAAGTCATGAGCCCTCACCCTAGGCCCTGTATACGTCTTGGCGTGGTCAATTCGTGGGTTACCGGGATTAGCAGTTGTTGTGTGGCCGGTTTGTGCTAAGTCTAAACACATGGTTACCGGGATTAGCAGATTGTTGTGCGGCCGGATCATGTTAAGTTAAATTCACGAATTGTCGGGATTAGCAGTTGTTGTGCGGTCGGCATTCGATTAATAAGTAAAGAACACGAATTGCCGGGATTAGCAGTCGTTGTGCGGTCGGCAATTCGATAAATAAATAAGACATTGTTATGTCAGCTTTTGTTATAACGGTTTAATAAATTGAACCGAGTGTTAGTGAGGGGGCACGGTAGGACTCACTGAGACAAGTTGTCTCACCCAATCCATATTTGTTGTTTTTACAGAGAACAGGTTATAAGGACAGCAGGCCGCACAGTTAGTCGTCAGGCTCGAGGAGAAGTTGGAGATGTAATCTTCCATCTATGTTTTGGATTCTTCAGATGTAGTCTCTGTATTCGGTCTTATGACTCGAACTTGTATCATGTTATATAATTGGTAGTTTCCGCTGTTTCTTGTAAAGATGTATATCTAAACAGAAATTTTTATACTCTGATTTATACCAAATTGTATATTTAGGTATTTCTTTGTTAAAGAAATACCGGGGTGTTACAGATTCCTTGACAGGGTCAATCCTTGATCACATCATGGACGAAGCCGATGGGGAATGTTATGCTGATATAGAGATGGTGAGCCTTCTTCCACCAGAATTCTGGGGCAATAAGGATCAACCAAGGGCTCTCGAGGGAGATGTCCTCGCTGAGGAAGTAGAATGAGCTGCCTTGACGGAACCTGAGAGAGAAATTACAGAAGGAATGTTATTTGAAAGACCCACAACAGACATGACTAGACACCTGAAGCCATTATATATCAAAGCCCATCTGAACGGGAAGCTGTTTAATCATGTCTTTGTTGATGGTGGTGTCGTATTGAATATCATGCCATTAGCCACTATGAAGAAGCTTGGGAAGAATGCTGAAGATCTCATTCCAACCACCATGACCATGACTAGTTTCATGGGCCACCCGTCCCATGATTTGGGAGTGTTGGTAGCCGATGTGACAGTTGGGAGTAAGGTGACCCGCTCGGCCTTCTTTGTCATAGAAGGAAAGCCCTCGTATGCAGTGATTCTGGGGAGAGACTGAATCCACACTAGTGAATGTGTCCCCTCTACTCTGCATCAGAAATTAATGATATGGATAGGGGATCAAGTGGAGATAGTAGAAGCAGACCCTAATCCTTTCCCTGCAGAGGTAAAGATGTTTGAGGCCGTTTTCTACTCCCCTCACTTGCATCCTATTTCCATCCTAGGGGATTATGAAGAAGGTGGAATAGAGTCATGTGACTGGACCAAGAGGGGTTTTGAGTTCAAAATGTTGGCCGACCCATGGCCTAGCAGTAAGGATAATGATTATTCTCCCACTAGAGGAACAGAGCCTGCTGGATCGGTTGCATGATAACTCTATTTTATATAGAGTTATTTACGGTTTCAAATCTAAATAATTGTGAGAATCTCAGTAATAATGTTTTGTTAAATAAAGAAATGCAAAAGAAATACAACTTTTAGAGTTAAGAAAGGTTTAGGCACACATCATGACTATTTTATATGATTTGTGGTATTTTATGTGTTTGTTCAATTGCTGCAGCAATCACTACCCCAGCAATAGATGCACCAGCAATAGAAGCAGAGGCATTGCCCCAGCATCGCTGCTAGCATCAATTGCTCCAGCAATCTTCACAATACAGAATGCCCCAGCATCCTGGTGATGACGTCATGATGCGTCAAAAGTAAGGCAAGTGGCCATTTGGGAAGATTTCGGTGCCTACCACAGGCTCCATAGCCCACAAGAGTCACCCTTTTAAGTGACACTTGTCCTATCATCATTGGACCTCTTCTTTTACATGATGGGTGATCACATGAAAGTTTTGGAGATAAAATTAAAAAAGGAAACCCTTACTTCATCCTTAAGTAACCTTGTTGCCCAAGACTACTCCACTCCAAGAAGCCTATAAATACATCTCCTCCTCCTCATTCAAAAACACACCAGAATTCACTCAAGCAAATCATCATTAGAACTGGTTTGAAGAAGAGAGAGAAGAATGTGACACATTCTCTCTCTACTTCCACAATTACACTATGCTGAAGGATTGCTGGCGCATCAGGCATTTGTGAGGCATTGCTGGAGCAATTAATGGGCTGATTTATGCGAAGGAAACTAAACTGTGTATCTTCTACTCTATTTCTTTTCCTTTGTGTTTTTCAGTAATATGAACATGTTTTAACATCAGTTTGTATGTCCTTAGTAATCTCAAGCATGAGCTAAACTCTTTTATAGTTGGATGCCATAAACTTTGTAATGAACTTTTAACTAGTTTTATGTTATATATTGATGTTTGCATTTTAGTTCTTGCATGATAACTCTTTCATATTCATCTTTAGAACTGGCCAACTAAAAGTGAATGCAAATCATAAATACAGACATGGTTTATGATTAAAACTCAAGAACTAATATGGATAAGTGTTTAATAAAGGAAACTTTGTTAATTCCATGCTAAAACCTAGACATAGGATAGCATAGTTCATAGGGTGATATTGTGGGTACTTCATATACAGGGGTGAACTTATTTAGAGCTTAGACATAAGACTTATAATGAAACTCTGACGTTAGTTGTTGAAAAGCACACATCAATTGCTACAGCACCCATTGCAGGAGCAATCATTGCCCCAGCAATCATTGCTCCAGCATCATATATAACACAATGTTGTTAAAGTGACTTACTTAGTGGAGAGCATTCCAACTACCTTCCTTCTCATTTGTAATACAACTTATATTTACTTAGCTTATTTTAAATTCTGTTTTCTCACACCATTGATTATATTTTATTTTATTTTGTTACTTTGTTTCTCACTAGTTAAACTACCATTTTAAACTTTAGAAATTAATCCAATCCTTGTGGGTACGATCTCTACTTTCTACTATTTTACTTGTTAAAGACTGTGTACACTTACACACCTTTTCTCACAACAAGTTTTTGGCGCCGTTGCCGGGGTTTGCCATTAATTTTTATAGTTTAACTTAGTAGTAAATTAGTGATAGTTTTACCTTGGTGTTTGTTTCTTGTGTTTCAGTAAGTATTGCTCCAACAATCATTTCCCCAGCAATCATTGCTCCAGCAATAGTTGCTACAGCATATGCCCAGGTTCAACTCGCCAGAATTTCAGTTGGATCCTGAGATAGAAAGGAGATTCAGGAGCTTGCAAAGACTTCAGCAACAACAAAAAAGCAAAGGCAGAGGTTCTGGTATTATCAACATGGGAGCCATAGGTATGATGAATGACAGAGATAGACCAATGAATGGCTATGCTATGTTTGATCCTCAAACCATGCAAACAAGCATAGTTAGACCTGAAATCTCTGCAACACATTTTGAATTTAAACCCATGATGTTCCAAATGCTTCAAACAGTGGGTCAATTTAGTGGTTCTCCCCATGAGGATCCCTATTTGCTCCTAAAACAATTTTTGGAAGTGTGTAGCAATTTTATCATTCCTGGTGTTAGTGAATATGCTTTTAGATTAAAATTATTTCCATATTCCTTGAAGGATAAAGCTAAGGCTTGGCTAAACTCTTTAGAGCCTAACTCTATCACTACTTGGAATGAGATGGCTCAAAAATTTTTGACAAAATATTTTCCACCTATAAAAATGGCCAGGATGAGGAATGATATCACTTCTTTTAAACAAAAAGAATATGAGTCACTGTTTGAAGCATGAGAAAGATGGAAGGAATTGCTGAGAAACTGTCCACACCATGGAATAGCTGTCATTATCCAAATGGAAACATTCTACAATGGTTTAGATCCACAAAACAGATCATGTTGGATGCCTCATCTGGAGGAGTGTTACTAAATTCATCATATAATGATGCATGTGAGTTGATAGACAAAATTGCAACCAACAGCTACAGTTAGCCCATAGAAAGGGTCAGTGCTCAAAAGAAAACAATTGGGTTTCATGAAGTCAATGAAGTATAAGTCCTATCAGATCAAGTGGCATCTCTCACCAACATGATCAAAATCTCAATTCTACCAATGCCCCAGCATCCATTGCTGGAGCAATGACAGAACCCACTGCTGCTGCAATAGAAAAAGCCCCTCCAGGAACAACTAGTTGTGTATACTGTGGGGGAGGACACTTGTATGAAGAATGTCCTAGCAACCCTATCTCTGTCAACTATGAAGGGTACAACAATAATAACAATCCTTATTCAAATACCTACAATCCTGAGTGGAGAAACCATTCAAATTTCAATTTGAGCAACAATGCAGCCACAACACTGGCTGCTGTAGCACCTCCCACACCATCAGGATTCCCTACTCAACATGTCCAAAGACCATTTGCACCGGAAATGGAAATCTCATTGGAATCTCTTATGAAAGCATTTATAAGTGATACCAGAACATTTATGAATGATACAAGAGCCTTTATGAGTGATACAAAAACCTCAATCCAAACTCATGGTGCTGCCATCAGGAATTTGGAGAATCAGGTTGGAAAACTAGCCACTGCTCTTTACGAAAGACCAAGTGGATCATTACCATCCACCACAGAAGCTTCAATTTCACAAACTCTTGGGAAAGATCAGGTCAATACTATATCTTTGAGAAGTGGAAAAGATTTAACAAAGCCATATGATACAAAAGGTGAAGGTAAGGAAGAAAAAGAAAAAATGAAAAAAATAAAGAAAATAGAAAAGAAAAAAATTCAACTAATGCTACAACATTCAATGCTGGAGCATCTGGTGCTGCACCTCAACCAGGCACTGCTGAAATCCATCAACCAGAACCCATCCAGCCACCACCTCAACCAGAACCACAAGTTGAAGTGAACCATGCTGTAGCATCTGTTGCTACAACATCAGCTGAACAAATGAATGCTGCAGCAACCACTGTAGTAATCAAAAATGTCCAAAGACAAGAGCTAAATAAAGGTTGTCAATTTCTTTTGTCCAAGTCAAAGTTTAAAGTACTCCCTGAAAAGCTCAAATCTAAGCAGGCAGGACCATTTAAATTGGTGAGAGTGTATCCTAATGGGGAAGTGGAATTGTTTGATGAAGCCACTAGTTTCACATTCAAAGTCAATGGCACAAGGGTGAAGCAGTATTATGGAGCACATGTGGTGAGGGACAAAGTCACCACTCATTTCCAAAATCTTTAAATCAAGGAGATAGTCAGGGTGAAAGACTCTTAATTCAAGCGCTTTCTGGGAGGCAACCCATGAATTTTTGATTTACTAATTATCTTGTTTATTTTAGTGTGTTTTGTTATTTCTGCAGAAATAAAGTGGAAGCATTCAAAAATTGCTGGCGCACCCATTGCTCCAGCAATGAAAGAAGTCTATTGCCCCAGCAATGAAAGAGCATCCAAGACATCAACAACAGTGGAACTTGCTCAAACAGAAGCTTCAAAAATGCTAGTGATGCAGACATTGGAAGCCATCAGAAAAGAAGGGGAATTAGCTAATATCAAGCACAAAGAAGCTGCTGCAAGTGCCCCTGTTGTTACTACCACAACTGCTACTGAGGAACCAAAAGCTGATGATGCCCCACCAATTGTTGCAAAAGCATCCAACCATGAGGAAACTAAGAAGGAAAAGCAAAAGAGGATCAAGCTTGTTCCAACAAGGGCAAGCAACAGGCTGAGGAGTGGAACTCCAAAACAGTAAAACTTTCCTTTAAAAGTTGATATATATCTTTTGTATGACTGTCATATATATATATATATATATATATATATATATATATATATATATATATATATTGTGATAATAGCATATGCAGGTGTTTTTTTTGGTTCTCCCCTTATTATATAAGCAGTGAGGACACTGCTGATCTTTAAGTTGGGGGGAGGACTAAATGTTTTGTGAAACATAATATATGCTATGTTATAATATGGTGTGTGTATTAAGTAGTTAATAGGTTTGATATAGTGTATGTATGATAGTTGTTTGTGTGAATTAGCAATAGTGTTTGTGATGTTTGTGTCAATGGGTTACAAATTTTTAGAAGCATGATCAGCTGAACAAATTTTTGCACAAAGTACCTTTTTGAACTCAATTTTTGAAAAACCAAAACCTTGTTTGCAAAATAGCCTCTGTTTTAAACAAAAAAATGATCAAAGTTATTACTGCTTTAACACATAACAACTGAACTTAGAAACGAACTTAGCTAGCTAGAAAATTAACTGAATACAAAGGATAGCAATAGTGACCCAAGATCAATTGCTAAATTTTTACTAAAAAGGTAGAATGGCATAAAGAATTAACTTTGGGAGTGCATCGGTGATACTAAGGCTAAGTATGATAAGGATAGGAAAGACAGTGCAATAGGCATGAGAACTACTACAAAAAGCACAATCATAAGAAGTTATTCTTGCCTGAAACAAAACTTGTACCCGTTCCAAAAATGCATGATAAAAAGAGCAAAAAGAAAAAGAAAAAGAGAAATGAAAAAAGGGGGTCAGTAATGAGGGAAATATAGCTGAAAATTCTCCAACGTAGTTCTCAAAAGCCGGAGCATCAATTGCCACAGCAATGATTGCTCCAGCATCCAAAAGGCCACCAAAAAAAATTGGCACTGACCCTGAATTTGAAATACTTAATCCAAGACCATTTGTTGTGCTTTGAAGCCCCCCATTACTTTGAGGAAATTGTTAGTCTATTCTATCTTTTGAAAAATCTCTTAGCATGATAAAACGCAAACTTTTTCTATCCAATGCTAAGTGAACTTTTTGAAACTAGTTAGGAACCAATCTAAAGTTCAGTGGAGCACACACTCACATAAATGGGTAGCAATAACCTTGAATGTTGGAAAGAACTTATGGCTATTAAAATCCAACATGAAGTTCAAGAAGTGCACTTGTTGAAAACATATTTTGAAAATGTCTAGTTGATCAGTTCTTCTAAAAAAATCAAAACCCTTTGCTTTTAAAGTTTGTCTTGTTCAAGTGTCATTACTTGAGGACAAGCAATGATTTAAGTTTGGGGGTGTGATAACTCTATTTTATATGGAGTTATTTTCACTTTAACATCTAAATAATTGTGAGAATCTCAGTAATAATGTTTTTTTAGATAAAGAAATGCAAAAGAAATACAACTTTTAGAGTTAAGAATGGTTTAGGCACACATCATGACTATTTTATATGATTTGTGGTATTTTATGTGTTTGTTCAATTGCTGCAGCAATCACTGCCCCAGCAATAGATGCACCAGCAATAGAAGCAGAGGCATTGCCCCAATATCGCTGCTAGCATCAATTGCCCCAGCAATCTTCGCAACACAGAATACCCCAGCATCCTGGTGATGACGTCATGATGCTTCAAAAGTAAGGAGCCATAAACTCTTTTGTAGTTGGATGCCATAAACTTTGTAATGAACTTTTAACTAGTTTTATGTTATATATTGATTTTTGCATTTTAGTTCTTGCATGATAACTCTTTCATATTCATCTTTAGAACTGGCCAACTAAAAGTGAATGCAAATCATAAATACAGACATGGTTTATGATTAGAACTCAAGAACTAATATGGATAAGTGTTTAATAAAGGAAACTTTGTTAATTCCATGCTAAAACCTAGACATAGGATAGCATAGTCCATAGGGTGATACTGTGGGTACTTCATATACAGGGGTGAACTTAATTAGAGCTTAGACATAAGACTTATAATGAAACTCTGACGTTTGTTGTTGAAAAGCACGCATCAATTGCTACAACACCCATTGCAGGAGCAATCATTGCCCCAACAATCATTGCTCCAACATCATATATAACATAATGTTGTTAAAGTGACTTACGTAGTGGAGAGCATTCCAACAACCTTCCTTCTCATTTGTAATACAACTTATATTTACTTAGCTTATTTTAAATTCTGTTTTCTCACACTATTGATTATATTTTATTTTATTTTGTTACTTTGTTTCTCACTAGTTAAACTACCATTTTAAACTTTAGAAATTAATCCAATCCTGTGGGTACGATCTCTACTTTCTACTATATTACTTGTTAAAGACTGTGTACACTTGCACACCTTTTTGCACAACGTTGCACCTATTCCAGATCGAGTCCAGCATTGAAGAGGCTATGTTCAGTGCAATAAATGAAGGGCACGAACTCGAGGAACATTCATACCAAGGGGATTTGGATGATTCCCTCGACGGGACGTTGACCGAGCCTCCTCACCTAGAGCCCGTCCAGAGGAAGATGCCCACTTTTGAAGCGCAAGACCCTCTGTTGGAGGTAAACCTGGGATGCAAAAAAGAGCCAAGGATGACCAAGGTCAGTTGCAAATTACAACCTCAACAACGAGATCAAATGGTGGCTCTAATAAGGGACTACCGTGACTGCTTTGCGTGGGACTACCATGAGATGCCAGGCCTTGATAGAGCGCTGGTAGAGCATAGGTTGCCCGTCAAGGTAGGTTGCAAGCCCCATAAACAGCCACCGAGGAGGTTCAGTCCATAGCTGATGCCACAGATCAAAGAAGAGGTGGAAAGATTGCTCAAGGCAGGATTCATAAGAACTGTCAGGTACGTGGAATGGCTGTCTAATTTGTATTGACTACAGAGATCTGAACTTGTATTGCTCAAGGCAGGATTCATAGTCCCTGTTATAAAAAAGAATGGCCAGGTCAGAATTTGTATTGACTAGAGATCTGAACTTGGCCACTCCCAAAGATGAGTATGGTATGCCTGTGGCCGATATGCTTGTCGATGCCGCGGCTAATAATGCCATATTGACCTTTATGGACGGCTATTCTGGGTATAACCAGATATACATGACCGAGGCTGACACCCATAAGACTGCCTTTAGGGGCCCTGTCGCCCTAGGTATCTATGAGTGGTTGGTAATAACTTTTGGTCTAAAATATGCAGGAGCCACGCACCAGAGGGCCATGAATGCTATTTTCCATGACCTCACTGGTAAAAGCATGGAGGTATACATTGATGATGTGGTGGTTAAGTCCAAGAGTTTCGAAGCCCACCTAGTAGAGCTTGAACAAGCTCTGAAAAGGATTAGACTCCACAATCTCAAAATGAACCCTGCTAAGTGTGCTTTTGGTGTATCTATGTAACACCCCGGTATATTTATTTGATAAAAACACCCGAGTGCACATCAATAAACATCAGAGATAATATTTCCTGCTCAGACACTGAATACCACTATAAAATTTTTGCTGAAATATAACATAACTGTCTTATACACAAATAAGACCATACGGTACTTTGACCATAAACTGTCAGCAACTATGGTAATCAGAGTCATACAAGATAGCGGAAAGAAAGATAAGCAAAACACTAATGCCATAGTGTTGTGGTACATAGACAACAGAAGGAAAAATAAACTTAAACATAAAGCTAAGTCATCATCCATCTCCCGGGGCCACCTACTCGTGCCTCCGAGGTTTCTTCTGTCCCTGTTTATCTGTAAAGCAACAACATTTAAACAGTGAGATACAATCTCAGTGAGTTCTACCGAAACCCCTACTAACACTCTCGGTTCAATTATGAAACCCTTTTTAAAATTTGACACGGCACCGACTGCAAACCTGCTAATCCCGGTAAACCGCGTTATAAGGTTTTAATTCAGTACGACACCGACTGCAAACCTGCTAATCCCGGTGAACCGTACCATAAAACCTTTTTACGTACCACCGACTGCAAACCTGCTAATCCCGGTGAACGTAACGCAGAACTTTTTAACATAACACCGACTGCAAACCTGCTAATCCCGGCGAACCCCATAACCAATAGTGTTTCCTAATGGCACAAAGCCTAGGGTAAGGGATCATGACTGCCCCGCCTAGTATGTCAACACGGGTCGTCACCCAAACTCGATATAATATATATATCTACAATTATATACAACCACCCACATTGGGCCGACTCCTTTAATCGATATAATTTATATATCGTGAATTATTCACCGGTTTGTACGAATGAATAATAATCATTCCGCGTCAGTTATACCATACCACGTAGGACTCATAATCCATTTTATTATTAATAAAACATATTCGCACACGTGTACTATTAGTCAGTTTTTCGAAACGATTTCAAATTCAAACGTGTTTTATAAAACCCTTTGTGACACACCCAAAATCGTGGCATCATAAGCCTAATATCATTATATAAGGGTTAGGAAAAGATTAGGAAAGGATTAGGATCGTAACGGAATCATTTTGGACACTTTTGAAATTTTGGACAGAACTGGGCGCACGGGTCGTGCCCCTGGACGCACGGGTCGTGTCCCCTGTTTTGACATTTTTGAACACTGAACCCGAACCAGGCGCACGGGTCGTGTGCCCTGGGCGCACGGGTCGTGCGCATTTGACAGCATTGCCAAAAATGCCCTGTTTCATGAAATTTTGCTTTCCGATTGATCCGAAACTTCCCCCGATCGATTCCTAACTCAAAAACAGACAGTACCAGACAATATACCAGTCCAATCAACATCAAACAATCAAGCAATTCAATCAAAAACTCAACGATTACGAATTTCATTAAAACGCGATATATTTCAAAATAACGTTTTCGACTCAAAATCTTTCGAAACTAAGTCATACAATTAACTTCAAAACGGAATAAGCCTAAACGTGAGTAAAACTCACCCTTGTAGCGAGAGTCGTTGCCGAAATCACCGAGAGGTCAAAATCACCGAGTCGAACCCAAACAACACCGAACCGCTCCTAACTTCGTTCCGAACTTCCAATCGCGTTCAATCCGCTCCTAGCTTCGTTCCTAAGCATGATTCAATCATCAATTTCATCACACAACACACGATTTTGCCAAATCACCTTCAAAACCTCCCCAAATTCGTAGGCCATAAAATAGGGGGAAAAATGGAGGAAAACTCACCTACTTCTTGGGTTTTGAAAAGGATGGTGAGATGATGAAGGTGATGAAGTGTGGGGCTTGGGGGAGTGATCCTTCTTCTTCTTCTTTCTTCTTTCTCTTCTCCTTTCTCTTCTCCTTTCTTTTCTTCTTTCCTCTTCTCTGCGTATTCTTCTTTCTTTCCTTTCTTCTTTTCTTTCTTTTATTTAAACACACACACACACAAACACATATTTAATTAATAAATAAGTGGTAGCGTGGTCCAATTACCATATCGATCTTGATCCTTTATTTCGAATCCAAAACTTACTTGATCCGTATTATCCGGTTAACGACTTAATGTTATCCAGTAAATAATTTTAGCACTCAATAAATTTACCAGTCAGGTACTAAATTACTCCCATTGGGTTAACATCCAAATAATTCGCCTAATTATTTTGAGGATGTTACAATCTACAGACAATTTTCTAGGCTTCTTAGTGCACAACCAAGGCATTGAAGTGTAAAAGAATAAAGCTCAAGCTATCCTTGAGGAAAGACCCCCCAGAAACAAGAAGGAGCTGCAGAGTTTACTAGGCAAGATAAACTTCCTAAGGAGGTTTATCTCCAATTCGGCTGGAAAGATGAAAGCTTTGTCCCCCTTGTTGAGGATAAAGAACACTGAGGAAATGATATGGGGAGCTAAGCAACAGGAGGCCTTCGACCAGATCAATGCTGCCTTGACTAATCCCCTTGTCTTAGTACTACCGCAGCCTGGGAAGCCTCTGAGGCTATACATTGCGGCTGAAGATCAAGCCATTGGCTGCTTGTTAGCTCAAGATGATGATAATGGCGCCGAGCGTGCTATCTATTATCTTAGCAGGATCCTCAATGACGCTGAGACTAGATATTCTCCTATTGAGAAGCTTTGTTTGTCATTGTTTAATGCATGTACTAAACTGGAATATTATTTATTACCTAAAGAAGTTTTGGTTGTGTGCAAAGTGGATATTATCAGGTATCTTCTTAATAGGCCTGTCTTACAGGGAAGACTTGTCAAGTGGGCCATTAAGTTAAATGCGTTTGCCTTGACATATATGCCACTTAGAGCTGTCAAAGGACAAGCCTTGGCCGATTTCCTGGCTCAACACCCTTGCGTGGAAACACATGACACCCCAACTGAGTCCATTAACTATCTGGGCCTAAAGCCTTGGATCCTCATGTTTGATGGCTCAAGTACCCAAACGAAGGTAGGCATTGGAGTGGTCATCAGCAGCCCCTGTGGTCAAACATGGAGGTTCATGCGTAGGATAGAGGATCAAGCATCCAATAATCAGGCCGAATATGAAGCCTTAATCATAGGACTTGATATCCTGGCCACCATGAAGGCTCAATATGTGGAGATCAAGGGGGATTCACAACTGGTGATCAAGCAAATCACTGGGGAATACAAGTGTTACAACACGAAACTTAATCAATTGCGAGCCTCGGCGCATAACTTGTTAAAATTGTTCGCCGATGCAATCATCATGTATGTCCCCAGAAGCGAAAACCAAGAGGAAGGTGATTTGGCCCAACAAGCCTCGGGTTATAAGGAGTTGGTGGTCGAGGTACTGCAACAAGATACACTTGCTCTGGCCGAGGAGGATCCTGCCGATGCTTGGATTAGAGAATTGACAGAATACCTCCGTAATCCAGTGACTGAAACTGACTTCAAGACTAAGCAAAGGGCGTTGAAGTATATTCTGATAGGGGACGACCTATACAAAAGAAGCACCAACGGGGTGTTGTTACAATGCCTCAGAAGAAAAGATGCGTATATGGTGATGGCACAGATCCATGTAGGAATCTGTGGTGCACATAGGTCTGGCCCCATCATGAAATGGCTAATATACAGACATGGATACTATTGGCCGACTGTAACATCCCCAAAATAATTAAGATAATTATTTTGGAGTTAGACCCAATCAATTTATTATTATGGTGCTTAGTTAATAATTTTATTAATTGGGTACTAAATTAATTATTGGTTGGAGTATATTTATAAATTGAAGAAGTTGGTTTTTGGGTGCTAAAATTAAATAAGGATTTTTAGTGAGGTTTGTTTAGGAATTAGAAATAAGGTAAGGGTATATGGGTCTTTTCCCATATAGGATATTTGAGTTGGTTTATAAAAAAAAAAGAAAAGAAAAGGAATTAAGGGAGAATTGAGAGAGTGAGAACCGTAGAATGAAAGAAAGGAAAAGAAAATAAAACGGGAAAGAAAAGAAAGAGGGAAACGAAGAGGGAGAAGAGGAGAGGGAGGATCATTCATGGAAGAATTTCATTCTTTTCACCATTCTATTCCTTGTCTCGTCCTCTTCATTAGGGTACCAAGATCATCACCAACACCCCACTCTCACTCTTTCCACCATTTTCGAGTTTAAGGAGGAAGATGAGGAAATCTTGATGTTTGAGTTGTTGAAAAATGTTTATGAGTTATCATGGTTGATCCTTTAAATTGGTACTTAAAGTACGAGATTTAAAGTGACAACAAATGTCTATGAATTTGTGTTTTTGTCTGGACAGGAAATTTTGGAAATTGACCTAAATACAAAGGAGACTCTGCCAAATTTTCGTCATAAATATACATAGAAAATTTTTGGTGTTTGATTTGAATTTAGAAAAAATTTGTTTTACAAATTAATCTGTTGAGTTATGATTTTAAGTTATGTATTGAAGTTGAAAGTTTTGAAGAAAAATGATATTTAAAGTGTTAAGTTATTTATGAGAAAAGTTTTGGAAAGTCTTATTTTCTAAGTATTTGATTTTAAATATTCATGCTTTTTGTGCAAGAAAGTTCTAAGAAACCAAATCCTCTCTATTTTACATTAGTTGATCGAACCACCTAGTTATGTCCTTAGTCTGGGATTGTAATGTTAACCTAAGTCCGTTGTATGGTTTAGGACCCGGTAAGGGCTTCTTTCTAGTTACTATTATATGTTTGAGATTGTGATTGGTGTTTGTTGTTTGTTTGTTTGTGGGCTTTGGTGATTTTGTGTTGATTGAGTCCCTTTGCGGACATTGTGTGTTGCTGTCCTCTGTGGGCTTATATATGTGTTTGTTCTATGTTATGAATTGAACATATGACGTTGATGATCTGTGATTGAGATGTCCGGTGGATTGGGAGTGACTTTGAAAGGAAGGTTAGATGAGGCATATGTAGGTATGACCGCTACTGCGACTAAGTAAATCCTTTTCGGAAAAAGAAACTTAAATGAGATCTTATAAAAGTGAGCGTAGCACTTGTCTCAAACTTTTGAAAAGTAGTTAAAAAGTGACTTAAGAAATGAAAAACAAATGGAAAATCTTTGAGAAACAATAGGAATCCTTTTGAGAGGTTGAAATAAAGATGAGTTAATATTATGAAAATTATGACTTTTGAACTAATGGAGAATTGTTTTGAGAAGTGAGAAAAATGAAAAGTTAGGGAGGTTAGAGTGAGATTTCGAGGGAGACTTTAAGAGGAAATTTGTTGGTGGTGACTTGAGGAAGCTATTGGAATGATTAGTGTGGGACAAGAGATACTTACGGAGTTGTACGATGTTGAATCGTAAAAAAAGGTTGGTATAGTACACTATCGATGAGAGAAGTACCATACCAGATGTGGCGCAGTATCGATGAGAGAAGTGACCACATGGTGCATTATCGATGAGAGAAGCACACCTGAGTTTTATCATGGGGTGTAGTGTCAGTATCGATGAGAGAAGTACTACACAAGTGCAGTATCATTGGGAGAAGAACACCCATATTTGGATCGTAGATCCAAGTACCTGTCTTACAATCTCCTAGGTGATTCTTCATTGTTCTATACGATGAACGATATTTTCGAATCTAGTAACACGACTCCAAAACGTCTCTCTGTTGATTTAATTAACTTTCTAATCGATTAATATCTTACCTATAATATATTAACATGAGTCCAAAACATCTCCGAGATGATTTCTATTGCTCTAATCAATTAACAACATCTACCTAATCAATTAACATTTTCTTCTATGTGTAGAAAGCATTCAGAGTCATTCTTATTTCCAAGTAAACCCATCAAACAACTAGGAACCTCAATATCATCAACCCAATTTTCTATACTAGAGTTTAACTTTGTTACTTAACTTAGAAACGGTCTAAACCATAAGTACATCATCGATCTTCAACTTATTGGCTATCTAACCATATAATTTAATCATTAAATTATCCAAGGGTTAGGTAAGGTCTACCCTAGAATTCATCGGTACTAACTACCCAACACCAACATTAACAATCATATCTCCTCTAAGGAGATTAGCCCTTAGGCCTTAACAACAAGACTCAACCCCATCGAATTGGTCTCTAATCATCATCAACAACAGTCATAAGAACGATAACAAACACAATAACAACAACAACAACAACAACAACATATAGGCATAACATGTTCAAAAACAACACAAATAGCATTTACACATATCATCAACATTATCACATTATAATAGAGTATTTGCTCCTACAAAGACATAACCAAATTATAGATTAAAATATATAAAACCCATTGCTCATACAATGATTTACACACAAATATATTGTGAGTGTAATACATAGGGATCATGGGGCATCCCAGTTATGTCAATTGCATCCTAAACTACCATGTTCCCTAGTTATCATCCCCATCTTTTTACCTCTAATCCAAATGATCACGAATGGTAGTCCAAAGCAAAAACAACAACACAATTACTCTGAACAGAATTATATCTCTATTATATTAGTTTCTTGATGGTCCTGGAAGTCACGAATAGCAAAGGACAAAGTACGGTATTCGATATTTTCCCCTAGGGACTAAAATGACCAAAAAGCTAGGGCTTAGGAACCTACCACGAAATTCTGATGCATAACACTGCAATATCATTCTTATAGTGTTAAGGACGTCTTCACGAGCGCGTAGCTTCAAACGGTGTGCGAATCTGACATCGGTAGAAGAAGTTATGCAAAAAATATTGTTTTACGGTATAAAGAACTCCAGTATCGATGAGAGAAGCACACCTGAGTTTTATCATGGGGTGTAGTGCAGTATCGATGAGAGAAGTACTACACAAGTGCAGTATCATAGGGAGAAGCACACCCACATTTGGATCGTAGATCCGTTGTGCAGTATCATAGAGAGAAGCACAACACTTTTGGAGTAGTATATCCCGGGATCGTATGCATTGACATATAGGCATTGCATTAGGATATATGGAGTGGTGTGACGTGTTGTTTGTGTTGAGCTGTTAGAATGTTTTTTGAAACTTGTTAGTATTATGTATATGTGAATTGATTATGTACATGTGAGTTGTTGTATATTTGTGTATGCATATTCTAGAAGATGACCCTTGCCTGTGGTTCTCCAATGTAATGGATGTCAACCCAGTTATTGAAGGACCATAGTTCAGTTTTCACAGATAAAGTTGTAGAGGTCGGTGTCCTCGAGGTCCTAACCGGGTGTTGCGTATAGAGTGCTTGATCAGCGTAGATGTCTTCTTTTGTCGTCATTTTGGAAAATCCTCAAGTGTATGGTTCTTAATAAGTTCTTGTATGGGCATTGCCGTATATGTATTAGTAAAGATAGTTAGTACTAGATTGTGTGGGTTTTTATCTCAAACACTTCTTTGCATTGTACACTTTTTTTGAAAACAGGCAACATACTAGCGTGGGGAAACAAATTTATATGTCATATTTTAGATTTAATTCTTGTATATTACATTAAGAGAGGAATCATGTTTCGAAAATGCTGCAATACTTTGATTGTTTTGAAATTGATTTTTTTTTTAAAAAATAAATAATATGTTCTCAGAGAGAGACAGGAAGTGTATTTTTTAAAAAGCATCTCATATTAGGAGTTGAGTTCACTTAGTAGCGCTCCGAAATTCAGGGCGTTACACCGACCATCACGGCCGATTGCTTCCAGTTTGCAAAGGGATGTGAGGCTTGTCAGCTGCACGGGCCAATCCAGAGAGTGCCTGCAGATGAGTTTCATCCCATTGTCAAACCTTGGCCATTCAGAGGGTGGGCCATGGATTTAATTGGCAAGATATATCCTCCGAACTCAAAGGGCCATAACTTTATTATTGTGGCCACCGACTACTTCACTAAGTGGGTGGAAGCCGCCCCTTTAGCGAGTGTCAATCAGGCTGCGGTGATCAAGTTCATAGAAAATCAAATCATGTACAGATTTGGCATCCCTAAAACCATCACGGCCGATCAAGGCACAATGTTCACCAGAGAACAAGTGGTGGCCTTTGCACAAGGATACAACATCAAGATGAGACATTCATCTCCTTATTATGCTCAAGCCAATGGGCAGGCAGAGGCTACCAACAAGATCATCATCGAGCTCATCAAGAAAAGCATAGAGGACAAGCCTCAGCGGTGGCACGAGACCCTTAATGAGGTTCTTTGGGCTATGGGAAATTCTAAGTCCACGGCCACGGGGGTAACTCCCTATCGTTTAGTCTTTGGGCAGGATGCCGTGTTACCATTGGAAATCAGTGTGGCATCATTAAGAGTGGCTCGGCAACACGCCCTCGGCATAGATGAATACCAACAAGCCATGTTAATGGAGTTGGACTTGGTGGACGATGACAGGCTGGCTGCCCTCAGCAAAATTGAGATAAACAAAGCCAAGATGGCCCGAGCCTACAACAAACACGTCAAGCCAAAGAAATTTGTTGAGGGTGATCTCGTGTGGAAGACTATCCTGCCACTTGGGAGGAAATATCCTGAGTTTGGCAAGTGGTCCCCAAATTGGGAGAGGCCCTACATTGTAAGTGAAGTATACGACGGTGGAGCATACCGTTTGATTACATTCGACGGCGAAGAGTTCCAAACAAAAATAAACGGCAAATATCTCAAAGCATATTATCATACTCTATGGGAAAGTATGCAAGGAAAAGAAAGTGGTTAATTACAAAAAGTAAAATTGTCATGGTGGCTCGCCACACACCGGCGGCCTAGTGGAAAACAAGTTAAGTACGAGGACAGGCTACTCCTTCGCTGCGGCAGAGCCTCCCCCCTCTACAGATTCGGACACCTCCTGACCAGAAGGGAGGACGGCCGAAACAAGTGCAGCGGTGGATGAGTTTGTCAAGCGGATACGAAGCCTTTCCTAGGAGGCTATTGCAGATAACACGCCGCTTTGGCCGCGCTCCTTGTCATAGAGGAAGACCCTTTTTTGAGACTCTAGTTCCTTGATGCGTTGGTCTAGGGGCTTTCTCTGATTGTATAAGTGAGCTTGATCTACTGTGACCAAAGCTAATTTCTTGGTCGCCTCTTCCTACTCGGGACGTAAGACCTACAATTCTAACTGGAGCCCTGTTAGAAGGGACTCAATTTCCTCAATTCGACGTCTGGTCATCTCCTCCTCGGCTAGCACCAATCGGCATTCCGCTTCTTTCTCACCATAGGATGAGAGGTACATCTTCTTCTCTGCCTGTAGGGAATTCAGGCGATCTAGTGCTTGTTGGGCAGCGTCCTAAGCAGCATAGGATGCCGAATAGGCCCGAGAAATCTCCGGAAGCCGATAGGCTATGCCCCTTAGAGTCTCCCTCCTCTGCGTTGACATATCATCTTAGGAGGATAACCCGAAGGCCAGAGACCACGTGTCTGAAAGTTGGGTAGGATCAGTAACAATTCTTCCTCGGAGGGAGCATCACCATCATCTTCTCCCACATTATGACCGATAGAGGACCCTACAATTAGAAGGGAGATGAGGACGAGAAAATAAATGTACCATGAGAAATAGAGGACATACCCGTAGCTGGCTGAGACTGAGTAGATGGCCACCGAGTGGAAGTTGGAGGCCTAGGTGTTTTCTCGACAGAAGAACGAATGACGCTAATGCTGGCTAGTGCTGAAGAGGGGGTTGAAGCTGCGCGAGGACAACCGAGGTACTTGGAAAGATAATCCCCAAGCGCCCGAGGGAAAACTAGGTCTTTAACACCAAGCCACCAATTGGTAAAGGCACTGGTCTCCCCTGGGCATACCCCGTAGTGCGCCCACACACTCTCAGTAACATTGTAGTAATTGCCAGTGACCATCTTACATACCTGACTATCCGTTAAACCTTCCCGACGGCGAGAATCACTCAAGAACCGGTAAGGTAGAGGGACATGCTGCATCAGCCCAAATTGCTTATAAACAAAGTTGGGATAATAGTACTCTGCGAGAGCCTTACTGTAACGGGAGGTAGCCAGGTAACCAATCGGCAGGTCCCTGGCCACCAGAGCGGACCGCCAGTTGTCACGAGCAGTACTGCGCTCTGTGAGGGGAAGTTTGTCTTCTTTCTTCTGGGGAGCAAAGATCCAAGAAGGACCGTACCTTTTGTCCAACACTGGGCACCATGTCATCTCAGCAGTATTCATCTTAAAAGCTCCTTCATAAATTGAGCCGCGATCAACTCATGACAAGGGGTGGCTGAGAGTTGGGGGACCAGGCATTTATTGGTTGGCGACTTGGGGATAGTCAATCCAACTGAAAGAATGTGAGGAAAATAGAGGGTGGCCCACAGTTGAAGAAATCACATGGGACCTTGAGTTTTGGAGACTCGATCGTAGTCCCTAATCTGGTCGAGTATGACTTGGATTCCTCAGTAGAGCTTACCAAGAAAATAGGGGGCCCAGGCGTAAACTTTCCCACTGGTCATCACGACAATGATGGGCTGCAATTCTTGGACGACATCGGCGAAGGCAATGCCGTAAAAAAATCTGCAAAAGAAATACATAAGGAAGGCAGTGTGCTCCTCTTCGGTGATGGTAGCTTTGGACTTGGAATTCGCAATTAAAAACTTTGAGTAGACCCCTCCAGCATGGACATGGCCTAAGTTCACCTTCCTGGGCAGTCTTGCAGGATGGACGCATCGGCCAAATGCGGGCAGGCCAGTGATGGCGGCCACATCCAGAATGGTGGGGGTGACCGCGCCCCAGGGGAACATAAAAGCGTTGAAGGTGGAAGACCAGTAGGCCAGGAGAGGCAAAAGAATTTCAAAATTATAGGGGATGGCGAAGGTAGAAAGAGAGATCATGTCACGAACGCCCCAGGCTTTCCAAGCATTTTTCTTGACAGGATGAATCCTGTCGAACCAGGCGCGGTAGTCTTCGGTGGGTTTGGCCCAACCCCTGGTTTCTGACACCTTGGCGTCAACGGTTAACCAATTTTGGGTGATTGGTATACCGAGACAAGCCGAAGCGTGGAACGTTTGTTTGAAGGCATCGAAGCCTTCGCGGACAACAGAAGTGGTAGGCCGCACTGTAACGCCGCCTGAGACGGCAACAAGGATATCTTGTGGAGAAACCTCAGAGGGAATATTCGCCAAAGATGGACTAGAGGAGGAAGAACTCGGTTAGCTATCATCTCCGTCATAACTGTGTTCGCGATTTTGAGAGTCTGAGTTTGAAGACATGGTGGAAAGAAGTGGCGATAAGCAATGGAGAGAAAGGGTTCTGGTTCATAAGAGAAGGAACTGAAAGAGCGAGACGTTTCAAGAAAAGTGAACAGTCATGCGTGGCTGTAGCTATTTATGGTTTTCGCAAATCTTGGGTACCGTTGCGCCGCACTATTATCCCGTGCAAAGGAAAATGCCAAGTGTCACCAAACGAAAGGTTAGTCACTTCAAACGGTCACTTCAAGTCATGTCAAAGGGTTTTTTGCGCTATCAGTCACGTCCTCGCGGCCATACGACAGCACAAAAAGGGGGGCAAAGGGTTTTTTGCACTATCAGTTACTATTGAGCTGTGTGATCTGTCACTGTTAACACCCAAAAATAACTAGGTCGTAGGCCGAGGGCTGAATAGGAGAAGGGAGTAGAATTGAAGTGTTGAGGTAGGCCACTAGACAAAGGTTTAAGAGGTATTTGCCAAAGAGAAGAACTCAAGAAAACAGGGCATACCACAAGCCAACTCCCCGAGGAAGGGGCCAGCCCGAGGAGCAATAAGCAAGGCCGGGGGAGAGCAAAGCCTCAGCCTATAGAGTGCCACGGCCGAGGTGGGCTCGGATGCCTGAGTTACTTCCCGAGGACGAAGGTTAGCTGAGCAAGCCAAGTGGCTGAGGTAAGGCAGACTTGCTTGGAAGGCAATTAAGAGGGAGCACGAAGTCAAAACGTGGGAGCGGCTGAAAGATCAAGCGAAAGGAGCGAGGCCTTGAAAGACGGAGTAAGCGAGTTCACCCCACTAACCGTGCTAGTAAGATCGTGGGTGGTTACTCCGCCTCTTTGGGGTTTAGGAACGATGATAATCGTTGATCTTAAACTGATCCAACGGTAGGCAAATGTTGGCTATGGTAGTGGCCGACGGGGGCCTATGTATATAAATAGGAGAGCAATTGTACAGAATAGAGATGAATCAATCAAAAACTCTACGTTTATTTCATCTACCTGTGTTTATCGCACTTTATCTTTATTCTTTTTATGCATTAGCCAGTAGTATAATCCAACCCTCGCATCCCATTCACTCAACCTGACCCTTTCTAGAGGAGTCAGGATACCCACAGTCAATGAGTAAAGTTCCCTCCTTGGCGCAATTGCTTGAAGAACAGAGGAATCAAAGGTACTTGTTCAAACCTCTGGCCGAACCTAGGACCCAAGAGTTTGAACCAGGACAACTGTCACCCTAACCACCCACGTGTCAATATGCATGTCATCCCACATTAACCTATAACGGTCACATCAATTAATCCACCAACTCCCAATAACTCCTCCCATTACCCATTAACATTCTCACAAAACATCATCATCTTCTCTCTCACCTTTAACCCGTCTTCGTAATCTTAGAAAAACACACCAACAACCAAAATTTTCAAAAGATCATTTCTCTCAATACTCAGGCTACCATGGCAAAGAAGCAAGCAACAAGCAAATCATCCGGAAAGGGCAAAATCATTGATGTAGAGGCATCAACTCAGAGAGCTGTAAGGAGAACATCCAAAGCACTAGCACCAATCGCAGGAGAAGCAAGGAAATTCTGGGGAATGGAGTTTCCAGTAGAACAAGGTTTTAAGTTCAACAATGCCTCTCCTTCTTTCATGTCCATTGTCAGCAGCTTAGGGTGGGAAACCTTCATCAGACACGGGAAGTCTTATTGTCTACCTATTGTGAGGGAATTCTATGCTGGGATTCCTGATAACCAATGAGGTAAACCACTGACCTACTCTATGGTTAGAAATATTAGGGTGCATTTTGATCCTAGGGTTATCAATGATGAGTACCACCTAGGTTATAATGTTCCCAACTTTGAAACAATAACTAAAACCTATGGAAAGAAGGAGATGGAAAAGGTTAAGAGCAGGATTGTTGAGAAAAATGCTGTTTGGGAAAAATTTACCAACCATGAGTGCAAGCTTGAAGATAGGAAGAGCCCACAAAGTTCCCTCTCACCTGAGTTTAAAGAGAAATCTAAGAATGCTGGAGCATCAACCCTCAGTATGATGCCGCAGCAATTCATTGCAGCAACAAGCCATGTGGAGGTTTCACAAGGAGCACTTTCAATGGGAGCAGACAATTTTCAATGAGCTGACAAATTGAACCACCAACATTTCCAGCTTGGGTTCTAGAGGCAGAATAAGAAGAGCCAGAAAGAGAAGTTGAAGGCAAAGTAAAGAGGAAGGGCAAGATGGTAGAGAAAAAGAAAGGGAAAACTGTCGAAAAGAAAGCTGTAGTCATTGAAGAAGAGCCAATTCTGAGCTCTGAAGATTTGAAAGAAGCCAGCAAAGTTGTGAAGGAGATGGAAAGAAATGAAGAAGAGGAGGACTCTGAAACTGAGGAGGAAAGTAAGGAAGAGGAGATTGAGAAAAGTGAGAAATTGGAGGAAATTATCATGGAGGAAACCCCAAAGAAGAAATACGTAACCACTAAAACCCCAACCAAACCTACCACCACCACAGAAACCAAATCAACCACCCATAAAACCCCACCCACTCACAAGAGTCCACCCACCAAGAAAACAGCCACCCCACAGGCAAGTCAAACATTTAGCCTTGAACCCTCATTAACCACCCAACCTGACACAGAGATCACTCAAAATGTCACACAACAAACATCCCCACCACCATCTGAAACACTCAAAGAAACCACCCACCACAATCAAGCCCACTAAAAGAAACAGATCAACCACAACAACAACAACAACAACAACTAGGGATGGCAATTGAGCCCATGCTCGTTGGGTACCCACAAAAATTACCCGCAACGGGTCCGCACCCACATATGCCTGTTAAATGCGGGCTCCGGTATGGGCACTATGGTGCCCTGCCCGCTTCGGGGCTGCACCCGCATATATATTACTAATTTTACAATTTTACAAAAATGAAATGATATTTTTTCCTAAAACACTAAATCTAACTATTGATTAACATTTTGGATGTTTATATTATATATATATATATATATATATAATTACTATTTTTACAATTCTATGTAAATCAAACTTTAAAATAATAAATTCAAACTACTAATATTTTGGATGTTTTTAATCCACTAAATACTATCATTTGTAATATTTAATTAGTAGATACGACAAAATAATGACTTTTTAAATTGAATTATAATGATTTTTATGTTATTTATTATTTTTTGTTATTAAAGTGCGGGTAATGGGCATGCCCATGGGCACCTGGTGCCCAGAGGGTACAGGGACGGGCACTATAGTGCCCTTCCCATACATGCGCATGCTCGGTTATGGGCACTATAGTACCCTGCCATAGGGTACCCATTGCCATCCCTAACAACAACAACAAAGTGTTGTGATCACTGATGCTGCAGCATCCATTGCTGTAGCATCTTCTGAAAATCTAACATGACTGCTGCACCTTTGAAAAGAAAATTTCAGGATATCCAAGAGGAACCAGAGGAAGAAGCTGAAGAGGAATCTGAGGAGGAAGAAGAGAAGGAGGAAGAAGGCAAAGAACAACAAGAAGAGAAGGACAACGCTGAAAAAGAAGCTACAAAAGAAGTAGAAGAGCAACTGGAAGCTGGAAGGTGATGCTGCAGCAACAAAAGACAAACCTCATGCCCCAGCATCAGACAAGGGTGATGCCCCAACATCCACAGACAAGGCAGATGCTCCAGCATCCAAACACAGGACTAATGCAGCAGCATCAACAAAAAAACAGCCTCAACCACAGGTGGATCCAGCAATGGCAGAAGCCTTCAAAAAACTAGTGATGGACACTCTGGCTGCCCTAAGGCAAGAAACAATGTCTGCCCAACCAGAACCTGAAAAGAAGGAACCTGTCAAAGAAACTGTCCCTGCAGCAAAGGAGCCTAATACTGGAGTATCTGATGCTGGAGCATCCAAAGCTGCAGCATCAACTGCTGAAACAACCCGGGAGCCAAAGAAGAAGAAACATAAAACCAAACATGCACCAGTCAGAGCAAGTAGCAGGCTGAGGAGTGGAGCCTCATAGCAGTAACTTACCTTTGTTTATGTTATCATCAGTATTTTAAATAACCCTGTAGAATGTTGTAGCATCCGTAATTGCATCCAACAGTTGTCTAGTACTTTTATATTACGGTTGTGTTTTAATTACCTTTTGCACACTTTTGGCACATTATTCTCCCCTAATTATGCAGGTGCAGTGAGGACACTGCTGAATTTTAAGTTGGGGGGGGGGGGATATGGATAATTGAATAATATATTTTATGAACTAGTAGTAATATGTGATGCATGCCAAAATTAAGTAAATATGTGTGTTTTATAGGCTAAGGGATTAGAAAGCATGATCAGCTATAAGTCATTTATCTTTCAGAAATAGAAACTGTGGCTTATAGGTTAGATTTGATGAAGATTAAAAATGTGTGTTTAAAGTAGCATTGTTAAACAATGATTAGTCTTATTGCTGCTTCTACACAAGCTCTGAACTTAGAAAGAAAGTTAGCTAGCTAGAAATATTCCAATGCCAAGACTAGGGTTAGTAAACCAAAATCAAGGTCAAATTTCTACTAAAAACGTAGAATAGCATATGGAATTAAATTTGGGGGTGCATCGGCTATATTAAGGCCAAAGTACTACGAATTAAAATGGTTAGTGCGTTAAAAGGAAAAAGAAAAGAAAAGGAGAATAATGATGTAGTTGCTTAGAAAAACAAAAGATGGAAAGAAAAACAGAAAAACAAGAGCAATACAGCAAGGTTGACCATTGAGTAGGGAGGCCATTTTGTGGAGACACCATTATGGTTTCAGTCAAAAGGTGGTCAACCTAGAAAAGAAAATAAGTTGCGCACTAACCAATGAATCTGATATACTTGAACCAAGCCCTTTGTCACGCTTTGAAGTCCCCCAAATACTTATGATGAAGTTGTTAGACTATTTCTTTTTTTGAAAAATCAGGACTTTTGAAACTAACTAAGAATTAATCTGAGTTCAGCAGTCACACACTCACACAAATAAAGAGTAATAATTTTGAATGTTGTAAACAACGGTGTGTGTGTGTGTGTGTGTGTGTGTGTGTGTGTGTGTGTGTGTGTGTGTGTGTGTGTGTGTGTGATGCCACGACATCCAATGCTGCAGCATCAAGTGTGGGGTGTGAAAGGTTTGAGAATAAAACCTCTAAGCCCAGTTTTGAAAATCTGTTTGAGCAAAAGGATATAGCTGATCTGTTCTTCTAATTTTCAAAAAGTTTAGTTTTAATTTGTCTTGTTCCAAGTGTCATTACTTGAGGACAAGTAATGGTTTAAGTTTGGGGATGTGATGACTCTATTTTATATAGAGTCATTTATGCTTCTATAACTTAAATTATTAGTTGAATCTCAAGAATGTTGTCTTGAAAATAATCAATTAGGTAAGAAAACATAAAACAAAGGAAATGAATGCTTTGAGAAACAACTTGGCGCTTTTTAGACGTTTTGTGTTATTCTCATACGTTTGTTCAGTGCCACAGCACTTGATGCCACAACATTAAGATAACGAAATGCCGTAGCATCAGGAAAAGGGTAATGCCAGAGCATTAGAAGGAAATTGGAATGCCACAGCATTAAGACAAGAAGGATGCCAGAGCATTAAGAGGAACTGGAATGCCCCAGCATTATATGCAAAAGCACTAAATCCCACAACATTACCATGATGACGTCACCATGAGGTCATGAGACAACAAGTTGTGCAAGTAGCCCAAGTTGTCCACTTCAGTGCCACCCTAATGGCAACTTCACTTGCAAATTGCACTTTTTAGGGACACTTGTCGACACGCCATATGACCCATTTGGTTGTAGTTTGACAATCAAATCAATCCAATTGAAGCAAGCACTACAACAGTTTTGGCATTTGGTAGCGCTTTTTTTAGGCCATCAGGAGCGCTTACGGGTGCTCCTAAAGCTTGCGCTCCTGTTGTCAATCCCCCAAAGGTAGCGCTCCTAAAGCGCTACTAATGAACAGGCAAGAGTAGCGTTTTTTAGTGTAAGCGCTCCTTATTCCCAGATGCGCTTAGACCATAGGTAGCGCTTTTTGTAAAAAGCACTACTTATGGTCTTAACGCATCTAAGCTAGAGTAGCGCTTTTTAGTACAAGCACTCCTCATTCCCAGATGCGCTAATACCATAAGTAGCGCTTTTTACAGAAAGCGGTACCTATACCTAATTTTTTTTCAAAGAATTTTTTTTTCTGTTTCTTCTCTATTCATCAACCAACAACCAGCAACCAACGACAAAATTCCAAAGTGAAAAACCAATTTCAAATCAAATTCCAACTAATTTATAAATCCAACACACACACACACACACACACACACACACACACACACACACACACACACACACACACACACACACACACACACACACACACACACACACACACACACACACACACACACAGATGTAAACAAAAATTACATAAATCATCATGTACCAAAACAAGAATGTCAACATATACAACCACAAAATTAAAATTACAACATATCCAATATGAGGTACTACAAAAATAAGATATCCAAAAAAAATTACATCAATTTCGATTTGCATGAATGACACCGGCAACATGACGACACCACTCTCATTTGACCTCAGTAAGTTGCTCATCAGAAAATTGAGCTCCACACGCATTTTCAGGAAAATACTGAAAAAATAAAAATAAAATGAACTTAGAATTATATCAATATAAAAAAGATATTGAATTACTTGTCAAAAAACAAACTATCAAATTACATACATGGATGGGATTTGCATTTGGTTGTGAGTGATGATGTCCTTCATAAACTTCATTACATAGTACCCGCAATCATTGTTGTTTGGTTGTACGGGACCCTATAAAACAAAATATTACTTAGTTACTAAATTTAATTAATTACATATACATAAGAATATTGATTACAAACTTACCCTTATTGCTATCCATTTTGTAGAAGATGATGATTTTCTGTACGCAGTCCTGACATCACTCAATCCCCAATAAGTTGCCAAAGCAGTGAAACAACATCATATATATATATATATATATATATATATATATATATATATATATATATATATATATATATATATATATATTAATCGAAATACATACATAATTTAAATTATGAAATATGCGAGGGATCTAAATACACATCTATTAAATACTCCCACCAACTTGGGGTAGTTGTTGTAATGACCTTGCAGTGAATCCAAATAGAAAATAACATCTCTTTTGGGATCAACCGCCAACAATATCTAATGGATCCATTGGTTGCTTGCATTTTTCTGTATGTTCTTTTGACACTGTTTTATCGAGGGGGATATTAAGTAGAAAAGAGAGTGCTGATTAACAATCATTTTCTTTAGCTAAGATACCAAAACTTCTTTAGCTAAGATACCTGAAGAGCTAACCATCAACTAGGCTTAACTAAATATCAACCTTTTGAAACATAGCCTACGATAAATTTCTTACTTCCAAAACCCGATGATATAATTGAATCTAGGATTTCATTAAAACTATGAGGAAAATGAATAAGGTTAGTGAATAAAATGTCTAAAGAGAGTGCTGATTAACAATTATGCTCTTTAGGTAATGTTATGGTAATATGTCTTAATAATAATTGCACTCCTCATTTAGGGCCCATTAACAATTTGGTCCCATTAACAGCCCAACCAAATCAACGGCTCAGATGTCTTCTCAAGATCGGTTGGCTCAGAATAAACAACACAAACACATTCAAACTCTATAAATACCCCATTCAATGCTCATTAATGGTAAGCACTTTTTAACCAAACACTTATTCTCTCAAATACTGACTTAAGCGTCGGAGTATCATTGCAGGTACAACCTCGCCCTCAAAGATCGAACATCTCAAGATCGAACACCTCAACATCGCCTCTCAAGGTCGAACTTCTCCAGGTCGAACAAAACCTTCCTCTCAAAGCCCGAAGACAAAGATAGAATCAAGGACGAAATATCTACCAACTGCATAATATCGATCCTCAAGATCGGAAGCACGGTACAGAACATTGGCGACCACAGTGGGAGAAACCAATACCCGATTTTTCTCACCATCTCCTTGAACTTATTGAATGGCACCAACACACCGCTCAATACCGACTAGTCTCATGGCCGAACCTGACCTCGGCCCTCAGCGAACTCCCGAAGGCCACGTCCAGGAACTCACGAATTCGTCGCAAACACGAAGCCGACATCCCAACACGGGACCTTCCCGAGCACAATCAGGCGCGGATGAGACGAGCTTACCATCTCCCCCTCAACTACTCCCGGCCCTGACGGACGCGGTTCAACATCTCGTTCAGCTATTGGCCCGGCAAGAAGCGGTAAATGAAGAAAGAAACAACCGTTTCGCCAACCTCGAATCCGAAGTAGCGAGACTGCAAGGTCGGAACGTCCTGGATCAACAATCATCCGGGCAGAGCTCGCTGGAGGAACGACGCCCAACTCGAAGAAGACTTTTTCATCGATCACCCCCACGGAGAAAGCTCACTCATCGCTCCCCCGCACGCCGTCAACGAGGGAATGGTTCCCGTTCTCCTCTGGCTCGACAACACGAGGCTCATTCCCGTTCTCCGTCAGCTCGACAATATGACGATCTAGATGATCCTCATTCTCCTCCACGCCGCCACCGAGGGAATGGTTCCCGTTCTCCTCTGGCTCGACAAATTGAAGGCTCAACCTCGTCACGGAGACGATCGAGAAGCCATGACATCATTCAAAAGGTCCATCACAGACGCCAACCACTGTCACAAGTAAATCGACTTGGGCGGAAAGGTCCTTTCACAAAGTCGATCGACAACTTCCGGGTCCCCCGGTATCTCGAAAAACCACCTGGAGGATTGAAGACTTACGACGGGACGGGCGACCCCGACAGACATCTAGACCAATTTGACACAACCATGCAGTATCGAAATGTACCCATGGAAATGAAATGTCGAATATTCCCTTTAACCCTAGACAAAATGGCTTCCGAATGGTTTCGGACGTTAAGGTCGAATACCATTTCCTCATGGGACCAGTTAGCAAAACACTTCTCGGTGCACTTTGCCCATTCCAAGAGCAAACCCAAAAACAAAAATGTTCTAGCATCTATTGTCCAGAAAGCAAATGAACCCCTGAGGGAATATATAGAGCGATTCAACATCGAAGCTCTTCAGGTTCGGCAGTTAGACGACGCTTTTCGAATTTTCTTCATGGCCCAAGGTCTGCTCCCTGGAAGCTCGTTCCGAAAGCACATCAACACCTGGGAACCTAACACCCTTCAAGAATTCCTCGAACTATCCCAGTGCTTCATTAACGAAGAAGAAAATTCCAAGATCGACAAAACGTCGTCACAGGCAGAATCGTCGAAACGCCACATCGAGGTCGACCCTCGGAAAAACTCCTGGAACATCGGTAGGAAAAATCGTCACCAGGTATACACCGAACTCAACGTCTCCAACGCCCAGTTACTAGGGGAATGTTGGAACGTCGAATTCAGGGACGTCAAGCCTCCCAGGCCCTTACCTATCCGACCTGGGCAGAAGGCCAACAAATACTGCCGATACCACAGAAGCAATGGCCATGACACAAACCATTGCAACGCCCTAAAGGATGACATAGAAGATTTGATAAAACGGGGAAAACTATCTTCTTACGTCAAAAGGGAGGGAGAACGGTCTGACAACTTCGGAAGAGAAAGAAATGAAAACCTCAGGGCAAAAGGAAAAGAAATGACCGACCCAGACCGCGAAGAGCTGGATAAAAAACGCTCGGTTATCATGATGATAACTGGGGGATTCGATCATGAAGGATCGGGAAAATCCATGAAGAGAAAATGGAAGGAATTGTTGTGCGTGGCTTCAACGTCAACGACCCCGGTCAAGACTAACCGACCTCCATTATCTTTTAGTGACAACGACCTTATTGACGGAAAAGCTAACAAACACGTACCTCTCTTGATATCGGCAATCATAGCCAACAAGGAGGTACGTAGAATCCTGGTCGATCAGGGGAGCTCATCAGACATCATCTTTATCGATCTTCTGAGCAAAATGGGGATCGATAAAGAAGAACTCACCCCTTATAGAGGGACGGCTTTGTCCGGTTTTAACGGATCTCGAACGAAACCCCTTGGACATCTGGAGCTAATGGTTACCTACGGAACCGAACCAATGGTCCGAACCGTCAGAACCAAATTCCTCGTCTTACCTTGTGAATCCATATACAACGGCATTATAGGAAGACCGACCCTCGGCAGGCTCGGGGCGGTTACATCCACCACTCACTTAAAAATGAAGTTCCACTCTCTTTGCGACAGAGTTATCACTTTAAACTCTGACTTAGAGTCGGCCTCCAGGTGTTTTTTCCTATGGACTAAGAACGAAAGAAAAGCTTCGGAGCATGAAGGGGTTCCCCCTTCGGAAGAACTGGCGACTCCCAAAATGCCAAAAGGAAGATCGACTGAAGTTAACACCGCTACTAACGTAGGAACCAACTGCGGTCCGGAGGTCGAAAAACAGATAGATATCGACGAGCTAACAAAAGAGCTCAAACGCAAAATCAGAAGACCAGAGCCTGATGGAAAGTTCGTCGAAACGCAACTCGGTTCAGACCCCTCCCAAAAAATCAAAATAGGGATCGACCTTCCAGAAAAGATCAAGACCGAATTAACCCAATGTCTTAAAGATTTCAAAGACATTTTTGCTTGGTCGGCCGAAGACATGCCTGGGATCCCGCCAGAGATTGCCTGCCATCGGCTCGCAATAAACCCAGAAGCAAAATGGATCGCCCAAAGAAAGCGGGCCCAAAGCAGAGAAAAAGCCATTGCTGCCACCTTAGCAGTAGACGACCTCATCCGAGCCAACTTTATCTCTGAGGTTAAATACACAACTTGGTTATCAAACCCTGTCCTGGTGAAGAAGTCTAACGGAAAATGGCGTATGTGTGTCGACTACACCGATCTTAATAAAGCTTGCCCAAAAGACGCCTTTCCGGTCCCCAGTATCGATCGTTTGGTCGACAGCGCTTCCGGTTTCCAGTTGTTATCTTTCATGGACGCATACTCCGGGTACAACCAAATCGCCATGTTTCCACCAGACCAAGCAAAAACCGCCTTCATCACTGACCGAGGAAACTTCGCGTACCGTGTTATGCCCTTTGGTTTAAAAAACGCTGGAGCAACTTATCAAAGAATGATGAACAAAGTTTTCCAAAACCAGATCGGTAAAAGCGTAGAGGTTTACCTCGACGATATGATCGCCAAAAGCAAAAGTGATGCCGACCATGTGAGCGATCTGAAAGCAATTTTCTCTGAGGTACGAAAAAACAGAATGAGATTAAACCCAGAGAAATGCACTTTCGGGGTTCGAGCTGGGAAATTCTTAGGTTTCTTCTTAACAGAACGAGGTATCGAGGCAAACCCAGACAAATGTCGATCCGTCACAGAAATGCGAACTCCGACGTCCAAAAGAGAAGTACAAAAACTCAATGGAATGATAGCTGCTCTATCTCGTTTCATATCGAATGCAGCATTCAAATCTCTTCCACTTTTCAAAATCCTCAAAAAAGAAGAAAAAGATTTCAAATGGACGCCCGAGCAAGACGAAGCTTTGAAGCAACTTAAAAAATCTCTCTCCGAGCCTCCAATTTTAACTCGCCCAAATGAAGGAGAAACATTATACCTATATCTAGCAGTCTCGGAAGAGGCATTAGCTGCCGTTCTAGTACGCGAACTCGAAACCGGGCAAAGTCCCATCTACTTCGCAAGCAAGGCTCTGCACGGGGCTGAAAGTCGATATCAGAAAATCGAGAAAATCGCCTTGGCCCTCATTATTGCAGCTCGACGTTTTCGAGCTTATTTCGTCGCCCACCAGGTAGTCGTCCGCACTAACTACCCAATCAGACAGATACTCCACAGACCCGATCTAGCTGGAAGGATGATCAAATAGGCCGTAGAACTCTCAGAGTTCGGTATCAAATATGAAGCTCGAACCACACTTAAAGCACAAGTTCTAGTCGACTTCATCGCCGAGATGACACCTGCTAACACCGGCTCTGACATATGGATCCTCTACGTCGACGGTTCCTCAAATCCAAAAGGGAGTGGTGCTGGGATTATGCTAGAAAGCCCGACTGGGGTCATCATCGAAGTTTCCCTTGCATTCGGTTTTCCCACCTCGAACAACCAAGCAGAGTACGAAGCTTGCATTGCCGGACTTCGCCTGGCAATTGACCTCCAAGTCCAAAAAATTAAACTCCATACCGACTCTCTCTTGGTGGTCTCCCAGATCGAAAGCAAATACGAGACCAAAGAACCGATCCTACAAAAATACCTACTTCAGGTACGGTCGCTAATAGCTAAATTTGAAGCAAGCGAGATAATTCATGTCCCAAGAACGGAAAACCAACGAGCTGATATCCTCGCCAAACTCGCAAGCACAAAAACCCCGGGTAACCAAAGGACGACCATCCAAGAAACACTACACAATCCCAGTGTATCTATCGAGCCGCTGTTTAACCCGACCATCTACGTACTTGAAGAGGCAGACAGCTGGATAACCCCAATTCTAGAGTACATCGTCTCAGGAACGGAACCCCCAGACAGAAACGACGCCAAATATATCAGGAGAAGAGCCTCGGCTTTTTCAGCCATCAACGGGACGCTCTATAAACGAAGCCTCTCTTCCCCGTTAATTAAATGCATCGAGGGAGAGGAAGCGGCCTATGTGTTGACAGAAATTCATGAGGGGATCTGCGGCCAGCACATGGGAGCTCGTTCTTTAGCACGAAAAACCCTTCGAGCCGGCTACTACTGGCCGAGCATGATCGGTGATGCTAGTGATCACGTGAAGAAGTGCAAGAAATGTCAAATCCACGCCAATGTGCACATAGCTCCCCCCACAGACCTCACGAGTTTATCCTCCACATGGCCCTTCGCATGGTGGGGAATGGACTTGCTCGGACCTTTCGCAAAAGCACCAGGACAAGTCAAATTCTTGATCGTCGCCGTAGACTACTTCAGTAAATGGATAGAAGCGGAACCCCTGGCAACTATCACTGCAAAAAACTGCATAAAGTTCTTCAAAAAAAGCATTATGAGCAGGTTCGGGATCCCCGAGGTAGTAGTAACAGACAACGGAACGCAATTCACAGACACGGGATTCCGCAAACTAATGTTCGAGCTTAAAATTAAACACCATTTCACTTCAGTAGAGCACCCTCAAACCAACGGTCAAGCAGAGGCTGCAAACAAAGTAATACTAAACGGGCTGAAACGACGTTTGGACGATGCTAAAGGAAATTGGGTAGAAGAATTGCCTTACGTCCTCTGGGGATACCGGACGACCCCCCAAAGCTCCACTGGGGAAACACCTTTTAGGCTATCCTACGGCAGCGAGGCGGTCATCCCCGTCGAAATCGGCGAACTTAGTTGGAGAACGGCAAATCCCAAAACACAAAGCAATAATGATCAAGCCCTAAGAGAAGAACTCGACCTCATCGATGAAATCCGAGGTCGAGCCTCGCTCCGAGAAGCGATCATCAAACAAAAGGTGGCAACCAGATACAACACCAAGGTCGTTCACAGAGATTTCAATCCTGGCGATCTGGTACTCAGAAGGGCTGACGTCGGTCAGAAAAACGCCTCCCAAGGAAAGCTCGCCCCAAACTGGGAAAGCCCCTACCGAATTTTATCTAAAACCGGCACGGGGGCCTTTAAATTGGAGACCCTCCAAGGAAGAAAGGTTGAGAGAACTTGGAACGCAACAAAACTGAAAAGTTATTATCCTTAGAAAGAAGTCACTCATACCGATCTTATGTAAACTCGAAATAAGCTATTAATAAAGAAGCTTGACATTTCTTTCAAACGCTTTCAAAACTTCTCAAAAGTTTTTCAAGTCGCCACACATTCTTGATTTTCATCAAACAGAAATGAAGGGACCTAATTCCCCCCAACAGGAATCAACTGGGACCGATCTTAAAAGATCTCCCCAAAAGCGACCACCCAAAGGTCAAAAACTCTTTGAGAAAACAGTTAAATCCGAGCCGAGTCTTGGCAAACTATCTCAAAGAGACCGGGTCTTCAAGGATCGAAACGTCCTACGAACGACCATCGGCCACAGCTGCCGATACCCCTATGGGGCGAGTTAAATCTGGGCCGAGTCCTAGTAAACTGTCCTATAGGTTCAAAACCGGTAAACCGAGTTCCTCGATTACCGACGTTTTTACGTCACACGCGACGTGCAGAATTTAAAAAGCACTCGTTAAAAACTCGCAAAAACGACATACATGACATGCGAAATTCGAAAAGCATTCATTAAAGCTCGTAAAGGCCTTATAAGCATATTCCAAAAAGAGGTTACAAATATCTCCAGCTAAGACCAAACAGAAGTTCCGGATCTATACAAAAAATGCATAAGTAAAAGCATACACCAGGAACTTCTGCAAAAGAAACGCTATTACAACATCAGGCAGTGGAGGTCGGGAATATCACACTCTTCGTCTGCGTCTGAGCATCGATCTTAAAGATCTGACCCCCTTCTACCTCATGGTCGGCGTCAATAATCGACCGATCCAAAATTATAGAAGGATGGACCAAAGCAATTTGCTCCTGGGCGGACTCAAAACCCTCCTTGTACAGCTCAATTGCAGAATTAGCAGCTTCCCGAGCCTCCCTCCTAGCCTCATTTGCAAGTTTTGTCGCCTCTTTAGCATTTCTTCTGCTTTGCTGAAGGGCTGCCTCAAGCTCTGCAATTCGAGCCTCCGCATCGCCGCTGGTACCGACCCGCGCCTCAGATGCTTTCCTCAAATCCTCTTCCAAACCAGCTACACGAAACTCCAAACCTTTGATCTTCTCGTTGGCCTCGGCAAGTTGCCCCTCCAAAACTTTTTCCCTTTCTTCAAGCTCCTTGACACGATTCTCGGCAAACTCCGCCCGACGTACAACCTCCCCTTGGCTTTCCTTCAGAACCAGAAGTTCTTGCTTTGTTCGAGCAAGCTCTTTCGATTTTAAAGCCACGTCTTCCACGAGCTTCACTATTTTTGACTTCTCAAGCTCCAACGAAGCTGCAAAATCGAAAAATGAGGGAAATCAGTTTATGAAGAAAGAGATGTTTTTATGAAATATAAAAAGCGATGATGTCATTTACCCTTAGCCCGCTGCTCGTATTTTTCTTTCTCGATCCTATGAACATCGGCCAAATTCGCCAACAATTTAACAGACGCCCCGACAGGATCCTCCCGCCATTGGGCGTAATTCTGCTCCAAAAAACCCTCCTCCAAGGGTACGGTCTTACTCTTATGCTTCGGTCTCCTCGAAGTCTTACTCCTTTTTTCTGGCCTCTGCTCGCCACTTGCTTCGGTGCGCACCCTTTTTCCCGAGGTACCCGCACCAACTTCGGGAGCAGTCGGGGGAGGAGAACTGGAAACAAGATCGACCATAGCCTCATAGGCAAGGTCCTCCTGGGTAACGATATTTATCGGAGAAGCAGCAGTGACCGTCCCAACAACAGTCTCGGCCTGGGGAGAAGTCGGAAGCGGAACACCAACCCCCTCAGCATCTCCAGATATCTCGACGCTCCTCATCGCCAGCGCCTTCATTACGGCGAGCTTCTTTGGGGCCATGGTATCTGGAAAAGAAACATAAATCGGTCATACAAACTACGGTCAAAAATATGCAAATATCAATAGCAAGAAAAACAAGGCTACCTAAGACAATTTGCACTCGTCTTCGCTTTCCGGCCTGAACTATCTTAGCCGCAGGGATACCCCGATACTTATGTTTTGAAAACGGAATGTTCTCAGAAATAAACATCAGGATCCTCTTGGTAAGAAGATCGGCAGCGTTCAAACGATTCTGACCAACCGAAAAGGAATTGGTGGATCGTTCAAAATGGGCCTGACTCCAACCAATGGGAAACTTGGTGGACACCAAAGTCCGACCATCCTCTGAAAACTTTCCCACTCTCTCAATCGCTTCGTCGGTCACCGGTTCGACCCAATAAAATAACTCCTTCCAATTCCCCTTCAACGAGTCCGCATAGGCTTTAAAAATCTTGGCACCTCGCCTCGAACGAAGACTGACGTGTTCGCGACCGGACTTATTCTCACTACTATTCCGATTGATCTCAAACAAATGAAAAAAGAGCGACGGCGAGACCGGCCTCTCCAGATGAAGACACATTAGCTCGAAAGCTCGAACAAAAGCCCACGCGTTTGGATGCAACTGAGAAGGCGCAACATCCAAAGTCGCCAAGACCGTCTGCTCAAACCAAGTGAAAGGAGGCCTGATATTCATCTCGTTTATCAGCATATGATACAAAGTAAACTTAAGCTCTCCTGGCCACAAAGCCACATGCTCTCCCTTCTTCATTCCCTCGACTCTCCAAATTCGCTTCGAGCGACCCGAAGCTTTCCTCCCGACCCTCTCCAAATTAAACCCATGCTGGTACAACGATTCGATCTCCAAAATATTTTTGGAAACCCAATCATATTGGGAGACCTCTCGCACCGGTACGTCAAGGTCCCCGCAACCAGTACTAGAGTACTCATCCAGAGAAACGGCAGAAGCTCGGCTGGACTCCGGTTGGCTCTTAGGGCGAGATTCAACTTGTTCTTCAACACCCTCTCTATCGGACTCATCAGCAGAGTCGGAACTCGACCCAAGATCGACCTCGGAACCCTCTGATTCCTCCACTGGAATTTCCTCATCAGACTCGGAAGTAACAGCCATCACATCCACCAAGCAATCCTCCTCCACATCTTCGGGAGTATCGTCATTCGGCTCATTAGCATCGGTCGCAGGAGAAGAACTTTCGCTCTCAAAATTATCTTCCGCCTTATCACTCACAGGGGCGGAAGCAGAGTGCTCTTGCACGTCCGGGGCGGCGACTTCAAGAGGCTCGGCACGGACCTCAGGGATTTCACCACCAGAAGCCATCGCACTCGTAAACTCTTTCCGGTACTGAGTGACGTCTCTCCGAGTTTGTTTTGTCCTCGCCAGAGCGAATCTACAGGAATGGGGGACGAAATGTCAGGGTTAAAGATCGAAAATGGGTTCGCGAGCAAGTCGGAACCCGACCTGACGACCCCCATTCTGAGATCAAAGGGGACTGGGGGAAGTCCAGGCACAAACAAAAAGAAAAGTAAAGAAAAATCAAAAATAGACTAACCTCGGAACTAAGCCGCAAGTTGATTATATCTGGAGAAATACGGTTGTCAATCCACAGAAACCGACCTTAAAAGTACTTCGAAACTTTTCAAACTCGTTTACTTTAAAGAAACTCGGGAGCTCTCGAAGATCGATAAATCGAAGACAGATAATCAGCAAGCAATAAATGGGAAGGTGAGACCCTTTATTTATAGCAAAGCGGATTTTATGGGCCTGGGCCGGGAAGTCGAAGCGTCACATCCAAACCCTAGCCCATTAAAATTCGCACGATGAAGAATAAACGTCACCATCACGCGCCGCCACTGTGAAATCACGCTTTGTCAGAAACAATAAAGATGGCACTGATTCCAAGATTACGCTGATTCCAAAGCAGCACAGAATTCAAAAAACTATCTACCTCGCTCGGAAGATCGACGACCATTTAACATCGGCCAAAAATCCCAGGCTCGACATAAACTCAAGACTGGAGAAATTTCTACTCAAACAAAGACAAAAATACAAGGCTACGTCGCCCATCAAGTCAAGGTCGCTCCTCAAATCGACCAGACTTGGGGGGGCCACTGTTATGGTAATATGTCTTAATAATAATTGCACCCCTCATTTAGGGCCCATTAACAATTTGGCCCATTAACAGCCCAACCAAATCAACGGCTCAGATGTCTTCTCAAGATCGGTTGGCTCAGAATAAACAACACAAACACATTCAAACTCTATAAATACCCCATTCAATGCTCATTAATGGTAAGCACTTTTTAACCAAACACTTATTCTCTCAAATACTGACTTAAGCGTCGGAGTATCATTGCAGGTACAACCTCGCCCTCAAAGATCGAACATCTCAAGATCGAACACCTCAACATCGCCTCTCAAGGTCGAACTTCTCCAGGTCGAACAAAACCTTCCTCTCAAAGCCCGAAGACAAAGATAGAATCAAGGACGAAATATCTACCAACTGCATAATATCGATCCTCAAGATCGGAAGCACGGTACAGAACAGGTAAGATACCAAAACTTTTCTTGCATTTATTTCATTTCCTCTCTATTAATGAATTACTTTTTTAGTTCACAAAAAGGTACTGAAACCACTACCATGAGTTAAAAATATGGAGATAATGTAGATATTCCACTAAACAAAATTCCCAAGATTGCTCACCATTAGATAATAATAACAACAACATCACCTGTCTCATGCTCAAAAAAGTTATCAATGCCGGACTGTCTAGTCCAGTCACGATCATAACAGACAATAGGACTAAACAAATCATATTGTGTTGTTTTATTTAAAAATTAATAAAACAATTTATTTAATATTACTTTGAAAAATCTTACACTTTTATAAGTTTTGAAAAGCATCTTTGATTATATTTACTCTCCTTTTGAAACAACTTCTCAAATTGATTATATTTCAATAACATATTTTTATTAGCTTTGAAAGTATGTCGTACGTTTCATTTTTATTGCTATTAACTTGCTTTAGTGTTGGTGACTTTTTTCTAATATATGAGCTGAAAGTTTATGACATTTGAATAATAAATTTATGTATTCCTTTAATACCCAACGGTACGGTTCTAGTTAGAAAAAGGAAGTATATAATGATTTTATTATAAATAAATTATAGGAACGTTGGTACGTTTCTTATAGTCATAACTTTTGTTTAATTTGATTTAATTCAAATAACGTTTGATTCGTAAAAGATACGAGAAAAGGTTGATGTTTTCCTATTCAGTCATATAATAACTGACAAAAGTATAGACCTATATATATAGAGAGAAAAGATACGAGAATAGGTGGATGTGAAAGAAAAGTAGAATTTCAAAATAGATTAAATGATTCTTTATTTTAAGGTATACCGATCAGTAAAATAAAGATAGGGGGTGTGTGTTTGGTGGTTTTCCTAGGTGCAGGGAATATCATATATATTTTCTGAGAAAGCTGTTTTATCCTAGGGACGACGAGGCTAGGAGAGACTGCTTGCACACTTGGGCAGAACCGCGAAACGTCTTAAAGAGAGCGACCTAGTCTGCGACTCAGCCTATTTTGTTCGTGTTCGTCAGTGTGTCCGCAAGTGTTCCAACAATTTTAAGACGTTGAATTATCTGGCATTTCGGTCGAACACGACGTTCTCGTTGATGTTTCAAAAGACGCTGTCTTTAATGTCTCCAAATGTATGTCTTACACGGTCTCCAAAGAGATGTTTTATGCTGACTCTAAAGGTATGTCTTACACTCAGTATTTTGCTATTTTCAATTTCATTTATATTGTCTCGAAATGAAAGATAAAAATTTGGAAACTCAAATTCATGAAAGGAAAATAAAATGAACACCCTCAAGAATCGTTAAGATTTATGAAATCAATGTTCTTGGATCCGGGGGTGGTGGGTAGACTCTGGCGCAATGTGTCATGTTTGCTCTGATAAAATTTTATGACTTATTCTATTGTTGAATATTGAAAGATTCTCACACCATTGATGTTGTTGAGACAAGTTTTGTGGAATTGATGTTTACCTCCAGAAAGACTATGGTTCTCAATGATGTTATGCATACTCCGGAAAGACACCATTGAAAAATATTTTTGTAAGGAAGAACTATGCTACCTATTAAATGTTCATATAGAACATTGAAGTTGATTAAATTTTGTATTTCATTCTGATTATTCTGTGAGATGTTTTTAAAAAAAAAATTATTTTATCTATTTGCTTTAATACAAATTATTGACGTGTTATATTTAAAATGTTAATTTTATATATGTAAATATATACAAAAATTAATATTTACGTATGTGAGGGATTTTAGTGTCATATGGAACTTGAGTTTTGTGATATATCAGAATTATCAGGTTTAAATGTTATCTACATGTATAAGAAAAATGTTACAATTTTTTAAAGGAGGAGGTTGCTATTGTTAAAAGCTTTATATTGTAAATTCATGAGCGGTTTTTTTTTGTGATAAACATTTATGAGTTGGCTGTTTGCTTTTCAATAATGTTTGCCATTCATCTCACTTTGAAATGTAATCACTGATCAGTTAGTAGTAGCGATTGGAATTTTTACGTTTCAAATATTGATTTTAGCATATTGAAAACAAATGATTGAGTTTGAATTCTTTTAAAAATCGTTTTTCGTTTAAATGTGAAAAATAGTGGGGGTTCTATTTTTTTTGATAGTGTATTATTAGAACATGTGATTCTAATAATAATATTTTTTTTTTAAAATAGAAGAAAGAAATTCAATTAGATTAAAATGATGACTTTTGCTTTCTCTTATTATGAGAAATTTAATTTTTTGATTTCAAATGCTTTGAAATTAACGAAAGTGGTAAGTGCTTATATTATATTTTGGATAATAATGGTTGAACTATTAATTTTCGACGCGTGGATGACTTACTTAATTTTGGTTCTAATATTATTTTGTCAAAAATATCAAAAAATATGTTTTGTAATTTTTTTTTGATATAAAGGATGTTGGTGAAGTAAATATAAATTACTTCTGTTGTAAACCAGATACTCATTATGATCCTAGTGTCAAGTTGCTCAAGAACACCATGAGAGTGTTGAAAAGTTTGAGTTTGCGAGCATCATTTGCAGTTTTCATTATGTTGCTGATTGCACTAGAATTATAACCAACGTTGTGAGTTTACTATACGGGTTTACTACTAATTCTAGTAATGAGCAATTGTGTGCTACTGAGAGGGTCATGATGTATCTTAAAAGGACCATGCACCTGAGATTAGAAAAAGTTTCCCACTGTGCTATGAAGTTACAGTGATGATGAATGGAATAGTCTTTTAGATATTCCTAAGTATGAAATGTTGATTCCAAGCATATAGATCTATTGTGATAGAACCGCGGCTATCACAAAGTAAATAAGAAGATCATATGATGTTTGAAGAAAATTTGGTTGATCCTTTGACGAAAGGATTAGCAAGAGGAATGAGACTGATGCCCATTAAATTGTCTTTTATAAGGGTAACCCGACCTAATAGACTGGAGATCCCAAGAAATAGGTTCAATGTGGTAATAACAACTTATAAAAGATGTCGAATCATGCACAAATAATTTTAAGTCTCATTCATAGTGTGGAGCATGATATCATGTAGTGTTGGAAGGTTGAATAAAATTCTTAATGAGTTCTATACTCTACATAGAGTGGGGTACGTAGCTACATGAGTACTCTTGATAGGCTCACCTATGTGAATGTGGAAGTGTGGCCGCTTCCTATGAAGTTTTGGGCAAAACTTGCTAGAGCGTTCACTATACTGGGATAACGTGCAGGGTCATAATGCACGGGCTTATAAACTACACCCTGAAAGATTGAGTGTGTAATGTTGTCTGAGATAGAGTTCAAGACTACGAGTCACTCTTGTTAAATCGGAAGCATCATCACTATGTATTGGTTCAAGTTTACGAACACCAATATTTATGCTCAATCTTATATAAAGAAGATTTACTGCTCGATGAAATTTTTAAAGAAAACAAGTGGGGGATTATTGTGTTGTTTTATTTAAAAATTAATAAAACAATTTATTTAATATTACTTTGAGAAATCTTACACTTTTATAAGTTTTGAAAAGCATCTTTGATTATATTTATTCTCCTTTTGAAACAACTTCTCAAATTGATTATATTTCAATAACATATTTTTATTAGCTTTGAAAGTATGTCGTACGTTTCATTTTTATTGCTATTAACTTGCTTTAGTGTTGGTGACTTTTTTCTAATATATGAGCTGAAAGTTTATGACATTTGAATAACAAATTTATGTATTCCTTTAATACCCAACGGTACGGTTCTAGTTAGAAAAAGGAAGTATATAATGATTTTATTATAAATAAATTATAGGAACGTTGGTACGTTTCTTATAGTCATAACTTTTGTTTAATTTGATTTAATTCAAATAACGTTTGATTCGTAAATGCACCATTATTTGGTATAAAGATTTTTTAAAACCATTTGAGTTGATGTTTTCCTATTCAGTCATATAATAACTGACAAAAGTATTGACCTATATATATATAGAGAGAAAAGATACGAGAATAGGTGGATGTGAAAGAAAAGTAGAGTTTCAAAATAGATTAAATGATTCTTTATTTTAAGGTATACCGAGCAGTAAAATAAAGATAAGGGGTGTGTGTTTGGTGGTTTTTCTAGGTGCAGGGAAGATCATATATATTTTCTGAGAAGGCTGTTTTATCCTGGGGACGACGAGGCTAGGAGAGACTGCTTGCACACTTGGGCAGAGCCGCGAAACGTCTTAAAGAGAGCGACCTAGTCCGCGACTCAGCCTATTTTGTTCGTGTTCGTCAGTGTGTCCGCAAGTGTTCCAACAAATCATACCTATTACAGTGAAGAGAATATCATTTACAATAGAACTTGAAGGAGAGGACGGCGTCGTCGAAGGAGAGGACGACGAAATGTAACGCGAAGGAGAGGACGACGTCGTCGAAGGAGAGGACGAAGAAGCTCTAGGTTTCGGTTCACACGAAATGTAACGCGAATGAGAGGACGGCGTCGTCGAAGGAGAGGACGGCGTTGTCTAACGCGGCGGCACAGGGGGAAGGGTTTCTGCGTGAGAGGGTTTGAAACTTTGAGAGACTGAGCGTTTGTGTGTGAGAGGGTTTGCAACGGGAAGATACAACGCGCGAGGAAATTGGATTTTAGAAAAATAAAATATTAGCCATAGGGAGCGCTCGTGTAAAAAGCGCTACTCATTGGAGAACACGTTTTGACCATAGGGATACATACAAAGCACTACTTATTGAACCTTCGTGTTTAGCCATAGGGAGCGCTTGCGTACCAAGCGCTACTCATTGAACGTCCGCGTTTAGTCATAGGGAGCGCTCGTGTACAAAGAGCTACTCATTGGACGTGCGTGTTGGGAATAAGGAGCGCTCACCTAAAAAGCGCTACTGATGTTGGCGCTCTTTTTAAACAATTCTGTTGTAGTGAAGTGGAAACAAGTTCAAAGAACCTCCTTTTTCAAGTTCAATGGACCTCTTTTTGAAGACTATAAATACCACTCACTTCCTCATTCACAAGCAGACCAGAAAATATCACTTACATTGGAGCTGGTTTCAAAGGAGAGGGAAGGAATTGACAACTTCTTCCTTCATCCTCAAGCAACTACAAGGAGTGCTGAAGGCAATGCTGCCACATTAATGAGCTGACTGATGCATGGGAAATTAACTGTGTACTCTCTACTCTATTTATTGTCTTTTGTATTTGTTAGTTATATGAACATGATTATGATTTCAGTAATGTCAAGCATGAGCTAAATCCATTTGTAGTTGGGATGCTATACACTTTGTATTGATCTTTTAACTAAGCTTTGTGTTATTTATTGATATTTGCATTTTAGTTCTTGCATGCTAATTCTTTCACATTCATCCTATAGAATTTATCAGCTAAAAGTGAATGCAAATTATAAATTCGGACATGGTTTATAATTAGAACTCAAGAACTAATGTGGGTAAGTGTTTTAACAAATAAAACATTGTAATTCCGTGCTCAACCTAGACATAGGCAGCATTGTCCATAGGGTGATATTGTGGGTACTTCATATACAGGAGTGAACCTATTTAAGGGCGCACACATATTGTCCCTTGTAATGAAACTCTGACGATAGTGACCGAAAGGCACACATCCAATGCTACAACATCCAATTCCCCAGCATTGTATGTAACATAATGCTGTTAAAAGTGACTTACTAGTGGAAAAGCATTCCAACTACTCTCTCATCATATATTTCATCCCAATTCAACTTACTTGCTTGTTTATTTTCTGTCTTTTACATTCTTGCATTCCTTAATATTGTGATATTTTGTTACTCCTCACTAAAACTATTACTTTAAACTTTGAAATTAATCCAATCAATCCCTGTGGGTACTGTAACACTCCGTTTTATTTAAAGCGCTACTAAGAGAACTTAACTCCTAGTATGATATGATTTTGGAAAAGTACTCATCATGGTTTCTCAAAATATGAGTATATTGTTTTTTTAAAACTCTTTTCAAAACAATCAGAGAATTGCAGCATTTTCGAAACATGATGTCTCTCTTAATATGACACAAGAATTAAAACTAAAATGTGACATGTATAGATTTACTTCCCTGCACCAATATGATACTTGTTTTTAAAAAAGTGTACAATACAAGGACAAAATTTGTTTGAGATAAAGACACGCTCAATCTAAGACTGACTACTATCTCTACTGATACATACACAAAAATGTCCATACAAAGAGCCGCTCAAGAACCATACACTTGGAAAACTTCCTGATACGATGATGAAAGGAGACACCTATGCTGATTAAGCCTTCTATACCTAACTTTCAGTTGGGACCTAAATGAGTCCAGCCATACTCCACTATGAAAGGACACCGACCTCTGCAACTTTATCTGTACAAAACTGAATCATGGTCCTCCAACAACTGGGTTGACATCCATTGCATTGGAGAACCACTGGCAAGGGTCATCTTCTAGAATCACGCATATATAGATATACAACAACTCACATATACATAAAAAATTCACATATACATAATCCTAACAAGTTTCAGACAACATTCTAACAGCTCAGCACCAACAACACATCGCACCACTCCATATATCCTAATGCAATACCTATACGTCAATGCATATGATCCCGGGGTGTACTACTCCAAAAAGTGTTGTGCTTCTCTCTATGATACTGCACAACGGATCTACGATCCAAATATGGGTGTGCTTCTCCCTATGATACTGCACTTGTGTAGTACTTCTCTCATCGATACCACACTACACCCCATGATAAAACTCAGGTGTGCTTCTCTCATCGATACTGCACCATGTGGTCACTTCTCTCATCGATACCGCGCCACATCCGGTATGGTACTTCTCTCATCGATACTGTACTATACCAACCTTTTTTTACGATTCAACATCGTACAACTCCGTAAGTGTAACACCCCGGTATTTTCATCAGCTAAAAACACCCGAGTGTACCAAACCTAAATCATCAGAGATAATAATTCCTGCTCAGACACTGAATACCACTCTAAATTTTTCGCTGAATTAAAACAAAACAGTCTTACACATAATCAAGACCATACAGTTCTCTGGCCATAAACTGCAGCGACTAATGTATTCAGTATCATACAGGAAGCGGAAGAAAGATAAAGTACTAAATACATAGGGTCTTAGTACATGGACAACAAAAGGAAATATAAACAAAGCATAAGGCTATGTCAACGGCAACCATCCGAGCTCAACCTACTCGTGCCTCTTCGATTTCCGCTGTCGCTGTGTGTCTGAAAAACAACAACATTTAAACAGTGAGATACAATATCAGTGAGTTCTACCGAGACCCCTACTAGCACTCTCGGTCCAGTTTTAAAACATTGTTAACTCAACACGGCATCGACTGCGCGAACGCTAACTCCCGATGAAGCGCATTATTTTACACATAGCATTCCACCGACTGCCCCAAGACTAATCCCGGCGAATCTGCTATAACTCAGTGCGTCACCGACTGCACCAATGCTAATCCCGGTGAACCACACTACAAAACAACAGTAACGTACCACCGACTGCCCCAAGACTAATCCCGGCGAACGTTACTCAATACTCTTTGACACACCACCGACTGCCCCAAGACTAATCCCGGCGAACCCCTTACCAATAATAGTTTCACTATTGGCCTCGGAGCCTAGGGTAGGGGATCATGACTGCCCCTCCTAGTATGTCAACATAGGTCGTCACCCAAACTCGATATAATATATATATATATATATATATATATATATATATATATATATATATATATATATATATCCACTACTGTATGAACCCACAGTTCATTTTAATTATACTTTACCACGTAGGACTCATAGTCCGCTTTGTTATCAATAAAACATATCCGCACACGTGTACTATTGTTCGACTTTTCGAAAGAATTTCAACTTCGAAAGTATTTTATAAAACCCTTTTGAAACATACCCAAAATCATGGCATTATAAGCCTAATATCATTATAGAAGGGTTAGGGAAGGATTTGGAGAGGATTGGAATCGAAACGGAATCATTTCGGGCACTTTGAAAAATTTGGACAGAACCATGCGCACGGATCGTGCCCCTAGGACGCACGGATCGTGCGCCCTGTTAATCATTTTGGAAATCTGAAATCGAACCAGGCGCACGGATCGTACCCCTGGGAAGCATGGATCGTGCTCATTTGACAGCATTGCAAAAATAGCCATTTTCATGAAAATTCGCTTTCCGATTAATCCGAAACTCGCTCCGATCGATTCTTAACTCAAAAACAGATCATACCAGGAAATATTCCAGTCCAATCAACATCAAACAATCAAGCAATTCAATCAAAAACTCAATCTAAACGGATTCTCATCCAAAAGCGATATTTTTCGAAATAACGGTTTTTGACTCAAAACTCTCGAAATCAATTGACGTAACAAATTATACCAAAACGGAATAAACCTAAACGTGAGTAAAACTCACCCTCGAAGCGAGAGTCGTTGCCGAGCCCAAATCACCGAGATGTCAAAATCCACAAACACGAACCGAAAATCACCAATCCGCTTTCCACTTCAATTCGAGCTTCCAAACACGTTCCACCTTCCTTGGCTTCGATCCTAAACGTGATTTCATCATCAATTTCATCATACAACCCAAGATTTCATCAAATTTTCAACAAAAACCTCTAAATTTTGTAGGTCACAAAAAGGGGGAAAAATTGGATGAAACCTTACCTAGCTCTTGGGTTTTGGAGAGGGAGGTGAGATGATGAAGGTGATGAAGTGTGGAGCTTGGGGGATGATCCTTCTTCTTCTTCTTTCTTCTTTCTTCCTTCTCTTCTTCTTTCTTTTCTTCTTTCCTCTTCTCTGCGTTTCCTTTCTTTCTTCCCTTTCTTTCTTTTATTCTTTTCTTTCTTTTATTCTAATTAAGTGGTAATATGGTCAAATGACCATTTTGCCCTTAATCTCTTATTTCTTTCCTAAATCACCCTTATTTCGATTTAACGGGTTAGCGTTGTTATACCCCAATTTTGTCCGTCTTCCTTTTCTAGTTTTAGTCGTTTATTTTACTTAAATCGTGTTTTGAAGTCGCGTGGTTACGAGAATTATCAGTACGGCGTCTCAGTTACTAACCCTGGCCAATTTCAATTACCCTGTTCAACTAAATCGAAATACCGTTGTTTTAAATTAGGCATGCACGCGAATGATCGATCTTTTCGCGCGTTCTTCAATTTAATCTTCGTACTTGGATTTAGTCGAACCTAATTGGGACTAACAAAGTCATTTTTCTCGCGATTGGGCTTGTCGTTTCAATTTGGGCTTAAGAACGCGATTCTGAGATAATGTTAGCGTTTAGTGGTCAACGGGCTTATTTATTCTATTTGGGCCTCGTTCTCACGCACTTGTCTAGTTGGGTCCGATATCACTTTTGTATTTGGCCCAATTTCTTTTATTATTTTTACTTTACCTAGTCATTTATTTTGAGTAGAATATACAGTCTAAAAATGTCAAAAAAATTCTATTTATTTTTTTTACAATTTAATAGTGTTTAAGAGTCCAAATATCCAAAAATATACAAAAATAATATAATCTGAAAATACATAATAATCCAAAAAATACAAAAAAAACAAAAAATAGAAAACGAAAACAGCAGCTGCCCATATGCTCCTTGGTGAGCAAGTCTTTGCTCCAACCCTAATCTTGCTGAGAAAGTTTTCTCCTTGAGCTGGCCAAAACCTGAAATGGGAACGAAATCAGGTCAGAATCGTTGTTTTAATGGCCTAAACCAAATTTCTGCCTATATAAACAAGTCTGAACAAACAATTCGCAGACACACAAAAAGAGACCCAGAAATTCACACAGAAAATCCATACGAAATTTAGAGATATTCAGGGTAAAAATTAGGGTTTCAGTGAAACCCTAATTGCGAAGCGTCAAAAATCCAGAAACGACAACAGTCAAGCAGAATAGAAGCAGTAGCAGTGAGGCAATAGTGAGCAGCACAATTCGGTAACCACATAAAAGGAGACCAAACAGAGGCTGGAAAAATAGGTTGATGTTCCTGGAAATTTCGTTTTTATTTCGTTTTTATTAAGTTTATTAAGGTTGGTGTTCCTGGCAATAGTGCATAACTAAGTTTAATTTGAGACAAATCAAAAAATAAGAAACACGGAAACAGACATGTGAAGGAGCAGATAAGAAAAATACATAAAAAAAAAGGGGAGAGAACCGAAACCTTGCCTGCTAGTTCCGGCCACCGTAGACGGTGGCCGTCCGCCTCAAACCGCCGTCATCTTCCCCCTCTAGGTAGCCTCGGAAACCGAAGCCAGCAGCCCCCAACCGAACAGCCACCGTACCACCACTCAACCTCCCTTCACCTCCGTCGTCCCCCATCCACGGGAACCACCACCGTCAGACTCCCTTTCCCATCACGAATCAAACCCACAGCGCCACCACCTACACGAACAGCCACCAACCGAAACCATATCAGAGAAACAGTGGTTCGGATTTGAGAGGGATAGGAGTGCGAACGGCGCTAAAGGAGAAGAAGGTGAGATACGATTTGAGAGAAAAAGAGAAGAAAGCAGGATATGTGAGACGGTGAAGAGGCGAGGTCATGGAGGAGAGGTGAGTGGGTGGCGGTGAGGAGAGAGATCGGAGCTAGAGGAGAGGAGTAGGGAACGGCGGGAGCTGGGTAAGGCGAAACGGCGAGGAGAGGGGGATCGCGGTGGTTCGGTGAAGAGAAGAAAAAAGCGGAGCTAGGGGAGAGGGAGAGAGATCGAACGGCTGAGAGAAAGAAAGGAAGATTAGGGTTGAGAAGAGAGGGAATGCGGCGCGCTGAGGGAGAGAGAAGAGTGAATTAGGTTTAGTTTTTAGGGTTTGGCTTTATATAGCTAGGTTTATTTATTTATTTATTTATTTATTTATTTATTTATTTTTAGTATTCAGATTACTGCTAACACCCCCCTCCATTCATGTGCGCACCTCCCTCACTTAAGCCCAGTTTCGCCCAGCTATTTTTACACCACCTATTTAATTATACCACTCCCCACAGCTAATAACACCCTATTTTACCATTTCACCCCTTTTCTCGTTTTTTCTAATTTAATTTAATTCTCTTCAAGACAAAATAATTTCTCATAAATCAAAAACTTTGTTAATAGTCTTGTGAAGCCTTTGCTTGCATGATTATTAACAACGAGGTACTAGTGGCGATCACTTGGAGCCTTTGCTCAATTGATCATCATGAACGCCTAATTTTCCTAAAGATTTTCACTAAATCAAAAACTTTGTTAGTAGTCTTGCGAAGCCTTTGCTTGCATGATTATTAACAATGGAGTGCTAATGGTGGTCACTTGGAGCCTTTGCTCAATTGATCATCATGAAAGCTCAATTCTCACAATGAAACAAGATAAAAAACAAAAACCGTTTTCCAAACAAAAAAGAACTACGTAGCTTTGAATTCTCCATCGCACCAGGAGATACGTAGGAGCGGGTCACATCCCGTCAAGCATAACAAATAAAAATCATTTTCACAATAATTTTTCAACAATCATTTTCAAAAGAACCTAGAACTACGTCGCCTTTGATTCTCCACCCGGAGATACGTAGGAGCAGGGCCACGCCCCTGTCAAGCGCAAAAATAAACAATTTCTAAAATTAAAGAATATACAAACAGATATCCTTCATTTCAAAAGCAAAAGTCTTATTTTCAAAGTAGGGGATTAAGTCGGTCGTACGGCCGGGTTAATCATCATTTTAAGATAAGTGAACTGTGGTCCCTCAGAGCCCCAGCGCTCCTTCAGCCCTAAGTGGCCCTTCAGAGCCCCAGTGCTCCTTCAGACCCCCAGTGGTCCTCCAACACAGATCACACAGTCCTAAAACCCCTACATTAAAAAACACCAACCCACAAACATTTTCTACACAGAAGAACTACGTAGCTTTGAGTTCTCCATCGCACCTGGAGATACGTAGGAGCGGGCCATGTCCCGTCAAGCACTGTTTTTTTCTAAAAACCCATTTCCCCCCCTTTTTTTCATAATAAATAAAGATTTTCATAAAGAGTTTTTTCAATAAGAAGTAGAGAGGCAATATTAAGTATTTTCAAGTCAACACACTAAAACCACACATTTAATTAAAGGTTCCCTCTCAGTAGAGAGGACGTGTGGGGTGCTAACACCTTCCCTGCGCGTAACCGACCCCCGAACCCTCTTCTCTAGTCTCGCATGACCAATCGCTTTCCAAAAAAGGTTTTCCTAATATTTTCCTTAATAAATATTGGTGGCGGCTTCATTGTCTTAAGAAAAGTTGTGAACGAGGAAGGTTCTCCCTCGGGGACTTTTTCGGGCGCAACAAGCATTCCTGAGACAACCAAATAATTAACTTTAGCACTAGATAAGTACACTAATCAAGCACTAAATTAATTAGAATGGGTTAACATCCAAATAATTCGCCTAATTATTTTGAGGATGTTACAGTAAGTATCTCTTGTCCCACACTAATCATTCCAATATCTTTCTCAAGTCACCACCAACAAATTTCCTCTTAAAGTCTCCCTCGAAATCTCACTCTAATCTCCCTAACTTTTCATTTTTTCTCACTTCTTAAAACAATTCTCCATTAGTTCAAAAGTCATAATTTTCATAAAATTAACTCATCTTGATTTCAACCTCTCAAAAGGATTCCTATTGTTTCTCAAAGATTTTCCATTTGTTTCTGATAAGCCTATTTTTAGAGTCTTTTTAATTGTTATTTTTATTAAGTTTTTTTATTTTAATATATTTTTTTGAGCTATTTTACTACAAATGTTTACTTTTTATTTCCAGGTTTTATTTTGAAGCAAAAGAAAAAATATGAGCTAAAATGAAGAACAAAGAAAGTATTTGAGGAGGAACAATATTTTAGACAACACTAGGCACTCTGCAGGGCGCCAAGGAGCAACACAGCGCAAAACTGGCGCAGGACAGGGAGCCACGGGCGCCAAGGAGCAGCACAGCGCAAAACTGGCGCAGGACAGGGCGCCATGGGAGCCAAGGGCGCCAAGGAGCAGCATAGCGCAAAACTGGCGCAGGACAGGGTGCCAAGGAGCAGCACAGCGCAAACTGGCGCAGGACAGGGCGCCAAGGAGAAGCACAGCGCAAACTGGCGCAGGACAGGGCGCCAAGGAGCAGCAGCAGCGCAAAACTGGCGCAGGACAGGGCGCCAAGGGTGTAACACCCCAAAATTTAGTTAGTTATTTAATTGAATTGTTTGGGAATTTAATTGGTAGAAAAATAATAAAATAATAATAGTGCTAGTATATGTGGGCCTATTGTTAGGGTTGAGAGTAGTAAAATAAGAAGTGTTAGGGAGGCCCATGATGTAATTCGAATTAGCTAAGGAAAAAGCCCATAAAATTAACTAAATTATAAATAGGCATTATTTAGGGTTTTGCTCATTTGGAAGGAACAAAAAAATAAGAATTAGAGAGAAGAGAAGAGAGAGGACGGCGCGAAGGAGGAGAGAGAGCTAGGGCAAGCCAAAGACTTCGAATTCTTCAAGGCTCAGGTAAGGGTGGGGTTTTATCTCTATAATTGGGTGTATGAATGGCTCTATGTAGGAAGGTTATGAAACCCTAAGTGTATTAAGTTTAGAAAACGCTAGTTGTAGGAATTGAACTTTAAACTATGATGTTAATTCCAATTGATGATGATTGTTGCCATTTGACGATGTGTGATCATGGTTGTTGATGCTTTGGAACCAAAATTCTGTGCATGGGCGCCATGGGCGCCGTTTTTGATTCTGCCGCAGGGCGCCAAGGGCGCCATCCTGTGTTTGTGTTCCTGGGCGCCAAAACCTGGCCGCCCGGTTGTTGTTCTGTCCTGGGCGCCATGGGCGCCAATTCTGATGTTGCCGTGTTCTTGGCGCATGGGCGCCAAGGGCGCCATGTCTGGCTGCCCGTTGCTGGTTCTGGGCGCATGGGCGCCATGGGCGCCAAGATTGGCTGCCCGATTTCTGGTGTTGCTTGCTGTGTTCTGGCGCAGGGGCGCCATGGGCGACAAAAATCTGGCTGCCTTGTTGCTGTGTCTGGCGCAGGGGCGCCATGGGCGCCAAAAATCTGGCTGCCTTGTTGCTGTGACTGGCGCAGGGGCGCCATGGGCGCCAAAAACCTGGCTGCCTTGTTGCTGTGTTGTGTTTTGGCGCTGTGGGCGCCAAGGGCGCCAGTTTGGCTGCCCGATTGTGTTGCTGGGCGCCAAGGGCGCCAGTTTGGCTGCCCAAACGTGAATTTCACATTTGATGCTTGGAATGATGTGTTGATGTTGAATATGTAATTAGGCCCGAAGTTGCCAAAATGTTGGAAGTTGCTAAATTGTTGATGTGTTGCCAAAAATGTTGAAAGCCGCTAAGTTGTTGATGTGTTGCCAAAAATGTGGAAATTTCCAAATTGCTAATTATTGTTGATGATGGTGTACCAAGTTGAGTTGCCTCTATTTATTGGCATGTGGTATGTTGTAGGCCTATGGCCAACGATGATTTCCGATGTTGTTGCGTTGCTATCTAATCGTTGTTTATTGGTTGTGCATTTACATAGCGTCACATACATAGCATATTTTTACGATGGAGCTATGCTCAAAACACGATGGCCTGGACTGGCAAATTACGATGAAATGATGTTACGATGATGATGCCTCTATTTATTGGCTGGATTATGGTACCACATGCATTATAGGGCGGTGGCCCTGAGTTGAGTCACATTCCACATCCATGTTGCATACCTATGTGATTGAGATGATGTTGACTGCTGTTAAATGATGAATTGATGCTATGACCTGAATTACATATTGTCTTTCATATGTCTGATTATATAGTGCGATATCTCACCCCTTCTGTTTGAATGTTACCCCGATGTTGGTAACGTGCAGGTAATCACGAATGAAGGTTGCTCACCTTCGTTTGATCGAGTCGGTGTCGTCGCTCTGATATGTAACACTCGGGAGGAATGAACACACGTTTTAATATTGTTGCTATGTTATTTCGTCATTGAAACTTTAAGTTGTTACGTCGTTGTTTTGAGCTGTCTTGAGTTGTTAAGACGCCACGTCTATTTGAATTAACTTGTTATGAATCCGCTGCGTAGTAATTAAAGAGGAATTATTTTGAAGACTAAAAGGTTGTTTTATCGGTTCATCCGAAAGAGCTATGTATCTGTTTTCAAAAGCGAATTAACCTGTCTATTATTTTCACGAAGCAAACGTGGCACTCCATTGTTTGTTGAAAAAGATTTTTATGAACTCTGATTTTGCATTATTTTACCGGGTAGAAATGGGGTGTTACATTAGTGGTATCAGAGCCAAGTTTCGGTCTGTCCGGCCAAGTTGTCAAGTTATTGTGTCATTGACGATTAAGTATTGTCAATTAGTTCTAACTGTTGTTTATGTTGTAGTGATTGGTTGAGATGGCTGGAAGGAGCGATGCTGCTATTGCTGCTGCTTTGGCTGCTATGGCTCAGGCCGTGGAAGGTCAGCAAAACGTTGGTGAAAATGCTGGGTCTCGTAGTTTGGCAACCTTTCAAAGGGATAATCGTCTACTTTCAAAGGCAAGTATAATCCTGATGGAACGTTGGCTTGGCTGAAGGAGATGGAGAGGATCTTCCGTGTGATGGATCTTCCAGTGTGATGGACTGCACTCCGGAGGATGTTCGGGGTAAGAAGGAAATTGAGTTCCTTGAGCTGAAGCAAGGAAACCTGTCGGTTACTGAGTATGCTGCTAAGTTTGTAGAGTTGGCTAAGTTTTATCCGCACTACAGTGAAGCAACTGCAGAATTTTCGAAGTGCATCAAGTTTGAGAACGGGTTTCGGCCAGAGATCAAGAAGGCCATTGGATATCAGAAGATCCGTGTCTTTGCTGATTTGGTTGATAGCTGTAGAATCTATGAAGAGGACAACAATGCGCATTATAAGATTATTAATGAGAAGAGGAGCAAGCCTCAGAATCGTGGTAAGCCGTATGATGCTCCTGCCGGTAAGGGTAAGTCGAGAGTTGCTGATGGCAAGAGGACTAGTGGGGGAGATGCTCCTACTGGTATTGTGATGCTTCCAAGATGGGTCTAGGAGGTGTGCTTATGCATAATGGAAAAGTAGTTGCTTACGCGTCGAGGCAGTTGAGGACTCATGAAAAGAATTATCCTACGCATGACTCAGAGCTTGCTGCGGTTGTTTTGTGCTGAAAATTTGGAGGCATTATCTTTATGGTTCTAGATTTGAAGTATTTAGCGACCATAAGAGTTTGAAGTATTTATTTGATCAGAAGGAATTGAATATGAGGCAGCGACGGTGGTTGGAGTTATTAAAAGATTATGATTTCGGATTGAATTGTCACCCAGGAAAAGCTAATGTCGTTGCTGATGCGTTAAGTCGAAAGACCTTACACATGTCAGCAATGATGGTTAAGGAGTTGGAATTAATTGAGCAGTTCAGAGATATGAGTTTGGTCTGTGAAGTGACACCGCAGAGTGTCAGGTTGGGAATGTTAAATATTAATAATGACTTTTTGGACAGTATCAGGGAAGCTCAGAAATTGGATGTTAGACTGGTGGATTCGATGGTTAGGATCGATCAGTCGGAGAATAATGATTTCAAGCTGGATGCGCAAGGTGTGTTGAGGTTCCGTAATAGGATTTGTATTCCTGATAATGCAAAGATGAGGAAAGCGATTCTTGAAGAGAGTCATAGGAGTAAGTTGAGTATTCATCCGGGAGCTACTAAGATGTATCAGGACTTGAAGAAGTTGTTTTGGTGGCAAGGGATGAAGCGTGATGTAGCGCAGTTTGTGTATGCGTGTTTAACTTGTCAGAAGTCGAAATTTGAACATCAGAAGCCTGCAGGGTTGATGCAACCGTTAGAGGTTCCAGAATGGAAATGGGATAGTATTTCAATGGACTTTGTGACGGGATTGCCTAATACCGCAAGGGGTCATGATGCGATTTGGGTGATTGTTGATACCCAGTATCGAAGTTGGCAGAGATTTATATCCGAGAGATTGTGAAGCTGCATGGTGTTCCTATGTGTATCGTTTCAGATAGAGATCTGAGGTTTACGTCTGATTTTTGGAAGAGTTTGCAAACGGAGTTGGGTTCTAAACTGAGATTGAGTTCGGCGTATCACCCTCAGACGGATGGTCAGTCAGAGAGGACTATTCAGTCGTTGGAGGATTTGTTGAGGGCTTGTGTTCTGGAACAAGGAGGTTCGTGGGATGCATACCTTTCGTTGATAGAGTTCACTTATAATAATAGTTACCATTCTAGTATTGGGATGGCACCTTTTGAAGCGTTGTATGGTCGAAAGTGTAGGACTCCTTTGTGTTGGTATGAATCTAGAGAAAGTGTAGTACTTGGACCTGAAATTGTTCGAGAGACTGCTGAGAAGGTGAGATTGATTCAGGAGAAGATGAAAGCTTCGCAAAGTAGACAGAAGAGTTACCATGATAAGCGAAGAAAGACTTTAGAATTTCAAGCAGGTGAGCATGTGTTTTTGAGAGTCACTCCGGTGACCGGTGTTGGACGCGCTTTGAAGGCTAAGAAGTTCACGCCTCGTTTTATCGGTCCGTATCAGATTTCGGAAAGAGTTGGAAATGTTCCTTATAAAGTGGCCTTACCGCCTAATCTTTCGAATTTGCATGATGTGTTCCATGTGTCGCAACTTCGAAAGTATATTTCAGATCCATCTCGTGTAATTCATATGGATGATGTGCAAGTGCAGGATAATCTCACTGTGGAGACGATGCCTGTGCGTATCGAGGATCATGAGGTGAAGACTCTAAGAGGCAAGGAGATCGCTTTGGTGAGAGTAGTATGGTTGGGAGCTGCCGGAGAAAGCACGGCGTGGGAGCTGGAAAGCAAGATGCGGGAGTCTTATCCAGAGTTGTTCGAATCAGGTAAATTTTCGAGGACGAAAATATTCTAAGAGGGGGAGAGTTGTAACGCCCCAAAATTTAATTAGTTATTTAATTGAATTGTTTGGGAATTTAATTGGTAGAAAAATAATAAAATAATAATAGTGCTAGTATATGTGGGCCTATTGTTAGGGTTGGGAGTAGTAAAATGAGAAGTGTTAGGGAGGCCCATGATGTAATTGGAATTAGCTAAGAAAAAAGCCCATAAAATTAACTAAAGTATAAATAGGCATTATTTAGGGTTTTGCTCATTTGGAAGGAACAAAAAAATAAGAATTAGAGAGAAGAGAAGAGAGAGGACGGCGCGAAGGAGGAGAGAGAGCTAGGGCAAGCCAAAGACTTCGAATTCTTCAAGGCTCAGGTAAGGGTGGGGTTCTATATCTATAATTGGGTGTATGAATGGCTCTATGTAGGAAGGTTATGGAACCCTAGGTGTATTAAAGTTAGAAAACCCTAGTTGTAGGAATTGAACTTTAAACTATGATGTTAATTTCAATTGATGATGATTGTTGCCATTTGACGATGTGTGATCATGCTTGTTGATGCTTTGGAACCAAAATTCTGTGCATGGGCGCCATGGGCGCCATTTTTGATTCTGCCGCAGGGCGCCATGGGCGCCGTCCTGTGTTTGTGTTCCTGGGCGCCAAAACCTGGCCGCCCGGTTGTTGTTCTGTCCTGGGCGCCATGGGCGCCAATTCTGATGTTGCTGTGTTCCTGGCGCATGGGCGCCAAGGGCGCCATGTCTGGCTGCCCGTTGCTGGTTCTGGGCGCATGGGCGCCAAGGGCGCCAAGATTGGCTGCCCGATTTCTGTTGTTGCTTGCTGTGTTCTGGCGCAGGGGCGCCATGGGCCCCAAAAATCTGGCTGCCTTGTTGCTGTGTCTGGCGCAGGGGCGCCATGGGCGCCAAAAACCTGGCTGCCTTGTTGCTGTGTTGTGTTTTGGCGCTGTGGGTGCCAAGGGTGCCAGTTTGGCTGCCCGATTGTGTTGCTGGGCGTCATGGGCGCCAAGGGCGCCAGTTTGGCTGCCCGATTGTGTTGCTGGGTTCCATGGGCGCCAAGGGCGCCAGTTTGGCTGCCCAAACGTGAATTTCACATTTGATGCTTGGAATGATGTGTTGATGTTGAATATGTAATTTGGCCCGAAGTTGCCAAAATGTTGGAAGTTGCTAAATTGTTGATGTGTTGCCAAAAATGTTGAAAGCGGCTAAGTTGTTGATGTGTTGCCAAAAATGTTGAAAGTTGCTAAGTTGCTAATTATTGTTGATGATGGTGTACCAAGTTGAATTGCCTCAATTTATTGGCAGGTGGTATGTTGTAGGCCTGTGGCCAACGATGATTTCCGATGTTGTTGCGTTGCTATGTAATCGTTGTTTATTGGTTGTGCATTTACATAGCGTCGCATACATAGCATATTTTTACGATGGAGCTATGCTCAAAACACGATGGCCTGGACTGGAAAATTACGATGAAATGATGTTACAATGATGATGCCTCTATTTATTGGCTGGATTATGGTACCACATGCATTATAGGGCGGTGGCCCTGAGTTGAGTCACATTCCACATCCATGTTGCATACCTATGTGATTGAGATGATGTTGACTGCTGTTAAATGATGAATTGATGCTATGACCTGAATTACATATTGTCTTTCATATGTCTGATTATATAGTGCGATATCTCACCCCTTCTGTTTGAATGTTACCCCGATGTTGGTAACGTGCAGGTAATCACGAATGAAGGTTGCTCACCTTCGTTTGATCGAGTCGGTGTCGTCGCTCTGATATGTAACACTCGGGGGGAATGAACACACGTTTTAATATTGTTGCTATGTTATTTCGTCGTTGAAACTTTAAGTTGTTACGTCGTTGTTTTGAGCCGTCTTGAGTTGTTAAGACGCCACGTCTATTTGAATTAAGTTGTTATGAATCCGCTGCGTAGTAATTAAAGAGGAATTATTTTGAAGACTAAAAGGTTGTTTTATCGGTTCATCCGAAAGAGCTATGTATCTGTTTTCAAAAGCGAATTAACCCGTCTATTGTTTTCACGAAGCAAACGTGGCACTCCATTGTTTGTTGAAAAAGATTTTTATGAACTCTGATTTTGCATTATTTTACCGGGTAGAAATGGGGTGTTATAAAGGGCGCCAAAAAGCAGTCAATTTTGGCTGCGGCCACTGTAACGCCCAAATATTTAATTAAATTATTTTATTAAATATTTAGGTATTGAATTATTTATTTATTTATTTTATTTTAGTTGGTGTAATTATATTAACATTTTACTAAAAGGCGTATGATCAAATATTAGGGGATGGCGTTAGTGATCGGGCTTAAGTTGGAGGAAAGCCCGTGACCCAAGTCCACTAGCTAGGCGCATGTGAAGCACCTAGGCTAGGGTTTGGTGCTCACTTGCGAATCACTTAGAGAAAAAAAGAAAGAAAAGTGCGAAATAGAGAGAGGAGAAGAGAGAAATAAATTCGGCGCACAAGGGAGAAGAGAAGAAGAGGAGGATTCGCGAATTCCAAGGGAGCAGAGAGGAGCTGTGTTGCTGAGGTTCTGTTGGTGACTCGATCAAGGGATTCGGTGCTCTCCTAATATAAGGTAAGGGTGGGGTTCTTCCTTATAATAGGGTTTTATGATGGGGTTTATGTGGGAGTAGATCCTATGATGCCTAGGACTTGATTTTGATGTGTAGTTTGGTGTTAGTTGAATTGTATATAGGTTGATTGAGAATACTTGCTCGTTGGTGATTGTTGTGACCCTAAACATTGGTGATTTGTTGTTGTTATAAATAATTGCATGTTAGGTGTTCGATAAATTGTTAATTGGTGTGATGATTGATAATTCATGATGATTGGCATAGGTGATTATGATTTGATGAGCTAAATTGGTGATATGATGTGCATATGTGGTGTTTTGATGAATTGGTGTGTTGCTGATTTGGGGTCCCTGGCGCTGGGCGCCATGCTGGGTGCTGTCTGGGTTGCTGTTTTTGGCGCCCAGGGTGTGGGCGCCGTGTGCCAGTGTGGATGTTGCGTTTCCTGTTGCTGTTTCTGGCTTCCAGTGCATGGGCGCCGTGTCTGGGTGTGTCTCGCGTGCCAGTGTGCTGTGCGTGTGTTCCTGTGTTTGGCGCCCTGGGTGTGGGCGCCGTGTGCCAAGTTGTTGCATTGCTGTTTTTGGCGCCCTGGGTGTGGGCGTCGTGTGCCAGGGTGTGTGGGAGTGTTGCTGTGTGTGTGGGTGCATGTTGCTGTGTCTTGGCGCAGGGGCGCCTTGGCGCCCTGTGCCTGGGCGCCACATTCTGCGTGTTGCGTTGCATTCCCTGCTGTCTGGGCGCCACGGGCGCCAAATCCTGTGTCATGTTGCGTTGTTGTGTTGCCTGGGCGCCAGTTTCTGTTTCTGGTCAGTTTCCAGCGTGTTCCCTGCTAGGCGCCCAGTGCTTGGGCGCCATTTTCAGGATGTTGCTCAAATGTTCCCCGGTTTTGTTTTTGACATAACTTTTGACTCGGGTGTCCGATTTAGACGTTTCAAAATGTTTTGGAAAGCTTATTCAGAGGCCTAACTGAATATTCTAATTTGAGGCAAAGTAATCCATTTTTCTGGAAAATTTGTTTACCGTTGGTGTAGTCGTTAAATGGTGATGTTTTAAATGAAAATTGTCGTTTGTCTCCGGTGTTGTGAAAAACTCTCGTGTCTCAGATGTTTTAGAAAATTGTCGTCATATGGGTGTATTGGTGCTGTTTTGGAAAATTGTTGTCTCCTTGGTGTCTTGTTGTTGTTTTGGGAAGTCGTTGTCCTCTCGGTGCATTGGTGCGGTTTGATGCTAGGTGGGAAGGCTCAAACCTTGGTGTTGTTGGAACTAGGTGTGAAGGTTCCAAGTCTTGGTGTCCTTTTGGTGTCCTTTTTGGCGTCGTGAACTGGAGTAAAACCTTTTGGTGTAATCGGTAATTTTAGTGTCCCGGTGTCAATAACGATGTGTTGATGGTTTTGACGACAATGCCCCTAGTGGCTATTATTTTGGTTGACGATGGTATTGATGATGAATAAAAGTTGCGGCCTTATAAGTGACGATGATGCCATAAAGGCTATTAGCGATGATGATATTAATGATGGTGAATGTTAGTGGCAACGATATGTGTGACGATAACCTGACAGGTGATGTGCCTTTTATTGGCAAATTGGTAAGTGATGGGTCACTAAGTTGATTGTGATTGTATGTGACTGTCTCCGGTGCATATCATGGTGCTTCATACATCTCATGTGCATAAACAAGTGACGATGACGCCATAAAGGCTATTTAGTGACGATGATGCCATAAAGGCTATTCAGTGACGATGATGACAGGTACCACATGCATACGCCCGTTGGTGTGGGTTGCATTCATGCATCGTCAGGACATTTGGTGACTGATTGTGGCGTTTATAATTGATGTATAATTATAATTGAAGTGTGTTTACGATTTGGTGTGCGTAGTGAGGTGGTAGACATAGTTGATGTATCCTAGCATATTTCCTATCATTTTATGCTATTATATTGGAGATATCTCACCCCTTCTGTTTGAATGTTGCCCCTATGCGGTAACGTGCAGGTGATTGCGAGTGAAGGCTTAGGTACCTTCGCTATTCTGAGTCGGTGTCGTCGGTGTCCTTGCTTTGATGTGTAACACTCAGGGGGGGATAAACGCAGAACTTAGTTGTTATATTTTGTTATTTGGAGTCCATTCAGGACGTTGCTATTTGATGTTTAAAACTTATATTATATTCCGCTGCGTGGTGATGTAATTTTGATCAGGTGTTATTTACGTCATATGAGACATTTTATTTAGTGATGAATGTGTGACATCCCTTTTGAAGTGTGAATTAAGTTTTGTGAAACTCTGATTTTATCGAATAATTACCGGGTAGAAAAGGGGTGTTACAGCCACTTGTTTGTGGCCATCTTTGCCAACTTGATTTTTTCACTTCTTTTTGACTATTTTGCCCCTCCACTCAAGTGCTTTGGCCACTTGTTGATGGCTATCTTTGCCAACTTGAGTTCACACTCCTCTTTGGCTATTTTGCCCCTTCCCTCATATTTTCCTATAAATAGGACCTTGATCCTCACTTGTAAGAACACTTGAATTTTGTGAGAAAATCACTTTCAAAAACTCTCTAAGATTTATGACTTCAATTTACTCTTCATGTTCTTTTTAATTCTTGCTTATTTACTTTCTTGCCCTTTTAATTCTTGCTCTTTTAATTCTTGCTTATTTACTTTCTTGCCCTTTTAATTCTTGCTTATTTACTTTCTTGCTCTTTTAATTCTTGCTTATTTACTTTCTTGCCCTTTTAATTCTTGCTCTTTTAATTCTTGCTTATTTACTTTCTTGCCCTTTTAATTCTTGCGTATTTACTTTCTTGCTCTTTTAATTCTTGCTTATTTACTTTCTTGCCCTTTTACTTTCTTGCTCTTTTATTTTCCAAGTCATTTAAATTCCTTGCAATTTACTTTTTAAGCAATTTACTTTCTTGTCATTTACAATTCCGCTATTTATAATTTTGAAATTTTCTCAATTCCTAACATTTATTTTCTTGCCATTCTAACATCTAATTCCTAACTCATTTACACAATCCGCAACTTATCGCTTTCTTTACAATTCTTGCAATTTACGCATTCCGCAACTTATCGCTTTCTTTACAAATTCTTGCAATTTACAAATATGAAATCTTCCTCTTCTCCTCTTTTGTCTACAATGATCATGAGTGAGTAGACTTTCTTAGCTTTGGGGTTTTTGGCAACAATCAAATAATGGCTTCCTACTAATTAATTCCCGAGACTATTCTCCACCTTAATCGCTTTGTATTTTTAAATCTAATTTCATCACTTTTCATTATTATTTCAAAACACCACACGATGTACCGAAAGGGGAAGTGTGGTTGTTGGATCTATGAAATTAGACAATAAAATCAACACATGAAAATAGTTTTGGTTTTATTGAGACACGAAAAGGTCTTTGCTTAATGGGTTCTAATAATAATCACCCATGAAAATAGGCTTGATAATTAGTTTAGAACACGCGTCTGTATTCCGAAAGGAAACTTTTGCTACAACCGTCGCCTTGTCTTAAGAAATATATCGTTCTTTAAATTGGAAAATAGTCGAAAGGATTAATAACGGAAACCTTATCATTTCGATGAAACTAATACCCCAAGTCTCTTTTTATCTTTAAAACATCAACAAAAACATTCCTTCTTTCTAAAAAGACTTTCTTTTCAGTTAATCAACTTTGGAAAATTAAATTGGTAATCACCTAGGTTCTCCCTGTGGATCGATAACTCTTTTATTACGTGACAAGACCGTGCACTTGCGGCCTACCAAGTTTTTGGCGCAGTTGCCGGGGAGGCAGTGATATTAATAAGTTTTTCGAAACCGGTTAGACTGAAGTTTTATTTTCTTTATTTTTACTTTTTCTTCTCTTGTCCCTCGAATGCGAAGAACCAGAAGTTTCGGAGAAACTGTTCAACAAATTCCCGAAATCGAAAGGTTCTTACATAGAAGGAGGAGAGAAATTCCCGATAACCAAATGGCGGCTAATGAAAATCGTGCTCTCAAAGAGTACGCAACACCTTCAGCAGAACCATCGGCTGTCATTGTACATCCAAATGTGGAAGCAAATAATTTTGAACTCAAATCATCTCTGCTTTCAATGGTTCAACAAAACCAATTTTCTGGTTCTCCCAAGGAGGACCCAAATCTTCATATTTCAATTTTTCTGGAATACTGTGGAACTCTCAAATTAAACGGGGTACCTCAAGATGCCATAAGACTAAAGCTCTTCCCTTTTTCATTAAGGGATAGAGCAAGAGCATGGCTACATTCTTTGCCTTCGGAATCCATTACCAGCTGGGGCCAATTAAAACAAGCTTTTCTTGCTAGGTTCTTTCCCCCAAGTAAAACAGCTCAATTGAGAAGTCAAATTACTCGATTTTCTCAAAACGACGGGGAATCTCTTTATGATACTTGGGAACGTTTCAAAGAAATGTTAAGGCTATGCCCCCATCATGGACTAGAGAAATGGCTCGTTGTTCACACATTTTATAATGGATTACAATATGCAACAAGAATGACTGTTGATGCAGCTGCAGGTGGAGCTTTGATGAACAAAAATTTTACTGAAGCTTATGCACTCATTGAAGATATGGCTCAAAACCATTGTCAATGGGCAAATGAGCGAGCTTGTCAATGGGCAAGTGAGCGAGCCATAACAAATAAACCAGCATCATCAAAAGAGCCAGGTAAGTATGAAATATCTGCTGTTGATCATCTTACCTCAAAAGTGGACGCACTTTTTTCAAAAATTTGAAAAATTAAATGTAAGTGCCGTTTCACAAACCCTTTCTCCTACTACTCCACCATGTGAATTATGTGGGGTTGTTGGCCATATTGGAGCTGAATGCCAGCTTGAGGCATCTAGTACTGGAAATGAGCATGTTAACTATGCTCAAAAGGAAGATCCGTTTTCAAATACTTATAATCCTGGGTGGAGGAATCATTCAAATTTTTCTTATAAAAATCCTCCACCCAATTCAGCACCTAGACCACCTCCTGGTTTTCAGAATCAAAGGGTTTTTAACAACCCACAAAACAACCCGCAAAAGTCGAACTTGGAATTTTTGATGGAAAATTTGTGTCATCTCAAACAAAACAAAATGAAGAATTCAAAAATCAAACTGGTTATTTGAATGACACACTTATCAAATTAGTATCAAAAGTCGACTCTATTGCCACTCATAATAAAATGCTTGAAAATCAAATAACTCAAGTGGCAACACAGGTGGCTTCATCCTCTAAGTCTTCGGGGGGTATTTCCTGTGCAACCAGAACAAAATCCAAATGGCCAAATAAATGTCGTCACCCTTAGAAGCGGAAAACAATTAGAGGAACCAAGAGCAAACCAAGAAAAAATTGTGAGTGAAAAACATAATTTACCATGTGAGCAAGAAGAGAAAGAAAAAGAGAAAGAACCAGAAAAAGAAAGAGAAGAACCACACATCCCCCCACCACCATACAAACCACCCATTCCTTTTCCCCAAAGATTTGCAAAAAACAAACTTGACGAGAAATTCAAAAGGTTTGTCGACTTGCTTAAAAAGCTTTACATCAACGTTCCTTTCACTGATGCATTGTCTCAAATGCCGTCTTATTCTAAATTTTTGAAAGAAATTTTATCTAAGAAAAGAAAAATAGACGACTATGAGACGATTGCATTAACAGAAGAATGCGGTGCAATTATCCAGAACAAGCTGCCAAAAAGCTCAAAGATCCAGGTAGTTTTTCCATACCTTGTGTAATTGGAAGTGAAACCATAAACAGAGCAATGTGTGATCTAGGAGCTAGTGTAAGTTTGATGCCTCTTTCTCTTTGCAAAAGACTAGGGATAGGTGAACTTAAACCCACAAAAATGACAATACAGTTGGCAGATCGTTCCGTCAAATACCCCACTGGAATCTTAGAGGATGCCCCTATCAAGGTAGGGCAAACTTTTATACCGGTGGATTTTGTTGTAATGGAAATTGAAGAAGACTCCCAAATTCCTATTCTTCTAGGGAGGCCTTTTTTAGCTACTGCAGAGGCAATAATTGACGTTAAAAACGGTAAGTTGGTTTTTAACGTGGGGGATGAAAAGGTTGAGTTTGAAGTTTCAAACTTCATGAGGAGTCCGTCTGTAAAGGACTCATGCTGCAGGATTGATATTGTAGACTATTGCGTGCGAGACTGCTCTTTAGCATCATCTTCACAAGATAGTCTGGAAGATTGCCTTTTAGGCAACACAGATACAAATGCAGCAGAGGAAACCCAATTCTACATAAAAATTTTAGATGAGAATCCACCATCACAAAAATTGGGTACTGAAACTTTGGGTGAGGGAAAACCTCGACGTCTCCCAAAAGAAGCACCAAAAATAGAACTGAAACCCTTACCAGCATCTCTCAGGTATGAGTTTCTTGGCCCTAATTCTACTTTTCCAGTAATTGTAAATGCAGATCTAAAACAAAATGAGACTGAAAAATTGTTTAATGTTCTTAAAAAGTATCCCAAAGCCATAGGGTATACTATTGAGGACATTAAAGGAATAAATCCATCAATCTGCATACACAGAATACTACTGGAAGAGGACTATAAACCTTCTATCGAGCATCAAAGAAGATTAAACCCAAACATGAAAGAGGTTGTTAAAAAGGAAGTTTTAAAACTCCTTGATGCTGGGATAATATATCCTATTTCCGATAGTAAGTGGGTTAGTCCTGTTCAAGTAGTACCTAAGAAGGGAGGCTTAACAGTTATTAAAAATGAAAAGGATAAATGCATTTCCACAAGGACAGTTACGGGATGGAGAATGTGTATTGATTACAGAAAGCTTAACAAAGCTACTCGGAAAAATCACTTCCCTCTTCCGTTCATTGATCAAATGCTAGAAAGGTTAGCACGGCACTCACATTTCTGCTATTTAGATGGTTATTCGGGATTTTTCCAAATTCCCATCCACCCTAGCGACCAAGAAAAAACAACTTTCACATGTCCTTTTGGCACTTATGCCTATAGAAGGATGCCCTTTGGTCTATGTAATGCTCCTGCTACCTTTCAAAGGTGTATGATGTCCATATTCTCAGACTTTGTTGAAAACATAATGGAAGTGTTTATGGATGATTTTTCCGTCCATGGCTCAAATTTTGAAAACTGTTTAGCTAGTCTGGAAAAAGTCTTAGAGAGGTGTGAGAAGGTGAACCTAGTTCTAATCTGGGAAAAGTGTCATTTCATGGTTAATGAAGGAATTGTCCTAGGACACTTAATTTCTAATAGAGGTATTGAGGTAGATCGTGCAAAAATTGAGGTGATTGAAAAAATGCTACCTCCCACCTCAGTAAAAGAGGTGAGAAGCTTTTTAGGCCATGCGGGTTTCTACCGCCGGTTCATAAAAGACTTCTCAAAAATTTCAAAACCTATGACAAGTCTGCTCCTTAAGGATGCAGCATTTATTTTTAATGATCTTTGTCTTGAAGCTTTTAACAGGTTGAAAAAGGCTTTGGTTACTGCCCCAATTATACAGCCACCGGACTCGAATCTTCCGTTCGAGATAATGTGCGATGCAAGCGACTATGCAGTTGGGACAGTCGTGGGACAAAGAAAAGAGAAAAAATTGCATGCCATATACTATGCAAGCAGGACCTTAGACGAGGCACAAATGAATTACCCCACAACTGAAAAAGAATTATTGGCGGTAGTTTTTGCCGTTGATAAGTTTCGATCATATTTGGTAGGTTCAAAAATCATCATTTTTACTGATCACTCGGCCATAAAATATTTGTTAAACAAAAAAGATGCCAAGCCGAGATTGATCCGATGGGTTTTACTCCTACAAGAATTTGATCTTGAAATAAAGGATAAAAAAGGCGTTGAAAATGTTGTGGCTGATCATTTGTCCCGTCTACAAGGAACAAAAGAAGAAGAGTTGCCACTTAATGATACATTTTTGTATGATCAACTCTTCTCATTGGTCAAAACTGAAGCACCATGGTATGCAGATTTTGTAAACTACCTTGCAGCAGAAGTACTCCCCCCAGATTTAAATTATCAGCAGAAGAAGAAATTTTTCCATGATCTTAAACAGTATTACTGGGATGAGCCACTGCTTTTTAAAAGAGGAGCAAACGGGGTGTTCAGAAGATGCATTCCGGAAGAAGAGGTAAGTAACATTCTATACCATTGTCATTCTTCTTCCTATGGCGGCCATGCCAGTTCTTCAAAAACTGCTACAAAAATTCTACAATCTGGTTTTTATTGGCCGTCCCTTTTTAAAGACACGCATCAATTCGTTTCTAAATGCGACCAGTGTCAACGCACCGGAAATATTTCGAAAAGAAATGAAATGCCCTTAAATAATATCTTAGAGGTTGAAATTTTTGACGTCTGGGGTGTCGATTTCATGGAACCATTTCCATCTTCTTTTGGAAACCAATATATTCTGGTAGCTGTTGACTATGTGTCAAAATGGATCGAAGCCATTGCTTCTCCTACAAACGATGCAAAGGTAGTCATAAAACTTTTCAAAAAAATAATTTTTCCAAGATTCGGGGTCCCTCGTGTTGTCATAAGCGACGGAGGATCCCATTTCATCTCAAAACATTTTGAAATGTTACTGCAAAAGTTTGGTGTAAGGCACAAAATTGCAACGCCTTACCACCCTCAAACTAGTGGTCAGGTTGAGGTATCGAACAGAGAAATTAAAAGTATTTTAGAAAAAACTGTTTCGACCTCAAGAAAAGACTGGTCGGTAAAGCTTGATGATGCTCTCTGGGCTTATCGGACTGCGTACAAAACTCCCATAGGAATGACTCCTTTCAAATTAATTTATGGGAAGTCTTGCCACCTTCCGGTTGAACTAGAGCACAAAGTTTACTGGGCAATTAAATGCCTTAACCTGAACATGGAATTAGCCGGAGAAAAAAGAAAACTCCAACTAAACGAATTGGAAGAACTGAGAATGGATGCTTATGAGAATGCCAAACTTTACAAAGAAAGAACAAAAAATTGGCATGATAAGCGTATCATTCGCAGAGAATTCAAGGAGGGTGACCTGGTGTTATTGTTTAATTCCAGGCTAAAAATTTTCCCAGGAAAATTAAAATCAAGATGGTCCGGTCCTTTTGAAATCCGTAAGGTTTACCCCTTCGGATCTGTAGAGACCTGGAGCGAGAAAACCGGATCGTTTAAAGTCAATGGTCAAAGGTTGAAAAATTATTTAATTGGTGACCCAATTGAGAAAGGAACTAGTTTAGTTCTGCATGATCCCAATTGAAATTTTGATCGTCAAGCTAGTGACGTTAAAAGAGCGCTACGTGGGAGGCAACCCACGGCTTAATGTATTTTTTCGATTCATTGAAAAAAAAAGCTCACGGTTAGAAAAATTGGAGCACGTGACAGATATGCTCCAAACCCTAAATGCATCATTTCACCATCAACCAGGGTCCCCCGCCCGGGCAGCTGTGATCCGGTGAGCTATCCTAACCCCCTTTTGTGTTGTTTTATTTGAAAAATCATTGAGGACAATGCCTAGTCCAAGCCTGGGGGTATTTTATTGCTTTTATTGGGTATGTCTTTATTGCTTTGCTGAATTTTTATCTTTTTGTACCTTGAGTTGTATCTGCTCCCCCCATGATGAAACTTTGTGAACCCTAAGCATGTTTTAGATAAGCCTTTTCTGGACAAAAATAATTTTTCAATTTTTATTAGCAATCATCTAGGTGGGCTGGTTGCGAACAACAAAAATTGTATCATGGTTCAATTTCTACTTCTAGGGCTTTTTCACACACACGCCATTGAGACTGTTTTCAGTTATTAATACAATTAGAAGGACTGAAAAGAAACTTCTAACCTGGTTCTCCTGGTGACATTCACTGGATGCGCGGTTACTGGAGAAAAACGTCTGAGTTGGGGTATCAAAAAAAAAATATATGTATATATATGCAAAACCAATTCAAAATGCAAAAATTGGTGCATTTTAGATGTCAAAATGAATGGTTAGCATATAAAATCAAAAAGAAAAGAAAAATGCTTGAAAACCCAACGTATAAAGACCCTCCTTTGAGACCCGATCTTAGTGAATGGAGGACCCAAGCTTGAGAATGCTGGGGAACCGGTTCTATGATGACATTGATATCCTCTCTAAAGTATTGATACTTTAAAGTTGTCTCCCAATTCCACAAGAAGCCCAGATAGTAGTTCTCAAACCAAAGTGTTAGAATTGCCCCACAGTTCACTTAATATTTCAATGTGAAAATAATTTTCCTTCAGAATTGGCCTAAAGATTTACACTGTTTTTGCTTGAGGACAAGCAAGGGTTCAACCATGGGGGAGTTTGATAAGCCTATTTTTAGAGTCTTTTTAATTGTTATTTTTATTAAGTTTTTTTTATTTTAATATATATTTTTGAGCTATTTAACTACAAATGTTTACTTTTTATTTTCAGGTTTTATTTTGAAGCAAAAGAAAAAATATGAGCTAAAATGAAGAACAAAGAAAATATTTGAGGAGGAACAATTTTTTAGACAGCACTAGGCACTCTGCAGGGCGCCAAGGAGCAGCACAGCGCAAACTGGCGCAGGACAGGGTGCCAAGGAGCAGTACAGCGCAAAACTGGCGCAGGACAGGGCACCAAGGGCGCCAAGGAGCAGCACAGCGCAAAATTGGCGCAGGACAGGGCGCCAAGGGCGCCAAGGAGCAGCACAGCGCAAACTGGCGCAGGACAGGGCGCCAAGGAGCAGCACAGCGCAAACTCGTGCAGGACAGGGCGCCAAGGGCGCCAAGGAGCAGCAGCAGCGCAAAACTGGCGCAGGACAGGGCGCCAAGGGCTCCAAAAAGCAGTCAATTTTGGCTGCGGCCACTTGTTTGTGGCCATCTTTGCCAACTTGATTTTTTTCACTTCTTTTTGACTATTTTGCCCCTCCACTCATGTGCTTTGGCCACTTGTTGATGGCTATCTTTGCCAACTTGAGTTCACACTCCTTTTTGGCTATTTTTCCCCTTCCCTCATATTTTCCTATAAATAGGACCTTGATCCTCACTTGTAAGCACACTTGAATTTTGTGAGAAAATCACTCTCATAAACTCTCTTAAGATTTATGACTTCAATTTACTCTTCATGTTCTTTTTAATTCTTGCTTTATTTACTTTCTTGCCCTTTTAATTCTTGCTCTTTTAATTCTTGCTTATTTACTTTCTTGCCCTTTTAATTCTTGCTTATTTACTTTCTTGCTCTTTTAATTCTTGCTTATTTACTTTCTTGCCCTTTTAATTGTTGCTCTTTTAATTCTTGCTTATTTACTTTCTTGCCCTTTTAATTCTTGCTTATTTACTTTCTTGCTCTTTTAATTCTTGCTTATTTACTTTCTTTCCCTTTTACTTTCTTGCTCTTTTATTTTCCAAGTCATTTAAATTCCTTGCAATTTACTTTTTAAGCAATTTACTTTCTTGTCATTTACAATTCCGCTATTTATAATTTTGCAATTTTCTCAATTCCTAACATTTATTTTCTTGCCATTCTAACATCTAATTCCTAACTCATTTACACATTCCGCAACTTATCGCTTTCTTTACAATTCTTGCAATTTACGCATTCCGCAACTTATCGCTTTCTTTACAAATTCTTGCAATTTACAAATATGAAATCTTCCTCTTCTCCTCTTTTGTCTACAATGGTCATGAGTGAGTAGACTTTCTTAGCCTTGGGGTTTTTGGCAACAATCAAATGATGGCTTCCTACTAATTAATTCCCGAGACTATTCTTCACCTTAATCGCTTTGTATTTTTAAATCTAATTTCATCACTTTTCATTATTATTTCAAAACACCACACGATGTACCGAAAGGGGAAGTGTGGTTGTTGGATCTATGATATTAGACAATAAAATCAACACATGAAAATAGTTTTGGTTTTATTGAGACACGAAAAGGTCTTTGCTTAATGGGTTCTAATAATAATCAACCATGAAAATAGGCTTGATAATTAGTTTAGAACACGCTTCTGTATTCCGAAAGGAAACTTTTGCTACAACCGTCGCCTTGTCTTAAGAAATATATCGTTCTTTAAACTGGAAAATAGTCGAAAGGATTAATAACAGAAACCTTATCATTTCGATGAAACTAATACCCCAAGTCTCTTTTTATCTTTAAAACATCAACAAAAACATTCCTTCTTTCTAAAAAGACTTTCTTTTCAGTTAATCAACTTTGGAAAATTAAATTGGTAATCACCTAGGCTCTTGTTGCGCCCGAAAAATCCGGTTTGGGACTTTTCGTTTGACAACGTGGAAAAAGTTTGGAGCCGCCACCAATATTTTAATTTTAAGACCAAAACATTGAAAAAAGGTCTTTTAAACAAGGCGGATGGTCTTTTGAAAACTAGAGATGTAGGTTCGGGGGTCGGTTAGGTACGGGGAAGGTATTAGCACCCCGCACCTCCTTTCTACCGAAAGGGAACCATTAACTTGATGTGTGGTTTGGACAAAAGTTTGAGTTTGAAAGCGGTTTATTCTACTTCTTTTCTTTTCTTTTTTTTTTTGATTTGTTTTACTGAAAACAAGAGGGAAGAAGAATATTTTTGGTTATCTTTGAAAAGCGGAACAAAACAAAGATGTTTTTAAAAGGGTGCTTGGCGGGACAGGACCCCGTTCCTACGTACCCTCACTGGAAGAGGGATCAAACCTACGTAGTTCTCGATTTTTGGTTTTGAAAAAGGATTGAGCTTTCGCGAAGACCGAACAACAACGGTTAGAATGATCTCGCTACTAACTCCTTTCGAAAACAACATCATCATTAACGACCTAATCGGCAACGGCGCGATTGGTGTTTAATGACAATTGGTTTATTTTTGAGAAATGAATAAGTTTTCGAAAATGGGATAGAGCTTTTGCGAAGACCGAGCAACAACGGTTAGAATGGCCTCACTACTAACTCTTTTGAAAATGAAATCATCATTAATGACCTAACCGGCAACGGCGCGATTGGTGTTTAATGACGATTGATTTATTTTTGTTTTGAAAGTAAAAGTTTCTTTTTGTTTTGAAATGATTTTAGGAAATGAGTTTTATAAAAGGAGTAGAACATTTCAAGTCAATTCTAAATCCATAACCAAATGCAAATGAATGAATAATACTCGAGTAAACATGAACATATCATTCATTAACCAAGATTAAACATGCCCATACAATCAAAGGATTCAATTATTAAAGATGCAAAACAAAGTTCTCAAAGTAATTGTGTGTGTGCAAGAAGGATTGTATTTTCCCTAATGGCTTTATGCTACAACATGCATGTAGACTTACGTCTCCATTAGGAGGTCATACAAGTGGAGAGGAGGGTACACAATCAAGTCAAGACATTTACATGGCATCAAGAACAAGTGAATACAATTGATTGTAAACATAGAGTATTCTAAGTTAAATGATTGAATATGTAAGCAAGGATGCATGATTAGGTAAGCATGTAAGTGCATGAGTGTACAAGGAATGAATGCATAGCACTTTATTTATGAATGGATGGCATACCAGGATGCATAAAAGGATGCAAGAGATATAAGCATATGGGGATGCATGAGAGTGTCACATAAACTAAGTATGAATGAAGATGTATGAATGTGAAAATGTTTTGGGTATTTTTGCAAGTTGATAAGTTGTAAAACTTTGAGTAAGAAGTTAGTGAAAAGTAAAGTAAAAAATGCATGAAGTAAATGGTAATTATTTAATGAGATGGTAAAGTAAAAATGCATGAAGTAAATGGTAATTATTTAATGAGATGGTAAAGTAAAAAGGTAAAAAGTAAATAAACACTAAAACCAAGTTGAATCACATAGAGCAATCCTCTCACTTTGAGAAAAGTGCACTAGGCACTAGTGAGAATCAACTTGCCTATCATCAACAATTTACAATAAGCAAATTAAAATGCAAAGATTAACTAAACACACAAATAAGTTGAATCACCTAGAGCAATCCTCCCACTTTGAGCAAAGTGCATTAGGCACTAGTGAGAATCAACTTGCCTATCATCAACAAAAAACAATAAGCAAATGAAAATGCAAAGATTAACTAAACACACAAATAAGTTGAATCACCTAGAGCAATCCTCCCACTTTGAGCAAAGTGCACTAGGCACTAGTGAGAATCAACTTGCCTATCATCAACAATGAACAATAAGCAAATGAAAATGCAAAGATTAACTAAACACACAAATAAGTTGAATCACCTAGAGCAATCCTCCCACTTTGAGCAAAGTGCACTAGGCACTAGTGAGAATCAACTTGCCTATCATCAACAAAAAACAATAAGCAAATGAAAATGCAAAGATTAACTAAACACACAAATAAGTTGAATCACCTAGAGCAATCCTCCCACTTTGAGCAAAGTGCACTAGGCACTAGTGAGAATCAACTTGCCTATCATCAACAATTTACAACAAGTAAACTAAGACACAAGAATGAATGGACACATAAACTACATTGAGTCATTTCTAGCAATCTTCACCACTTAGGTCAAGGTGCACTAGGCACTAGTGGGAATCATATTGCTAAATCATCAAACAACAAAAGTAATATTTAACACTAAAATGAAATACTAATAACAAGATTAAACATCACCAAACAAAGAACAACAACAAAATCAACTTGGAAATATTTTTAGATCTATAAGCATGTGAACCAAAGGAAACATAGATCCACATTTTATTTAATAAAGAAAACACCAAAATTAACACAAAGCAACATAGATCTATTTTTTGCAAGGATTTATATGATTAAGCAAGGGAGTGCAACAAAATCATATCAACCCTAATTTTTATGATATGCGAAATGCTAAAGCCTATAAACAACAATTTTATTTATGAAATCTAGTGCAAAATATGTAAAGATGCAAGGGAAATTATTCAAGTAGAAGAATAACTCCTTCAAGGCTAAGGACCCATCTCAAACACCCAAAGCTCCCTAAGTCTTTGTCAAAATGTTTGAAATGGATCCTCAAAGCAAACAACAATCAAGAAGGAGTTTGGAGTAGAGGAGAAATTATGAAAGAAAATTAAATATGAAGTGCAAAGCTTCAAGGATTACCTCAAAACTACAATGAAATGAAGAAGGAGATGATAAGCTTAAAAATTACTAGCTCTTAGCAATTTGATGATGCAACCTTGAAGAGAATGGAAGGAAAGATGGTGATCTAACAAGAAATGGAGGATTTGGTGGTTGATTTTTGAAGAAAATATATGGAAGAGGGGAGGAAGAGGCTACGGCCAAGGAGAGGGAAGGAGAGGAGAGGAGGTGTGCTAGGGTTTTGTGTAGGAGAGAATGAGCAAAAAAAGAAGAGGATCCTTAGGTGTGGGAATGAGGGAGTATTTATAGGATGAAACTAGGTCTAAGGGTAGTTTAGTCTTTGTGATTTTGGTGTGCTCTAGGATTGAGCTTTGATTTTGAATGGAGGGTTGAGATCACTTATCACAAGGATTGAGGGTGGAGAGAAAACACAAAATGTGAGAGTGAGAGAGTGGGGGGAGAAAGTTAGAGGGAAAAAAGAAAGAAAAGAAAAAATGAATTTCTTATTTTGGAAGAGATATTTTATGTGAGGTAGGGTTAAGGGCATTTTAGAGAAGAATTGTTACCAAAGAGGGAAATTTGGGTTTTCTTATGAAGGGGTTAGTGTAAGTGAGTGAGGTATTTTACCAAAGAGGGTATAATGATTACAAATTGGAGAGAGAGGGAGAGAGAAGGAGGATTTCGAAATTGAGGAGAGGAAGAGAGAAAAAAACTTGTTTTTTTGGTCTTTTGTCTTATTGAGGACACTTCCCTTTTTTTGAGTTTTTTTGAATTTTTGGGCATGGGAAGTAATGGGAATGCAACTATTGAAAATGTGTCACATGCTTTTGGGCACCATAAAATATTCCCTCTAGTCACCTATGACAATAAAAATTGTCACTTAAGAATTGAGGAATATTTAATGGTCCTTTTTTATTTTTCTATGCACTTAAAAATGGAAAAATACATTTTTAATTATTTTGACTAGGGTTTTCTTTCTAAAAAATTGTACAAAAATTATCCTTGATAGAATAAAAATGTACTTTTTGTGGATGTGCATTTTTGGCGAGAAAATCATCTTTTTGCGAAAAATGACCAAAATGCCCTTTTTGACCCTAAAACCCTAATTCGCCTAAAAAGTGCATTCCAACCCTAAAAATGATTTTAAAGACCTTGGAATGACTTCTAGGACCCAAAATGCAATGCATGATGCTCTTCATTCTTCGATTTATTTATTTATTTTTTTTGTGGAAAATTAGGGTTTTGACCTAAGCCGGACAAAATTGGGGTATGACAGCTCTCCCTGTGGATCAATAACTCTTTTATTACGCGACAAGACCGTGCACTTGCGGCCTATCAGTTTCGCCTTCTTAAGTAACTTTCTAACTACTTTTTAAAAATCTGAGACAAGTGCTACGCTCACTTTTATAAGATCTCCTTGAAGTTTCTTTTTCTGAAAATGATTTCCTTAGTCGCAGTAGCGGTCATACCTACAGATGCCTCATCTAACCCTCCTTTCAAATCACTCCCAATCCACCGGACATCTCAATCACAGATCATAAAGATCATATGTTCAATTCACAACATAGAACAAACACATATATAAGCCCACAGAGGACAACAACAAACAATATCCGCATAGGGACTCAATCAACACAAAATCACCAAAGCTCACAAACAAACAAATACCAACCACAATCTCAAACATAGAATAGTAACTAGAAAGAATCCCTTACCTTAACAAGCTTTCTAAGTAATAACGCACGAACCTCGCCGGTATCACGTGCCCTATACCATACAACAGACTTAGGTTAACATTACAATTCCAGACTAACCCCACATAACTAGGTAGTTCGATCAACTAAGGTAAAATAGAGAGGATTTGGTTTCTTAGAACTTTCTTGCACAAAAAACATGAATATTTAAAATCGAATACTTAGAAAATAAGACTTTCCAAAACTTTTCTCATAAATAACTTAACACTTTAAATATCATTTTTCTTCAAAACTTTCAACTTCAATACATAACTTAAAATCATAACTCAACAGCTTAATTTGTAAAACAATTTTCTTCTAAATTCAAATCAAACACCAAAAAATTTCTAAGTATATTTATGACGAAAATTTGGCAGAGTCTCCTTTGTATTTAGGTCATTTTCCAAAATTTCCTATCCAGACAGAAACACAAATTTACAGACATTTCTTGTCACTTTAAATCTCGTACTTTAAGTACCAATTTAAAGGATCAAACATGATAACTCATAAACATTTTTCAACACTCAAACATTTAAATTCAATACTCTTTCAGAACTCTAACTTTTGATTACAATATTTTCAATCAAAATCGAATTTTTCTTTAGATCTGTAATCACAACACTTAGATCTAACACATTAACATTCAAACTTAACTTCCTTTTAACCTCTAGGTCTAAAACCCACCCTTTTGAAACTCTAAAACCCCTAATAATAATTTCACAAACTTCCCTAAATTGAAAATGGCTTTCGACCTACACAAAAATATGGTCAAGGATTTTTCTCTAACAATTTTAAATACATCCAAAGAATACTAACTTGTAAACCAACAAATTTATTATTATTCCTTCCTTTTGAAAAAAAATTTCTTTTCTAATTTCAACAACAATCAGCAATCAATCATATCCATCAAACGCTTAAAAACGGAGTTGACATAAAACATGTTTTTAACGGTTTTTACGCGAAAAACCTTTCTCGGCACAAACAACAAACCGATACAACAATCAATCAAGCATCACTTCATTATTCAACCTCAAAACATATTTACTCAAATTCAAATAACAACCAAGCATATCTCTCGAACAATCAAAAACCGATTTGTCGTCGAATACGTTTTTTTAACGATTTTCACGCGAAATCATTTCTCGACTCAACAACAACCGAGACATTAAATCAACATAACAATCAATACTTCGATCACTCAAAATCATCGAAGAGCTCACCTATCGTGATGAAAATAAAGAAACGCAAGACTTTCCACCACTCGAACATCCGACTCGCGAGGCTCGAGAAATTCACGCTTTGCACCTAGACACCATCAATGATCTCCTAGGCTTCAAGCTCCTCGCAAAAGCCCCAACTTTGATTCCTAAGCTTTCATCTTGAATTAGAGACTCCCACTCAACCATGAGACATCTAAAAATTCACTATTCATCATCTTCAACCTCCATTTTCCCCTTTTCACATAAAACCCGAATTTTCATTTTACAAACCTAACCCTTGAAGCTTGCTCTCCTCATCTCAACTTAGCAATCATACTCTCAATTGAACCTCTATGGCTCTAACACCCATGAATAGAAGGGATGAAACCTCAAATTTCCTCTTAGGTGCTTTAGGTTCAAAAATGGTGAAATGGAGAAGAGTGAGGATATGGTGATGTAGTGGGTATCAAAATGAAGGAATGGAACAAGGAATTGAATGGTGGGAAGAAGGAATCATTTCCATGGAGTATGCTCCCTTTCTCTCCTCTTCTCACTCACGCCCAACTCTCTCTTTTCCTCTCCATTTTTCTTCTCTTTTCTTTCTTTCCTCTCTTTCTCACATCTACGGCTCTCTCTCTCCTTCTCTTATCTCCTTCATTTCTTTCTCAACAAAATAACCCTCACTTAATTCTAATTTCTCAACAAACCTCACTAAAATTTCTTAATTAATTTTAGCACCCAAAAACCAACTTCTTCAATTTATAAATATACACCAACCAATAATTAATTTAGTACCCAATTAATAAAATTATTAACTAAGCACCATAATAATAAATTGATTGGGTTTAACTCCAAAATAATTATCTTAATTATTTTGGGGATGTTACAGGTACGATCTCAACTTACTTCTTTATTACTTGTTACGATTGTGTACACTTGCACATACCTTTGTGTATATATACCAAACACAACTGTAATCTTCAGAGGATACCCTGTAGAAGGCGGGGAAGCAGGGAAAACAAATGAAGAGGAAATGGAAGGAGATAATCACTACAAGAAATTCACGGATTACCGACGGAAAAAATCCGCCGAAATTGCGGACATACCGGCGGATTTATTCTCCGGAAATCCGCCGGTAAATCGTTCGCAGGTAACGGTTACCGGCGAATTTTCCACCGGAAATTTCTGGTGGATTTTCCGTCGGAAAATCCGCCGGAAAAATACCGGCGGAAAATCCCCCGTAAATCATCCCAAAATCTGTTGGAAAACCATTTAAAAAACCGCCGGTAATTTCCGAGAATCCGCCGGATCCTACACAAAATCCGCCGGTAACCGTTAATATTTAAATAAACGAATTTTAAAAAATCCGCCGGTAATATTTAAAAATCCGCCGGTAATTTATTTATTTATTTTTTTAAAAACAGTTTTTCTTAATTCGTTTATTTAAAAAATTAATATTATTTATTTATTTTGATTTTTTTAAAACAGATTTTTGAAATTGTTTATTTAATTCAAAAAATAAATATTACTAATTTTATAATATTTATATTTTGTATTTATATTTATTATTTTAATATTTACTAATTAAACGAGAATTGAATAATAATTCCAAATGATAAAAAACTCTTATATCCATCCAAGAAAGTACTAATTAAAATATCAATTACAAAATATAAAATGAAATATCCAACAAATGCAAAATGTCTAATAAAACGACTAAAACTGCTAGTCATCATCACCATAGTAGCTTCTGGGCGGGTTGTTGTTGGGGTCGGGGTCCACATCAAACCATATATTTAATTCCGGGTTGGGTTCTGTGTTGAACTGTTGTTGGGGCTGCTGGGGCTGGGGCTGCTGTTGGGGCTGCTACTGGAGCTGCTGCTGGGGCTGAGAGTTGAAACCAGAGTACGGCTGACCAAAAGGCTGGAAGACACCAGAGTACGGCTGAAAAACACCGTCGTAAGGCTGCTGCATTTGGTACGATGGATAAAATGATGATGACGATGATGATGACGACGATGATGATGATGATGATGATGATGATGATGATGATGATGATGATGATGATCATGATGATGATCATGATGATGGCTTCAGATGTTGAGACATATTATCCATTATGAACTTCCAGCGCTCGTCATTCAACCTCTACTACTCCCGCATATGCTCCAATTCATGTTCATATTTGTTGTCGCTCGTTCATCTCACGATGTGCATCGCTTAATTTATGCGTCAATAGCTGAACATCGTTTAATTCTGACGGAGTAGGGACATGAGAGCGACCAGTAGTTCTTTCTGAAGAAGATGATGGCTTCAGATTCGGAATAATGGAATTTTGGAAAGCAGATGGGCCCATACCACCAGCTCCTACTAAACGACCACTTTTAGTTGGACCAACAGATTGCTGCCAAGCATGAAAAGCCGCTTGACTCTCCTCAGCAGGATCAATCTCAGTGCTGCCACTACTCTGCTGAGTTTCACGATACTCGGTGTGCTAATTAGAGAAATTTTCCTAAGAGTAACAACCAAGAAATGAATAACTATTAGTATGTAATGTAATGTATAATATAATATAATATAATATAATATAATATAATATAATATAATATAATATAATATAATATAATATAATATAATATAATATAATATAATATAATATAATATAATATAATATAATATAATATAATATAATATAATATAATAAAAACAATATATAAATAATAAACATTATTTACCTGAATATTCCTCGACCGGTCATCGAGATACTCACCCGTCCCCTCTCGCACATGAAGGTGGCGGTGTAACTGGCCGACCATAGATGGCGTCCTATATACATAGTTAGTATTTAATATTTTTTTTCTGTATATAGTATTTAATATTATTGAATAAAATATAAAATACGTATGTATAATATAGATTTAATCAATTAATAAATTTACCAAGCGTCTGAGATGTTCAGTAGCATTGATAGAATCATGTGTGTTTATGCAACCACCTTTTTCAGAAGCACAGTTCTTCTTGGATTTCTCACATTTTGCTTTATAGTCAGGGTCGTTCCATTTCAGTTTGAGCTCCTGCCAATCAGAATCACCGATCCACGTCGGCTGCTCATCCTTATTACGCACATCCCGGAGCATTTCAGAAAAACAGTGAGAAGCTCTTTTATGAAATGTTTTCTCAACTTCCTTCGACTCCTCTGGAAGCCATGCCATTTTTTCCTATTTAAACAAATTTAATTAACTTGTTAATAAAAACAAATTAATCAATTCAACAAAATTAATCAAGTCAACAAAATTAATCAATTAAACAAACTTACTCTGAAAGCATTAAACATCGTCTTTTTGGCATCCAGATTTTTTCTGATCTCTGTCCAACTCATCCAGGGTTTAGTGTAATTCTCCTTGATGACATTTGTGATTGTGTCGGATGCCATCCTCTAAGGAATAAACCTGTACATAAAAAGGATAAATTTTTATAAAATAATTTATTTATATTTAAAGTTTTAATAAATCCAACAAATATCATTAATAAATACTTACTGCTGGCCAGCAACCTTCACTATGATACGACCGTCAGACGTAACCTCAATCACCTCAGTACCGGGTGGAGGCACAAATAGGCGACTCAGTGTACTAGGTCCACTGCCATCATCTGTACTAGGTGGAGGCACAAATGGGCCACTAACAACGACCTGAATTTGACGACGACGACTGCGTAAAAAAGTAGAAATCTTCTTCCCACTATCAATCGGTGGTACAGGTGGGTCATGAGGTGAGTCATGATCAGATCCTGATCCTGATGCCATGACTGTATATATATATATATATATATATATATATATATATATATAAAATGAATAACATAAATAATAATGAATAATGTGACACCCTTTACCCCGAAAGTAATTATAAAAGAAAGAGTACGAAAAAATGAGTGAATTGTTTGTAAAACTAAAAATTTCAATTCATTTTCTGAAATAGTTTTCGCAAATAAAAGATGTCATCCAACTCCTTATATCTTATAAACAAGATTTATAATAATACCAAATACTAAGCGATAAAACATTTCTTTCAATATAATAACAATAATGAGCTTAATTATAACAATAAGAGTACAACCCAAATCCCGATGTCACATAATCAGAGCAATTAACCTTCAATCCAGTAAACTAAAAATAGAGTGACATCAATGTGTAGAATCAAATCTCTCCCATTGCACGATTGTAGAAGGTCACTCCAACGACACCTGAAACTCAATCTAAAAAAAAAGAGCGTCCATCCCATATAAGGAATATAATACCGAAACTAACACAACAAGACTACCACAAAACAAGGAAACAATCCACAGTAGTGGATACAACTTTCATAACACGCATGCACAAATAATCCTTAATTAATCTTCAGCTAATTCTAGTGTCGCGACTGTCAAAATAATACACACGATATTGTTCACGCAGTTCGGCCAAAGTTTGCCTTCGTCTGCGACTACAGAGTAGCTGTAGTTCCGTTTTATTGATTCTATCTTTCTTTATAATCCGAATACAAAGTACAAGAGAGTTTAAATAGCCTTCTCTAAGAAGACCTAACGGGCCTGGGCCAAAGCATATAAATAAATCTACAACTACTATTTACAGCCTTCTTTTATTCCTTATTCACACCCCCCCTCAAATTGATGCGGGTCATCAAGGAGCATCAATTTGCTGACAAGAAACTGATGGCGTGGAGAAGGAACAGCTTTGGTCAAAATGTCTGCAACTTGAAATTGAGTATTGATATGAGGGATGGATATAACGTGACTATCGTAGGCTTCACGAATTGCATGACAATCAACTTCGATATGCTTAGTACGCTCATAAAAAACCGGATTTGCAACAATCTGAATGGCACTTGTATTGTCAGCATAGAGAGATGTCGGTTCGGTTTGAGGAAATCCAAGTTCACCCAAAAGACCACGAAGCCAAAGTATTTCGGAGCATGCCGTAGACATAGCACGATACTCCGATTCGGTTGAGGATTTAGAGACTCTCGCTTGCTTCTTACTTTTCCAAGAGATCAACGAAGAACCAAGAAACATGCACCAACCCGTGACAGAGCGACGAGTGTCAGGACAACCAGCCCAATCAACATCACTGTAGGCACTCAACGTAAGGGGTGTTCCATTAGGAAAGAATAAACCTCGTTGAGAGGTACCTTTCAAGTAGCGAATAATACGACGAACCGCTGCCAGGTGAAGATGATGAGGAGAATGCATGAACTGACTTACTTGCTGAACAGCGAATGAAATATCTGGTCGAGTAATGGTCAAGTAGTTAAGACTACCCACGAGCTGTCGATACAATAACGGATCAGTCAAAAGTTCACCCTCGTCACGGTGGTATTTAACATTAACTTCAAGAGGAGTATTCACAGGATTAGCGGATTCGAGGCCAGCCATAGCAATAAGGTCGGTGGCATACTTATGCTGATGGAGAAATATGCCCTTAGAAGTAGAATGAACCTCGAGTCCAAGAAAATAATGTAACAGACCAAGATCTTTCATTTGAAATGAGGCTTGAAGCTTTTGTTTAACTTCTTGTATGGATGCTGCATCAGAACCGGTAATGATCATGTCATCAACATAAAGAAGGAGTAGAACAATGCCCGTAGATGTGCGGTGAATGAACAAAGACGAATCATACTGACTTTGAGTAAAAGAGAACCCAAGTAGAGTGGAACGGAATTTCGCATACGATGCTCTAGGTGCCTGTTTCAAACCATATAGAGATCGTTTGAGCTTGCACACCCCCTTAGATGAAGAGAAAAGGCCCTGAGGGGGAGTCATATAAATATCTTCAGTCAGGTCGGCATGAAGAAATGCATTCTTGACATCCATTTGGTGGAGAGACCACCCATTAGAAGCAGCTATAGAGAGCACCATTCTAACCGTAGTCATTTTAGCAACCGGTGCAAAGGTCTCATCATAATCAATACCATATTCCTGCCTGTTACCATATTCCTCACATACGGTCCTAGGACTACAAGCAGCAACAACAACATGATTAGGATACCTCGCCAGATACTGCCTTACAATCATCATCAACAACAACAACAACAACAACAACAATAGGACCAGGGTACCTTGCCTGAACGGGATATCTTGCCCGAACGGGATACCTTGCACGAACGGGATACCTTGCCCGATAACGCCCTACAAAGAACAACATCAATAGGACCGGAATACCTTTCCCAAGAATGCCCTACAAAGAACATCAGGAAGAGGACTATGAGGACCGGGATACCTTGCCCGAACGGGATACCTTGCCCGGTAATGCCCCACAAGAACAACAGGACCTAGACACTCGAACGGGATACCTTGCCCAATATTTCCCTGAAGAACACCCAAGAGAAGACTATGAGGACCGGGATACCTTGCCAGAACGGGATAGCTTGCCCGATAATGCCCTACTAACAACAACGACGATGAAAACAACAACAACAACAACAAGACGGACACACATGGACCTAATCAGACGAGATATCGCATAACGACAACAACGACGACAACGAGAACGATGATGACAACAACAACAACACCACCTATCATCAGGTACGGCTCGCCCATACTGCGACGAGTCCTTGCCCATACTGTGACAAAGTTCCTTTAACATCATCATCATAAACTATCATTTAACTATATATTGTAACTAACTCTTCCTTCTCACTTAAGTTATTTAACTTGATCATGAATAACTCTCACGCTATACCCATACTATATCTACTCACCTATGTCTGAGCGTCATCATCTATCGTCTATAACATAATTGACTTCATTAAGCTATAAAGTGTTCTTAAGTTAACTAGCACTAAGTCATTAATTAGCTGTGGACCCCTCACTCATTTATTATCTTATGTCACTTGTGATTTGCAACTAGCTCGACCTGTCTTTCCATCACTAAGAATTATTCTGAAAGTCAATTATCATGTTTTCGTTACTAGAATGTAATTACTAACTGACTAGTCATGTCTCCAAGTTCTTCCTTAGTCTCAATCTTGTTTAACCATTCACTACTATTCATCAATGACCATTCACTATTATTTACTACTCATCGCCCACACCTTGGATTGATTTTAAACATTAATCCTTATAATTACTCCATTCTTACTATAAATTCATCTCCACTAGCGACTTAATTCTACGGTCACCTATCTACAACTCTTCGTTCCTCATGTGTTAATTAAATGACATCATTTAACACCCAATTGACTAATCATACTAGATTCATTCTCTAAACACGGCATAGTAGTTACAGTCATCCAATTCATTTTGTTACAGTCATCCAAATTGAATAAATCGAATAGATAATAACTAACCAATGAATAAATAGAAACAAATATGAATGACGATAATCAATGCTATTATAGTCCTATCTCATATTCCCCAAATAGAAAGGAAACCCTTTCCCCCCGTACCTGGATAAATAAAAATGGTAGTATCACTGAAAGTAGAACCAACTTGTCCACAGCGATGAAGTTTGCACCAAATGAATGCATGGAAAATTTACATATCAATCGGAAGTAGAAAACAGCTGAAGAACAATATAAAACTAGTTCTGAATAATTTTGGAGACTATTAAAACTGAAACAAATTTAAAACGGAACAAAAAGAGTGACCGGTATAAGTCTAACCAAGACAACGGGTCAAAGGGGTCCGTTGTCAACTTCACCGAAACGAAAAAGAGACTAGTGCTTCCCGAAGGTTTCGACACGTAGAATCTGAAAATGACATCCATTTTTTGATTCGACGATCAATGTTGCCGTAAAAGTCGAATTACAGTCTGGTGGAGATAAAATAGGCGAAGAAGGGTGCTTTGTTTGAAGAAATAGAGGTTAGAAACGGATTCAGTGGACGATTTCGAGTTGGGTTGTGAAGTTTGGGGTCAAGCCATGGTCTAGAGAAAGAAAACGAGATGAGAGAAGTATTGAGCTGAGCTCTGATAGCAGCTACGGTTATTATTTGCGTGAACTTGAGAGATCATTAAGATTTGATATTTGAAAAAACATCTGTAGGTTTACATTTAAAAGATGAGAAAAAGAACACGGGCTAATAAGAGTTTGGGCTGCAACGTAGTGGACTAGTGGATCCACTTTTATTTATGTTTAAAACAAAAAGTAAAACAAAGTCCAGCTTTCACGCTGGCATTCTCAACATCAATTCAGCCTATTCTTTTTTTTAAGGCTTAATTACAGTTTTTGTAACATCCCCAATTTCGCTAATTTAAATTATTTAAATTAGCAAGAGGTCAAGATGATTAATTAAGCATTATTGATTAATTATGACATGGTGAGTTAATTGGGATTTTAAGCAAATAGGAGCACAGGGGCATTTTCGTCTTTTCCACACATGAATGAGTTTCGACTAAACCGTCCTCCACGGAACCTCACTATATGCAATATGTGACTATTGTATAAGTATTGTTGGATTAAAATTGACTTAAGAAGAAATTAAGGAAGTTTAAACAAAACTTGGACATAGGGGCATTATGGTCTTTTCCCCTTTATATCACCCAGCCCATTTATCCCTTTCAGCTGGTCACCTACATCAAACACCACACATTCAGTTTCTGAAATGAGAAAGAAAATAGAAAAGAGAGGGTTGGAGAGATGGGAGACTTGCGAGAGTGAGGGAGGGAAGAGGTGAAGGGAAGTTGCTCAATCCTTGATGCATGTTCACCATTTTTGGCTCATGAGATTCAGCTCATCAACCTCTATCTTCTGGTACCACTATCATTCCACATTCCTCAGCCATCATCAAAACACCATTTTCAAACCACCATGCTCAAATTGAAGAAAAATGATGTTTTGGAAGAGTTGTGAGTTGCATGATGAGCCTAGAGCAATATTCAGGTGCTAGGACAACAATATAATGGATTGAAGCACATTTGAGGAAGGTTCTGAAGCTAGAAGTGCTTGGGATTCATTTTGGGTAGTTGATGGAGATGAACTTCGAAGTTGAGGTTGAAGTTGCAAGTGCAACACAAATTCTGGGTAAAAACAGTTTGGGGATCCTTCAGTAATTTCATCGTATCTCACTGTACACTACTCCGATGATCGTGATTCTTGTCCCTCTGGAAACTAGACACAAAGATCTTAATTTTGGGCACAATAACTGTATGATATCATGGAGAAATGAAGGAGATATCATGTCCCCAAGTTTCGGATTCAGAATCAAGCACTGTCCTGAACCAGTCACATTGTTTCCGGTGTATCTCCCAAGTTACTGGATGCATGCGTATGATCCTTTGACCATCAGAAAGTAGACATAATTATCTACATAATGGGCACTGGTTTGAAGGGTTTTGGCCACGATTTGACCAAGATACGCGTGTTACAAAACTGCTCACTGATTCTGGAAAACGGATGCGAAATTGGAAGTGTTGGTTCCTCAAATTTCGGATCGAATCGCCAAAGTTCGAGAGACGCCAATTCCGTAGTCAAGGAGGAAGTTCAGTAGCTGGATTTGTGATTGGTTGCTGTTCCGAAGTTCAGTTTCGAGTATCGGACGAGTTCGGTGCGAGTACGTGATTACGGGGATTGTTCGAGAGGTTACGGTTCGTGAGGACGTGATTTCTCGCGAGGTCGTCAAATCGGTGAGTTCTATACTCGCTTAGGGACGTTTTGTTGTCGAGTCATGTTATTTTCTGAAATGATATTTTGGAATAATCCGCTTTGTGAAAACTTAACGAAAACGTTTTTATCGAAAAACCGTAAATCGCATAATTGCTCGAATTGATTGGATTGTCGATTTATGAAATATATTGTTTGACTGTTTAATCGCTTTCGCTGGTCTGGAATAATAACTATTATGTTGGGATATCGATCGGAACGAAATTGGAATCGGAACGGAATGAAATTTACTCATGAAAAGTCTGTTTTCTGGAAAACGGATGGAGACGCACGGATCGTGTGCCTCTGTGCACGGGTCGTGCGCCCCCATCTGATGCTGCACGAAATGAATTTTTAAACACGCACGGATCGTGCGCCTAGTCGCACGGGTCGTGCGAATCTTTCTGAAACTTTCTACAATTTTGTTCAATAGCGCACGGATCATGCACCTACACGCACGGGTCGTGTTAGACCTTCTGATCTTCAGATTCAAGTACCTTTTTATCCATTCCAAATGATTCCAATTCTCTTCTAATCCATTCCTCATGGTTCCCCAACAATGTAAAGATATTGATATCATGGTATTGAACATGTTTGATAGAAAACTCGTGTGTTATGAACGTAACGGAAAACCGTACTTAGAGAACGCGTGAGAACACAAGTCAAGAAATGTTAACGAACCTTGAGTCCAATCATGTTACGATAACGAACTTCAAGTTCATCATGTCATGTAAGCTAATTGATTGTAAGTCTATAAAGACATAAAAACTCTCAATTCATGTAAACACAAATCAAGTTACTTTCCCTCGGGGAAAGGTAGATGGTATACCTTGTGTATATCGAGGATGACGATCCTCCAGTTATTAGCATACCTAGTGGAGGGGAGTCATGAATCCAAAGCTAGGACCCTAGCATTATTCGGATAGAATTTCGGATTGGGGTTTCCGTAGATATTGGGCAATCAAGATTGTCTAGCATTATATCTCGGGTTGTGCTAAGTTCATGTTAAAATATGATCCGTAGTCGCTTATAAGGGCTACATCAGGAAAAATCAGAAATGTAACGAGTAGTCGCTTATTAGGGCTACAAGTTACGAGAAAACATCATGTATTCACGTGGTCGCTTATTAGGGCCACGAGTTCAGATTCAAGTATAACAAACCGTTAGAGTTGGTCAGGGGTCTCGATAGGACTCACTGAGATAATGTTTATCTCACCCTTCATATTTGTGGTTTTTACAGAGAAACAGGGGAAGGCAAAGGCGACAAAGCACGGTTAGCTAGTGTGACTCGAGGAGTCCGGAAGTCTATGTTTCTTGTTTTAGGCCCTTGCCCTTCTGTAGTACTTTTGTTATCGGTTGTATAACTATCATGTATAAGTTATAAATCGTTTCCGCTACTTTATGTTTTGAGTATTGAACACCAGGATTATGTACAAGTCTTAAGCTTTGAAACTTAAGCATTTTCCGGAAGTTTATGAGGTTCAGAGAACCATTTGATATGTACTATCGAAAGTTTTAGTTGTGTTCAATATTTCAATAACAGGAAGTTACTCTGATGTATGCCATTTAGTGCATTTCGGTGATTCTACATGTTAGAATTTATCGGGGTGTTACATTATGGTATCAGAGCAGTTCGACCTAGTCGGGCTTAGTTAGTTTAGGGTTGAGTCGATTCCTTGTTAGTCCTTGTTGTGATTACACTTGTGATGCTAAGAGACATTGAGCCTGATCAACTCAATACTTGGTGTATCATAAGCGGAATTATGGAAGGATGACCAAGACGTAGTCCTCGACCAAGACCGAAGTTCCTTAAAACCCGTTTCATCTTAGGGAATATTGGAAAGAAGAAGGTAGTTAAGCCATCAACTCCGAATGCAAAGTTAAAAGGTAACCTATCAAGGGAAAGAAAATGCAGTTGTATGATTCCTCAAGATTCTCCAAGTGTTTTGCTGGTAGGAAGCCCATGAGGTGAATGGCGTCCTAGTGCGACGCAGTAGTAATATTTTAAGAAAAAGGGTCACTCAATCCAGAGTGCCCAAAAAGAGGTAAAGAAAGGGTCAGATAAGCCTACTTCAGCTCGAGAGAGGGTCTACACTGCAGACATTCAGAAAGTCAAGGCTACAGACACTCCACCGAGAATCTGGATATTGTCCTAGGTAGGAGATGGATAACTGCAAACCATGTGAATATTGATTGTTTTCAACGGACTGTCGGTTTTGCCTCCGAGTCAATGGAGCCACAACCGGCCAATTCTGAAGCTGTTATTTCTTTCACTTCGGCCAGTAACTATCTGTTCCAAGGCGCAGAAGCTTATGTCATGATGCTGTCTGCATCCACTGAGACAGGTCAGGATTTATCTTCTGTGCAAGTTGTTAATGAAATTCTTGATGTGTTTCCTGATGAAGTTTCTTCGTTACCTCCGGATCGTGAGGTGGAGTTCTCTATAGAGTTGGTTCCGGGCACCGGGCCAATTTCTATGGCTCCGTATAGAATGTCGTCGTTGGAGTTGAAAGAATTGAAAATCCAATTGGAAGATTTAATTTTAAAGCAGTTTATTCGGCCGAGTGCCTCGCCATGGGGTGCTCCAGTGTTACTCGTCAAGAAGAAAGATGGAAGTATGAGGTTGTGCATCGATTACCGTCAGTTGAACAAGGTAACAATCAAGAATAAGTATCCTTTGCCGAGAATTGATGATTTGTTAGACCAATTGATAGGAGCTTCTGTATTTTCAAAGATTGATTTGAGGTCCGGCTGTCACCAAATCAGGGTTCGAGCTTTGGACGTCCCGAAGACCACTTTCCGTACGAAGTATGGACACTATGAATTTGTAGTGATGCCCTTCGGTTTGACCAATGCTCCAGCCGTATTCATGGATTATATGAATCGGATTTTTAAATCCCTATCTGGACCAGTTTGTGGTGGTGTTCATTGATGATATCTTGGTGTACTCTAAGACAATTGAGGAACACGTACAACATCTCCGAATTGTTCTGAACGTACTTCGAGAGAAGAAGTTGTATGCTAAGCCGTCCAAATGTGATTTTTGGATGCCCGAAGTTAAGTTTCTGGGTCATGTGATATCTCAGGCAGGTGTTGCAGTGGATCCCAGTAAGATTGAAACTGTGGTAGACTGGGAACAACCATCCACGGTTACTGAGGTGATAAGTTTCTTGGGATTAGCAGGGTATTATCGAAGGTTCATTCAAGGATTTTCCCAGCTGGTTCTTCCACTCACGCGGTTAACTCGCAAGGGTCAGCCATTTGTTTGGGACTCAGACTGTGATAATTGTTTCACGGAATTGAAGGATCGTTTGACTTCTGCACCTATCCTGATTCTTCCAGATCCGTCCGTAGGATTCCAAATCTATTGCGACGCCTCTGGTAAGGGTTTGGGATGTGTCCTGATGCAGAATCAACAAGTAGTTGCTTATGCCTCCAGACAGTTGAAGCCGCATGAAGAGAATTACCCAACTCATGATTTAGAGTTGGCGGCGATTGTGTTTGCCCTAAAGATTTGGAGACATTACCTGTATGGGTCTCGTTTCGAAGTCTTTAGTGACCACAAGAGTCTTAAATATTTGTTTGACCAAAAGGAGCTGAACAACAGACAGAGGAGATGGGTAGAATTCCTGAAGGATTACGATTTTGAATTGAAGTACCATCCTGGTAAGGCTAATATTGTGGCCGATGCTTTAAGTAGAAAGTCTATCCATACTGCAGAGTTGATGGTGCACGAGATGTCTTTGTTGGAATCGTTTAGAGACCTCAATTTGAAAGTTAAAGCAAGAAGGAACAGATTGGTGTTGAGTCACATTCGGATTTCGAATCCTTTGAGAAATCTAATTCGCTTAGCCCAAGAAGGTGATGTAGAGCTGCAAGCGCAGAAAAGATTGCCGAGTTGCACCGAAGACGGTGATGGTGTAATTCGTTTTGATGGTAGAATCTGTGTGCCGAATGATGAGAATGTAAAGAGGCAAGATTTAGTGGAGGCTCATAAGAGTCAGTTCTCAATACATCCTGGGTCTACCAAGATGTATCGAGATTTGAAGCAATTGTATTGGTGGCCGGGTATGAAAGTAGATATTGCAGAGTTTGTGTCTCGATGCTTGACTTGTCAAAGGGTTAAGATAGAGCACCAGAAGCCAGGTGACCAGTTGCAACCGTTGAAGGTACCTGAATGGAAATGGGAAAGCATATCTATGGATTTTGTCATGGGATTGCCACGGTCCCAAGCCGAAAATGATTCTATTTGGGTAGTGGTGGATCGCCTGACCAAGTCCGCCCATTTTATTCCGGTGCGTTCGAATCACAAGGTTGCTAGGTTAGCAGATGAGTACCTAAAGAATATTGTGAAGTTGCATGGAACCCCTACAAGTATCATCTGTGATCGAGATCCCAAGTTCACATCCCGATCTTGGAGAGCATTGAATATGGAGTTGGGAACAACGATGTGTGTTAGCACCGCTTACCATCCACAGACAGACGGGGAGACTGAGAGAACCATTCAGACATTGGAAGATATGTTGAGAGCTTTTGTACTTGATAGTGGAGGCAGGTGGGAGGATCATCTTCCATTGGTGGAATTTTCATACAGCAACAGTTACCATTCTAGTATCGGAATGGCTCCGTATGAAGCCCTGTATGGAAGGAAGAGTAGAACACCATTGTGTTGGTGGGATATAGGTGAGCAGAGATTGTTGGGACCGGATTTGATCCGTGAGACTACGGAGAAGATCCGTCATATAAAAGAAAGGATGAAAGCCGCGCAGAGTCGACAGAAGAGTTATGCGGATAAGAGAAGAAGACCGTTAGAATTCAAAGAAGGAGACCATATCTTTTTGAGACTTTCTCCCACCATCGGGACCGGTATTGCATTGCGAGCAAAGAAGCTCAGTCCTCGGTATGTCGGACCCTTCCAGATTATCGAGCGAGTTGGGCCTGTGGCGTATCGCATTGCGTTACCTCCAGAATTGTCCAGATTCCATGATGTGTTTCATGTATCGCAGTTAAGGAAGTATATTCATGATCCGAATCAATCCTTAAGTTATGAAGCGGTCGACATCAGGTCGGATTTGTCTTATCAGCCTACTCCAATTAGGATCATCGAACGTGGCGAGAAAACGCTCCGGACGAGATCAATTCCTATTGTCAAGGTGCTTTGTGTAACACCCCTTTTCTACCCGTTAATTTGTTCATAAAAATCAGAGTTTCAAAATTTCTTTTCATCGCAAAGGATGTTACACATGCTTCAATAAAACAACGCTTCTCAATAAAACAGCTCAAACACAATAATCATGCATCACGTAGCACGTCACTAAAAGGAGAGTCTCAAAACCACAGTTATCATTGCAAATAAAACTTGACGTCAATAAAAAACCAACTACGCAGCGGAATAACAAAATAAAAGAGAATCGTCAACAAAGACATAACAACCGAAATCATTCATAAACATCAAGTTCGTCCCCCCTGAGTGCTACGTATCAGAGCGTGACGACTCGACTCGAAGTAGTGAAGGTACCTAGTCCTTCACTCGCGATCACCTGCACGTTACCGCATGGGGGTAACATTCAAACAGAAGGGTGAGTCCAATTCAATCCATATAATAAATCACATGATAAAGAGTAAGTCAAGTCGCAGCTCTAGAGTAATCACATCACAATCTTCAATTACATCACTACAATAACTCATCACTATGTCATGTAGGCATATGAAAATGCAACCCACTCGCGGGCATATGCATGAGGTACCTTTTCACAAACGTCACTTAGCCTTTTAGGGCCTCATCGTCACTTAGCCTTTTGGGCCTCAAACGTCACTGGGTTTATGCATATGGGATGCATGAGACACTATAACATGCACCACGCACAATCACACAATCACGGTCAACTGTGTGACCCGTCACTTACCAATTTGCCAAACAAAAAGGCACAGCACCTGTCAATTCACAATTACTCACAACAACATCACTTAGCCTTTCGGGCCTCAACGTCACTTATTTTCATCGTTACTTATTCATAAACGTCACCAAACAAACAACAGCCACTAAGGGCAAAACAGTCATTTATGCATCATCATCAATAATATTAGCCACTAAGGGAAAAAACGTCATTTAACTAGCCACTAAGGGCATCATCGTCATTTACACATCATTATCAACAATATTAGCCACTAAGGGCAAAAGATAGGAAAAATTTACACTTATACACCTTGGGCAACATCTGCCCAGGACCATCAGAAAAATAACTCATTTTTGCCTAAAATTAGAATATCCAGGTAGGCACCTGAATAAGCTTCGAAACGCATTCTGAAACTGGCGCCCAGGCGCTGGGCGCCCAAGAGCAACACTGGACTGGCGCACAGGCGCAGGAACTGGCGCAAGGGAACACGGCGCCCATGCACTAGGCGCCTAAGGCCAACACGGAAAACAGCTCATTTGACTCCAAAATTAATTTTGTACGAGGCATTTACTCAGAGTATGGGAACACAGCAAAAATTTTGGCAAAATGTGACACGCAACATTGGCGCCCATGGACTAGGCGCCTAAGGCCAACACAGGGAACAACTCATTTGACTCCAAAATTTATTTTACACGAGCCTTTTATTCAGTGTATGGGAACCCAGCAACAATTTTGACAAAAAAATGACACGCAACATTGGCGCCCTTGGCGCCCATGGCCAAGGCGCCTAGCACTAAGACAGGCACACTGAGACAGGCGCCCAGTGCCCAACACGCAATGACGCACACACACTCACGCGCACAACACACACTGGCTCCCAGCGCCCTTCGCAACACACACACACACACGCACAGGCGCCCAGCGCCCAGCGCCTGGCGCCTGGCGCCCACGCAACACACACGCACAGGCAACAAGCAACACGGCGCACGACGCCCATGGGCGCCCAGCGCCTGCACACTTCCAGCAACACAAAATTCATCACAATTTCAGCACAAAATCCAGCAACATCCATCAAACATATGGCGCCCTAGGCGCCCATGCCACACCAAAAAATGAATTTTCAGCCACAAACCATGAACATCACGCATACATCACCAACAAGAACATGAATTCACAAACATAATCATGATCGTGGTTAAATCTAGGCTATCACTACCTAAAACCTATCATACAATCTATTATATAAATTGATAGGACATCCCCTTACCTCGAATTTGAAGAATAGGAGCCCTAGAGACGGTCACGAACGGAACCACGGCAACAATTCACGTCCCTCTCCTCCTTGGACCTTGCGATCTTCTTCTCCTCTTCCTTCCCTTTCTACGGCGCCCTCACTTCTCTATTCTTCTTTCTCAATTTCGCAAAATGACAACCAAAAACCCTAGCCTCACATGGCCTAACAACTTCGCATGTCTCAATGGATCATGGGCTTGGGCTTTTCCCTTAAGCCCAAGTCTAGCTAATTGGCGCCTTCATCTCCTAATACCACCTACACCATTTTAATATAATTTTAATTAATTAAATTATACCCAATAAATTGAATAAATTCCTAAATACTTAATTAAATAAATTAATTAAATCTTTAGGGTGTTACAACTCTCCCCCACTTAGAATATTTCGTCCTCGAAATTTACCTGATCGAACAACTCTGGATAGGACTCTCGCATCTTGCTTTCCAGCTCCCAAGTCATACTCTCGCCGGCAGCTCCTAGCCAAACCACTTTCACTAATGCATTCTCTTTGCCTCTCAGCACTTTCACTTCACGATCCTCAATCCGTACGGGCATTGTCTCCACCGTGAGATTATCCCGCACCTCCACATCATCCATATGGATCACATGAGATGGATCCGAAACATACTTCCGAAGTTGCGACACATGAAACACGTCGTGCAAATTCGAAAGATTCGGTGGTAAAGCCACCCTATAAGCCACATTTCCGATTCTCTCAGAAATCTGATAAGGACCAACAAAGCGAGGAGTGAGCTTCTTCGATTTCAACGCTCGACCAACACCGGTAATAGGAGAAACCCTCAAGAACACATGCTCACCCTCTTGAAACTCTAAATCTTTCCTCCGCTTGTCATGATAACTCTTCTGACGACTCTGCGAAGCCTTCATCTTTTCACGGATCATCTTGATTTTCTCTGTAGTCTCCCGGACGATCTCCGGTCCCAACACTACACTCTCTCCTGACTCATACCAACACAATGGCGTTCTACACTTTCGGCCATACAATGCTTCAAACGGTGCCATCCCGATACTAGAATGGTAGCTGTTGTTATAGGTAAACTCAATCAACGCAAGGTAGGAATCCCATGAACCCCTTTGTTCCAAGACACAAGCTCTCAACAAATCTTCTAACGACTGAATTGTCCTCTCTGACTGACCATCTGTCTGAGGGTGATATGCCGAACTCATTTTCAATTTTGAACCCAATTCCTTTTGCAAACTCGTCCAAAACTCAGAAGTGAACCTCGGATCCCTATCTGACACAATACTCTTCGGAACACCGTGCAACTTCACAATTTCTTTGACATAGACCTCTGCCAACCTCGACACCGGATAAGTGATATTAATAGGAACAAAGTGAGCAGACTTTGTTAACCTATCAACGATCACCCAAATAGCGTCATGACCCCTAACTGTATTCGGCAATCTCGTCACAAAGTCCATCGCAATGCTATCCCACTTCCACTCTGGAACTTCCAACGGTTGCATCAACCCCGCAGGCTTCTGATGCTCAACCTTCGATTTCTGACAGGTCAAACAGGCATACACAAACTGTGCCACATCTCTCTTCATACCATACCACCAAAACATCTTTTTCAGATCTTGATACATTTTCGTTGCTCCAGGATGGATACTCAACTTGCTACGGTGACCCTCCTCTAAAATTGCCTTTCTCATCTCCGCATCATCCGGAACACAGATCCTACCCCGGAACCTCAGCACACCACGGGAATCCAATTTGAAATCTTCATCTTCAGATTGACCAACTCCATTAATTAAATCCACTAACTTGACATCTGACTTCTGAGCCTCTCTGATGCTGCCCAGGAAGTCATTATCGATCTTTAACATTCCCAGCTTGACACTGCGAGGTGTCATTTTACAAACCAAGCTCAAATCTCAGAATTCCTCAATCAACTCTAATTCTTTCACCATCATTGCCGACATATGCAAAGATTTCCTGCTTAAAGAATCCGCCACGACATTAGCTTTGTCGGGATGATAATTCAAACCGAAGTCATAATCTTTCAAGAGCTCCAACCACCGACGCTGTCTCATATTCAACTCTTTCTGATCGAACAGATACTTTAGACTCTTATGATCACTGAACACTTCGAACCTCGAACCATAAAGGTAGTGCCTCCAAATCTTAAGCACAAATACCACAGCAGCCAATTCCAAATCATGCGTAGGGTAATTTTTCTCATGAACACGCAACTGCCTCGACGCATACGCAACGACTTTCCCATCTTGCATCAGTACACCACCAAGACCCATCTTCGAAGCGTCACAATATACAACAAACGGTTCCTCCGGATTAGGCAACGTCAAGACAGGCGACGTTGTCAATCTCTTTTTCAGTTCCATAAAACTTTCCTCACACCGAGTATCCCAAACAAAAACTTTACCCTTACAAGTTAACTGAGTCAACGGAAGGGCCAACTTGGAAAAACCCTCGATGAACCTCCTGTAGTACCCAGCCAAACCCAAAAAGCTTCTAATCTCTGTTGCGGACTTCGGAGCCTCCCACTCCAACACTGCTTCCACTTTTGCCGGATCAACCGCAATACCATTACCAGAAATCACGTGCCCAAGGAAACTCACCTCTTTCAGCCAGAACTCACACTTTGATAACTTAGCATACAACTTTTTCTCTTTCAGAACTTCCAATACTGTCTTCAGGTGCTCATCATGCTCTTCCTCCGACTTAGAATAAACTAGAATGTCATCTATCAAGATCACCACAAACCGATCTAGGTAATTATGGAAAATACGATTCATATATTCCATAAATACACCAGGTGCATTGGTCACACCGAACGACATCACTGAATATTCATAGTGCCCATACCTTGTCCTGAACGCTGTCTTCTGAACATCTTCATCCTTCACTTTAATCTGATGATATCCGGACCTTAAATCAATTTTGCTGAAAACACGGGCACCCACTAACTGATCCATCAAATCGTCGATCCTCGGAAGCGGGTACTTATTCTTGATAGTTACCTTATTCAACTGACGATAGTCCACACATAACCTCATACTCCCATCCTTCTTCTTTACCAACAATACCGGAGCTCCACACGGTGATACACTCGGTCTCACAAACTTTTTCTCAAGCAATTCTTCGAGTTGCGTCTTCAGCTCAGACAATTCCGACGCCGACATCCTGTACGGTTCCATAGACACAGGCCTCGTACCAGGTACAAGATCAATCGAGAATTCAACTTCCCTCTCCGGCGGCACACCCGGAATTTCGTCAGGGAAAACCTCAGGAAACTCGCGTACCACTTGCAGTTCTTCAATAACAGCCTGACTCTCCGCAGACAACGATGCCATCAACGAAAATAGCTGAACTCCTTCTTTCCTCAAATTCTTCAACTGTTCAGCAGATACCAAAACAGAAATTTCTTCCCCGAAACTAACCGACTTGCTACGACAGTTGATATGAACGTGGTTATTCTCTAACCAGTCCATGCCCAAGATTACATCCAGACCCCTCAACGGCAAGCAAACAAAATTCACAACGAAGTCCCTGCCGAAGATCGACACGGGACACTGAGAACACACCTGGGAAGTAATCACCGACCCCTTCGCAGGAGTATCGACAACCATATCCCCACACATAGCAGATAAAACAAGACCCAATCTTTTACAACAATCAACAGATATAAAGCAATGGGTAGCCCCAGTATCAATAAGAGATTTCAGAGAAGTACCGTTAATAAAACACGTACCTCTAATCAGACCATCCTTCTCATCAGGCTCCTCTCCTGCCAATGCGAACACTTTCCCATTAGACCTTTCCTTCTTCGGCTTTGTACACTTTGTACTGATATGCCCAGACTCACCACAGTTGAAGCACACCACATCCTTGACCTTACACTCGGCCGCCATATGACCCTTTTTACCACAACGGTAGCAAACCCTCTCATCAGACCTGCATGTAGTACTCTTGTGGCCAGGCTTGCCACACTTAAAGCAGACAATGCTAGCAGGAGCATCTCCCCCACTAGAATTCTTACCTCCAGCAGACTTCGGATAACTCTTGCCCGCAGGAACCTCATACGGCTTGCTTCGACTCTGAAACTTACCCTTTTTCTCAGACGTAGCTTTGTAATGTGCAGTACTGTCCTCCTCGAAGATCCTACAACTATCAACAAGATCAGCGAACACACGGATCTTCTGGTAACCAATGGCCTTTTTGATATCAGGCCTCAACCCATTCTCGAACTTGATGCATTTTGAGAACTCAGCTGTAGCCTCACTGTAGTGTGGATAAAATTTTGCCAGTTCCACAAACTTCGTCGCATACGCAGTCACAGACATACCACCCTGCTTCAGTTCCAGGAACTCTATCTCTTTCTTTCCTCGGACGTCTTCAGGAAAATATTTTCTCAGAAATTCCCTGCTGAATACCTCCCAAGTAATCTCTTCCTGCACAGCCTCCAACCTCTGCCTAGTAGCCAACCACCAGTCGTCGGCCTCCTCGGCTAACATGTGGGTACCAAAACGGACCTTCTGCTCAACAGTGCAGTCCATCACCCTGAAAATCCTCTCAATCTCTTTCAACCAAGCCATAGCACCATCTGGATCATATTTGCCCTTAAAGGTGGGCGGATTCCCTCTCTGGAAAGTAGTCAGACTCCGAAAACCAGCGTTCTCTCCAGCATTATGCTGATTCTGCACAGCCTGAGCCATAGCTTGCAATGCAGCAACAAGAGCAGCGTCGTTTCTCCCAGCCATTTCGAACTATCACTGCAGCACAAACCAAAAATTCAGAACTAATCTATTGTCATAAGACACTATGACAGGACAACATTGGCCGGACAGACCGAACTGCTCTGATACCACTAATGTAACACCCATCTTCTACCCGTTAATTTGTTCATAAAAATCAGAGTTTCAAAATTTATTTTCATCGCAAAGGATGTTACACATGCTTCAATAAAACAACGCTTCTCAATAAAACAGTTCAAACACAATAATCATGCATCACGTAGCACGTCACTAAAAGGAGAGTCTCAAAACCACAGTTATCATTGCAAATAAAACTTGACGTCAATAAAAAACCAACTACGCAGCGGAATAACAAAATAAAAGAGAATCGTCAACAAAGACATAACAACCGAAATCATTCATAAACATCAAGTTCGTCCCCCCCTGAGTGCTACGTATCAGAGCGTGACGACTCGACTCGAAGTAGTGAAGGTACCTAGTCCTTCACTCGCGATCACCTGCACGTTACCGCATGGGGGTAACATTCAAACAGAAGGGTGAGTCCAATTCAATCCATATAATAAATCACATGATAAGCAGTAAGTAAAGTCACAGCTCTAGAGTAATCACATCACAATCTTCAATTACATCACTACAATAACTCATCACTATGTCATGTAGGCATATGAAAATGCAACCCACTCGCGGGCATATGCATGAGGTACCTTTTCACAAACGTCGCTTAGCCTTTTAGGGCCTCATCGTCACTTAGCCTTTTGGGCCTCAAACGTCACTGGGTTTATGCATATGGGATGCATGAGACCCTATAACATGCACCACGCACAATCACACAATCACGGTCAACTATGTGACCCGTCACTTACCAATTTGCCAAACAAAAAGGCACAGCACCTGTCAATTCACAATTACTCACAACAACATCACTTAGCCTTTCGGGCCTCAACGTCACTTATTTTCATCGTCACTTATTCATAAACGTCACCAAACAAACAACAGCCACTAAGGGCAAAACAGTCATTTATGCATCATCATCAATAATATTAGCCACTAAGGGAAAAAACGTCATTTAACTAGCCACTAATGGCATCATCGTCATTTACACATCATTATCAACAATATTAGCCACTAAGGGCAAAAGATAGGAAAAATTTACACTTATACACCTTGGGCAACATCTTCCCAGGACCATCAGAAAAATAACTCATTTTTGCCTAAAATTAGAATATCCAGGTAGGCACCTGAATAAGCTTCGAAACGCATTTTGAACCGTCAAATTTGGATAACCGAGTCAAAAGTTATGATTGAAACAAAATCGGAAAAATACTTAGACATTCTGAAACTGGCGCCCAGGCGCTGGGCGCCCAGGAGCAACACTGGACTGGCGCACAGGCGCAGGAACTGGCGCAAGGGAACACGGCGCCCATGCACTAGGCGCCTAAGGCCAACACGGAAAACAGCTCATTTGACTCCAAAATTAATTTTGTACGAGGCATTTACTCAGAGTATGGGAACACAGCAAAAATTTTGACAAAATGTGACACGCAACATTGGCGCCCATGGACTAGGCGCCTAAGGCCAACACAGGGAACAACTCATTTGACTCCAAAATTTATTTTACACGAGCCTTTTATTCAGTGTATGGGAACCCAGCAACAATTTTGACAAAAAAATGACACGCAACGTTGGCGCCCTTGGCGCCCATGGCCAAGGCGCCTAGCACTAAGACAGGCACACTGAGACAGGCGCCCAGTGCCCAACACGCAATGACGCACACACACTCACGCGCACAACACACACTGGCGCCCAGCGCAACACACACACACGCACTGGCGCCCAGCGCCCAGCGCCTGGCGCCTGGCGCCCACGCAACACACACGCACAGGCAACAAGCAACACGGCGCACGACGCCCATGGGCGCCCAGCGCCTGCACACTTCCAGCAACACAAAATTCATCACAATTTCAACACAAAATCCAGCAACATCCATCAAACATATGGCGCCCTAGGCGCCCATGCCACACCAAAAAATGAATTTTCAGCCACAAACCATGAACATCACGCATACATCACCAACAAGAACATGAATTCACAAACATAATCATGATCGTGGTTAAATCTAGGCTATCACTACCTAAAACATATCATACAATCTATTATATAAATTGATAGGACATCCCCTTACCTCGAATTTGAAGAATAGGAGCCCTAGAGACGGTCACGAACGGAACCACGACAACAATTCACGTCCCTCTCCTCCTTGGACCTTGCGATCTTCTTCTCCTCTTCCTTCCCTTTCTACGGCGCCCTCACTTCTCTATTCTTCTTTCTCAATTTCGCAAAATGACAACCAAAAACCCTAGCCTCACATGGCCTAACATGTCTCAATGGATCATGGGCTTGGGCTTTTCACTTAAGCCCAAGTCTAGCTAATTGGCGCCTTCATCTCCTAATACCACCTACACCATTTTAATAAAATTTTAATTAATTAAATTATACCCAATAAACTAAATAAATTCCTAAATACTTAATTAAATAAATTAATTAAATCTTTAGGGTGTTACACTTTGGGACGGTGCCTCACCCGACAAAGCGACACGGGAAGTAGAGGAGAACATGCGGGTGAAATATCCCTATCTTTTCGAATGAGGTACGTTTTGTCAATTTTGAGGACAAAATTTTTAAAAGTTGGGGTGATTGTAACATCCCCAATTTCGCTAATTTAAATTATTTAAATTAGCAAGAGGTCAAGATGATTAATTAAGCATTATTGATTAATTATGATATGGTGAGTTAATTGGGATTTTAAGCAAATAGGAGCACAGGGGCATTTTCTTCTTTTCCACACATGAATGAGTTTCGACTAAACCGTCCTCCACGGAACCACACTATTTGCAATATGTGACTATTGTATAAGTATTGTTGGATTAAAATTGACTTAAGAAGAAATTAAGGAAGTTTAAACAAAACTTGGAATGAGAAAGAAAATAGAAAAGAGAGGGTTGGAGAGATGGGAGACTTGCGAGAGTGAGGGAGGGAAGAGGTGAAGGGAAGTTGCTCAATCCTTGATGCATGTTCACCATTTTTGGCTCATGAGATTCAGCTCATCAACCTCTATCTTCTGGTACCACTATCATTCCACATTCCTCAGCCATCATCAAAACACCATTTTCAAACCACCATGCTCAAATTGAAGAAAAATGATGTTTTGGAAGAGTTGTGAGTTGCATGATGAGCCTAGAGCAATATTCAGGTGCTAGGACAACAACATAATGGATTGAAGCACATTTGAGGAAGGTTCTGAAGCTAGAAGTGCTTGGGATTCATTTTGGGTAGTTGATGGAGATGAACTTCGAAGTTGAGGTTGAAGTTGCAAGTGCAACACAAATTCTGGGTAAAAACAGTTTGGGGATCCTTCAGTAACTTCATCGTATCTCAATGTACACTACTCCGATGATCGTGATTCTTGTCCCTCTGGAAACTAGACACAAAGATCTTCATTTTGGGAACAAGAACCGTATGATTTCATGGAGAAATGAAGGAGATATCATGTCCCCAAGTTTCGGATTCAGAATCAAGCACTGTCCTGAACCAGTCACATTGTTTCGGGTGTATCTCCCAAGTTACTGGATGCATGCGTATGATCCTTTGACCATCAGAAAGTAGACATAATTATCTACAGAATGGGCACTGGTTTGAAGGGTTTTGGCCACGATTTGACCAAGATACGCGTGTTACAAAACTGCTCACTGATTCTGGAAAACGGATGCGAAATTGGAAGTGTTGGTTCCTCAAATTTCGGATCGAATCGCCAAAGTTCGAGAGACGCCAATTCCGTAGTCAAGGAGGAAGTTCAGTAGCTGGATTTGTGATTGGTTGCTGTTCCGAAGTTCAGTTTCGAGTATCGGACGAGTTCGGTGCGAGTACGTGATTACAGGGATTGTTCGAGAGGTTACGGTTCGTGAGGACGTGATTTCTCGCGAGGTCGTCAAATCGGTGAGTTCTATACTCGCTTAGGGACGTTTTGTTGTCGAGTCATGTTATTTTCTGAAATGATATTATGAAATAATCCGCTTTGTGAAAACTTAACGAAAACGTTTTTATCGAAAAACCGTAAATCGCATAATTGCTCGAATTGATTGGATTGTCGATTTATGATATATATTGTTTGACTGTTTAATCGCTTTCGCTGGTCTGGAATAATAACTATTATGTTGGGATATCGATCGGAACGAAATTGGAATCGGAACGGAATGGAATTTACTCATGAAAAGTCTGTTTTCTGGAAAACGGATGGAGACGCACGGATCGTGTGCCTCTGTGCACGGGTCGTGCGCCCCCATCTGATGCTGCACGAAATGAATTTTTAAACACGCACGGATCGTGCGCCTAGTCGCACGGGTCGTGCGTATCTTTCTGAAACTTTCTACAATTTTGTTCAATAGCGCACGGATCGTGCACCTACACGCACGGGTCGTGTTAGACCTTCTGATCTTCAGATTCAAAGTACATTTTTATCCATTCCAAATGATTCCAATTCTCTTCTAATCCATTCCTCATGGTTCCCCAACAATGTAAAGATATTGATATCATGGTATTGAACATGTTTGATAGAAAACTCGTGTGTTATGAACGTAACGGAAAACCGTACTTAGAGAACGCGTGAGAACACAAGTCAAGAAATGTTAACGAACCTTGAGTCCAATCATGTTACGATAACGAACTTCAAGTTCATCATGTCATGTAAGCTAATTGATTGTAAGTCTATAAAGACATAAAAACTCTCAATTCATGTAAACACAAATCAAGTTACTTTCCCTCAGGGAAAGGTAGATGGTATACCTTGTGTATATCGAGGATGACGATCCTCCAGTTATTAGCATACCTAGTGGAGGGGAGTCATGAATCCAAAGCTAGGACCCTAGCATTATTCGGATAGAATTTCGGATTGGGGTTTCCGTAGATATTGGGCAATCAAGATTGTCTAGCATTATATCTCGGGTTGTGCTAAGTTCATGTTAAAATATGATCCGTAGTCGCTTATTAAGGCTACATCAGGAAAAATCAGAAATGTAACGAGTAGTCGCTTATTAGGGCTACAAGTTACGAGAAAACATCATGTATTCACGTGGTCGCTTATTAGGGCCACGAGTTCAGATTCAAGTATAACAAACCGTTAGAGTTGGTCAGGGGTCTCGATAGGACTCACTGAGATAATGTTTATCTCACCCTTCATATTTGTGGTTTTTACAGAGAAACAGGGGAAGGCAAAGGCGACAAAGCACGGTTAGCTGGTGTGACTCGAGGAGTCCGGAAGTCTATGTTTCTTGTTTTAGGCCCTTGCCCTTCTGTAGTACTTTTGTTATCGGTTGTATAACTATCATGTATAAGTTATAAATCGTTTCCGCTACTTTATGTTTTGAGTATTGAACACCAGGATTATGTACAAGTCTTAAGCTTTGAAACTTAAGCATTTTCCGGAAGTTTATGAGGTTCAGAGAACCATTTGATATGCACTATCGAAAGTTTTAGTTGTGTTCAATATTTCAATAACAGGAAGTTACTCTGATGTATGCCATTTAGTGCATTTCGGTGGTTCTACATGTTAGAATTTATCGGGGTGTTACTGTTTTGGTCCCCCTATTATGACCAACTCACGATTTTGGTCCCTAAAGTTTTAATTTGACGATTTTGATCCTCATATTTTCCCAATTAGACAATTTTGATCTCCCTCTTAATTTGGTCAAGATTGAAAGTCAATTTTGACTCACTTATCCTACGTGGCAGTCCACGTAGACTGCCACGTAGGTGCATGCTCTCCTCACTGTTCCTCTCTCACTCTCACAGCCCTCCCCCCCTCACCGATCCTCCTCCCTCTCTCTCTCACAGCCCTCTCCTCTCTCACAGCCCCTCCCCCCTCACCGATCCTCCTCTCTCACAGCTCTCTCTCTCTCGCAGCTCCCCTCTCTGGTTCGCTCTCCCCTTTCCCCTCCCTCTCTGGTTCGTTCTCCCCTCACCGATCCTCCTCCCTCTCTCTCTTCGCATCTCGTCGTTCCCTCTCTCGCCGTTCTCTCTCTCGTCGCTCTCCCTCCTCTCTTCTTCTCCTCTCTTCTTCTCCTCTCTTCTATCCCTTTCGTTCCTACGGTGTGGGTTTGGTAAGTGATGGCTTACGGTGGTGAGAGGGGAGAGCGAGATCTGCGAGATGTAACACCCCTTTTCTACCCAGTAATTTATTTACTAAACATCAGAGTTTCTTTTTTTTTTCTTTAAAAATCACATTTCACCACATGGGATGTCACACATAAATCCACACAAATTATGCATCAATATAAAATAGTTCCATCGTCAATAGTAACACGATACATAGCACATCACGACTGGGGTGAGCTCAAAACGCTCAATTCAATCAACATAATAAAAACTCAGCATCTACGCAGTGGAAAGTCACAAAAACATCAACTACAACAGTTCAATAATCATAAAGCTAAGGTTAATTCCCCCCCACTGAGTGCTACGTATCAGAGCAGACGACCAGACTCAGCTAGCGAAGGTACCTAAGCCTTCACTCGAGATCACCTGCACGTTACCGCGTAGGGGTAACATTCAAACAGAAGGGGTGAGTTCATCTAACAATATAATAGTGCACATGATAAGTATTATGCTAGAGCTACAACGCTATATAGACCACATCGCAACATCAAATCAGTCATCACTACGAGTCATCACAATGTCATGAACATGTATGAAATGCAACCCATCGCAACGGGCGTATGCATGTGGTATCTGTCATCATCGTCACTAAATAGCCTTTATGGCATCATCGTCACTAAATAGCCTTTATGGCATCATCGTCACTTGTTTATGCACATGAGATGTATGGGACACCATGACATGCACCATAGACAGTCCCATACAAGCACAGTCAACTTAACGACCCATCACTTACCAATTTGCCAAAGAAAGGCACATCACCTGTCAAGTTATCGTCACACATATATTTGTCACTAACATTCATCGTCATTAACATCATCATCGCTAATAGCCTTTATGGCATCATCGTCACTTATAAAACCACCGCTTTTATTCATCATCAATACCTTCGTCAATCAAAGCAATAGCCACTAGGGGCATTATCGTCAAAACATCAACACATCATTATTGACACCGGGACACTAATATTACCGATTACATCAAAGGGTTTTACTTCAGCTCACGACACCAATTAGGACACCAAAAAGGGTTTTAAACACCGAAATAGTTTTACAACGCCAAAAACAACGACCACCGGGGACAGCCACTTGAGGCGCCCAGAAACTATCAGAAAAATAATAATTTTTACCTTAAAATAGAACATACAGGTAGAAAACTGAATAAGCTTCACAACGCACTTTGAAACACTTAAAACGGACACCCGAGTCAAAAGATATGTCAAAAACAAAACTGGGAAAAATTTGGGGAACATCCTGAAAATGGCGCCCAGGCACTGGGCGCCTAGCAAGAACACGCCACACAGAAAACTAGCGCCCAGGAGCAGGGCGCCCAGCAACAAGGCAGCAACACAACAAGCAATACTGCCGGACTTGGCGCCCTTGGCGCCCAGACAACCCAGAACATGACAGACACACAACATGGCGCAGGGAACACACCTAGACACGGCGCCCATGGCGCCCATGGCGCCCCTGCGCCAAGACAGCACGCTACACACAACACAGACACAGGATTTGGCGCCCAGGCACAGGGCGCCAAGGCGCCTGTGCGCCAAGACACAACAACACACACACCCACCCACAGCCACACACCCACACACCCTGGCACACGGCGCCCACACCCGGGGCGCCAAAAACAGCAACACAACATTTTGGCACACGGCGCCCACACCCAGGGCGCCAAGCCAGGAACACACGCACACAGCACCTTGGCACGCGAGACACACCCAGACATGGAGCCCAGGCACTGGGCGCCAAAAACAGCAACAGAACACCAGGCCAACACAGACAGGAACGGCGCCCAGGCATAGGGGGCCAAAAACAGCACTAATACAATGGCGCCCATGGCGCCCTAGGGTCATTATTTTCGATTTCTCACCAATTCAAATCACCAATTTTTCGACCTCCAATACTAGTCACCATGAATTGTCAATCCCAACATAAAATACAATTTGTCAAACACCTAGCATGCAATTCATATCAACACCTATGATCACCAAATTTCTAGAGTTGCAACAATCACCAACGAGCAATTAATTCAATCAATCACAGTTATAATCCAACCATCATCAAATTAGACATCAAAATCATACGAGGGCATCATAGGTCTAAGCCCCTACCCCAATACCCATCATACCAACCATTATAGTGAAAGAGAGATCTCACCCTTACCTTAACTATTTGGATTAGAAGGCCCTGGAGAGAAAGTCACCAACAGAACACAGCAACACAGCTTCTCTTCTCTTCTCCTTGATTTGCGAAATCTCCCTTCTTCTCCTCTCTTGGATGTGCCGCCCCTCCTTCTCTCTTTCTCTCCTCTTCGCAATTTCTTTTCTTTTTTGCACAAATGAGCCAAACTCTAATTTTTAGGTTTAAATATGCGCCGAGTCTAGTGGGCCTGGATCGCGGGCTTTCCTCCAGCTTAAGCCCGATTACTAGCACCATCTCCTATTATTCAATTATACACCCCCTTAGTCCAACGTTAATATAATTACACCAACTAAAATAAAATAAATAAATAATTGAATACCTAAATATTTAATTAAATAATTTAATTAAATATTTGGGCGTTACAATTCTCCCCCACTTAGAATGTTTTCGTCCTCGAAAACTCACTGGAATCAAACAGCTCTGGATAGGACTCCCGCATCTTACTCTCTAACTCCCAAGTCATGCTCTCACCGGCAGCTCCTAGCCAGACCACCTTCACCAATGCAATTTCCTTGCCTCTCAGAGCCTTCACCTTATGATCCTCGATACGCACAGGCATCGTCTCCACAGTGAGATTATCCCGCACCTCCACATAATCCGCTTGAAATTCCAGATCCTTCCTTCGCTTATCATGATGACTCTTCCGTCTACTCTGCGAAGTCCTCCCTTGCTCTCGAATTAATTTCCGCGATTGTCTAGCAGACAACGAACCAGCTCCCTCCTCTTCTGGAGTAGAAAAACTTACAGACTTGCTATGACAATCAATATGGGCATGATTATACTCTAACCAGTTCATACCTAAGATCACATCTACCCCGCTTAACGGCAACCAAATTAAATCAACAACAAAGTCTCTGTCGAAAATTGACAAGGGACATCCAGAACACACAAGAGAAGTAGTCACCGACCCATTAGCTGGAGTGTCGACAACCATTTCCCAACTCATAGAAGATAATGCAAGACCTAATCTTTCAACACAATCCGCAGCAATAAAACAAAGAGTAGCACCGGTGTCAACAATATAAGTTAGAGGAACACCATTAATGAAGCATGTACCTCTAATAAGTCCGCCCTCCTTAGAAGTCTCTGTCCCTACCAAAGCGAACACTCTCCCACCAGCTCGTTCCTTCTTCGGTTTCTGACACTGACTACTGATGTGCCCTCCTTCGCCACAGTTGAAACAAACCACCTCCTTGCGCTCACATTCGGCCACCACATGGCCGTCCTTACCGCACTTGAAACACTTCTTTACGTCGCTTCTGCACATGACACTCTTGTGGCCAGGCTTGCCACACTTAAAACACACAACGCTAGCAGGGGCATCTCCCCCACTAGTCCTCTCGCCAGCATCAGCTCTCTGCTCACCCTTGCCCGCAGGGACCTCATACGGCTTACTACGGCCTTGAAACTTGCTCCTCTTATCATTCACAATCTTCTAGTGAGCCTTACTATCCTCCTCAAAAATTCTGCAACTATCGATCAAGTCAGCAAAGACACGAATCTTCTGGTATCCGATTGCTTTCTTGATCTCGGGCCTCAAACCATTCTCAAACTTGATACACTTAGAAAACTCAGCATTAACTCCAGTGTAATGCGGATAGAACTTTGCTAGCTCCACGAACTTAGCGGCATACTCTGACACGGACATACTACCTTGCTTCAGCTCCAGAAATTCAATCTCTTTCTTCCCTCGAACATCTTCCGGATAATACTTACGGTTAAACTCTCTGCTGAACACTTCCCAGGTAATCTCTTCATTAGCAGTCTCCAACCTCTGCCTCGTCTCTAACCACCAATCATCAGCTTCCTCAGCCAGCATATGTGTACCATAGCGGACCTTCTGTGCTTGGGTACAATCCATCACTCGAAAAATCCTCTCCATTTCTTTCAACCAAGCCATAGCACCATCGGGATCATACTTGCCCTTGAACGTAGGCGAATTCTCTCTCTGAAAGGTAGCCAAACTCCGAGCCCCAGCATTCTCACCAGCATTCTGTTGATTTTGCACAGCCTGCGCCATAGCAGCTAGAGCAGCAGCAATTGCAGTATCGTTCCTCCCAGCCATTTCAACTCACTTGCTACAAAATAAACAACAGTTAGATATAATTGACAACACACCATTGTCAATTGACACTACGACTGGACAACTTGGCCGGACAGACCGAACTTTTGCTCTGATACCACTAATGTAACATCCCTTTTCTACCCGGTAATTTATTTACTAAACATCAGAGTTTCTTTTTTTTTCTTTAAAAATCATATTTCACCACATGGGATGTCACACATAAATCCACACAAATTATGCATCAATATAAAATAGTTCCATCGTCAATAGTAACATGATACATAGCACATCACGACTGGGGTGAGCTCAAAACGCTCAATTCAATCAACATAATAAAAACTCAGCATCTACGCAGCGGAAAGTCACAAAAACATCAACTACAACAGTTCAATAATCATAAAGCTAAGGTTCATTCCCCCCCCCCCCCCACTGAGTGCTACGTATCAGAGCAGACGACCAGACTCAGCTAGCGAAGGTACCTAAGCCTTCACTCGAGATCACCTGCACGTTACCGCGTAGGGGTAACATTCAAATAGAAGGGGTGAGTTCATCTAACAATATAATAGTGCACATGATAAGTATTATGCTAGAGGTACAACGCTATAAAGACCACATCGCAACATCAAATCAGTCATCACTACGAGTCATCACAATGTCATGAACATGTATGAAATGCAACTCATCGCAACGGGCGTATGCATGTGGTACCTGCCATCATCGTCACTAAATAGCCTTTATGGCATCATCGTCACTAAATAGCCTTTATGGCATCATCGTCACTTGTTTATGCACATGAGATGTATGAGACACCATGACATGCACCATAGACAGTCCCATACAAGCACAGTCAACTTAACGACCCATCACTTACCAATTTGCCAAAGAAAGGCACATCACCTGTCAAGTTATCGTCACACATATATTTGTCACTAACATTCATCGTCATTAACATCATCGTCGCTAATAGCCTTTATGGCATCATCGTCACTTATAAAACCACCGCTTTTATTCATCATCAATACCATCGTCAATCAAAGCAATAGCCACTAGGGGCATTATCGTCAAAACATCAACACATCATTATTGACACCGGGACACTAATATTACCGATTACATCAAAGGGTTTTACTTCAGCTCACCACACCAATTAGGACACCCAAAAGGGTTTTAAACACCGAAATAGTTTTACAACACCAACAACAACGACCACCGGGGACAGCCACTTGAGGCGCCCAGAAACTATCAGAAAAATAATAAATTTTACTTTAAAATAGAACATACAGGTAGAAAACTGAATAAGCTTCACAACGCACTTTGAAACACTTAAAACGGACACCCGAGTCAAAAGATATGTCAAAAACAAAACTGGGAAAAATTTGGGGAACATCCTGAAAATGGCGCCCAGTGCCTGGGCGCCTAGCAGGAACACGCCACACAGAAAACTGGCGCCCAGGAGTAGGGCGCCCAGCAACAAGGCAGCAACACAACAAGCAATACTCCAGGACTTGGCGCCCTTGGCGCCCAGACAACCCAGAACATGACAGACACACAACATGGCGCAGGGAACACACCTAGACACGGCGCCCATGGCGCCCATGGCGCCCCTGCGCCAAGACAGCACGCAACACACAACACAGACACAGGACTTGGCGCCCAGGCACAGGGCGTCAAGGCACCTCTGCGCCAAGACACAGCAACACACAAACCCACGCACAACCACACACCCTGGCACACGGCGCCCACACCCGGGGCGCCAAAAATAGCAACACAACATTTTGGCACACGGCGCCCACACCCAGAGCGCCAAGCCAGGAACACACGCACACAGCACCTTGGCACGCGAGACACACCCAGACACGGCGCCCAGGCACTGGGCGCCAAAAACAGCAACAGAACACCAGGCCAACACAGACAGGCACGGCGCCCAGGCATAGGGAGCCAAAAACAGCACTAAGACAATGGCGCCCATGGCGCCCTAGGGTCATTATTTTCGATTTCTCACCAATTCAAATCGCCAATTTTTCGACCACCAATACTAATCACCATGATTTGTCAATCCCAACATAAAATACAATTTGTCAAACACCTAGAATGCAACTCATATCAACACCTATGAGCACCAAATTTCTAAAGTTGCAACAATCACCAACGAGCAATTAATTCAATCAATCACAGTTATAATCCAACCATCATCAAATTAGACATCAAAATCTTACGAGGGCATCATAGGTCTAAGCCCCTACCCTAATACCCATCATACCCACCATTATAGTGAAAGAGAGATCTCTCCCTTACCTTAACTATTTGGATTAGAAGGCCCTGGAGAGAAAGTCACCAACAGAACACAGCAACACAGCTTCTCTTCTCTTCTCCTTGATTCGCGAAATCTCCCTTCTTCTCCTCTCTTGGATGTCGCCGCCCCTCCTTCTCTCTTTCTCTCCTCTTCGCAATTTCTTTTCTTTTTTGCACAAATGAGCCAAACTCTAATTTTTAGGTTTAAATATGCGCCTAGTCTAGTGGGCCTGGATCGCGGGCTTTCCTCCAGCTTAAGCCCGATTACTAACACCATCTCCTATTATTCAATTATACACCCCCTTAGTCCAACGTTAATATAATTTCACCAACTAAAATAAAATAAATAAATAATTGAATACCTAAATATTTAATTAAATAATTTAATTAAATATTTGGGCGTTACACGAGAGGCGGTGGTTGTGCGATCTGCGAGAGTGAGATCTGCGAGAGGCGGAGTGCGATCTGCGAGAGTGAGAGTGTGATCTGCGAGAGTGAGAGTCCGAGAGGCGGAGTGCGGTCTGCGAGACTGAGAGTGCGAGAGGCGGAGGCGGAGAGGGATGAGTTGGTGGAACGGAGGGGGGAGGGGGTGAACAGTGGAACGGATGGGGGAGGGGGTGAACAGTGGAATGGATGGGGGGGAGGGGTGAACAGTGGAACAGAGGGGGGAGGGGTAAGGGGTGAACAGTGGAACGGAGGGGGGGGAGGGGTGAATAGTGGAACGGATGGGGGGGAGGGGGGTGAACAGTGGAACGGAGGGGGGGGAGGGGTGAATAGTGGAACAGATGAGGGGAGGGGGTGAACAGTGGAACGGAGGGGGGGGAGGGGTGAACAGTGGAACGGAGGGGGGAGGGGTGAACAGTGAACAGTGTACTGCCACGTAGGATAATAAGTCAAAATTGAGTTTCAATTTTGACTTATTTAAGAGGGGGGCTAGGATTTTACAAATTGGGAAAATAGAGGGATCAAAATCGTCGAATTAAAACTTGGGGGACCAAAATCGTGAGTTGAGGAAAATAGGGGAACCGAAACTGTAATTAAGCCTTTATTTAATAATAAAAAAGTTATATGGCAATATATTATTATCACACATTAATAAATAATCATTATAAAATAATAATTACTATTTAATAAAAATAAAAATAAAACAATAATATATAACTAAAATATACACCGATTGCAAAATAGACACTCATAAAATTACCACACAGTTGCTAATATATGCACATACTAAAAGAAACACAACGCACGAAAATGCACGAAAATCCGGGTGTTACAATTCAACCCCCTTTAAAATAAATTTCGTCATCGAAATTTCATAGGTTTAAGGACAAAATAAAAGGACAGATACTTTGAAAGCTCAAACTTATGGGAGACTAGTCTAGACCTTGTCAGAGTCACAAGAGAGGATGATTCAACGACATTAAGGCAAAGAATTGGAAGGCATCAACAAAAGACAAGACACGGTGGAAATTTTATGACCGGGAATAGTGAACATTTAATGTACAAAATACCTCCAATATATTCCGTATTGTAAACTATGTATCAGCCTAACACATCCTTACACACAAGACTCTATCGAAGTATATTTTTGAATGTAAATATCCACCAGTACCACGACTCAAGAGAGTAAAGTCGTGACACATTTTGAAGCAATGAACTTTCAAATCAAGAATGAGTAGTGAGCTTTGCTTACTCATTTGTCTAATACAATTTCAAGTAACAGAAGAGTCAAAGAAAATAACATTTAAATTGCAAGGAAGGAAAGATATAGTATCAACAAACATAATTTGAGTTTTCAGGAAGGAGGGTTACAAGATTGAATCTTGACAAACCTTTAGGGAAAAATGTTTGAGACTTTAGAGTCTCACCCCCCAAAAATCATGAGTTACTTACTAGTCGCTATAAGAGTAACTAATGAACTCATATCGCAAAGTAAATTATCATAAAATCTTAAAAGAAGTATTCCACCATCAAGTACAGAAATCATTCCACATGATATTAAATACAACTCACTACAAAAATTAAAATAGCACGGACAAAAGTTCACCACTTAATGTAATAACCAATGTGTTACTTGAACATAATTTATGGTAAAACTAATACTGCATCCCTAGATTCTTATTAGAAGGATGAAAGTAAGCAATGCAATGCACAAACTATTTAGTTACTCCAGTCAGAAATTTCACACAAAATAAAATTGGGTTTTTTTTACCCCCGCCCATTATACCCCATACCCCCCCCCCCCCCAAATTGACAAAACGAAGGATATTACCCCTGACTTCAAAAAAATCCGGAATTACGTCAATAGGTATAAATCCGGAACTCAATTTATTGGGATTTCTGGAAATACCCTAAAATGAGATAAATCCGGAACAAATTTTTTTGGGATTTCTGGAATTATCTCATTTTAATGTAATTTCGGAACACATTATACTTTCCGGAAATACACTAAAATGAGGTAATTCGGGAAATCCCAAAAATTTTTGTTCTGGATTTATCTCATTTTAGGGTATTTCCGAAAATCTCAATAAATTGAGTTCCGGATTTATCCCTTATTATGGTGTTTCCGGACTTCAAAAATAAGAAATTAAACATTGATTTTATTAATTAAAAACACCGTATACATTGACTGAAAATAACAGATTACAACAACAAACAAAACAAAAACAAGGTCTAAAACTACCGAGATGGTGGAGTTAAACGGCGAAGGATCTCAGTGACGCTCCTTGTGGTTTCGACGTACAACTCTAAAGGACTCCGAAGTCTAAACATGCCATAACTGTCCATCATGGCTCGCACGTCATCGTCGTTCTTCACATCCATTGTGGACCAGTGAACACGATTATTATCGCCCATACTGGGGTTGTGATAAATGATACGAGTGACCTCTCGCTCGTCACCCTCCACTTGCACCTTACTCAGTAGTTTAGCTTTGAGAGCAGCAAAGGTGATATTGTCTTTAAGTTTAAATAAAATAGGTTTTGGACACTTGAAATAGACACCATTTTCTCTGTTGGTGATTGGGCTCTGATGGTGAAGGGTAGTGAGTGCGGAATCACGAGAGTATTGTGTATTTAGGGTGTCCATTTGCTTGTGTTGTGTGTGAAAGAAGTGAAACCTAATGGGTCTATTTATAGGGAAAGTTTGAAACCCTAAAGAGGATTTCCACCGTTAATGAAAAGTGGTCGGCAAAATCTAGACCGTTGAAAGTGTTGGCAAGACCAAGACCTTTAAAAAGTGTCGGCAAAATCTAGACAGTCAAATAATAAACTCGTGTAATAAAATAAAATATAATATAATATAATATAATATAATATAATATAATATAATATAATATAATATAATATAATATAATATAATATAATATAATATAATATAATATAATATAATATAATATAATATAATATAATATAATCAGGTAATGTTTATGTAATCAACTGGGCCGGTCGGTGCAACATGCTCTAGAACAAAAGAAGACCATAACTGTAGACGTCCAAAATATGGATATAACCACGATCTGGCTTCAGATGAAGCATATGCACTCCAAGTAGGATGAATAGAAGCTAATGGACTAGTATCGTTCAACATAACCCGGATCTAATGATTCCCCCTGATCAACCCCACACAGAACAATTGGCTCTGACTAGAAACATACTCTCCTCTCAAAGGGAAGAATGTCCATGACCCACCATTTGAAGGTGATAACATAACAAGGGCTATCTGATATCTAGTTGCTATGACATGTCCCATGTCAGGCATCGACATCCACTTCTCAGGATGTTGAATTTCTTGTGGGAGAGCATCTAATGAGGCCCTAACTTTGTTGTAGTCGTCACCTATCACCTGTGAGTATAGAAAATAATTTGTGTCCATCTCCTCAATCAAATGATTGCGAACTAGTTGCCAACTGTGCTCCGAGTAGTCAAGTGAGACAGCAATGCATCTATAGCCACAGTTTCCATCCCCCTTCACATTCATAATGTCATCAATGTACCTATGCATATGCTCTGGAAGGTGACTTACAAAATGGATGTCATGCTATGATGGTAGCTGGGAGACTTGCTGTGAGGACCACTGGGGAAGTTTCTTTGATGACTTCTGGGAGGGTTGCTTAATTGAGCTGAAAGAGGCATCCACGTGCTCCCAAGAAGAAGTATCTCTCTTCACATCGTACTCTTTCTTCTTTTTCTTTGGTGTACCCCTAGTCTTGACTTTGTGGTTAGGTGGAACCAAGGATGTAGTGCTTGGGAAGACATAATCATCAAGATCTCTCTTAAAGACAAATCTCTCCTCAAGAGACATCACAGCTCATCGCCTCCAAATCTCCTCTATTGTATAGCTTATGTCACATTCAAGTGAGGCTTTTTTCACGCGCTCCTCATCCATACTCTCCAAACTGAGCCTCGTCCAATGAGAGTCAACCATCTCCAATGGGATTGGACGACCATGTAGGTGCAAATAACCAAGCTCACAAGAACAAGGTAACCTATGGGTAACTTTAATCACACAACCACCACAACGGGTCTTATCGGTGCCTACTCCACCCAACATGCCATCAAAATCATCAGCTATATGATTCAATGCCTCCAAAGACACCAAACCGTGTAGACTCTTGTAGAATGGAGTGTTGTGTCGAGCATCTACACGGTTGATGCTTTTTTGAAATGAAACAACAATATTATCAATTTGTGCATTGATCATCCCATGCATTGACTCCCAGCTTCTGCATAAATCACCTCCACTAGAACCCAGTGACCTCTTCAATGACCAATGGGCTGACTCAACCCTATATTTAACAAATTAAAACAAATAAGAAAAAAATTGACTCGAAATAAATTTAAAAGACATATGAAAAAAATTAATGTACCTATTAGTCGTAGTATTCCCATAGTGTCTGACTTTATCATTCCACAGTCCAACAATCTTTCCCTGTGAGGATACAACCAATACTTGTTCACATAATTGACAATCTGAGGAATTGGGATATCTACCACCATCAAATCTCTTAGGCTCTGCAACGCCCATCTGTAGTCACCATATCGCTCAAGAGACAAGTAAGCAAATGCTACTGAAAATGTCAACTTAGTGAAAGTGACACCAACAATCTCCAGGAGAGGCAATGCATATTTGTTGGTCTTGAAGGTGCAGTCCATAATCAAGACACTAGGAAACATCCTCAATAACTTCATACTCTCAAGGTGTGTCCACATGATCTCCTCAACAATATCAGTTCCTTCAAACTGTCTGGTCCAACACAAGTAATGCTCAGACTCGATCAGTCTCATAAGCTCTTGCATCTCAGTCCTACTACCTCTCCTGCCCGATCAGAGTTTGCTGCGAGTTCTATACAGCTAAGAGATCTTACTCAAGTTGTTGGCAAATCTCCTCTTTATTGCCTCTAGACTTTTTTGCGCTTTCACTCCCAACAACAAATGCTCCTCAACAACTGACCGCTCCTCCTTGTTAAACTTACCAAAGATTGTTTCCCCAAGCCAAGTCTTATGAGGCTCATGATTGTGACTTCCACACATAACTTTAACCTTCCAATCAAAATTAGGAGGACTGAGTGGTTTAGCTTTCAATCTAAACGGACAGCCACAATTTTTTGAGGTCTTGTCTCTAGTAGAACACCCAACATCTATTGCAGTATATCTCCCATGTCTCTCACAACCCAAAACGATCTTATTCTTCTTCCCTTTACCATTCTCCATGGACTCGGATCGAATAATAATAATAATGACTCTGTTGGCTTTCCCGATAAACTTTCCGAAAAAAATATTGTTTCCGGAAACTAAAAAAATAATGTTTCTGGAAATACCAAAAATTTGATGTTTTTGGAAGCAAAATAACTGTTCCGGAAATACAGTATTTCCAGAAAAAACGCGAATATAATTTCCGGAATTACCTTTAAATGAGATAATTCTGGGAAACTCAAATATTTGTGGGGTCTAGTCAGATTTTGGTAAAAATGAGAGGGGTATTTTTGGGTTAAACTGAATTATGGGCGTATGGGGTATAAAGAGGAGGTAAAAAAAAACCAATAAAATTACGCTTCACAACATGGAGGCTACGAGGTATAACACAATGTCACAAAGTTAACCGATGATAAGGATAAGGACATCATGCAAGTAGAGTGGTCACACACTCACACTAACACCCGTGGAAGGTATCAACACATAGATCACCCCAATAAAAGGATTATAGGTTTCATCAGTACAAAGGTTTCATGGGTACTTAAATCATATATACAAACACAAAGATCACATAAATAGATGACTAAATTAGCTTTGGATAACCTATACACCTTTATGGGTGTGAACACCCAATTTTAACCAGTATTTTCTTCTTTTTTCGTAAAAATTCTAAAAATATCATTTTTATGCATTTTTGTGATTTTAATCGATTTTGCGTGTCATTTTGGACTTATTGGTGATTTTTGCATTTTATCAATATTATTATCATTAGTAGAACTTTTTTTTTCAAGAAAAACTTATTTGCATATTGCATCTTAGGACGAATGTTTGCATACATAAAATATCTCCATAGCATCATTTATTTTATTTTTTTGACCCATTTTCATTTGTCATAATTTTTCTTGAAAGTCATTGAGTGTCCATCCACGTTTTTTTTTCCATTCACAAGAATAAAAGAAAATTAAATTTTGTGTGCTTGCATGAAGGTGAATACCAATCAAGTTTAGACTCGTGGAATTGGATTACTAGAAAATACTAAGAGGTGTAGGGAAATATGCTGAGAAGAAGGATATCACAGGGCATTCAAAAGGAAAGGGAGACATAAGGTTGGAAATTACTTCTTGAACTAAAAGCTCAAAGCAAAAAAATATGATTGTCATTAGCGCTTTGTAATCATGTTGTGTAAAGTCGAGTTAACTTTCTTGAAGCTTTATACTAATGAATTTGCATGATTCGAAAACCCTTTTCACTCGATTCCTCACGATCCCTTAAGAGTTGGTCCCCAATCCAGTGATTGTCTCATGAAATAATTCTCGAAGCCCTTTTGTGTGTGTCATTCGAGGATGAGCCCGTGAACGAATGTCAGTTTTGAAAGGTCCAATTCCCCCCAAAAAAGTAAAAATATACAAAAAAAAAGTAAAAGTAAAAGAGAGCAAGAGTTTTTTTTAAGAGAATAATGTTAGCCATGCGCTAATGTTTGTTTCAAAATTAACGTTTGAAAATGAGAAATCATGATTTGAAATGAAGAGTGGCCTTTTTTTTGTTTCTTCTCTATCCCAAATAGAAATAAAGAACCATATCCCTTGATGTTCCCCCTCTGAGCCCAAAACAAACAAAAAAATCGTTAAATCCCGGACAAGGATCGCCATTGGCAATTTTGTGCATTTAAATGATTATTATATAAGTTCCCAAGGTAGAAGATTGATAAGATGACTATCGGGGGCAATGGAGGAAAGGAAGGACAAAAGTCAAAAAAAAGAAAAGAAAAAAGTTGGGAATAAAGCAGTGATGGCAAATGGCGAAAAAAAGATTGAAAACGAGCCATAAATGAGGTGGAGACAAAGCAGGAAAAGAAGAAAGAAAAATGGAAAACATCGAGAAATGAAAAAAATAAATCATGTAAGAAGGAGAATGGATGGGTTTGACAAGAAAAAGTTGATGTTTCAGAACACAATAGAAAATTAAATGCACTAAAGATCTTTGATCCTTTTAACCCATAAAGTGTTTTTTAAGCCTTCGAATCCTTTTTTCCTTAACCCATAATCCATGAAAAAATTTCTTGAGCTTTTTAACCTTTTTATTACTACTATTCATCAATGACCATTCACTATTATTTACTACTCATCGCCCACACCTTGGATTTATGCTGGTTTGGATATGCCTTTTTGGTGGATCTGCGCGTTTTAGGAGGTACGTGGTGTGCTTCTGTTTCATGGTGGTTTGCTGATTTGAGCGGGATGGTGGCTGGTGGATCGCTCTTGGGTCCGCGATCACGACAACATCCGCCTCCGAGGCCGCTTTTTCGTCTTTCGTCGCCGTCACTAGCTGAATGTCGCTGAGTAGCGTCATGCTTGGTTGTGTCACGGTGTTGGCCAGTGGCACAACACCGCGGTGGTGGCTGGTGATCGACGACCTCGGTCTAGCTCGGTTGTGTCGCGGTGTTAGCCGGTGACACGGCTTCGCGGTGGTGGTTGGTGTTTCGACGCCGGAAGACAGGGGGTGTGCTGATTCGGTGGGTGTTTGCATGGCTGCTGTTTGCAGTTCTCCCTGACGGGCTCCTCCCCTCTGCCTTCAGCTCCTGAGCCCTTTCCCTCTCCTGGCCTCCACCTCTAACCTCGATCAGTTGGAGGGTGCTTAATGTGAGGATAGTGAGGTGATGCTGGGTGTTGTGGTGTGGCACTCAATTGGCGGTGGGTGGTGGTGTGTGGGGGCTTGCAGGTGCTGCCCTGCTTCGGAGTTTGGGTCCCTAGATTACAGTTAACAGTTCTCTTCGCTGGGCTCCCACCTTTGCCTTCAGCTTTTGAGCCCTTCCCAATCGCCTCTTGGCCTCCACCTCTAACCTCGATCTTTGGGAGTGTGCTTAATGTGAGGATAGTGAGGTGATTCTGGCTGTGGTGGTTTGGAGTGTGTGTGCAGTAGGCAGTGGGTGGAGGTTGTGGGAGCTATTCAGGTGTTGCCCTGCTTCCTTTTATTGGGTTGTCCTGTTCACCTTAGAATATCTTTTATTAGAGCTCTTTGGTTGTTTATTTTAGGGGCATTTGTTGGGCTTTCTATTATTGTTCTCGTTGCCAAGGGTTTTGGTCTAGTCCCCCTTGTGTTTTCATGTCTTCTCTTTATTTTATTAATAAATACATTTAATTGTGGCTTAAAAAAATAAATAAATTCATCTCCACTAGCGACTTAATTGTACGGTCACCTATCTACGACTCCTCGTTCCTCATGTGTTAATTAAAGGACATTATTTAACACACAATTGATTAATCATACTTGATTCATTCTCTAAACTCGGCATAGTAGTTACAGTCATCCAATTCATTTTGTTACAGTCATCCAAATTGAATAAATCGAATAGATAATAACTAACCAATGAATAAATACAAACAAATATGAATGACGATAATCAATACTATTATAGTCCTATCCCATATTCCCCATATAGAATAGAAACCCTTTCCCCCGTACCTGGATAAATAAAAATGGTAGTATCACTGAAAGTAGAACCAACTTGTCCACAGCGATGAAACTAGTTCACCAAATGAATGCACGAAATGAATGCACGAAAAATTTACATATCACCCGGAAGCAGAAAATAGCTGAAGAACAATATAAAACTAGTTCTGAATAATTTTGGAGACTATTTAAACTGAAACAAAATTAAAACAGAACAAAAAGAGTGACCGGTAAAAGTCTAACCGAGACGGCGGGTCAAAGGGGTTTGACGTCAATTTCACCGAAACGAAAAAGAGACTAGTGCTTCCCAAGGTTTCGATGCGTAGAATCTGAAAATGACATCCATTTTTTGATTCGACGATCAATGTTGCTGTAAAAGTCAAATTACAGTCCATTGGCGATAAAATACGCGAAGAAGGGTGCTTCGTTTAAAGAAATAGAGGTTAGAAACGGATTCAGTGGACGATTTCGAGTTGGGTTGTGAAGTTTGGGGTCAATCCATGGTCTAGAGAAAGAAAACGAGGTGAAAGAAGTATTGAGCTGAGCTCTGATGGCGGCTACGGTTATTATTTGCGTGCACTTTAGAGATGATTAAGATTTGATATTTGAAAAAACAAATGGATCCGTAGGTTTACATTTGAAAGATGAGAAAAATAACATGGGCTAATAAGAGTTTGGGCTGCAACGTAGTGGACTAGTGGATCCACTTTTATTTATGTTTAAAACAAAAATTGGCTATCACTTTTTCCACACCCCTCCCTACTCACCCCACACCCCTTGACATGGTGATTTTACCAAATTAACCTTAACACTCAAAAAAATTCCAACCATATCCTTCATCCCTCTTCTTCTCCTCCATCTCCTACACATCCCACCCTAAACCCCAAACCTCCCATCTCTTCCACTCCTCTCCTTATCCACCATTTCTATATCATTACCCTTCTGATCATCTCCTCAACATTCGCAAACATCATAAGGTATTATCCCTACCTCACATTTTTCGTTTTAATCTCATTTAGTTGCTATTTTTGACTAGTTTTTTTTTTCTGTAATTGCGCTCAGTTCGATTGACCTCAACCGAACGATTTTGGTTAGGTCCAACCGAACGCACAAAAATCATATTTGGGGGGTGTTTTTCAATTGGTCACTCGGTCAAGGGGAACCGAACACATTCGGTCAAGGTGAGCCGAATGTGTTCGGTTTAGGGCAGCCGAATAGACGTAATTACAGCAAGTCCGGTAGCTTCTGTTTGAAATTTTCTTTTTATTATAGGATCATATAAATGGCAGGAAATGATGCGTTGATGGTACTAGACTTTACGAGTTCGTTCACAACGGATAAGGTACGGAACATTCATTCTTTTCAATATGTTTAATTTGCCTAAGGAATACAATGACATTTGCGTTTTCCATTTTCAGTTGTTTGCAAACCGTGAAGAGTTGTTGACATGGGTACGCAGTGTCGACAGGTCTCTTGGGATGGTGATTGGGATATCTAGATCCGACACTAGAAAGCGATCGGGTAAAGAATTTTGCACGTTGATTTGTGAAAAAGGTGGAAATTATAGGACTAGTGTAGTTGAGGGAACAAACACTAGGAAATGTTGTTGTCAGTTTAGATTGAAAGGAAAATTTATCAAGAAGCTTGGAGGATGGATATTGAGGGTTATGTGTGGAACACATAACCATGCAGTCATATCTTATGATGAAGGTCATCCGTATAGTGGTAGATTAACTGAGGAAGAGAAGGAAGTGGTGGATAGAGTGACTAAGAATCATATTGCGCCTAATCTCATACTTAATGAAATCCAGACCATGAAGCCTAAAGATAGTTGTACCACTGTAAAGAAAATATACAACAGTCGTTCAAGGCAACGATCGAGTATGCGTGGGGGTAGGACTGAGCTCCAACATTTGATGAAGTTGCTGGAGCGTGATCAATATGTTTACTGGTCTGGAGTTGCAGAGGGCACTAATGTTGTCAAAGACATCTTTGGGGCACATCCAGATTCTATTGAGCTTGTCAACACATTCCCGATTGTATTGTTGATTGATTCCACGTATAAGACCAACCGGTATAGGTATCCGTTGGTTGAGATCGTTGGTGTAACCTCAACCGAGAAGACTTTTCGGTTGCATTTGCTTATGTGAATTTTGATACGTTGGATAACTATGCATGGGTTTGTGAGAAATTAAAGGGTTTATTTAGGAGACAGGATGAATTGCCACAGATTATACTTACTGATAATGAGGAAGGTCTGATGAATGCTCTATCAGTTGTATTTCCATCATCTACAAATTTGTTGTGTCAATTTCACATTAAAAAAATGTGAGGGCCAAAGCTAGGTTGATCATCAAAGAAGGGTGCTTCATTTGAAGTCGAATTACAGTCTGCTGGCGATAAAATACGCGAAGAAGGGTGCTTCGTTTGAAGAAATAGAGGTTAGAAACGGATTCAGTGGACGATTTCGAGTTGGGTTGTGAAGTTTGGGGTCAAGACATGGTCTAGAGAAAGAAAACGAGATGAGAGAAGTATTGAGCTGAGCTCTGATGGCGGCTACGGTTATTATTTGCGTGAACTTGAGAGATGATTAAGATTTGATATTTGAAAAAACATCCGTAGGTTTACATTTGAAAGATGAGAAAAAGAACATGGGCTAATAAGAGTTTGGGCTGCAACGTAGTGGACTAGTTGATCCACTTTTATTTATGTTTAAAACAAAAAGTAAAACAAACTCCAGCTTTCACGCTAGCATTCTCAACATCAATTCAGCCTATTCTTTTATTTAATAACAAAAAAGTTATATGGCAATATATTATTATCACACATAAATAAATAATCATTATAAAATAATAATTACTATTTGTCTTGTACCTTGCAGTGTTGGGTGGACTGTAGTTGGTAGGTCACCTGCTTCCTGGCCGGAGGTTAGTGCGAGCCCGGGAGGGGTACCTGCGAAGCCACTTCGACGCAAGTCAGTATTGTGAATAAATGAGTGATTTAGCTAGGAATGAGAATCTACCTCTTTATGGCAATGTGTGCCAGTATTTATAGGGAATTGTGCCCGTGATGGGCCGTTGGATCGGTAGAGTGAATCTGAGTCATCCAAGTAAGAGAGTCTTGAATGGGCTTGTGTATTGTGGATATGGATCAAAGTGATTGGGCCTAGGGGTGTTCAAAACCGAACCAAACCAATAGAAAACCGCAAACCGAACCAAACCAAACCGAAAACCGCAAAAAACCGCTTCTTATTGGTTTAGTTCGGTTCTTTTTTTCATTGCACCGCGCGGTTTGGTTCGGTTCGCGGTTTTGATTATAGAAACCGAACCAAACCAAACCAAACCGCAAGTAACACTAAGACTTATTGACTTACAACCTTCCTTACTAACTTACTAGCCCAAATGCAACTAAAACCCAACTCTCACTCACTTACTAGCCCAAATACAATTAATTCTTTGACTCACTTACAAACAATCTATATTGTTATGCTATATTTAAAAATTACAATAAAATACTTAATTCAAATTCTTTTAAACATTGTCTTAACTATCTTAAAAGAATTAAAAGAGCGTAATTTATATACTACATATATTTGAGTAGATTTTTTCTTAAGGAGTTATGTTAGCCATTTTTTATGTTAGTTAATTTTAACTTCGTTTTAAATTATGTTTTGTCTTGGAAAAAACCGAACCAATCCAAACCGCATTAGTTTGGTTCGGTTTTTTTTTAGGAAGCCAACCGAACCAAACCAAACCGCATGTAGTTTTACCTTGCGGTTCGGTTCACTTTGTATCTCAAAACCGAACCAAACCGCACCGCGAACACCCGTAATTGGGCCAATCCATGTCTAAGTGTTGAATGAGACTCTTGGTCCAGTCCAGAACAGTTGCCCCCCAAGCCGAGATTATTCCGAAGGATAGTCTTGGCTTGAAAAATTTTTGTTGATCTACCCGAAGCGTTACTTCATCTGTCTTGTCGGGTCGTATAAGATCTCTTCACCGTGACCGTGACTCACACCTCCCTTGGTGTAATCCTTGTGCTAGGTGTTGCGCCCGAAAAATCCGGTTTGGGACTTTTCGTTTGACAACGTGGAAAAAGTTTGGAGCCGCCACCAATATTTTTATTTTAAAACCAAAACATTGAAAAAAAGTCTTTTGAAAAGGCGGGTGGTCTTTTGAAAACGCAGAGATGTAGGTTCGGGGGTCGGTTAGGTACGGGGAAGGTATTAGCACCCCGCACCTCCTTTCTACCGAAAGGGAACCATTAACTTGATGTGTGGTTTGGACAAAAGTTTGAGTTTGAAAGCGGTTTATTCTACTTCTTTTCTTTAGGAGTTTGTTTTATTGAAAACGAGGGGGAAAGGGATATTTTTGGTATCTTTGAAAAGCGGAACAAAACAAAGTTTTTTTTAAAGTGTGCTTGACGGGACAGGACCCCGCTCCTACGTATCTCCCGGTGCGATGGAGAATTCAAAGCTACGTAGTTCTCGGTTTTTGGTTTTGAAAAAGGATTGAGCTTTTGCGAAGACCGAACAACAACGGTTAGAATGGTCTCGCTACTAACACCTTTTGAAAACAACATCATCATTAACAACCTAATCGGCAATGGCGCGATCGGTGTTTAATGACAATTGGTTTATTTTTGTTTTGAAAGTAAAAGTTTCTTTTTGTTTTGAAATGATTTTAGGAAATGGGTTTTAGAAAAGGAGTAGAACATTTCAAGTCAATTCTAAATCCATAACCAAATGCAAATGAATGAATAATACTCAAGCAAACATGAACATATCATTCATTAACCAAGATTAAACATGCCCATACAATCAAAGGATTCAATTATTAAAGATGCAAAACAAAGTTCTCAAAGTAATTGTGTGTGTGCAAGAAAGATTGTATTTACCCTAATGGCTCTATGCTACAACATGCATGTAGACTTACGTCTCCATTAGGAGGTCATACAAGTGGAGAGGAGGGCACACAATCAAGTCAAGACATTTACATGGCATCAAGAACAAGTGAATACAATTGATTGTAAACATAGAGTATTCTAAGTTAAATGATTGAATATGAAAGCAAGGATGCATGATTAGGTAAGCTTGTAAGTGCATGAGTGTACAAGGAATGGATGCATAGCACTTTATTTATGAATGGATGACATACAAGGATGCATAAGAGGATGCAAGAGATATAAGCATATGAGGATGCATGAGAGTGTCACATAAACTAAGTATGGATGAAGATGCATGAATGTGAAAATGTTTTGGCTATTTTTGCAAGTTGATAAGTTGTAAAACTTTAAGTAAGAAGTTAGTGAAAAGTAAAGTAAAAATGCATGAGGTAAATGGTAATTATTTAATGAGATGGTAAAGTAAAAATGCATGAGGTAAATGGGAAATGGTAAAATCTTTTTATGTTTTAGTAAAAAAATTAATGAAGTGGTAAAAACCAAAGTAGTAAAATATTTTTATGTTTTGGTAAAAAGTTAATGAATGGTAAAGTAAAAAGTAAGTGAGTGGTTAAAAATAAAAAAACACATTGACACAATTGCATTCATTTACACAAGATCAAACAACCATCTCAAGCACAAAAATAGGCACAAAATAGGCCTCTAAGGCCGAAACCACAACATGCCCAAATCATCAAATTATTTCATGTCAAGATTCACAATCATCATGTAGAACAAAGCACATGACTAAACCCTAAATTTTTATGATATGCGAAATGCTAAAGCCCATAAACAACAATTTTATTTATGAAATCTAGCGCAAAATATGTAAAGATGCAAGGGAAATTATTCAAGTAGAAGAATAACTCCTTCAAGGCCAAGGACCCATCTCAAACACCCAAAGCTCCCTAAGTCTTTGTCAAAATGTTTGAAATGGATCCTCAAAGCAAACAAACAATCAAGAAGGAGTTTGGAGTAGAGGAGAGATTATGCAAGAAAATTAAATATAAGGTGCAAAGCTTCAAGGATTACCTCAAAACTACAAAGAAATGAAGAAGGAGATGATAAGCTCAAAAATTGCTAGCTCTTAGCAATTTGATGATGCAACCTTGAAGAGAATGGAAGGAATGATGGTGATCTAACAAGAAATGGAGGATTTGATGGTTGATTTTTGAAGAAAAATGGGTGAGGGAGAAGAGGATGGTTTCGCAAGAAGAGAGGAGAAGGGGGAAGCTTTGGTGTGCTATGGTTTTGTGTAGGAGAATGAGAGGCTAAAGGATCAAATGAGAAGCCAAAAAAAAGGATCCTTAGGTGTGGGAATGAGGGGGGTATTTATAGGATGAAACTAGGTCTAAGGGTAATTTAGTCTTTGTGCTTTTAATGTGCTCTAGGATTGAGTCTCAATTTTGAATCAAGGGTTGAGATTAATCCTCACATGGATTAAGGGTATTGAAGAAGCACAAAATGAGAGTGAGGGAGAGAGGGGGGCGAAAATGAAGAAGGAAAAAAAAGGAAAAGAAAAATGAATTTCTTATTTTGGGAAAGGTTGTAACATCCCTTAATTAGCTGATTTAATTATCTAAATTAGCGAAGAGGTTATGATAAATTAGTGGCTAAATCGAATATTTAGCACAAGAGGTTTATTATGAGTTGATTAATTAGCATAAATTATTTAATTATGTGATGTTGGAAATTAATAAATTATAGTTGTGCATAATTGAAATATTATGTTAAGTTAGTGAGTTATGGGATTAGTGTGGTGTTAGGAGTAATTTAAGAGAATATTAGAGAGTAGGGGAATTTTGGTCCTTTCACCTCATTAAATGAGGCTTCAGCTGACCAAATCACTACCACACACTTCATTTCCCTCATTTTCTGAAAACAGCAAGAAGTAGGGAGGAGGAGGAGAGAATTCGAGAGAGAGAGAATTCTGAAAAAGGACATTTTGACTAGGGTTTTCTTCCTAAAAAATTGTACAAAAATTATCCTTAATAGAATAAAAATGTACTTTTTGTGGATGTGCATTTTTGGCGAGAAAATCATCTTTTTTTGCGAAAAATGACCAAAATGTCCTTTTTGACCCTAAAACCCTAGTTTGCCTAAAAAGTGTATTCCAACCCTAAAAATGATTTTAAAGACCTTGGAATGACTTCTAGGACCCAAAATGCAATGCATGATGCTCTTCATTCTTCAATTTATTTATTTTTTTTGTGGAAAATTAGGGTTTTGACCTAAGCCGGACAAAATCAGGGTATGACAGCTGCCCCTCTTTATCTGAACTTTAACGAGGAATATGAATTGGCCGAAACATATTCCAAGGCAAAATGAAGATAAAGAATTCAGAAATTATACCGATTTTGTCTACTTAGGGAAACCCGAATTTTCCTCTTTTCCTTTTTCTATTTTTATTGGGTGTTAGCCTGAGGTGAATGCAATGGATGAATCGTCAACTCTCAGTAAGCAGGAAACTAAATGGTGCCAACCCTCAATAAGCTAGCGGAAAGCAATAAAGAAAGCAATAAAAAGAGAAGCAAAAAGGGTGCCGGCCCTCGTTAAGCCGGCGACGGAGGCTGCCTAAAGCCTTTTAACGAATCACGAATGATCCGAGCTTGCACTTGGGCCTAGGAGCACGTGGGCTCCAAAGGGGTGGTCTTGCGAGCAACCAGGGGAGGGTACTATATCAAGTCTGGATCTCGATATTTCCCTAGGACTGCGCCATGTTTTAGGCTAACACAGCTATCCTCTTCGACTGGACCTATTGAAGTCAGGGGGACTTACCTGCAGCTCGAATACAAGGTGAAGTCAATCTTGCTGGGGACACGCGGGTCCAGAGGGGATTCCAAAATCCAGTTGGTTTCCTTTAGTCGGTCAATGCTTCCACACTGATCCAGGATGCCTGCTCAGGTTAGCGGACTTTTCTTCAGCTTTCTCTTGATTGATGATCAATACCATTGCACTGATCCAGGATGTCTGCTCAGGCTAGCGGATCTTTCTTCAGCTTGCTCTGATTGATGATCAGTGCCATTGCACTGATCCAGTATGTCTGCTCAGGTTAGCGGACCTTTCTTCAGCTTGCTCTGATTGATGATCAATGCCATTGCACTGATCCAGGATGTCTGCTCAGGTTAGCGGATGATAAGTCTATTTTTAGAGTCATTTTAATAGTTATTTTATTAAGTCTTTTTAGTATTTTAATTATATTTTTGATCTATTTTACTGCAAATGTTTACTTTTTATCTTCAGGTTTTATTTTGAAACAATTTCGACTGCTTCTGTCTCAGCAGGTCAGAATTCGACTGCATCTGTCTTCCAGATTTCGACTGCATCTGTCAGAATTCGACTGCATCTGTCTTCCAGGTTTCGACTGCATCTGTCAGAATTCGACTGCATCTGTCTTCCAAATTTCGACTGCATCTGTCAGAATTCGACTGCATCTGTCTTCCAGATTTCGACTGCATCTGTAAGAATTCGACTGTGTAACACCCCCCTTTAGTAAATATAAATAAACGCGCAGTTATCAGAGTATCACGAGGGCGTCACATTTTTTTCAACACATAAAGATTCCAAAGTTACTTTAAAATAAATCCTCAAAACAAATACAAGTAATCTCCAAGCAGCGGAATCACAAAATTATTTAACATCTCCAGAATAAATAAGACACCAAGTCGAACTCCAAAAATAAATAGGCTTTAAGCCAAAACTCTCAAAACAACCGAAACAGTTTGCAAAACGAAAAACTAATTCCCGCCCCGGTGTTACACATCAGAGCTGACACGGACTCAACGAGAAGGAAAGTACACCTAATAGATCCTCCACGAGCGCTAACGATCACCTGCAGCGTTGCCACATAAGAGCAACATTCCAAGCAGAAGGGGTGAGCTTAACAGAAATAATGAGTGCATGATAGCAATATATAGGCAGCAGGTAAATCACCGTAACACAGAAAGTCAATACATCATAACACCACGCAAACTCAAACTATTTAATTAATGGATATTACATCATCATGTCTCGTTATAACTCACCTCATAAAGATACCACGTATTGTAGCATCACAGCTACCTCGTAACGAAAACATCACACCAGACACCGACACGTAACACAGAAAGTCAACACCAAGACACGTTATATATTTATGTATGGACTATGCAACAATGCAACCCCTCTAGGCATATGCATGCGGTACCGATCTCGTAAGATAAGCCACGACGGGCAAACCACAAAAATAATCACGTGTTGTAGCATCACAGCTACCTCGAAGATGCATATGACAATGCGACTCATGACTCGTGCACCAGTTATACAACTCAAAGTATTTAATTAATAAATACTATAATATCATATCTCATTATAATTCACCTCATAAAATATCACGTGGTGTAGCATCGCCGCTACCTCGTAATTTTAATTAATAACTACTATAACATCGTATCTCTTTATAATTCACTTCATAAGTTTATCTCGTGTTGTAGTATCACAACTACCTCGTAAAACGGCATCGGAACAACGTAGAAATAGTGGCAATACATGCTAAACACGTCGACAAGTATGTCCTAAACAGCACCAACAACAGCACAAGAACAGTAGCACGACAACACGTAAGACAGCATTATTTCTACTCAACAACAGCAGCAAGGACAACAGCAAAACAACAACATTAACAACATAAAAACGGCACCTTTTATCTCAACCGACAGCACATACTCTAGTGCAAACAACACTATTATTGTTCAAAGAAAAGGATAGCCATGTTCCATTATGAAATAACACTATTGATTCCAAGAAGAGGGCAACATATCCCATTATAAAACAACGACAATACAGCATGGGAATAGTGACATTAAATGGCAAAACAACACTTATTCTTTACAAAAAAAGCAAGGCATTTCTTTCGTAAAAACAGCAGCACATTTCTCCAACAAGACAGCAGTCGAATCAGTTCAAAAAAAAACAGCAACATTTAATTGCATAACAGCATCCAAAACAGCACATTTATAACATGAAAACAGCATCTCATTTTCTGTACAACGGCACAAATTTATTTTTATAAAATAGCAGCTCATATACTAAATAAAATCAGCAAGACAGCGACGATAAACGATTTATTTTGCCTTAAAAGTAGAGTATTCAGTTAGGCCTCTGAATAAGCTTTCCAACGCATTTTGAACCGTCGAATTTGGACACCCGAGTGAAAAGTTACGTTAAAAACGAGTTTGGAAAAAATTTGGCAACATCCTGTCCCTTGGCGCCCAGCACCAGGGCGCCTGGAACACAGCACAGACAGTGGCACTTGGCGCCCAGGACAGGGGCGCCTTGCGCCTGAGAACGCAGAACAGCAACATTGGGCACTTGGCGCCCAGGACAGGAGCGCCTGGGAACATTTTTCCCAGCAACAGCAGGAGGCGCCCAGGCCATAGGGATCCATCAAATTTTGAGTTCCCACCAACCAAAAATTACCAAATTAATTCAGCCATACCAAATTACCAATATAACACCAACCATCAATGCTCACCACGAAAATCATCAAAATCAAAACAGCAAACAAATCATTAAGCAAAACATCAAGCACCTTGCATATATGGTTTATACCATGTCCATTCCAACATCAATCAACATGGTTTCAGCACCTATAGTTACCAAACATGAACACAACATAACACTACACAAAATCACTCAAGAAAATCATCCTAGAACTTGACCACATATCACACCCATCAACATATCCTATTATAGATGAAAAGAGGACCCCCTAACTACCCATACACCCATCATAAACCCATTATCAAAGTTAAACCCACCCTTACCTCAAGAATTGATTGAAGATGAGAACCCTTTCACTAATCACCAAGAACCACAGCAACAAGCCTTGCGATTTCTCCCTCCAATTCGCGAAAGTCCTCTCCTCTCCTTCTCCTTCACGCCGTGCTCCCCCTTTCTTTCTGTTTCTACGTTTTTCTCTTTTTTTTTTCTAAAATTCGCTAATGATCACTAAGACCCTAGGTTTTGCTTCACCTAAGCGCCTAGGTTAGTGGATTTGGGCCATGGGCCTTCCTCCACATCGTAAGCCCGATTTAGTTAATTACGTGCCGCCACTCCCCGATTAACATGAAACACCTTATTATCATTTTTAATAAAATACACCAATAAAATAAATACCTAAATATTTAATTAAACAATTAATTAAATACTTAGCCAATTGTTTTTGGGGCGTTACAGACTGCATCTGTCTTCCAGATTTCGACTGCTTCTGTCTCAGCAGGTCAGAATTCGACTGCATCTGTCAGAATTCGACTGCATCTGTCTTCCAGATTTCGACTGCTTCTGTCTCAGCAGGTCAGAATTCGACTGCATCTGTCTGTCAGAATTCGACTGCATCTGCTATCCAGATTTCGACTGTGCAGTCAAAATTGGCTATGCCCACTTGTTGATGGATATTTTTGCCCACTTGTTGATGGATATCCGTGCCCACTTGTTGATGGATATTTTAGCCCACTTGAGGATGGCTTTTTGATGACTACCTTGGCCAACTTGATTTGCCAATTTTTCCTCTTTTGGACCATTTTGCCCCTCATATTTTCCTATAAATAGAGGCTTGATCCTCACTTGTAACCAAGCTTGAATTTTGTTAGAAAATCAATGACAAAGGCTCTCTAAAGATTCATGACTTCAATTTACTCTTCATGTTTTTATGATTCTTGTTTATTTACTTTCTTGCCCTTTTAATTCTTGCCCCTTTACTTTATTGCCCCTTTAATTTCTCGCTCTTTACTTTCTCGCTCTTTTATTTTCCTTGCTATTTACTTTCTTGCCCTTTACATTTTCCAAGTCATTTATTTTCCTTGCTATTTAATTTCTCGCTCTTTACTTTCTCGCCCTTTACTTTCTCGCTCTTTTATTTTCCTTGCTATTTACTTTCTTGCCCTTCATATTTTCCAAGTCATTTATTTTCCTTGCTATTTACTTTCTCGCTTTTTACTTTCTCGCTCTTTTATTTTCCTTGCTATTTACTTTCTTGCCCATTTACTTTCCAAGTCATTTACTTTCCTTGCTATTTACTTTCTTGCACTTTTATTTTCCAAGTCATTTACTTTCCTTGCTATTCATTTTCTTGCACTTTTATTTTCTTGTCATTTACAATTCCGCTATTTATGATTTTTGCAATGTACCGCTTTCTTTTATTTCTCGCTATTTAACTTTATGTTTTCTTCTCTTATTTTCTTTTCTCCTCTTTTGTCTACAATGATCATGAGTGAGTAGACTTTACTAAAACATTCCTTCTTTCTAAAAACACTTTCTTTTCAGTTAATCAACTTTGAAAAATTAAATTGGTATTCACCTAGGCTCTTCCTGTGGATCGATAACTCTTTTATTACGCGATACGACCCGTGCACTTGCGGGGCTATCAAGTTTTTGGCGCCGTTGCCGGGGAGGCAGTGATATTAATTAAGTTTTTCGAAACCGGTTAGACTGAAATTTTATTTTCTTTATTTTTACTTTTTCTTCTCTTGTCCCTCGAATGAGAAGAACCAGAAGTTTCGGAGAAACTGTTCAACAAATTCCCGAAATCGAAAGGTTCTTACATAGAAGGAGGAGAGAAATTCCCAATAACCAAATGGCGGCTAATGAAAATCGTGCTCTCAAAGAGTACGCAACACCTTCAGCAGAGCCATCGGCTGCCATTGTACATCCGAATGTGGAAGCAAATAATTTTGAACTCAAAACATCTCTGCTTTCAATGGTTCAGCAAAACCAATTTTCTGGTTCTCCCACGGAGGACCCAAATCTTCATATTTCAATTTTTCTAGAATACTGTGGAACTCTCAAATTAAACGGGGTACCTCCGGATGCCATAAGACTAAAACTCTTCCCTTTTTCATTAAGGGATAGAGCAAGAGCATGGCTACATTCTTTGCCTTCGGAATCCATTACCAGCTGGGACCAGTTAAAACAAGCTTTTCTTGCTAAATTCTTTCCCCCGAGTAAGACAGCTCAAATGAGAAATCAAATTACTCGATTTTCTCAAAACGACGGGGAATCTCTTTATGATGCTTGGGAACGTTTCAAAGAAATGTTAAGGCTATGCCCCCATCATGGACTAGAGAAATGGCTCGTTGTTCACACTTTTTATAATGGATTACAATATGCAACAATAATGACTATTGATGCAGCTGCAGGTGGAGCTTTAATGAACAAAAATTTTACCGAAGCTTATGCACTCGTTGAAGATATGGCTCAAAACCATTGTCAGTGGACAAGTGAGCGAGCCATAACGAATAAACCAGCCACATCAAAAGAGCCAGGTAAGTATGAAATATTTGTTGTTGATCATCTTACCTCAAAAGTGGACGCACTTTTTCAAAAATTTGAAAAATTAAATGTAAGTGTCGTCTCACAAACTTCTTCTCCTATTACTCCACCATGTGAATTATGTGGGGTTGTTGGCCATATTGGAGCTGAATGCCAGCTTGAGGCATCTAGTGCTGGAAATGAGCATATTAACTATGCTCAAAAGGAAGATCCATTTTCAAATACTTATAATCCTGGGTGGAGGAATCATCCAAATTTTTCTTATAAAAATCCTCCACCCAATCCAGCACCTAGACCACCTCCTGTCTTTCAAAATCAAAGGGTTTTTAACAACCCACAAAATAACCCGCAAAAGTCGAACTTGGAATTTTTGATGGAAAAATTTGTGTCATCTCAAACAAAACAAAATGAAGAATTCAAAAATCAAACTGGTTATTTGAATGACACACTTATCAAATTAGTATCAAAAGTCGACTCTATTGCCACTCATAATAAAATGCTTGAAAATCAAATAACTCAAGTGGCAACACAGGTAGCTTCATCCTCTAAGACTTCAGGGGTATTTCCTGGGCAACCAGAGCAAAATCCAAAAGGCCAAATAAATGCCGTCACCCTTAGAAGCGGAAAACAATTAGAGGAAGCAAGAGCAAACCAAGAAAAAATTGTGAGTGAAAAACATAATTTACCAGGTGAGCTAGAAGAGAAAGAAAAAGGGAAAGAACCAGAAAAAGAAAGAGAAGAACCACACATCCCCCCTCCACCATACAAACCACCCATTCCTTTTCCCCAAAGATTTGCAAAGAACAAGCTTGACGAGCAATTCAAAAGGTTTGTCGACTTGCTTAAAAAGCTTTACATCAACGTTCCTTTCACTGATGCATTGTCTAAAATGCCGTCTTATTCTAAATTTTTAAAAGAAATTTTATCCAAGAAAAGAAAAATAGACGACTATGAGACGATTGCATTAACAGAGGAATGTAGTGCAATTATCCAGAACAAGCTGCCACAAAAACTCAAAGATCCAGGTAGTTTTTCCATACCTTGTGTGATTGGAAGTGAAACTATAAACAGAGCGATGTGCGATCTAGGAGCCAGTGTAAGTTTGATGCCTCTTTCTCTTTGCAATAGACTAGGGATAGGCGAACTTAAACCCACAAAAATGACAATACAGTTGGCAGATCGTTTCGTTAAATACCCCACTGGAATCTTAGAGGATATCCCTATCAAGGTAGGGCAAACTTTTATACCGGTGGACTTTGTTGTAATGGAAATTGAAGAAGACTCCCAAATTCCTATTCTTCTAGGGAGGCCTTTTTTAGCTACTGCAGGGGCAATAATTGACGTTAAAAACGGTAAGTTGGTTTTTAATGTGGGGGATGAAAAAGTTGAGTTTGAAGTTTCAAACTTCATGAAGAGTCCATCTGTAAAAGACTCATGCTGCAGGATTGATATTGTAGACTATTGCGTGCGAGACTGCTCTTTAGCATCATCTTCACAAGATAGTCTGGAAGATTGCCTTTTAGGCAACACAAATACAAATGCGGCAGGGGAAACCCAATTCTACATAAAACTTTTGGATGAAAATCCACCATCACAAGAATTGGGTACTGAATCTTTGGGTGAGGAAAAGCCTCGACCTCTCCCAAAAGAAACACCAAAAATAGAACTGAAGCCCTTACCATCATCTCTCAGGTATGAGTTTCTTGGCCCTAATTCTACTTTTCCAGTAATTGTAAATGCAGATCTAAAACAAAATGAGACTGAAAAATTGCTTAATGTTCTTAAAAAGTATCCCAAAGCCATAGGGTATACTATTGAGGACATTAAAGGAATAAATCCATCAATCTGTATACACAGAATACTACTGGAAGAGGACTATAAACCTTCTATCGAGCATCAAAGAAGATTAAACCCAAACATGAAAGAGGTTGTTAAAAAGGAAGTTTTAAAACTCCTTGATGCTGGGATAATATATCCTATTTCCGATAGTAAGTGGGTTAGTCCTGTTCAAGTAGTACCTAAGAAGGGAGGCTTAACAGTTATTAAAAATGAAAAGGATGAATGCATTTCCACAAGGACAATCACGGGGTGGAGAATGTGTATTGATTACAGAAAGCTTAACAAAGCTACCCGGAAAGATCACTTCCCTCTCCCGTTCATTGATCAAATGCTAGAAAGGTTAGCACGGCACTCACATTTCTGCTATTTGGATGGTTATTCGGGATTTTTCCAAATTCCCATCCACCCTAGCGACCAAGAAAAAACAACTTTCACATGTCCTTTTGGCACTTATGCCTATAGAAGGATGCCCTTTGGTCTATGTAATGCTCCTGCTACCTTTCAAAGGTGTATGATGTCCATATTCTCAGACTTTGTTGAAAACATAATGGAAGTATTTATGGATGATTTTTCCGTCCATGGGTCAAATTTTGAAAACTGTTTAGCCAATCTGGAAAAAGTCTTAGAAAGGTGTGAGAAGGTGAACCTAGTTCTAAACTGGGAAAAGTGTCATTTCATGGTTAATGAAGGAATTGTTCTAGGGCACTTAATTTCTCATAGAGGTATTGAGGTAGATCGTGCAAAAATTGAGGTGATTGAAAAAATGCTACCTCCCACCACAGTAAAAGAGGTGAGAAGCTTTTTAGGCCATGCGGGTTTCAACCGCCGGTTCATAAAAGACTTCTCAAAAATTTCAAAACCTATGACAAGTCTGCTCCTTAAGGATGCAGCATTTATTTTTAACGATCTTTGTCTTGAAGCTTTTAACAGGTTGAAAAAGGCTTTAGTTACTGCCCCGATCATACAGCCACCAGACTGGAATCTTCCGTTCGAGATAATGTGCGATGCAAGCGACTATGCAGTTGGGACAGTCGTGGGACAAAGAAAAGAGAAAAAATTGCATGCCATATACTATGCAAGCAGGACCTTAGACGAGGCACAAATGAATTACCCCACAACTGAAAAAGAATTATTGGCGGTAGTTTTTGCCGTTGATAAGTTTCGATCATATTTGGTAGGTTCAAAAATCATCATTTTTACTGATCACTCGGCCATAAAATATTTGTTAAACAAAAAAGATGCCAAGCCGAGATTGATCCGATGGGTTTTACTCCTACAAGAATTTGATCTTGAAATAAGGGATAAAAAAGGCGTTGAAAATGTAGTGGCTGATCATTTGTCCCGTCTACAAGGAACAAAAGAAGAAGAGTTGCCACTTAATGATACATTTCTGGATGATCAACTCTTCTCATTGGGCAAAACTGAAGCACCATGGTATGCAGATTTTGTAAACTACCTTGCAGCAGGAGTATTCCCCCTAGATTTAAATTATCAGCAGAAGAAGAAATTCTTCCATGATCTTAAACAGTATTACTGGGACGAGCCACTGCTCTTTAAAAGGGGAGCAGATGGGGTGTTCAGAAGATGCATTCCGGAAGAAGAGGTAAGTAACATTCTATACCATTGTCATTCTTCTTCCTATGGCGGCCATGCCAGTTCTTCAAAAACTGCTACGAAAATTCTACAATCTGGTTTTTATTGGCCGTCCCTTTTTAAAGACACACATCAATTCATTTCTAAATGCGACCAGTGTCAACGCACCGGAAATATTTCAAAAAGAAATGAAATGCCCTTAAATAATATCTTAGAGGTTGAAATTTTCGACGTCTGGGGTGTCGATTTCATGGGACCGTTTCCTTCTTCTTTTGGAAACCAATATATTCTGGTAGCCGTTGACTATGTGTCAAAATGGATCGAAGCCATTGCTTCTCCTACAAACGATGCAAAGGTAGTCATAAAACTTTTCAAAAAAATAATTTTTCCAAGATTCGGGGTCCCTCGTGTTGTCATAAGCGACGGAGGATCCCATTTCATCTCAAAACATTTTGAAATGTTACTACAAAAGTTTGGAGTAAGGCACAAAATTGCAACGCCTTATCACCCTCAAACAAGCGGTCAAGTTGAGGTATCGAACAGAGAAATTAAAAGAATTTTAGAAAAAACTGTTTCGACCTCAAGAAAGGACTGGTCGGTAAAGCTCGATGATGCTCTCTGGGCTTATCGGACTGCGTACAAGACTCCCATAGGAATGACTCCTTTCAAATTAATTTATGGGAAGTCTTGCCACCTTCCGGTAGAACTAGAGCACAAAGCTTACTGGGCAATTAAACGCCTTAACCTGAACATGGAATTAGCTGGAGAAAAAAGAAAACTCCAACTAAACGAATTGGAAGAACTGCGAATGGATGCTTATGAGAATGCCAAACTTTACAAAGAAAGAACAAAAAATTGGCATGATAAGCGTATCATTCGTAGAGAATTCAAGGAGGGTGACCTGGTGTTATTATTTAATTCCAGCCTAAAAAATTTTCCGGGAAAATTAAAGTCAAGATGGTCCGGTCCTTTTGAAATCCGTAAGGTTTACCCCTTCGGATCTGTAGAGATCTGGAGCCAAAAAACCGGATCGTTTAAAGCAAATGGTCAAAGGCTGAAAAATTATTTAATTGGTGACCCAACTGAGAAAGAAACTAGTTTAGTTCTGCAAGATCCCAATTGAAATTTTGATCGTCAAGCTAGTGACGTTAAAAGAGCGCTGCGTGGGAGGCAACCCACGGCTTAATGTAATTTTTTCGATTTGTTGAAAAATAAAATACCCCAGGGCCGAGTATCCTGTACCAGACAGCCAGGTGAACTCTCCTAAACCCCTTTTGTTTTATTTGAAAAATCATTGAGGACAATGCCTAGTCCAAGCATGGGGGGGTATTTTATTACTTTTATTAGGAATGTCTTTATTGCTTTGCCGAGTTTTTATCTTTTTGCACTTTGAGTTGTATCTGCTCCTTCCATCACGAAACTTTGTGAACCTTAAGCATGTTTTAGATAAGCCTTTTCTGGACAAAAATAATTTTTCATTTTTTCATTAGCAATCATCTAGGTGGATTGGTTGGGAACAACAAAATTGTATCATGGTTCGATTTCTACTTCTAGGGCTTTTTCACACACACACTATTGAGACTATTTTCAGTTATTAATACAAATAGAGGGACTGAAAAGAAACTAGTAACCTGGTTCTCTTGGTGACATTTACTAGATGCGCAGTTACTGGAGAAAAACGTCTGAGTTGGGGTATCAAAAAAAAAATTATATATATGTATATATGCAAAACCAGTTCAAAAATGCAAAAGTTAGTGCATTTTAAATGTCAAAATAATTGGTTAGCATATAAAATCAAAAAGAAAAGAAAAATGCTTCAATACCCAACGTATAAAGACCCTCCTTTGAGACCCGGTCTTAGTAAATGGAGGACCCAAGCTTAAGAATGTTGGGGAACCGGTTCTATGATGACATTGATATCCTCTCTAGAGTACTGATACTTTAAAGTTGTCTCTCAATTCCACGAGAAGCCCAAAATAGTAGCTCTCAAACCAAAGTGTTAGAATTGCCCCACAGTTCACTTAAGGTTTCGATATGAAAATATTTTTCCTTCAGAATTGGCCTAAAGATTTACACTGTTTTTGCTTGAGGACAAGCAAAGGTTCAAGCATAGGGGAGTTTGATAAGTCTATTTTTAGAGTCATTTTAATAGTTATTTTATTAAGTCTTTTTAGTATTTTAATTATATTTTTGATCTATTTTACTGCAAATGTTTACTTTTTATCTTCAGATTTTATTTTGAAGCAATTTTGACTGCTTCTGTCTCAGCAGGTCAGAATTCGACTGCATCTGTCTTCCAGATTTCGACTGCATCTGTCAGAATTCGACTGCATCTGTCTTCCAGATTTCGACTGCATCTGTCAGAATTCGACTGCATCTGTCTTCCAGATTTTGACTGCATCTGTCAGAATTCGACTGCATCTGTCTTCCAGATTTCGACTGCTTCTGTCTCAGCAGGTCAGAATTCGACTGCATCTGTCTTCCAGATTTCGACTGCTTCTGTCTCAGCAGGTCAGAATTCGACTGCATCTGTCTGTCAGAATTCGACTGCATCTGCTATCCAGATTTCGACTGTGCAGTCAAAATTGGCTCTGCCCACTTGTTGATGGATATTTTTGCCCACTTGTTGATGGATATCCGAGCCCACTTGTTGATGGATATTTTTGCCCACTTGAGGATGGCTTTTTGATGACTACCTTGGCCAACTTGATTTGCCACTTTTTCCTCATTTGGACCATTTTGCCCCTCATATTTTCCTATAAATAGAGGCTTGATCCTCACTTGTAACCAAGCTTGAATTTTGTTAGAAAATCAATGACAAAGGCTCTCTAAAGATTCATGACTTCAATTTACTCTTCATGTTTTTATGATTCTTGTTTATTTACTTTCTTGCCCTTTTAATTCTTGCCCCTTTACTTTATTGCCCCTTTAATTTCTCGCTCTTTACTTTCTCGCTCTTTTATTTTCCTTGCTATTTACTTTCTTGCCCTTTACATTTTCCAAGTCATTTATTTTCCTTGCTATTTAATTTCTCGCTCTTTACTTTCTCGCTCTTTACTTTCTCGCTCTTTTATTTTCCTTGCTATTTACTTTCTTGCCCTTTGTATTTTCCAAGTCATTTATTTTCCTTGCTATTTACTTTCTCGCTTTTTACTTTCTCGCTCTTTTATTTTCCTTGCTATTTACTTTCTTGCCCATTTACTTTCCAAGTCATTTACTTTCCTTGCTATTTACTTTCTTGCACTTTTATTTTCCAAGTCATTTACTTTCCTTGCTATTCATTTTCTTGCACTTTTATTTTCTTGTCATTTACAATTCCGCTATTTATGATTTTTGCAATTTACCGCTTTCTTTTATTTCTCGCTATTTAACTTTATGTTTTCTTCTCTTATTTTCTTTTCTCCTCTTTTGTCTACAATGATCATGAGTGAGTAGACTTTACTAAAACATTCCTTCTTTCTAAAAACACTTTCTTTTCAGTTAATCAACTTTGAAAAATTAAATTGGTATTCACCTAGGCTCTCCCTGTGGATCGATAACTCTTTTATTACGCGATACGACCCGTGCACTTGCGGGGCTATCAGCGGACCTTTCTTCAGCTTGCTCTGATTGATGATCAATGCCATTGCACTGATCCGGGACACCTGCACACGTTAGCAGATGCAAGACATGGTGCATGGAATATGAATGCATGCTATGCAAAGTCCGTTATGCGAATGCATGTCATGTGAGTGCATGCGATGTGATGATTTAGTGGAATGATGAATGCAATGGGATGCTATTCTTGATTCTTCGTTTCTTTTGTCAGCTTTCTTTTTTCTGACTGTTTGTTTTTTCTTGGCTTTTCATTCTTTGATAAGCTTTCTTTTTCTGATCGCTTGTTTTTTCTTTTGCTCTTTTGCTCTTTTGGCTTATTTTTGCTGGTTCAGCCAACCCGCGACACTCATGGCACGAGACTGAGGAACCCACTGGAATTGCGGGGCTCATGGGCCGAGTGTATGTTGGCTTTGACTTCACCATTTGAAGCAATCGTGAGTGCAATCGCTTTCTCTTGCATGATTAACTGGTGTAGCGACCGAAAAATCCGAAGGAGGGGATTCTTCGTCATTTTTGCAATGAAGCCGCCATCAATGCTTATTAAATAGGAAAACATTGAAAAAACCTATATTTTGAGTTCGGGGGTCGATTATGCGCGGGGAAGGTATTAGCACCCCACGGCATCCTTTCAAAAGAAAGGTTACCATTTAATTCAATGTGTAGAAAGAAAGTTAATTTAAAAAAAAAAAAATAAATACTTTAATTTACCTTTTTATTATTTGCAAAACTGAAGAGGAAGACTTAATAAAAATTTTTGTTTTTTTGCGCTTGACAGGAGTGGGCCCCTGCTCCTACGTATCTCCGGGTGCGATGGAGAAATCAAAGCTACGTAGTTCTTAGTAGAAAATGTTTGTGTGTTTGGTGTTTTTTATTTATTTTGAAATTGGGAGAGGTATTTGTGACGACCAAACAAGTAAAACTCAGAGTGGTCGTCACTAATAACTCGCGTGAAAACTAAAGTTGTTATTAACGGTCAAACAAGCTAAGCTCAGAGTGACTATTGGTAACAACTCATTTTTATGTTTAGGAATACATTTATTTGCCATTTGGGAAAAAATAGGTTTGTGAGAGAAAATATTTGTTTAGGGAGAAGAAAATCTTTTTTAAAAAAGAAACAGGGGGTGCAGTAGTAAAATGGGGTGTGATTAGCAGAAAAGGGTTGTATAAAACAAAAACTGGTGTGTGAATATTAAAAGTCCAGTTTCTATACTGGGTTCCATGGCCCATGAGACCTGGGCTTCTGGGGAGGCTTCACGCAGCAACAGAGGGGGGTGCGGGAAGTAAATATAAATTACTATAAAAGCTTAATTGAAAAACAAAACCCTAATTCTCAAAACCTAATCTCCTCTCTCACTGCGCCGCGGCAGGTCTCAGCTTTCCCCTCTCGCTAACGACGCCGTTTGCCTCTCTCTCTCCCACGACGCCGTTCACCTCTCTCTCCCTCAACCGATCTTCACTTCTCAAACCTAAACGCCTCTCGATCCAAGTCTCAGTTCTCCTTTCTCTCTAAAATCTGCTCCCCCTCGCCTCCCAACCGAATCGTCTCTCCTCCCTCTCGGACATAAACTCGCCTTTTTTCTTCTTCACCGATCGGAGCCAAGACTGTGGTGTTCTCCTCTCTCTGTTCATCGCTGTAAGCTACGGGGTGGTGGGTTGGTGTTATATGGTATTGGTTCGGCGGTGGTGGTAGTTGCGAAGGGAGAGCGTGGTCAGGCGATTTGGAGTCAGGTGCGGTGGGGGTGTGTGAGCGAGGGGAGCGGTGGAGGTGAGAGGAGGTCTACAGTGGTGGCTATGGGGGGGTTCCTGGCCAACGGTGATGGTTCACGCGAAAAAAGGGGGAGATTTGGTGGTGGTTTGGGTACGGTTTGGTGGTAGAGTGGTGGTGGCGGTGAGCAGTGTCTTACGGAGGGTTTGGAGGTTAAGTGGTGGCGCACGGTGGCGGATTAGAAGTGTACGGTGTGGGGGAGGTTGAACGGTGGTGGCGTGAGGTGCGGTGGTGACGCGAGGAGAGGGTTGGCCACGTGTTGGGGCGTGGGTTCTGTGTAGGTGATTGACGGTGGCTCACGGCGGCTCACGGCGAGGCTATGGTGGTTCACGGCGAGGCTACGGTGGTTCACGGCGGCCGGAGGTAAAATTTCACTCCTTTCTCTTTTTTTATCTCACTGTCTCTCAATCCCCCCTCTTCGCATTCGGTTTAAACAAACTAAAAGGAACTGAGAAAAAAACATTTGTTGACATTACTTCAAACAATGATGATTTTTAGAAACAGAGCCACATTTTCTAAAAAAAAACTTCTACGAGGAACAGAAAAAAGACATAATGTACATGTAAACGGAGCAACAAACAGATTTGAGACTGACCTAAGTGCCAAATTTTCAGAAACAGAGCCCTCGTGTGCTTCAGCTGTTGCCTTTTAGCCTTGCTGAACCTTAGCAATTAGGATTTCAAACTAATTTTGACTCTAAATTTCGTTTGGATTTCTGTGGGGTTTTTTGTGGGTTTGAGTGTTTTCCAGTCAGTGTATGCTTATCCTAGACTGTGTGTGACTGTGTGTTGGGATATTTTTCTGTCTATTTTGCTGTCAAATTGGTTGATTGTCTCTGCCCTAATTGTGTGCTACTGTTTGATATTTATAGGCAGATTGGTGTGATGCTGAGGACAGCAATTAGGGCAAATTTAGGGTGCTGTGGTGAGGAGGGAAAAGGACAGTCAAGGGCTCCAAGGACAGCTCCATCTTGGTCAGCAAAAGGACAGCTATTGGGGAGGAATCGAAAGGACAGCAGCTGGGGCAAATTTAGGGTGCCAAGGACAGCCAAGGGAAGGACAATGGGGAAGAAAAAGGATCAAAAGGACAGCTCTAGGGCAACAAACCAGCATGCTGCGCCCTTCCCCCTTTGATTTTGCATTTTCTGATTTCTTCTTTTTATTTTCGGATTATTTTTGTTTGTTTTTTTTATTATTGTTTTTTTTTGTACTTTTTTGTGTGCTGGACAGCTTTGTAATATAAATGGGCAGCAACCCTTTATGCTCTTTTTTTGATTCAATTAGAGAAAGGTAAAAAGAAAGAATTGGGCCCAACCTAAACAAAAAGGCTAAACAAACCCAATCACATAAATACAAACACAAGTTGCATAGCATGCCCAATTGCACAAGTATAGGCCCAACTAAATAAACTACTAGACTTAGGCCCAAATAAGAGGTGCAGACCCAATTAAACCAAAAAAACTAGTTGCAAATTAGACGAACAAATTAAACGATAAATAAACGAAGCGGACAAAATTAGGGTATAACAGCTGCCCCTCTTTATTTATATTTTACTAGGAAATACGGAGGGTTTTCCAGGTTTCTCGAGTAAAATAGAAATAAAGATAAAAATGCACTAATTTTGTCAAGGTCATCCTTTTTTATAAATTATTGAAAAATAATTGGTCGACATAGAACAAAAAGTAAAGAAGGATCGCTGGGGATCTGAAGGAGCACTTGGGGCTCTGATGATCTAACTGACAGTCGATGCTTGGCGCATTGACTGGAGTCAAACTGAAGGACCAATGGGGTCTGAAGGGCATGCCTAAGCCTGATGGACCAATGGGTCTGAAGGAGCGCAAACTAGCAACGGTACTAGTAAAACGGTCTGCTTGGGGGATGGCCTTTTTCGAGCGGCCATGGGTGGCAAGGTTAGGTCGTTGACCTGATTTGCACACCTCGAAGGACTTGCACTGTGTTTTCTAGGCGGACACAGCTAGTCTGAAGGACCTGGGGTCGGATGATCCGTCGGTTGCTCGATTAACGCGACGTGCGATCTGGATTGAAGGACCAATTGTTGGTCTGACGGAGCGCTAGGGCTCTGAAGGACCGCTGGGGGTCTAAAAGGTTGATGCTAGGCTCAATGCTAACACTATAATTTAAATTTATTTTGACAGATAAAAACTAATCTATATTTGAACGCATTTAAGGACGCGATAGATGACGTATGCGTGCATGCAGTGTAAGCATGTGCAATGATCGACATCTGGTGGTATGATGAATGAAATGTGGGATGCCTTTTCTCTTTGTTTTTGTTTTTGGTTCTTTGTTTTTTTTTATTCTTTTCGCTCTTTTGCTCTTTCTCGACTCTTTTGCTCTTTTGCTCTTTCTTGACTTTTTGCTCTTTCGCTCTTTCTTGACTTTGCTGCTGGTCTCATCACCTCACAGGACTCTCGACGTGAGATATGAGGGTTGCCTCAAAGTAGTGGTGCCAAAGCGCGGGTTATGGTGCTTCGCTGCTTGAAGTGATTATGCATTTGTCCTTTGCCATTTTATAAGAGATCATCTCATTTTTGTGATTTTTAGAAATTTCACAATGATTGTAATGCTTTCGATTATGCACATGTTTCACAATTCAATATCATCTACCATAAAACATCTTTTCAAAGCAAATAGGGAGGTGAGAGAATGAAGAAAGAGTTTAATATTCAAATGGAAACCGAGTGTGCCGAAGGTCACACTGGCTGAAAATTACATTGAGAGTTTAAACTAAAAAGAAAGAAGAAAAAGAAAAAGCAGATCTTTTGATTGTTTGTATCTTGGAGGTAACAATGCCAATCACCCATACACATGACCTTGAGCATCCATCACCCAACTTTCGGAGGACTGCCTTTGCATTTGTTCCAAGTCCAACTCATTGACCCTAATTTTTGCCTGGACTGCTCTTTAGAGTTTTCAATCCACCAGGTCGCTCTAATTTTTACCTAGGCCGCCCTTTCGGGTTTTCAACCTAGCGAGCTCATTTTTGCTTGGCTCATCTTTCTCTTTTTTCATATATTTCTTTAGGCATAGTACTTCTTAACTGCATCTGAGTTCACTGGGAGTGGGAGGTCTTCACCGTCCATTTTTGTGAGAATTAAGGCTCCTCCAGAGAATGCTTTCTTTACCACATAAGGCCCTTCGTAATTTGGGGTCCATTTTCCACGGGAATCCTTTTGGATAGGTAAAATTTTCTTGAGCACTAGATCTCCTTCTTGAAACTGCCGGGGTCGAACTTTCTTATCATAAGCTTTCTTCATTCTTTGCTGATACAACTGCCCGTGACATAAAGCTTCTACTCTTTTTTCCTCTATGAGGTTCAATTGATCAAATCGAGATTGAACCCATTCTGCTTCCTCTAATTTGGTTTCCATTAACACCCGCAGAGAAGGTATTTCGACTTCTACGGGAAGAACTGCTTCCATCCCGTATACTAGTGAGAATGGTGTTGCCCCTGTCGACGTGCGAACTGAGGTCCGGTACCCATGCAAAGCGAAAGGTAACATTTCATGCCAGTCCTTGAAGGTCACTACCATCTTTTGCACGATCTTCTTTATGTTCTTATTTGCAGCTTCGACTGCCCCATTCATCTTTGGACGGTACGGGGAGGAATTGTGATGTTGGATTTTGAAGTCGTCACACAACTCTTTCATCATCTTGTTGTTCAGGTTGGTCCCATTGTCTGTGATGATTTTATTTGGGAGGCCGTATCGGCAGATCAAATCTCTCTTTATGAACTTGACAACCACAGATTTTGTTACGCTGGCATAAGAAGCGGCCTCGACCCATTTGGTGAAATAATCGATAGCGACAAGAATGAAGCGATGCCCGTTTGATGCCTTAGGTTCGATGGGACCAATGACGTCCATTCCCCACATTGAGAATGGCCATGGTGCTGTCAGGACGTTCAAAGAAGCAGGCGGCACATGGATATTATCAGCGTAGATTTGACACTTGTGGCATTTTCTCACGTAGTTAAAGCAGTCGGTCTCCATTGACAACCAGTAGTAGCCGGCCCTTAGGATTTTTCTTGCCATGGTGTGCCCGCTAGAATGGGTTCCGAACGAGCCTTCATGGACGTCTTTCATAATTCTTTCTGCTTCTTCTTTTGCAACACATCTGAGGAGGATCATGTCGTGATTCCTTTTGTAAAGCACCTCCCCGTTTAGGAAGAAACCCATTGATAACCTCCTAAGTGTTCTCTTATCATTCTCAGTGGCACCGGGAGGGTATTCTCTATTTGTGATATAGTGTTTGATATCATGATACCAAGGCTTACTATCAGGCTCTCCCTCGATTGCCACACAATGATGCGCCGGTAGATCTCGATGCTGGATTCGGATGAATGTCAGACTTTTGTTGTTATTGATATTGAACATTGATGACAAAGTCGCCAAAGCGTCAGCCAACTGGTTTTCTTCGCGAGGGAGATGGTGGAAAGTGATCTCCTCGAACCGTTCAATCATCTTTTGGATGTGATCATGATAAGGAATCAATTTGGGATCCCTGGTTTCCCAGTCACCTTTTATCTGATGGATGACTAGCGCCGAGTCCCCATATACATCGAGTCTTTTGACTTTCCATTCAAGGGCCGCTTTGATGCCTAGGACACACGCTTCATATTCTGCAATGTTATTGGTGCAATAGAAGCTCAGTCTAGCAGTAAATGGTATGAAGCGGTTATCAGGAGAAATCAACACAGCTCCAATCCCGTGCCCATACAAATTAGAAGCGCCATCGAATGACATCCTCCACCTTTCATTGTCTGGAGATTTTCCTTCTCTGAACAAAGCCATTATATCTTCGTCCGGAAAATCATACTGCATTGATTGGTAATCCTCAATGGGCTGATGCGCCAAGTATTCCGCTAAGGCACTACCTTTGATTGCTTTCTGAGTGACGTACAAAAGGTCATATTCGGATAGTAGCATTTGCCAGCGGGCGATTCTTCCTGTGAGTGCAGGTTTTTCAAAAATGTACTTGATGGGATCCATTTTAGATACCAACCAAGTCGTGTGGCTCAACATATACTGCCTCAGGCGACGTGCAGCCCAGGCCAAAGCGCAACATGTTTTTTCCAACAATGAATATCTTGTCTCGCACTCGGTGAACTTCTTGCTGAGGTAATAGATGGCATGTTCTCTCCTTCCAGACTCATCATGTTGCCCCAGTACGCAACCCATTGAGTTGTCTAGCACTGTTAAGTATAGAATGAGGGGTCTGCCCTGCACCAGTGGCATCAGAATCGGTGGATTTTGGAGGTACCTCTTGATCTTTTCAAAGGCCTCCTGGCACTTATCATTCCACTTTGTTTCTTGGTTCTTGCACAGCAATTTGAAGATAGGCTCACAGGTCGATGTTAATTGGGATATGAATCTGGAGATGTAGTTCAACCTTCCTAGGAACCCACGAACTTCCCTTTCGGTTTTAGGCGTCGGCATTTCAAGAATTGCTCGTACCTTGTCTGGATCTACCTCTATCCCCTTCTGACTGACTATGAACCCCAACAACTTTCCTGATCTTACACCGAAAGTGCATTTGGCGGGGTTTAATCTGAGTTTGAACTTCCTTAGGCGTTCAAATAGTTTCTGCAGATTAACAACATGTTCTTCTTCAGTCTTGGACTTTGCGATCATGTCATCCACGTAGACTTCAATCTCTTTATGCATCATGTCGTGGAATAAAGCTACCATCGCCCTTTGGTATGTTGCACCAGCGTTCTTCAATCCGAATGGCATTACTTTGTAACAGAAGGTTCCCCAGAGAGTGATGAAGGTGGTTTTCTCCATATCTTCGGGGGCCATCTTGATTTGATTATATCCGGAATATCCATCCATGAAGGAAAATAAGGAGTGTTGTGCTGTGCTATCTACCAAGACATCAATGTGGGGCAAAGGGAAATCATCTTTAGGACTTGCTCTGTTCAGGTCTCGATAATCGACGCACATTCTGACCTTTGTGGATACCTGTGTTGCAGGTTATCTAATATTGCAGGATTAGTTTTGATGATGAAAAAGACAAAGCCAAGTTGATGGCCAAAGGAATGAGAGTGTCAAAGCAAAGCTGATAAAAAGTATCATATATACTCAAGAATTTAAGTTTTAAGATATAAGGGTAGTCCTTATAAATAAGGGTAGTCCTTAGGGTCTTGGGTGAGTCTTAGGATAAATGTAAGCTCTTACAAAGGTCAGCTCATCTCGCAAAGTCTCTCGTCCCAAAGCTTTCTCAAAATGCATGCATGCATACGTAAACATAAAAAGGTTTTTGAGAAACTATAAAATCGATTCACACTATTTTTTATTAAATATCAAAATCGATTTTTAACTCAATATGAAAGCATACAATCGATTCATATTATTTCTACTAAGTATATAAATCGATTCATAAACTATTTTTTCAAAGCAAAGAAACAATTCATATTGATTTTATTAAAAGCAAAGAAATCGATTTCCAACTATTTTCCTAAAGATAAGAATCGATTCCTATAATGTTTCAAAGGTAAAGAATCGATTCCTAGTATTTCTCTAAAGCTCAAAATCGATTTCCTAAATCAATGGTTAAGCACATAATCGATTCCTTGCTTCCTTATTTAAATAAGAATCGATTTCAACCTTCTTCTTTAATCTATATAATCGATTCCTAGCTTGCCTGTAAGCCAATAATCGATTACATCCATTTTACAAACAAATCAGAATCGATTCCTAGATCAGATCAAGCAAATGAATCGATTCCTAGATCCATTCCAATTAACAAAGAATCGATTCCTTTAAACTTTTTCAACGTGAGATCTGGATTTCCAAAATCTATAAATAGAGGCTTCACCACCTCCATTCAATCACCAACCCATTCTCACGATCTATCATTTCTGAAAAACTCTTATATTTTATTTGTGTTCTTCTCGCACCACTGGTCCGTCAAGAGCTGATCCTACGTTAAGAGTTAGTTGGGGTTGTGTCCTTCAAGTTGTAATATCTGCCTACACTAAGAGGTATTTCTGTATTTACGTTACTGTTATATTGTTGTTATAATTTGTACTAGAGAGTGGGGTATCTCTCTAGGGGTAGCTGCATGTACTAGGAAGTGGGGTATCTTTCTAGGGCAGTTGTTGTAACAAGGGTGGGGTATCTCTTGTTATTGTTATATTAGATTTGAGGGCTCTTTATAGGTGGGGTATCCTAGTAGAAGAGTGCCTGAGTCTGTAAAGGTTTTCCAAGGCACCTGTAAGCCTTGTTGTTTTGGTTAGTGGAAAATCTCACAAGGGTGTGAGGACTGGACGTAGGTCACTAGGAGGTGACCGAACCAGGATAAATCTCTGCGTGCTTTACTGCTTTCCTGCTTTACTGTTATACCGCTTTACTGCTTTATATTCTAATTCCTTCGCTTCCACTTAACCTGCGCGAAAATTGATCTAAGTCATTAAAAAGGGGAAAAACACTTTCAAAAGATCTGAAAAGTTTTAAATCTCAATTCACCCCCCCTCTTGAGACTGAAGCCACTTGGTAACAAGTGGTATCAAAGCTAGACTCTTGTATAAAGAGCTTAGCCGCTTCAAGAGAAATGGCTTCAGGTTGGTATACGCAAGAGGGTGCATCTCTTTTCCGTCCTCCGGGATTCCACGGAGAAGACTATGCATATTGGAAAGAAAGAATGAGAATTTTTATTGAAGGGGTAGACTTAGATGTTTGGGATGCTGTGGAAAAAGGACCTTTCGTCCCCACACACATAGTAGATGGTATTCTTAGAATAAAAAGTAGAAATGAATGGTCTGATGATGAGAAAAGAAAAGTGCAACTTAATTTACGCGCTAAAAATATTATTACTTCTGCTTTGAGTGCTGATGAATTTTTTCGAGTTTCAAACTGTAAATCTGCCCAAGAAATGTGGGATAATCTTCAAGTTACTCATGAGGGTACAAGTGAAGTGAAAAGGGCAAGAATAAATACTCTTACCAGAGAGTACGAATTGTTTAGAATGAATACAGGTGAAACAATATCAGAGATGCAGAAAAGGTTCACTCACATAGTGAACAAATTGGGTTCATTAGGAAAATCATTTCCTCCCGAAGACTTGATCAACAAAGTGCTAAGATGCCTAAACCGAGAATGGCAACCAAAGGTAACTGCTATAACTGAATCAAGAAACCTAACTACCATGTCTCTTGCCACTCTGTTTGGGAAACTACTAGAGCACGAGTTAGAGCTCACTCGTCTAGCAGAGAATGAAGGAAAAGTCAAGAAAAAGAAAAACCTAGCTTTTAAAGTTTCAAGTTCAAGTTCATCCGACGACAGTGATGACTCGCAAAGTGAAAGTGATGAAGAGGATGAGAATATAGACCTAATGGTAAGAGAATTCAAAAGGTTCATAAGGAGGTCTCTAGAAAAGAATTCTCCAACCAAAGAAGTCTCATGCAAACAAAACTACTTAAGTCCTTTAACATGCTACGAATGTGGGAAACCCGGACACATAAAATTGGAATGCCCAAAATTACAAAGAAAACGACCAAGAGATGAGAGAAAGGGATCCAAAGGAAAAAGGAGTAGAAAAGCCTACACAGCATGGGAAAACAGGAACTCATCAGATAGCTCAGAAAGTGAAAAAGATCAAGTTGCTCTCATGGCCGACCACGACAGCGAAAGTGAAACTGAGGTATATTCTAACTCTGAATCTTTACAAGATGCCTATGATGAATTATATGAAGCATTTACTGAATTACATGATAAATCATTAAAATTAGCTAAAGCGTTAGACAGATCCAAGAAAGCTATCACTCATCTGGAAAAAGACATCACTTCTTTAAACAAAGAAATAGTAGAACTTAGAAAAGAAAATGATAGTCTTGCATGCTTTAAAGAAAACCATACATGTGATAAATGTGTTGAAAGCAAAAAGAAAGTTCATGAACTAGAGTTGACTATTGAAAAACTATCTAGAATCAAAACCATAGAAAAGCATGTTCATTACAAATCTAATTTTTCCACTAGACCATACATTAAATGTTATTATTGTGGTAAACCTGGACATACAGCTTCTGTTTGCAGGGCAAGAGGTAAACAAAATATGAAAAAGGTGTGGGTTCCCAAAGGAACCATACCAAACACTAACCCACAAGGACCCAAAGAGATTTGGGTACCTAGAACCTTGTTTTAGATCATTGCAGGTACGCTGCAAGGTATGGGGACATGTGGATACCTTGACAGCAAAGACTCAAAGCACATGACCGGAAACGCAATAAAGTTATCAACTCTCACCTCGGAGAAAAATCTGTCATGTGACTTGTGATGAATAGAGGGAGAATCACTGGTAAAGGTTAGAAAAGTTTTATTCACCTCTAAACTGAAAAATGTGCTTAAATCATAGTTTACTTAGTCAAACATGTGACTTGTGAAACAATTTGATCTCTAAACCGCATTTCATGCATCTCTAAGGGAACATTTTTTCAAGGCATGAAAACAAATAAAGTATTCTGATCATCCCTCTAAAACTGAGCATGTAGAATTATCACATCACCTTCTTAGAGGTTATGGTTAGAAAGGCGATAGTGTGATTGAGTTAGTTGAATCGTCAAAATCAGCTAGTTGATATTTTCACAAATCCATTGCAAAAGAAAACCTGGTTCTTTATTTACTCAAATGAATTTTTCAATAAAATATTTTTCAAGTGATCTTTTAAAATATTTAAGAGAATTTGTGACTTACGAATTTCTGCGTGCTCAAAAAGCGTTTTATAAAGCAGCTGAAATGCTACCTTTTCCCGAAATCCATTTTCTCCTGTCACAATAAATTGCTGGCTTTGGCATTAAAATTCAGAATACATACTCACAATCGTTGCTCAACTAAAATAATTTTTCTCCCATATTCTGGCTGCCATCACCAACTTTCAAACTAAGCAGCATGAAATGTATAAAGCTTAAAACAACTGCTTCACAGTTTTTTTGAGACTCATAATTAGCTTTTGCCTGTGTTTGATAAAATATTCTCTTCATGGCCTCAAATATGTTTTTCTTCAAGTTTTGATGATCACCTACAAATCAGCAATGGCTCTTTTATCATGTCAAATAGCTGTGACATTCGTTCGCAAACTTTATCATATATTGACCCTCTTTGATCATGACAAAAAGGGGGAGAGAAATATAGGGTTGCATATGAGCATATAGAACTTGCATATTATGCATCTAGTCAATAAGTCAGGGGGAGCATCATGATAGGGGGAGCATCATATATATATTATCTGTTTGAACTAACCTCCCACCTTGAGATGAGTAAATGTTTTGTCATCATCAAAAAGGGGGAGAATGTGGATACCTGTGTTGCAGGTTATCTAATATTGCAGGATTAGTTTTGATGATGAAAAAGACAAAGCCAAGTTGATGGCCAAAGGAATGAGAGTGTCAAAGCAAAGCTGATAAAAAGTATCATATATACTCAAGAATTTAAGTTTCAAGATATAAGGGTAGTCCTTATAAATAAGGGTAGTCCTTAGGGTCTTGGGTGAGTCTTAGGATAAATGTAAGCTCTTACAAAGGTCAGCTCATCTCGCAAAGTCTCTCGTCCCAAAGCTTTCTCAAAATGCATGCATGCATACGTAAACATAAAAAGGTTTTTGAGAAACTATAAAATCGATTCACACTATTTTTTATTAAATATCAAAATCGATTTTTAACTCAATATGAAAGCATACATTCGATTCATATTATTTCTACTAAGTATATAAATCGATTCATAAACTATTTTTTCAAAGCAAAGAAACAATTCATATTGATTTTATTAAAAGCAAAGAAATCGATTTCCAACTATTTTCCTAAAGATAAGAATCGATTCCTATAATGTTTCAAAGGTAAAGAATCGATTCCTAGTATTTCTCTAAAGCTCAAAATCGATTTCCTAAATCAATGGTTAAGCACATAATCGATTCCTTGCTTCCTTATTTAAATAAGAATCGATTTCAACCTTCTTCTTTAATCTATATAATCGATTCCTAGCTTGCCTGTAAGCCAATAATCGATTACATCCATTTTACAAACAAATCAGAATCGATTCCTAGATCAGATCAAGCAAATGAATCGATTCCTAGATCCATTCCAATTAACAAAGAATCGATTCCTTTAAACTTTTTCAACGTGAGATCTGGATTTCCAAAATCTATAAATAGAGGCTTCACCACCTCCATTCAATCACCAACCCATTCTCACGATCTATCATTTCTGAAAAACTCTTATATTTTATTTGTGTTCTTCTCGCACCACTGGTCCGTCAAGAGCTGATCCTACGTTAAGAGTTAGTTGGGGTTGTGTCCTTCAAGTTGTAATATCTGCCTACACTAAGAGGTATTTCTGTATTTACGTTACTGTTATATTGTTGTTATAATTTGTACTAGAGAGTGGGGTATCTCTCTAGGGGTAGCTGCATGTACTAGGAAGTGGGGTATCTTTCTAGGGCAGTTGTTGTAACAAGGGTGGGGTATCTCTTGTTATTGTTATATTAGATTTGAGGGCTCTTTATAGGTGGGGTATCCTAGTAGAAGAGTGCCTGAGTCTGTAAAGGTTTTCCAAGGCACCTGTAAGCCTTGTTGTTTTGGTTAGTGGAAAATCTCACAAGGGTGTGAGGACTGGACGTAGGTCACTAGGAGGTGACCGAACCAGGATAAATCTCTGCGTGCTTTACTGCTTTCCTGCTTTACTGTTATACCGCTTTACTGCTTTATATTCTAATTCCTTCGCTTCCACTTAACCTGCGCGAAAATTGATCTAAGTCATTAAAAAGGGGAAAAACACTTTCAAAAGATCTGAAAAGTTTTAAATCTCAATTCACCCCCCCTCTTGAGACTGAAGCCACTTGGTAACAACCTTCCCATCCTTCTTCGGAACCGGGACAATGTTGGCTACCCATTGAGGATACTTTGCTACCGCTAAGAATCCGGCATCAAACTGCTTCTTGACCTCATCTCTGATTTTTAGTGACATCTCCGGTTTCATCCTTCTTAGCTTTTGCTTTACTGGCGGGCATTCGGGTTTTACTGGTAACTTATGCTCGACTATGTTGGGGTCCAGTCCAGGCATGTCTTGGTATGTCCATGCGAAGATGTCAACATAGTCGAACAAGAGTTTAACCAATTTCTCTCGCTCACTGTCTTTCATCGTGATGCCAATTTTAATCTCTTTCTTATCTTCTTCTGAGCCCAAATTTATTGTCTCAGTATGTTCCTCGTGGGGTTGAATCACTTTTTCCTCTTGTTCCATCATTCTCATTAATTCTGGAGGAGTTTCCCAGTTATCTTCAACATCTTCCTCAGTTTGATTAATGGGGTGCTCAAAGTCACAGTATGAATTATTGGCGTTGTTATTTTCGACGGTGTTTTTTTCAAATCTGCATTAGTATAAATTGACGGAATGAAAAACGAGCCAAAAGAAAATAAAACGCAAGTGCGAAAGAAAACTGAAATTTATTGGAGAACCTGAAATAACATTTTATTGATATTGATATTGAAAGGAAACATGTGTGCCCGAATGAAATGTCTTAAGGCCTTGGGCAGAGCCATAGGATTGCATTACAGAAACATTACTTTGAACTAAAAACTACAGGAAAATCGACGATCTCCCAATTCTTGAGCTTTTTGCTTGCTGGACAACGACGCACAAGACTGACACTGCCATTTTCAGCGCTTGAATCATCTTCAATAGCTACAACCTGGTTAGGATCTAGCATTCCTGCACTCTGAAAGCTTTGCTTTATGTCGCAGATAAAAATCTTCTTCATATCTGGCTCTCGACCCTCAAGTTTGGCCAACCTCCGCTCCTTCTTTTCTGCGGCGATCCTTCCTTTGTCAGTACGACTAAGCCGGTACCCTATCCCACATCTGTCCTTGTTTTCACGCAGCTGTATGGGTGTTAAGATCCCTTGTTCAGTCCTCCCTAAACCACTTCCAGCTTGATAACCCTTGCTTGTCATGACTTTAGCAATCATCAATGCAGCTTTGGACAACTTTGGTTTTAATGATGGGGCCCCGTCCCCCACAAAGGTAGCATTTGCAATTTCTAGTGCTTGGAAGGCGGTCTCGAAAGATTCTTCTGCAGCCTCAACATAACGGATAGGAAACGGCTTATTGACTAACAACTCTTCTTCTCCTGAAACGACCACCAACTTGTTGTTGACTATGAACTTGAGCTTTTGGTGTAGAGAAGAGGGCACAGCCCCTGCCGAATGGATCCAAGGTCTTCCCAGAAGACAACTGTAAGACGGATTGATGTCCATCACTTGGAAACTCACTATGAAGACCTCTGGACCTACCTGTACGGGTAACTCCATCTCTCCGATAACCTCTCTTTTAGACCCATCGAATGCCCTGACCAGTGTAGAACTGGGTTTCATGTATGAACAGTCTACGTCTAGCTTGTTCATGGTTGATTTGGGTAATACATTCAGGGACGATCCGTTATCGATGAGTACTCGAGCTAGAGAGTATTCTCCACATTTCACGGAGATATGCAAAGCCTTGTTGTGCCCTCTTCCCTCGACGGGGATCTCGTCATCTGTGAAGGTGAGGTAATTGTTGGCAACGATATTTCCGACGATCCCGTCAAACTGACCAACTGTGATGTCGGGAGTGACATGGGCTTCACTCAGCACCTTCATTAGTGTTGCTCGGTGGGCTTCAGAATTGAGTAATAGTGATAGCAGGGATATCTTAGCGGGAGTCTGATTCAGCTGATCCACTACCTTGTACTCGCTCTGCCTCATAATCTTTAGAAACTCACTGGCTTCTTGCTCAGATAGTGCCTTCTTGCCCGTATTTTTGTCAGATGGTTCTACTTCTTTGTCTTTGCCCTTGCGGGCTCTTTCCTCTTTTTCTCCTGATTTCCCTCCATCGAGTCTTTCAGGGGTATAGATGCGCCCGCTACGAGTCATTCCATTAACCCCTGAGATGTTAACGACATCAGGGCTGTTTTGAGGCCCTTTCATTTGGACCTTCGCGCTGTAGTCCCACGGGACTGCTTTGGTGTCACTGTAGGGGAAGGGGGCTGGCACTTGGATAGTGATTGGTTTAGGCATACCCAGGGACGACTTCGAGTCCTTAGTATAGCGGATCTCTAGCGGCTTCCGAGTATCCTTGTTCTGGCCATTGCTCGATAGGATAGTTGACACCTGGTCTTCCCTCTTTTGAAAGCCCACTTGTATTACATGTCGGTCCAACAGGTCCTGAAGCACTTGTTTGAACGCCTCACAATTTCCACTGCAGTGATGGTCATTGCATGGATTCTTTCCAGTGCATTCTCTCTCAATAATCCCAAAGGAACACAAATTAGCATGAATCACTTCCAGGGGTGTCTGGATGCATTCTACCCTCCTGATTAGGGACGGTTCTGCAGAATCCTCAATTGCATTAGTTGAGGGCATCCCATGTCCTGGTAATGGGTTGGTAGTAACATTAGGACCGTTTTCCTTGAAGTTCAACCAGCCCGAGGCGATTAGATCTTGGACGACATACTTCAGTGCCTTGCAGTTTTCTATGGAATGGCCGACTGTTCCTGAATGAAATTCGCATGTGGTGTTTGGGTCGAAACCTCTAGGAAAAGGGGGCTGGATCTGTCTCATTGGGCGGGTGGTGATTAAATTATGGCTGAGCAGGTGGCGGAATAGGTCGGAGTATGACATTGGGATTGGATCAAAGTGGACGAACTTTCCGACTGAGTAGTTTTGTGGTTTATGGCCTTGGTTATTTTGGGTAGGTGGGGTAGATAGTGTTTGTGCTGAGAACGGATTGGTGTGAGAGGGATTCGAGTAGGAAGTTTTTCCGGTTCCTGTGATGGCATTGGCTTCTCCTTCTTTCTTTTTAGGAAATCCGGAGAAGGGCTTTCTCTGATTAGTGTTTCCGGGGGAGGTATAAGCGATTTTCCCGTTCCTCATTCCGTTCTCTAGCCTTTCTCCAATAACGACCATATCCGAGAAACTTGACGATACACTCCCGATCAGTTTTTCATAGAAGGGTGAAGGAAGAGTTTCCATGAACATGGATACCATTTCCCTTTCAAATAGAGGCGGTGCTACCTGTGCTGCTAGTCCTCTCCAACGCTGAGCATATTCCTTGATGGACTCATTATCCCTTTTAGTCATGTTTTGTAGCTGAGTCCTATCAGGAGCCATATCAGTATTGTACTTATACTGCTTAAGGAAAGCATCAGCGAGATCCTTCCAACACCGAATATGAGTGGGTGTCAACTGCATATACCAACTTGAAGCTGCTCCAGCTAAGCTGTCTTGGAAGTAGTGGATAAGCAGCTTATCGTCATTTGCGAATGCAGCCATCTTCCTGCAGTACATAGTTAGGTGGCTTGCCGGACATGTTGCTCCCCTGTATTTATCAAAATCTGGCACCTTAAACTTAGGGGGAATGACCACGTTTGGAACGAGACATAGATCTTGTGCGTTTCTTGCGCCAATATTGAATCCTTCCACTGCTCTCAACCTTTCTTCCAGCATTTGCAGTTTGTCTTGGGCTTGAGGGTTCTCCATAGAGTAGTTGTGAGGAAGCCCACTCATACCATAGTAAGGATGAATCATCGGAACTATGGCTGGGTTCACATTTGGGATATGTGAATGAGTGGGGTTCCTGAGGCTGGACCCTTGAGCTTGAGCATCGACTACCAGCGGTGGAGTGTAGCCAAGTGGAAATCTTTGTGGTGCGACAACAGGGCTCGGGTTGTGCATCTGCGGTGCCCCCGGATTACTGTGGTGACCTATCGGTGCAGGATGTCCTTGTCCCACGACTCCTGAGGGACCATCCTCCGGATTGGCAGCGACTGTCGGAGGTGTGTAACCTTGCGGAAGTCCATAAGGAGGCCATTGGTAACCCTGTTCGTTAGCCCCGGTAGGGTACACTATATGGGGGATTCCGGGTCCATTGGGAATAGGAGGGTTGGTAGCTTGATTTTCAGTGTTCCCAGCGGAGACATCTTCATCTGTATTCCCATTCTTCAAAGCTTGTAGGACCCTTAAGATCTCAGCCATCTGTTGCTTCATCACGTCTATCTCTGCCCTAAGCTCTTGATTGCCTAGGTTCTGGTTATCCGGACCCAAATCGTCCTGATGTGGATCGCCTTGATCCAGGTTATCTTGAGGCGGATTGTCCTGATTTGCTTCCATGTATCTGGCCTGAGAACGAGTCCAATAGCGATGTTGACGCACCAGCTTGTCTTTTGCTCTCTGTTGACGGGATACATGATATGAGTATGTGAATGGATGAAAAGATGAGTGATGCATGTGTGCATGAGTTTTATTATTTTAGGCCGAGAATTGTAAGCGTGTCTCAATTTGTCATAAGTACATAAACTAACGTTTCAAGCATTTTCAAAAGAATGATCAATAGGTGAAACAAACAAACTTCATTGATGGGGGAAAAGTACAGCATTTTTGAAATAAAAGTTCGAAAAGAACAGTACAACGCTTTTTTACATTTCGCTCAAATACATAATGGTTTTCATTTTTCCACTCCTTTCTCTTTTTCTACTAGTGGTGCTACCAGCCTTCTCCCTAAGTTCGGCAATCAGGATTTTGCAGAATTCCATAAATTCGGAAACTTGGACCGGGGTGTTGAACGGGTGCATTGCCGCGTCAGCCTCTTTTAGACGCTTCGGGATGCCCATGATAGCTTGGTCGGCCAGCCATGCCAACTTTGAGAATCTGTCCCTCCAGTATGAGCTTTCATTCTTCAACTCCATGAAGACTTCATGGTTTTCTATCCTGCTGACCAGCTCTACAAAGCGGCTCTCCCAGTGGATGCTCTCAATCTTCAGCTGGTGGTAAACTTCCTCTTGATATCTGATATGGTCTTTCAGCTCATCAGATCTCTCATGCTCCCTTCTCAAGGCTTGTTGGTATTCTCGGAGTATTTCTTCAATGGCCTCTTTATCCCGCCGGATACTTTTCACTTGATCTTCAAACTCAGCTGTCAATATCCGAGACTCTCTCTTTGATTTCACCAACAAGCCTTGGGCGGTTTTTTCCGCAATCATTGACTCCTCCCATAACTCTTTCCATTTATGCGCATCATCAATGGCTTGGTTCATCTTCAGGTTGCATCGCTTTAGTTCTTCCTTTGCCCCTCTCAGGTATTTCTGGACCTCTTGTTTGCTCTTTTCTTCAATCTTAAGTTGCTTGCGGCCGTCCTCAATGGCCGATGACTTAGTTGTATTTTCCTCTTCCAATTTCTGGTTTCTTAGGAGCACTTTCTCTAATTCTGCCTGTAAGCCCTTCTTTTCTTCTTCAGCTTTTGACAAGGCCATCTTGAGCTTGTCTAACTCTTCGACAGTGGGAGGGGTAGGTTCAAGTACTTCTTCCTCAACCCGTAGTGCGCTTCGGTAAGGCAATCGGGTGTCTTGGATCCTTTTTTGGAGCCACTGACGAAAGGTGGGTTCCTTATCGCCGTTCCTCTTGCCAAGCTCTTGTCCTTTGCGGACAACCTTATCCCACGCTTGAGAAATCCTCCGGAGCATGTCAACCTCTTTTGGGCCTCCCTCATAAAGGTAGAAAGGGATCAACATGTCTTCGGTGGGCGGACTTCGCATGGGGTACCCCAGTTGTCTTAGAGTTAGAGAGGGGTTGTAATTTATGCATCCTCTTGTTCCCATGAGTGGGACATTTTGGAAGCTTCCACATTGAAAAACCACTTCAGGCCTATCTTTCCACCATGACGGGTGCCATCGAACCTTGTATTCATGAAGGCCCCTTAGCACTTGCAACCATTCACCGGTATTCATCGACTCCACATCACACCCTCTAGCGTCTTCAATTGGGCCTTCTACCTTAACTTTGTTGACGAAGGCGTGGGTGAGAAGCCAAACATACAAGGCTTGTAGGCAGCAGGATATCCTCTTTCCCTTTAGCTCACTATAATGAGTGAAGGTACAGTAAGTGTCTGCAAGAATGGCTGGAATTGGGTTGGTTGGGTTTTCTTCATCTTTGAAGGATAGGAACACACCAATAGCGGTTGTGTCCACATATCTTTCAAGGCGCGGGAATAGCACAATCCCAAAGATAGTCAAAGCTAACAATTGCTTGAAAGGACCCCAATTTCTAGCGTCGGCGAAGGACTTCATTTGACTTTCCAAGTACTCTTGCGGGAACCCTACAATGCAATTTCGGTTTTTCTTTTGGAGCTTCAAACTTTCCTTGCTGATTTGTAACATTGAGGCAAGTTTCTCATCTGTGTAGTAATGCCCCTGGTACTGGTAGGGCCTAGTGTCCCGTTGAGGAAAACCAAGGATCTGTGTATATTCTTCCAGGGTAGGTGCCATTTGGAAATTTTTGAAGGTGAAGCATCTCAAGGGAGAGTCGTAGAACTGGCTCAGAGCAACAATGGCATTCGTCTGCACTTCCAACCGCAGTAACATAATAATCTTCCCATAAGTTCTATCGAAAGACCTGCGCTCGATGGGTGGCAACCAACCCGCACATTCTCTTAAGCTCGTCAGATTGGGCTGTTTCACTGTAGGGTAGTTCAGGGTTTGAACCGCTTCACCATTTGATCCCATATTGTCTTGCTTATGACACAATTTTTGAGCCTCTTACAATTCTCGGCAAACCTAAATGAGATGAATAACATGCATGTGAGGATTTTTTTTTTTATATTTTGTGAAATAATGATGCTGTATGATGGATGAAAGAATGATGTCACGCGTGTTAAAAAAAATTAGGGAAGATTTAGTGATTCATCTTTGAGAAGGTGTTAACTATGTGTCACATCCTATATATTTAAAAGAAAAAAAAGAATAATAGTAATAATAAAACGGTTTTAGATGATTTGATTTTTTATTTATTTTTTTTTTGGGAAAGGGAAAAAAAACAATTTTAAAAAAAAAAATCTGTAATGATGCAGCGGGTAGGTGAAATGCCCTTGTGTCCTAAACAAGTTATGTCTTATATGTAGGTCACGGTCTAGGGTCACTTACGTGATCAATCTCTCAGGTGGCTCTATTCACTTCCTCACAAAGGTTTCCAGAGCTAAAATCCCCTTCATGATATGATCCACAACGATAGCGAGCTACCTGGTGTGGGATACCATGAAAGAGCGTACTCTGGTTGAGACTTTCATGAGAGTCAGACAGATAAAATCCAGAATGACTGTCACTAATCATCTCCACTCGTCCTAAGTTATTTTTCAGACCCGGGTATAAGGCCCCACTCAGAAGTGTGTGAATAAACATGTGTAAGTGACGTGTGTGACACGGGCATAATACCTAGACCACACAAGCTGCAACAGAAATACAGATAATAGTACAAAAGTCTTCTACCCTAAGGTTCAATAAGGCTATAAATAAATAAACAAATGAATAAAAATAAAAAATAGACTGGCAAATATGAACGCTAAGGTAAAAAAGTATTAAATTAACAATAATCTACACATTTAATTAAATTAGGCTTGACCCTCTAAAATGTCCCCAGTGAAGTCGCCAGCTGTAGCGACCGAAAAATCCGAAGGAGGGGATTCTTCGTCATTTTTGCAATGAAGCCGCCATCAATGCTTATTAAATAGGAAAACATTGAAAAAACCTATATTTTGAGTTCGGGGGTCGATTATGCGCGGGGAAGGTATTAGCACCCCACGGCATCCTTTCAAAAGAAAGGTTACCATTTAATTCAATGTGTAGAAAGAAAGTTAATTTAAAAAAAAAAAATACTTTAATTTACCTTTTTATTATTTGCAAAACTGAAGAGGAAGACTTAATAAAAATTTTTGTTTTTTTGCGCTTGACAGGAGTGGGCCCCTGCTCCTACGTATCTCCGGGTGCGATGGAGAAATCAAAGCTACGTAGTTCTTAGTAGAAAATGTTTGTGTGTTTGGTGTTTTTTATTTATTTTGAAATTGGGAGAGGTATTTGTGACGACCAAACAAGTAAAACTCAGAGTGGTCGTCACTAATAACTCGCGTGAAAACTAAAGTTGTTATTAACGGTCAAACAAGCTAAGCTCAGAGTGACTATTGGTAACAACTCATTTTTATGTTTAGGAATACATTTATTTGCCATTTGGGAAAAAATAGGTTTGTGAGAGAAAATATTTGTTTAGGGAGAAGAAAATCTTTTTTAAAAAAGAAACAGGGGGTGCAGTAGTAAAATGGGGTGTGATTAGCAGAAAAGGGTTGTATAAAACAAAAACTGGTGTGTGAATATTAAAAGTCCAGTTTCTATACTGGGTTCCATGGCCCATGAGACCTGGGCTTCTGGGGAGGCTTCACGCAGCAACAGAGGGGGGTGCGGGAAGTAAATATAAATTACTATAAAAGCTTAATTGAAAAACAAAACCCTAATTCTCAAAACCTAATCTCCTCTCTCACTGCGCCGCGGCAGGTCTCAGCTTTCCCCTCTCGCTAACGACGCCGTTTGCCTCTCTCTCTCCCACGACGCCGTTCACCTCTCTCTCCCTCAACCGATCTTCACTTCTCAAACCTAAACGCCTCTCGATCCAAGTCTCAGTTCTCCTTTCTCTCTAAAATCCGCTCCCCCTCGCCTCCCAACCGAATCGTCTCTCCTCCCTCTCGGACCTAAACTCGCCTTTTTTCTTCTTCACCGATCGGAGCCAAGACTGTGGTGTTCTCCTCTCTCTGTTCATCGCTGTAAGCTACGGGGTGGTGGGTTGGTGTTATATGGTATTGGTTCGGCGGTGGTGGTAGTTGCGAAGGGAGAGCGTGGTCAGGCGATTTGGAGTCAGGTGCGGTGGGGGTGTGTGAGCGAGGGGAGCGGTGGAGGTGAGAGGAGGTCTACAGTGGTGGCTATGGGGGGGTTCCTGGCCAACGGTGATGGTTCACGCGAAAAAAGGGGGAGATTTGGTGGTGGTTTGGGTACGGTTTGGTGGTAGAGTGGTGGTGGCGGTGAGCAGTGTCTTACGGAGGGTTTGGAGGTTAAGTGGTGGCGCACGGTGGCGGATTAGAAGTGTACGGTGTGGGGGAGGTTGAACGGTGGTGGCGTGAGGTGCGGTGGTGACGCGAGGAGAGGGTTGGCCACGTGTTGGGGCGTGGGTTCTGTGTAGGTGATTGATGGTGGCTCACGGCGGCTCACGGCGAGGCTATGGTGGTTCACGGCGAGGCTACGGTGGTTCACGGCGGCCGGAGGTAAAATTTCACTCCTTTCTCTTTTTTTATCTCACTGTCTCTCAATCCCCCCTCTTCGCATTCGGTTTAAACAAACTAAAAGGAACTGAGAAAAAAACATTTGTTGACATTACTTCAAACAATGATGATTTTTAGAAACAGAGCCACATTTTCTAAAAAAAAACTTCTACGAGGAACAGAAAAAAGACATAATGTACATGTAAACGGAGCAACAAACAGATTTGAGACTGACCTAAGTGCCAAATTTTCAGAAACAGAGCCCTCGTGTGCTTCAGCTGTTGCCTTTTAGCCTTGCTGAACCTTAGCAATTAGGATTTCAAACTAATTATGACTCTAAATTTCGTTTGGATTTCTGTGGGGTTTTTTGTGGGTTTGAGTGTTTTCCAGTCAGTGTATGCTTATCCTAGACTGTGTGTGACTGTGTGTTGGGATATTTTTCTGTCTATTTTGCTGTCAAATTGGTTGATTGTCTCTGCCCTAATTGTGTGCTACTGTTTGATATTTATAGGCAGATTGGTGTGATGCTGAGGACAGCAATTAGGGAAAATTTAGGGTGCTGTGGTGAGGAGGGAAAAGGACAGTCAAGGGCTCCAAGGACAGCTCCATCTTGGTCAGCAAAAGGACAGCTATTGGGGAGGAATCAAAAGGACAGCAGCTGGGGCAAATTTAGGGTGCCAAGGACAGCCAAGGGAAGGATAATGGGGAAGAAAAAGGATCAAAAGGACAGCTCTAGGGCAACAAACCAGCATGCTGCGCCCTTCCCCCTTTGATTTTGCATTTTCTGATTTCTTCTTTTTATTTTCGGATTATTTTTGTTTGTTTTTTTTATTATTGTTTTTTTTTGTACTTTTTTGTGTGCTGGACAGCTTTGTAATATAAATGGGCAGCAACCCTTTATGCTCTTTTTTTGATTCAATTAGAGAAAGGTAAAAAGAAAGAATTGGGCCCAACCTAAACAAAAAGGCTAAACAAACCCAATCACATAAATACAAACACAAGTTGCATAGCATGCCCAATTGCACAAGTATAGGCCCAACTAAATAAACTACTAGACTTAGGCCCAAATAAGAGGTGCAGACCCAATTAAACCAAAAAAACTAGTTGCAAATTAGACGAACAAATTAAACGATAAATAAACGAAGCGGACAAAATTAGGGTATAACAACTGGTTTTGGGGAATTGCTTTTTTCCGCGACCTTTAGGGACTTTGCAATAATTGTAATGCTCCATGATTTATGCACATGTTTTACAGGTCATCATCACCATCATTATAAAACATTTATTTTGAGCAAAAAAAGCAGAAAATAAAAGAGTGAACAGATATGAGAAAGTTGAACTTTATTAATGTGGAAACCGGTCGCACAAGAAGTTACGCCGATTGTTTATTACACTTGAAAGTTTAAACTATAAAAAGACACGAAAAAAGAGAGAAGTTAAATTCTGACTGTCCGTCTCTGTGGAACAGTGCTAAACATTTATGTCCTTGACCTTGATCACTCCCTCATCCAAGTCTTCAGAGGAGTTGTATGCCTTTCTTTACTTTTCATGCCCAAGTTTTCTGACCCTAATTTTTGCCTGGATCGCCCTTTGCGGGTTTTCAATCCACCGGGTCGCTCTGATTTTGCCTAGGCCGCCCTTTCGGGTTTTCAACCTAGCGAGCTAACTCTTACTTGGCTTGTCTTTCTCTTTTCTCGTCTATTTCTTTCAGGCATAATACTTCTTCACTTGATCGGAATTGACTGGGTTCCTTAAATCCTCCCCGTCCATGTTCGTGAGTATCAGTGCTCCTCCAGAAAAGGCTTTCTTGACCACATACGGGCCGTCATAAGTGGGTGTCCATTTCCCTCGGGGATCAGTCTGGATGGGCAAGATCTTCTTAAGCACCAAATCTCCCTGCTTGAATTCACGGTGCCGGACTTTCTTGTCAAAAGCTATTCTCATTCTTTGTTGGTACAGCTGCCCATGACACAAAGCTGCAATTCTTTTTTCCTCAATGAGGTTTAGCTGATCCAGACGAGCCTGCACCCACTCTGCTTCTTCCAGTTTAGCTTCCATGAGTACCCGTAGGGATGGTATCTCAACCTCGATTGGGAGGACCGCCTCTGACCCGTATACCAGAGAGAAAGGAGTTGCCCCAGTTGAGGTACGCACTGAAGTACGATAGCCATGCAAAGCAAAGGGAAGCATTTCATGCCAATCCTTGTAACGCCCCAAAATAATTAAGTATTTATTAAATTAAATTACTTAGGTATTCAATTATTTATTTTATTTATTTTAGTTAGTATAATTATATTAACGATGGATTGAGAGGTGTGTAAATTGGATTTTAGGTGATGGCGTTAGTGATCGGGCTTAAGTTGGAAGAAGCCCGTGATCCAAGCCCCCTAGCTAGGCGCATAGGAGAAGCGCCTAGGCTAGGGATTAGTGGATATGCGAATTAGAGTGAGAGGAAAAGAAAAGGGAGCTTGCGAAATAGAGAGAGGAGAAGAGAGAAAGAAAACGGCGCACAAGGGAGAGGAGAAGGAGAGGAGGATTCGCAAATTTCAAGGAGGAGAAGGAAGCCGTGTTGCTGAGGTCCTGTAGGTGACTTTCTCAAGGGAAGTGGTGCTCTCCTAATATAAGGTAAGGGTGGGTTTTAACACTAATAATGGGTTATGATGAGGGTATATGGGTAGTTAGGGTTTGGTTGGATTATTTGCAATGTTGGATTGAAATTGATGATGGTGCGATGTTGCTATTGTTGTTATTTCGCATGATGTGTTGTTATTGAGTCTTCAATGGTGTTTGTCTTTATGTGAGGATTGATTTTGATGATATATGATGTTGATGATGATTCTTGATAATGGCGGGTGGGTTGTGGTTGTCGATCATATCGTGATGTGGATTCGTTAAAAACCTGGTTTCTAGTGGTTGTTGTGCAAAGAGGGAATTGATGTGCTGAAATTTCGTTTTGAAGCCGTTTTGATAGGTGTCCAGTGTTTCTGTGATTGTGACTTCATTATTGGCCCGAATTGCGTGGGGTTTGTTTCATTGGAAAGTAGACACGATTTCCTTCACTTTAGGCACTGGTTTCGCTAAATTTGAGTCAGTATAACTGGAGAAAACATTTTTACAAAATGGGTAAAAGAATATGAAAAACAGCATGAAACCATATGGGTATAGGTTCAATGTTCTGTTCATAACTCTTTCCACCAAACTCAGTTTCGGATGATTTTTGTCTCATTGTAAACCAGACTCACGGGGCTTCAATTTAGACACGGATTTCGTTTCATTTGGTTGAGAATTCAAAGAGAAAACTGGGTTACAATTTAGCTAACAGAAGCTGTCGAACTTCTGTACCCTGAGAGGTATTTTGCAAAAATGTACTATTTAGGTACCTAAACAAATAAATAAAAATTATTTCTAGAAACTAGACATCTCAAGCTTTCTAGAGGATATTCGTTTGCAAAATTCCGACATCGTTTGATATGCTAAATTAATTGTCGGAGTTCGTGTACAGTTGCTGAGAAATACTGCTCCTTAGCTGTTTAGTAAAATGGTCGAACGAATAGGACGTTGTGCTGGTTATTGTCGCTGCCCTTGTGTCCTGTGTGTGGGCGTGCCTAGTGCGTAAGTTCAGGCACTGTCTAGTGGTGCTGTGCACCAATTTGTGGTGTTGCGTGTGTCTGTTGTGCTGGTGTTGTCTGGTGGTGCTGTGCGCCAATTTCTGTGCTGTGTGTGTGTGTTTTGGTTGTGCGCGCTATTTGGCGTGATGTGTACAGGTGATATCTGGCAGCTGTGATGCTGTAAACAGGTGAGAGTTACGAGGTAGCTGTGATGCTACGACACGTGGTATTTCTGTGTGATAATAATTTTGGTGGTATGGTATTTATTAATTAAATGCTCTGAGTATGTGTATCTATGCATGAATCATGAGTCGCATTGTCATATGCATCTTCGAGGTAGCTCTGATGCTACAACATGTGATTATTTTGGTGGTATGCCCGTCGTGGCCTTTTACGAGATCGGTACCGCATGCATATGCCCAGAGGGGTTGCATTCGTTCATGAGTCCATTTATAACGAGTGTTGGTATCTATTTACTAATGGAGTTTGTGCCTTGTTCCGTGATATGATGCATTGAATTCTATGTGCTTGCTGTGAGTTACCTGCTACTTATTTACTGCTGTCATTGCTTATTATTTCTGTTAATGCTCACCCCTTCTGCTTGGAATGTTGCTCTTACGTGGCAACGCTGCAGGTAACTGCGAGTGAAGGTCTCCGGCTTTCCTATCTTCTGTCGGGTCGTGTCGTCGCTCTGAAATGTAACACCGGGGGGCGGGGGGGGCGTAAACGCTATTCATTTAGATTTCAATATGTATTTGAGACTTCGAGTTGTGGTTTAAGACCCCTTAAGGTGAAGACGTGTTTTGATGATTATTTTTCCGCTGCTATGAGATTTCGAAATTATCTGACGTTATTAATTGAGATCGTTTTTTAGAGTAAAGTGTAACGCCTTTTTCAATATGGCGAAGTTAAATTGCGAAGAACTCTGATTTTATTTGAAATAAATGAGGTTTAGAAAAGGGTGTTACATTAGTGGTATCAGAGCAATGGTTGGTCCGTCCGGCCAAGTCGTCGAGTCGTTGTGTCGGTGTACGACCAACTGTTGTCTTCTAGTCCTAACCATTGGTTGTGTTGTAGTGATGTTCCTGCAGGTACATGTAAACAGAAGCTGCTGATGGTAAGTGAACTAGTGGGGGAGATGCCCTACTGATATTGTGTGATGTATTGTGTTCTGATGTGTGTTCTCTGTGTCCCTTGTCGATCTTCGACAGAGACTTTGTTGTGAATTTTTGTTGTTTGCCGTGGGTGAGTTGATTGTAATCTTGTGTATGAACTGGTTAGAGCATAACCATGTTCATATTAATTGTCGTAGCCAATTGGTGAGTTTTGGGAGGTGTTGAGTCTGGTCCGCTGTCGGCCTAACCCGAGATAAGTAGGATTAGACTTTGAGTTTGGGGAGTGACCCGTAGGAGTTGGAATTTAATTGAGTAAAACCATAGTAATCACCGTTGAGGGTATAGTATTCCAATATCGGATAGATGGTGTTTGAGTAGTCGAGTAGGATTTTGATAACCCACAGATTAGAACATCTAGATAGGAGTAAGAATGTGGAGAAGGGTGTTTGGTCTGCTGCTAAGTATGCGATAGATTATGGGCGAGGACGGTTAGAGATGACAAGGAGATTTGGTATTGTTTTCGTGAGTTTGACGTAAATTTTCGAGGACGAAAATACTCTAAGTGGGGGAGAGTTGTAACGCCCCAAAATAATTAAGTATTTATTAAATTAAATTACTTAGGTATTCAATTATTTATTTTATTTATTTTAGTTAGTATAATTATATTAACGATGGATTGAGAGGTGTGTAAATTGGATTTTAGGTGATGGCGTTAGTGATCGGGCTTAAGTTGGAAGAAGCCCGTGATCCAAGCCCCCTAGCTAGGCGCATAGGAGAAGCGCCTAGGCTAGGGATTAGTGGATATGCGAATTAGAGTGAGAGGAAAAGAAAAGGGAGCTTGCGAAATAGAGAGAGGAGAAGAGAGAAAGAAAACGGCGCACAAGGGAGAGGAGAAGGAGAGGAGGATTCGCAAATTTCAAGGAGGAGAAGGAAGCCGTGTTGCTGAGGTCCTGTAGGTGACTTTCTCAAGGGAAGTGGTGCTCTCCTAATATAAGGTAAGGGTGGGTTTTAACACTAATAATGGGTTATGATGAGGGTATATGGGTAGTTATGGTTTGGTTGGATTATTTGCAATGTTGGATTGAAATTGATGATGGTGCGATGTTGCTATTGTTGTTATTTCGCATGATGTGTTGTTATTGAGTCTTCAATGGTGTTTGTCTTTATGTGAGGATTGATTTTGATGATATATGATGTTGATGATGATTCTTGATAATGGCGGGTGGGTTGTGGTTGTCGATCATATCGTGATGTGGATTCGTTAAAAACCTGGTTTCTAGTGGTTGTTGTGCAAAGAGGGAATTGATGTGCTGAAATTTCGTTTTGAAGCCGTTTTGATAGGTGTCCAGTGTTTCTGTGATTGTGACTTCATTATTGGCCCGAATTGCGTGGGGTTTGTTTCATTGGAAAGTAGACACGATTTCCTTCACTTTAGGCACTGGTTGCGCTAAATTTGAGTCCGTATAACTGGAGAAAACATTTTTACAAAATGGGTAAAAGAATATGAAAAACTGCATGAAACCGTATGGGTATAGGTTCAATGTTCTGTTCATAACTCTTTCCACCAAACTCGGTTTCGGATGATTTTTGTCTCATTGTAAACCAGACTCACGGGGATTCAATTTAGACACGGATTTCGTTTCATTTGGTTGAGAATTCAAAGAGAAAATTGGGTTACAATTTAGCTAACAGAACCTGTCGAACTTCTGTACCCTGAGAGGTATTTTGCAAAACTGTACTATTTAGGTACCTAAACAAATAAATAAAAATTATTTCTAGAAACTAGACATCTCAAGCTTTCTAGAGGATATTCGTTTGCAAAATTCCGACATCGTTTGATATGCTAAATTAATTGTCGGAGTTCGTGCACAGTTGCTGAGAAATACTGCTCCTTAGCTGTTTAGTAAAATGGTCGAACGAATAGGACGTTGTGCTGGTTATTGTCGCTGCCCTTGTGTCCTGTGTGTGGGCGTGCCTAGTGCGTAAGTTCAGGCATTGTCTAGTGGTGCTGTGCACCAATTTGTGGTGTTGCGTGTGTCTGTCGTGCTGGTGTTGTCTGGTGGTGCTGTGCGCCAATTTCTGTGCTGTGTGTGTGTGTTTTGGTTGTGCGCGCTGTTTGGCGTGATGTGTACAGGTGATATGTGGCAGCTGTGATGCTGTAAACAGGAGAGAGTTACGAGGTAGCTGTGATGCTACGACACGTGGTATTTCTGTGTGATAATAATTTTGGTGGTATGGTATTTATTAATTAAATGCTCTGAGTATGTGTATCTATGCATGAATCATGAGTCGCATTGTCATATGCATCTTCGAGGTAGCTCTGATGCTACAACATGTGATTATTTTGGTGGTATGCCCGTCGTGGCCTTTTACGAGATCGGTACCGCATGCATATGCCCAGAGGGGTTGCATTCGTTCATGAGTCCATTTATAACGAGTGTTGGTATCTATTTACTAATGGAGTTTGTGCCTTGTTCCGTGATATGATGCATTGAATTCCATGTGCTTGCTGTGAGTTACCTGCTACTTATTTACTGCTGTCATTGCTTATTATTTCTGTTAATGCTCACCCCTTCTGCTTGGAATGTTGCTCTTACGTGGCAACGCTGCAGGTAACTGCGAGTGAAGGTCTCCGGCTTTCCTATCTTCTGTCGGGTCGTGTCGTCGCTCTGAAATGTAACACCGGGGGGGGGGGGGGGGCGTAAACGCTATTCATTTAGATTTCAATATGTATTTGAGACTTCGAGTTGTGGTTTAAGACCCCTTAAGGTGAAGACATATTTTGATGATTATTTTTCTGCTGCTATGAGATTTCGAAATTATCTGACGTTATTAATTGAGATCGTTTTTTAGAGTAAAGTGTAACGCCTTTTTCAATATGGCGAAGTTAAATTGCGAAGAACTCTGATTTTATTTGAAATAAATGAGGTTTAGAAAAGGGTGTTACAATCCTTGTATGTGACCACCATTTTTTGCACAATCTTTTTGATGTTCTTGTTAGCTGCCTCCACTGCTCCATTCATCTTGGGCCGATAGGGGGAAGAATTATGATGCTGAATTTTGAACTCTGCGCACAGGTCCTTCATTATTTTGCTATTCAGATTGCTGCCGTTATCAGTGATGATCTTGTTAGGAAGACCATAACGGCAAATCAGATCCTTCTTCACAAATTTGGCAACCACTGAACTGGTTACACTGGAGTATGAGGCAGCTTCAACCCACTTCGTGAAATAGTCAATGGCGACCAAGATGAAGCGATGCCCATTTGATGCTTTGGGTTCAATGGGACCGATGACATCCATTCCCCACATTGAAAACAGCCAGGATGCAGTCAGAACATTCAATTTGGCAGGCGGCACATGAATGTGGTCAGCGTAGATTTGGCACTTGTGGCACTTTCGGACAAAGCTGTAGCAGTCACCTTCCATCTGCAACCAGTAATAGCCCGCCCTCAAAATCTGTCTAGCCATAGTATGCGCACTGGAATGAGTTCCGAATGAGCCCTCGTGTACATCTTTCATGATTCTTTCAGCTTCTTCTTTAGCAACACACCTTAAGAGGACCATGTCATAATTCCTTTTGTAGAGAACCTCACCGCTGAGGAAGAAATTCCTTGACAGTCGCCGAAGAGTTCTCTTGTCATTTTCAGATGCCCCAGGAGGGTATTCTCTGCTGATGATGTAATGTTTGATATCGTGATACCAAGGCTTGTCATCCGCCTCTTCATCTATGGCTGTGCAGTAGTGATGCGCAGGTAGACTCCGGTGCTGGATTGTGACATGAGTCAAGCTTTTATCACAATTGATATTGAACATGGATGATAAAGTTGCCAATGCATCAGCCAGCTGGTTTTCGCCTCGAGGGATGTGTTTGAAAGTGATTTCGTCAAAAGACTCCATCAACTCTTGCACATAAACACAATAAGGAATCAGTTTGGGATCTCTGGTCTCCCAATCGCCTCTTACTTGATGAATAACCAGGGCTGAATCTCCATACACATCTAGCCTTTTAACTTTCCATTCTAGGGCTGCTTGAATACCCAAGATGCACGCTTCATACTCTGCTATGTTGTTTGTGACATAGAAGCTCAACCTTGCAGTGACAGGAACGAAGCGATTGTCAGGAGATATTAACACAGCACCTGCCCCATGCCCCCATACATTTGACGCACCGTCGAAGATCATTCTCCACCTTTCACTTTCTTGGGACTTCCCCTCATCAAACAGCGCCATGATATCTTCATCAGGAAAATCATGCTGCATTGGTTGGTAGTCTGGAATCGGCTGACATGCCAAATACTCAGCAAGTGCACTACCTTTAACTGCTTTTTGTGTGACATACAGGATATCGTATTCTGATAATTGCATCTGCCAACGGGCAATTCGTCCTGTAAGAGCTGGCTTCTCACATATGTACTTGATTGGATCCATTTTTGACGCCAACCAAGTGGTGTGACTCAGCATGTACTGCCTTAAACGGTGAGCAGCCCAAACTAGAGCACAACAAGTTTTTTCCAGCATAGAATATCTTGTCTCACAATCGGTTAACTTTTTGCTAACATAGTATATGGCATGCTCCTTTTTCCCGGATTCATCATGTTGCCCCAACACACAGCCCATTGAATTATCTAGCACTGTAAGGTATAAGATGAGAGGCCTGCCTGACACATGTGGCATTAAGACTGGTGGATTCTGCAAGTACACCTTGATTTTCTCAAAGGCAGCTTGACACTGGTCATTCCACTTCAACTCTTGATTTTTGCACAGCAGTTTGAAGATCGGCTCACAAGTAGCAGTCAACTGGAAGATGAATCGGGAGATGTAATTCAACCTTCCGAGGAAACCACGGACTTCTTTCTCTGTTTTGGGCACCGGCATCTCGAGGATGGCTTTTACTTTGTCTGGATCCACCTCGATTCCCTTCTGGCTGACAGTGAAGCCTAACAACTTCCCTGATCTCACCCCAAACGTGCACTTGGCCGGGTTTAACTTGAGTTTATATTTCCTCAACCGTTCAAAAAGCTTCTGCAGATTGACAATATGATCCTCATCGGTTTTAGATTTTGCGATCATGTCATCCACATAAACCTCAATCTCTTTATGCATCATGTCGTGAAACAGCGTGACCATGGCCCTTTGGTAGGTTGCACCAGCGTTCTTTAACCTGAATGGCATGACCTTGTAACAGAACGTTCCCCAAAGCGTTATGAAAGTTGTCTTTTCCATATCTTCGGGGTCCATCTTGATCTGATTATATCCCGAATATCCATCCATGAAGGAGAATAACGAGTGTTGAGTTGTACTATCCACTAAGACATCAATGTGAGGCAAAGGAAAATCGTCTTTAGGACTAGCACGATTCAGATCTCGGTAGTCAACGCACATTCTGACCTTCCCGTCCTTCTTCGGAACCGGGACAATATTGGCAACCCACTATGGGTATTTGGCTACCGCTAGGAATCCGACGTCAAACTGCTTTTTTACCTCATCCCTAATCTTTAGGGACATCTCAGGCTTCATCCTTCTAAGTTTCTGCTTCACAGGCGGGCATTCAGGTTTGACTGGCAACTTATGCATCACAATGTCAGTATCCAACCCTGGCATATCTTGGTAGGACCATGCAAACACATCCATATAATCGTGCAACAGCTGAACCAACTTCATGCGATCCTCGTCATTCATGGCAGTACCCACTTTGATCTATTTCTTGCTCTCAGCTGTACCCAAGTTGATCACTTCAGTAGATTCTCCGTGTGGCTGAATTACCCTTTCTTCCTGTTTCATTAACCTCATGAGTTCTGGAGGAGCTTCCCAGTCTTCCTCAACATCCCCCTCAGCTTGATTAATAGGGTGATCAAAGTCAAAATATGGACTGTTGGCACTGTTATTTTGGGAGACAATTGCTGTGGATCTGCATTTTGCCGAAGCGAAAAAGCAGAATGAAAGGCGAGACAAGCAAGCAAACAATAATAAAGCGAGGAAAAGACACATGAAATGAAAAGGATTGATTTTTATAGATTGAAATTCAAAAACAACGTTTTTATTAATGATGATGATTCTGAAAACAAAAACATGCCTGCCCCTAACAACTTGTCCTATGGCCTTGGGCAGAGCCACAGGGTTGCATTACAAATGATTACTTTAAATTAAAAGTCACAGGAAGATCAGCAGCCTTCCAATTCTTTAGTTTTTCACTGGCACCGCAGCGTCGAACCAAACTTGCACCACCCTCTTCAGACTCAGAACCATCCTTGATGACAGCAACTTGATTGGGATCCAACAAACCAGCACTCACAAAACTTTGACTGATGTCGCAAATTAGAATCCTCTGGGGCCATGGATCCTGGCCTTTGGACTTGGCCAACCATCTGCCCCTTCGTTCATCTGCCATTTTTCTTCTTTCTTCCTCACATGGGGTGTATCCCAGCCCGCAACGGTCCTTGCTTTCCTTCAGTTGAATGGGAGCTAGAATTCCCTGACCAAACTTTCCCAAGCCAGAACCAACCTTATATCCTTGGGCTAACATGATATTAGCAACCATCTCCTCCTCCTTGGTCCTCTCAAATACTACATTGGCGATCTCCAAAGACTGAAAGGCTGTTTCCAAAGACTCTTCGGCAGCTTCCACATATTTGAACTCTGATGGCTTATTAACTAGAGTCTCTTCCTCACCAAATACTACCACGACCTGGCCGTTAACCACGAATTTGACCGGCTGGTGTAAAGAAGAAGGGATTGCTCCAGCCATATGGATCCATGGTCGGCCCAGCAAACAATTGTATGAGGACGTAATATCCATGATTTGGAAATTGATGTAGAAAACTTCGGGACCAATCTGGATGGGAAATTCCATTTCCCCCAGAACTTCCTTTTTGGACCCATCAAAGGCCCGCACCAGTGTCGAACTCGGCTTCATGTAGGAGCAATCAACGTCCAACTTATCCATAGTTGACTTCGGCATCACGTTCAATGAAGACCCATCAATGAAGGCAACTCATCATCGGCAAATGTTAGGTGATTTGCAGCCACTATATTCCCACAATCCCATCAAACTGATTCACTGTGATATCCTCTGCAACATGAGCCTCGCTGAGCACTTTCATCAAAGCTGTTCTGTGTGCTTCCGAGCTAAGCAACAATGATAGCATGGATATCTTGGATGGAGTTTGCTTTAACTGATCGACCACTCGATAATCACTCTGCCGGACGATCTTCAAGAATTCATCTGCTTCTTTTTCCGTCACTTTCTCTTGAGCAACCTCTGGCTCTTTTCCTTTTTCCTTACGGCCCCTCTGTTCGGCCTCCTTGGAAGTTTCAACTCGGAGAGTCTCAGGAGCATATACTCTTCCGCTTCTTGTGATCCCACTTGATCCCCCTATGTTGGTTACGGTAGGAGCACTTGGGGAGCATTCGACTGTAGATAGTGCAGTGTACTTCCACGGAACTACCTTGTCCGACTTATAGGGAAAAGGAGCCGGAACTTCAATCACTATTGGTTGGGCGTTTGCCCGCACCAATTTGGGATTGTAATTGTAAGGAATTTCGACAGGTCTTCTGGGTCCTCTACTTTTATCAGAATGTAGAGTCAACACTTCTTCTTCAACATCATGGGTTCCTATCTGGACCACACACCGATCCATCAGGTCCTGCAGGATTGTTGACTCCCAATCATATGATGTAAGTTAGGCACTTTTAGGACCAATTGTGCAGGGTTTTTATTGTATAACAGTCATTATCTGGGATTTAGTTCAGTTTTAGATCATTGTAGTAGGAAGTTCAATTGTAAGTTATTCCTTCACTTTTGGAGCTAAATGGGACTTGAAGACCTCTTAAGTGGTTGTGGCATCTTTCGGCGAACCAGACACTTGCCCGGAAATGCAACAATCTAGAGGAATTTTGGTAGTCAGAACTTTTTGTCATTCTTCGCGTCGCGACCAGGAGGGTTCGCGACGCGATTTGGAGGAATCTTTACAAGCCAAAACTTTCTGTCATTTCTCGCGTCGCGACCAGGAGGGTTCGCGACGCGACCTGGAGCTGTTTTGCGAGGCCAGAAGTTTCTGTCATTTGTCGCGACGCGACGGACACGGGCCGCGTCGCGATGGTGCGCGAAAATTAGGGTTTTAAAGCAGTTTCAGGAGATTTTTGGACACACTTCGTCTTGGGATCTGAGCCACACTTTGGAGCAGCAGCTGTGGGCATTTTTGGGAGCTTCTAATCACTTGGGAACAAGGTTTTGAAGACTTCTCATGGATTCCTCTATGTGTAACTTCTCCTTATTTCTATCTTCTCTTTCCTTGATGTTGTCCATGTAGTTTGTTTTGATTAGGGAGAGATGACTCTCCCCAAACCTATCTATTGATTACTTTGTTATGGTTGATTCAGTTGTTTGGTTAATTTATCATAAGTCTATGCCTCTTTGTGTAATGCTTTACTTCTACATATGCTAGTTGTAATGAATTAGGGTTTGTGATCACATAGGGATATGGGTTACATTCTTGATATGGGGTAGTAGATCACATACTTGTGATCACCATAGGAATATGGGATTGGATATGTGAATTCTCTATTTCTTGCGTTTATTGCTTTACCTGTTGGCATGAATCACCTAAGGGATTAGGGTTTCTCAATTAGGTAAAAGGGGTTTTGAGGCAAGGGATTGTCCTTAACCTAATGTTGTGAATTGAATCTGGTAATTTAAACAACCAATTTGAGATTAGCTGAAGGATCATAGGATAGGTGAGGGGAGAAGATTCGACCCCTAATCGCTTTTATTTTATTGTTTACAGACGTTTGCTTTATTCTACCGTTACTTCACTTTTCGTCCAACTATTACGTCTAAGGATTAATTTACTTGCCTATTGATAATAAAACACAATCCCTGTGGAATCGACCGGTTACTTACCGTATTTTATTACTTGCGACGACAATTGGTACACTTGCCAAAAGTCCTAACAAGTTTTTGGCGCCGTTGCCGGGGATTGTTGACTTTGTTGTCGACAAGGCAAACGAGTTGATTCTAGATTTTTAGTCGGTGTTTGTTTTTAGTTACTTAATTTTGCTACTTGTTGGTTCCTTGAATTTGTTGACGTTTGCTTCAGTGTTTCAGAGATTTGTGCATGCGGAGCAAGGGTCCACAAGAACTCTTGTTTGACTCGGAAATTGAAAAACTAGCAAAGGCAAATCGAAGGAAGGCTAAGCTTGCCAAGCAGCAAGCAAGGGAATTGTCACAAATTCAATCAACTTCTACCGCGGTACCGGAAGAGTTTTCTAGTGAGGAGGAAGAGATGGCTGATCCTCCACCTCCACCCCGACGTACTCTAGGTGATTTCGGGCGAAGAAATCAAGGTGCCCAAGCATTAGCATTTCAACCAGTGGGCGTGGCCCAGTTTGATATCAAATCCTCTGTGCTCACAGCCTTGAAATCAGAGCAATTCTCTGGGTCGGATGCCGAAGACCCAAATCAGCACTTGTTCCAATTCTACGAGATATGTGGGACTACACACCCGGAGGGAGTAACCGATAGTGCAAAGAAAGTCCGGCTGTTTCCCTTCACTCTCACAGGGAGAGCCAAGGATTGGTTGAACACTCTCCCAGGAACAATCAACACCTGGAATGACCTTGAGAACAAGTTCTTGGAGAGGTTTTTCCCAATCTCTAAGTTCATAAGGAAACGAGCTGATATCTCCAATTTCACACAGGGAGAGTCTGAATCGTTGTACGACTCTTGGGAACGATTCAAACTACTACTCAAGAAGTGTCCTGGCCATGGCATAGAAGACTTCCTACAGCTACAAACCTTTTGCCATGGGCTGAGACCACAAACAAGAATGATGTTGGATGCCTCAGCTGGAGGATCCTTAGGTACCAAGACTTGGGAAGAAGCCAAGCAGTTGGTTGAAGACATGGCTTCCAATGAGTACAGGATCCAAAATGATAGAGGGGTTAACAAAAAGAAAGGTGTGCTGGAGATTGATTCAAACAGCGCAGTGTTAGCCCAACAGAAACTAATGACCATGCAAATCGAGGCTCTCACTAAGCAATTAGCGGCAGCATGTGAAGTAGGCTCAAAAGCTCCAGCAACAGTACAAGCAGTGCATGCAGGTGGGTGCAATTATTGTGGTAGGGAATCCCACGAAGGTGATTGTGCAGCTTATGGAGAACCATTGGAACAGGCCAACTATATGGGAAACTTCCAAAGACAAGGCGGGAATCCATTTTCTAACACCTATAATCCAGGGTGGAAGAATCATCCCAATTTCTCTTGGAAGAATAACAATGACGGCACGAGTTCCAACCAGCAACAGTCTCAGGCACCTGCCAATCAACAACAGAAACCACCTTCTCGGTTGGAGGATGCATTGACACAGTTTATGCAGATGACCAAAAATACCTTCCAAGCTAAAGAGCAGGTAATGAAAAACATGGAGAAAAACCATGAAGCATCAGTGAAAAATTTGGAGGTACAGATTGGTCAGTTATCGAAGCAACTTGCGGACACATCCAAAAGTGGTTTCCCTGCCAACACTGTGGATAACCCGAGAAAAGAGAATTGCAATGCCATCCATCTGAGAAGTGGTAAGGAGTTGGAACCGTCTGACGTAACCAAGCCCAGGGAAAAGAAAGCAAATGAAGAGAATGAGGAAGCAAGTAAAGACAACCCTCAAGTGGAACCCAAAGAAATCCCAGCTTACATGGAACTGCCCTATCCTCATGTGAGCAAGAAAAATCAGAAGGATGAGCAGTTCTCCAAGTTCATGGAGGTGTTCAGAAGCCTCCAGATCAATATACCTTTTGCTGACGCCCTGGAAAAAATGCCAGTCTATGCGAAGTTCATGAAACAGTTATTGACCAAAAAGAAAAGGTTGAAGGAGAACGAAACGGTAGCGTTGACAGAGGAGTGCAGTGCTATCATTCAAAACAAAATACCTCCTAAGCTGAAGGATCCAGGAAGCTTCACCATTCCCTGTGCAATTGGTGATGTGACTATAGATAAGGCACTCTGTGACTTGGGGGCAAGCATAAACCTAATGCCCTTGGGAATGTAGAAAAAGCTTGGGGGAGGTGAAGTCAAACCGACCCACATGACCTTGCAACTGGCCGATAGGTCAATAAGGTATCTGTATGGTATTGTGGAGGATGTCCTGGTAAAGGTGGGAAAATTCCTCTTCCCGGTAGATTTTGTGATTCTGCAGTTGGATGGTGACACTGAGGTCAAGAGTTCAATGGATGGGGAGAATGACATCCCTTTCATTTTGGGAAGACCTTTCCTAGCCACTAGTAGAGCTGTCATAGATGTAGCCGATGGGACGGTGAAGCTGAGAGTGCAAGAGGAAGAGGTGACCCTAAAGGTGATCAAGGCAGCAAGAAAGGATGAGAAAAAGGAAGGGTGCTATAGTATTGAGGAACCCCAGATAACAGCCAAAAACAGAAAGCACATTCACTCTTCACCAGACAAGTCACCAGGCGAGTGGGTTGATCTAAAGGAAGTAGTGGGAGAGCCTGGCTGGGAATTCAATGGAGAAAGATTGGAAGGAGCTGTGAATGGGGCACTTGAAGAGCAAAAGGCTCCACCGGGGCCAATGTGAGATATCTTCTGAACCGTCAAGCTAGTGACGTTAAAGAAGCGCTGAGTGGGAGGCAACCCACTGAGGTATCAAGTCTTTATTTCAATTTCAATTCCAGTCTTTAATTCACTTTATTTTTGCTGTTAGCCTTAGGCATGGGAAGAAAAGTTTGTGTTCGGTCAAGTTCATGTCGCGAAAAGGAAGTAAATTCAAAGAAAAAAACTGTTCTGGTCTATTTCGCGTCGCGAGCCTGTTAGGTCGCGTCGCGATTGATTGAAAAATTGCCCAGAAAATGTTTCTGCCATTTCTCGCGTCGCGAAGAAAGGCGTGTCGCGTCGCGACGCTTTAAAATTTTTGAAACCGTAACGGTTCTGTGTAATCTCGTGACGCGATATACACGAGCCGCGTCGCGATGCAACGTAATTTAGCCCAGAAACTGAACAGTCCGAACACAAACCAGTGTTCTTCAAAAAGTTGCCTTAGTTTTTCTCTGGATTAGCTCTTCCCCCCCAATTTCCCCATTACTGTTTTGCTTTTATTTTGTGGTGAATTTGCACACTTTCACGGATTCTCCCCCGTCTCCATCTCCAGGTAACAATTCTCTTCCATCTCCATCTTTAAACTTGCAATGTTCTTATTTAGTTTTCAGTGAATTAGAGGGTGACGAATTGCAAAATTTGGGGTTGAATTAAGAGCTGAATTGTTGTCCCCCACCCCTCTACATTGCATGCTTGATGTTATTTCTTAATAAGGAGGGTTGTTAAATCAAATTGTGGTTGGATTCTTGTTGATTTTCATTGTATAAAAGGTGTTTGTTAAAATGCTTCAATGAAGTTTTTGGTGCTCACCAAGTGTTTCTGAAATTTCTCCTTTGAGTTTTGGCTAAGCAACTCTATTGTTTGTAGAAATGTCTAAGTAGAGTCTGTTTTGGGGTTGCTGGCCTGTTTCTAATTTTGAACATATTCACAACCTTAGGGTAGATGACTTTGAGTCCAGAAACTATGTTTTGCCTGTTGATTATTTTTCTCTGCTGGAGTGGGGCCCACACCAGGGACCCACCGAGAACTAACGATTGGTGCTGGATTCTTTTTGTTTTAAATTTTACAGGACATTACAGGTAAGCAGAAATGATGAAGAAAAGCAAAGCAGGCACCTCCAAGAAAAGGCGAGGGGAACCCGCAGTTGAGATTGACAGATTCAAGTCCCCCGTACATGAGGAGAGGTACCACCAAGTGGTCAAGGGGAAAAAGATAAATCCCGAAAGGGCCTTTAACCTCAGCACGGGGGAATTCCCCATCATTACTTCCACTCTCCGGGAATTGGGTTGGCTCTCGCTCAACTCAATGATCAAACAAGCTAATCAAAGTTTGGTGAGGGAATTCTATGCAAATGCCTATGGAGATGAAGACAATAGAGTTTCAGTGGTGAGGGGAAGAGAGGTGTCCTACTCTCCTGATACTATCAACAGTCTCCTCGGGCTACCCACCACTGCTAATTGTGCCATGATGGATGCTTGGGACAACAAGGGGGCGCACGATTATGAGGGTTTGCTGAGAGAGTTGTGTCGTCAAGGAGCAGCCTGGGACAGACATCTTATTGGTCCGATTGGTCAAGACTATCCCCGCCGCTTTTGCAATATGGCTCTGAAGGCAATTCCTAAGGCCTGGAACAATTTCTTTAATCAGTCTATCATTTCCTGCTCCAATTCCACTGATGTCAAGACTAAGGTAGCCATGGGACTGCAAGCTATCATGAGAGGCCAGAGGGTCAATCTGGGAAGAGCCATTTCAGCTAGTATTGCAGAGATTGCCAGATGTCCTAGGGCTAGATTGGGGCACTGTTCTATCATCCATGCTTTATGTAGACAGCAGGGCTGCCCGGAGTACCCAGATGATCTTCTAACCGACCCCAGGGAGGGTATCACAGCAGCATGGATCTTGAAGCAGCCCGAGGGGCCCTTAGATGGAGCAGCGCCACAGCAGCCAGCACCTCCAGCACCACAGCAGCCAGCAGGCCCATCTTACAGGGAGCAGTTTCAGACCGACTCCTCTTTCCAGTATGACCTCCTCATGGCCAGCTGGTGCGGGTCGTCTCTGTCATTGCAGCAGCAGGGGATAGATACTTCACACCTGGCATCATACAGAGTCCACCGTGCTGCTGAGGAGCACATGGCCGAAAACAGAGCAGCCGCCGCTTCATCTTCATCAGTCCCCCATGCAGAGCAGCAGCAGGCTCCCCAGGATCCACTTCTTTCAGGAGACGAGTATTTGGAGGAGCACATTTCCTTCCCATGAGCAGGAGGCTCATTTATTTCCTGTTTTACTCAGACATTTTTATTTTTATCTTGCACTTTTTGGTTGTATTTTGCCCTATTCTGACTTCATTTTCGCACATTGGTCTGTACTTATTATTATAACTTACTCTGTGATCGTGGGGCACCACTGCCCTATATTTTGTTTTGTTTTGTTAAAGCAGCTTCAATAGTGATGACCTGTGGCATTTAGGGTCGCATGTTTGCATTTTCCTTTTGACGCTCGCACTTCAAGTTTTATCATCAAGTAATAGCAGGGGTCATGACAAACGTTGCGGAAGTTCCTTATCATCTGTGAGCAGCATCTCTCAAGTTCCATCTCTATGATCCTAACTGTGAGGTTTGAGCCTAAACACGTTCTTATATATATTGTGTGTATTCCTTGCTTGCATTAGTCTGCAGAACTTGACATTGTGCTTAATTGTTTTTTGCATTTGAATTTCATACACACTGAGGCAATTCTTTTGGCACCCCTGAGCCTTTGAAGCCAACCCATTAATGTTTATCCTCTGCTAGCCCCTCTGAGCCTATTGTTAAAAATTGTATGTTGTTTCTCTGACAATCGTAGCCTAGTTAATTCTTAACTTGGAGTTAGGTAACAAAAGCTGTGAGAGCGGGGAAAGTTTTAAGTATGGGGTTGCTCGTGGAATAGCAACGAACTAAGTTTGGGGTGGTATACAAGAGAAGGAACAAGAAAACAAAGAAAGAAAAAATACATATATATATGTATATATATACATATCAAAAAAAAAAAGAGAAAAATAAATAAATAAATTTCTTCTCTTGTTTTGTTATATGCTTTGGGGAAAATGGGTGAGTATTGCGTGAAATTGACAAAAAGAGAGGTAGGCCTAACTCCAAGTGCAACCTACTTATCCAAATGTATCCAGCCTTACCTAAGCCCCGCTATAACCCTTAAAGTCCTCAAAATGTGTGTATGCATTTCATTTGTCTAAGATGATATAGAACTCTGTCAAGCCTATGAAACGATGATGCAGGTACTGTGAATTGAGTGAATACCCAAAACACCTCAAGAGTGAAACACTGGTGAGATGTGCGTACAGAGAAAACTTGAGAATGCTACCTGCTTATGATTCGGTATTTCCAATTCAGTTGTCATGCCACTGTATTAGATTGATGATGATAATTGATGTGCTGATGTGTTTAAGGTTGATGTATTATATGTAACAGCTAAATAGAAAAAAACAGCCACAGTCTGAATTGATTGTTTGCTTGAGGACAAGCAAAAGTTTAAGTTTGGGGTTGTGTTGACTCCCAATCATATGATGTAAGTTAGGCACTTTTAGGACCAATTGTGCAGGTTTTTTATTGTATAACAGTCATTATCTGGGATTTAGTTCAGTTTTAGATCATTGTAGTAGGAAGTTCAATTGTAAGTTATTCCTTCACTTTTGGAGCTAAATGGGACTTGAAGACCTCTTAAGTGGTTGTGGCATCTTTCGGCGAACCAGACACTTGCCCGGAAATGCAGCAATCTAGAGGAATTTTGGTAGTCAGAACTTTCTGTCATTCTTCGCGTCGCGACCAGGAGGGTTCGCGACGCGATCTGGAGGAATCTTTACAAGCCAAAACTTTCTGTCATCTCTCGCGTCGCGACCAGGAGGGTTCGCGACGCGACCTGGAGCTGTTTTGCGAGGCCAGAAGTTTCTGTCATTTGTCGCGACGCGACGGACACGGGCCGCGTCGCGATGGTGCGCGAAAATTAGGGTTTTAAAGCAGTTTCAGGAGATTTTTGGACACACTTTGTCTTGGGATCTGAGCCACACTTTGGAGCAGCAGCTGTGGGCGTTTTTGGGAGCTTCTAATCACTTGGGAACAAGGTTTTGAAGACTTCTCATGGATTCCTCTATGTGTAACTTCTCCTTATTTCTATCTTCTCTTTCCTTGATGTTGTCCATGTAGTTTGTTTTGATTAGGGAGAGATGACTCTCCCCTAACCTATCTATTGATTACTTTGTTATGGTTGATTCAGTTGTTTGGTTAATTTATCATAAGTCTATGCCTCTTTGTGTAATGCTTTACTTCTACATATGCTAGTTGTAATGAATTAGGGTTTGTGATCACATAGGGATATGGGTTACATTCTTGATATGGGGTAGTAGATCACATACTTGTGATCACCATAGGAATATGAGATTGGATATGTGAATTCTCTATTTCTTGCGTTTATTGCTTTACCTGTTGGCATGAATCACCTAAGGGATTAGGGTTTCTCAATTAGGTAAAAGGGGTTTTGAGGCAAGGGATTGTCCTTAACCTAATGTTGTGAATTAAATCTGGTAATTTAAACAACCAATTTGAGATTTGCTGAAGGATCATAGGATAGGTGAGGGGAGAAGATTCGACCCCTAATCGCTTTTATTTTATTGTTTACAGACGTTTGCTTTATTCTACCGTTACTTCACTTTTCGTCCAACTATTACGTCTAAGGATTAATTTACTTGCCTATTGATAATAAAACACAATCCCTGTGGAATCGACCGGTTACTTACCGTATTTTATTACTTGCGACGACAATTGGTACACTTGCCAAAAGTCCTAACAAGTTTTTGGCGCCGTTGCCAGGGATTGTTGACTTTGTTGTCGACAAGGCAAACGAGTTGATTCTAGATTTTTAGTCGGTGTTTGTTTTTAGTTACTTAATTTTGCTACTTGTTGGTTCCTTGAATTTGTTGACGTTTGCTTCAGTGTTTCAGAGATTTGTGCATGCGGAGCAAGGGTCCACAAGAACTCTTGTTTGACTCGGAAATTGAAAAACTAGCAAAGGCAAATCGAAGGAAGGCTAAGCTTGCCAAGCAGCAAGCAAGGGAATTGTCACAAATTCAATCAACTTCTACCGCAGTACCGGAAGAGTTTTCTAGTGAGGAGGAAGAGATGGCTGATCCTCCACCTCCACCCCGACGTACTCTAGGTGATTTCGGGCGAAGAAATCAAGGTGCCCAAGCATTAGCATTTCAACCAGTGGGCGTGGCCCAGTTTGATATCAAATCCTCTGTGCTCACAGCCTTGAAATCGGAGCAATTCTCTGGGTCGGATGCCGAAGACCCAAATCAGCACTTGTTCCAATTCTACGAGATATGTGGGACTACACACCCGGAGGGAGTAACCGATAGTGCAAAGAAAGTCCGGCTGTTTCCCTTCACTCTCACAGGGAGAGCCAAGGATTGGTTGAACACTCTCCCAGGAACAATCAACACCTGGAATGACCTTGAGAACAAGTTCTTGGAGAGGTTTTTCCCAATCTCTAAGTTCATAAGGAAACGAGCTGGTATCTCCAATTTCACACAGGGAGAGTCCGAATCGTTGTACGACTCTTGGGAACGATTCAAACTACTACTCAAGAAGTGTCCTGGCCATGGCATAGAAGACTTCCTACAGCTACAAACCTTTTGCCATGGGCTGAGACCACAAACAAGAATGATGTTGGATGCCTCAGCTGGAGGATCCTTAGGTACCAAGACTTGGGAAGAAGCCAAGCAGTTGGTTGAAGACATGGCTTCCAATGAGTACAGGATCCAAAATGATAGAGGGGTTGACAAAAAGAAAGGTGTGCTGGAGCTTGATTCAAACAGCGCAGTGTTAGCCCAACAGAAACTAATGACCATGCAAATCGAGGCTCTCACTAAGCAATTAGCGGCAGCATGTGAAGTAGGCTCAAAAGCTCTGCTTGAACGAGATCCACCCAGCATCTACTAGGTCTTGCACCACATGCTTGAAGGCTTTACATTCCTCCACAGTATGACCGACCCCGTTTTCGTGGAAACTGCAAGTAGCATTAGCGTTGTAACTTCTGGGGAATGGCGGCTGCAGGGCCTTCATTGGCCGAGTGTTGATCAAGTTCTTGGAAGTCAAGTGATCAAACAATTCAGTGTATGTCATTGGTATTGGATCAAAACTGGTTCGTTTCTTGTACTGATAACTCTAAGCCCTGTGACTGTCACTGCTTTGCTGGGATGGCACAGGAGCAGAAAATGGAACAGTTTGTGGTGGAGGGGTACCAAAGGATGAACTTCCTCCCGAGATTACATTTTTTTCCCCTTCCTTCTTCTTCGGGAAATGGGAGTGAGGCTTCTTTTGATTGCTTGAACCACCAGAGCTTCCTGCATTACTGAGGTGATTCGAAATCTTCCCACTTCGGAGACCATGCTCAAGTCTTTCCCCGAAGACTATCATATCGGAGAAGCTAGTTGAAACACTTCTAATCAGCCGATCATAGTAAATTGCTGGCAGAGTTTCCAAGAACGTGTACACCATTTCTTTTTCAGTCAAAGGAGGTTGGACCTGGGCGGCTAGGCTTCGCCATTTCTGGGCATATTCTTTGAAAGTCTCCCTTTCGCCCTTACTCATGTGTTGCAATTGCGACCTGTCCGGAGCCATGTCCATGTTATACTTATATTGTCTCATGAATGCTTCGCACAAATCTTTCCAACAACGAATCTCAGAGGATTGCAGTTTCATGTACCAATCTAGAGGAGCTCCAGCCAAACTGTTTTGAAAGCAGTAAATCAGCAGTTTGTCATCATTGGCGTAAGGACCCATTTTTCAGACAAACATCATAACATGGCTCTCCGGACAGCCTGTTCCTCTGTATTTGTCCACTTCGGGAGCTTTGAACTTTGGTGGCAAAACCAAATCTGGGACTAAACACAGCTCACGAGCTTCCTTGGCTCTAACACCAACACCCTCCATTGCCTTTACTCTTTCTTCAAGTGCACGAATCGGGTCATTTGGCTGTGATCCCTCAAACATATGTCCTTGGGGGTGACTCCCCATACTGTAATAATACCCTCCAGGCAGAGGAACACTGTGAGGGTGCGCTGCAAGCCCCGGAGTAGGACTGGGCACAACATGAGGACTAGGAGCTTGGATCTGCGGTCCTCCGGCAGCCCCCCCAGACACGGCGGCAGTGACCTGATTAGGTGCAACAATACTGACGGGGATAGGTCCAACAGTTCGCGGCATGTACCCAGCAGGCATACCCCAAGGATATCTTTGTGAAGTGTATTGATTCGGCCCATTCATTCCTGAAGCAAAGACGGGATGACTGACCCCGGATCCCGGAGGAACTATGGCTGATATTGGAGGAGGAACGAAAGAAGTGACTCCATCTGGACCCATGACGGCGACACCTTCAGCAGCTGTCCCACTCTTTAAACTTTGCAGCATGACCATCATCTCATGCATCTGGGCCTCCATTGCCCCAACCTTATCCTTAAGCACTTGGTTCTCTTGAGCCAGCTGCTCAGGATTCAGAATTTGTACGCCCAAATCTTCATGTTCTGGATTACTTTCAGTTTCAATCTCTGGAAGCCCTTGAGGATCAGCCATCAGCTTTGCTTGTAATCGGGTGAAGTATCGGTGGCGGAGAACCAGCTTGCCTTTCACTTCTGTTGGTAGAACATTTTTATTAAGTGAAGGAGCAAATTAATGAATGCAATGCGTGCAATGCAGATGAGTGTTAGTTTTAGTTTGTCTTATGCCGTGAACCCCAACGTGGAAAAAGTTTGGAGCCGCCACCAATATTTTTATTTTAAAACCAAAACATTGAAAAAAAGTCTTTTGAAAAGGCGGGTGGTCTTTTGAAATCGCAGATATGTAGGTTCGGGGGTTGGTTAGGTACGGGGAAGGTATTAGCACCCCGCACCTCCTTTCTACCGAAAGGGAACCATTAACTTGATGTGTGGTTTGGACAAAAGTTTGAGTTTGAAAGCGGTTTATTCTACTTCTTTTCTTTTCTTTAGGAGTTTGTTTTATTGAAAACGAGGGGGAAAGGGATATTTTTGGTATCTTTGAAAAGCGGAACAAAACAAAGTTTTTTTTTAAAGTGTGCTTGACGGGACAGGACCCCGCTCCTACGTATCTCCCGGTGCGATGGAGAATTCAAAGCTACGTAGTTCTCGGTTTTTGGTTTTGAAAAAGGATTGAGCTTTCGCGAAGACCGAACAACAACGGTTAGAATGGTCTCGCTACTAACACCTTTTGAAAACATCATCATCATTAACAACCTAATCGGCAATGGCGCGATTGGTGTTTAATGACAATTGGTTTATTTTTGTTTTGAAAGTAAAAGTTTCTTTTTGTTTTGAAATGATTTTAGGAAATGGGTTTTAGAAAAGGAGTAGAACATTTCAAGTCAATTCTAAATCCATAACCAAATGCAAATGAATGAATAATACTCAAGCAAACATGAACATATCATTCATTAACCAAGATTAAACATGCCCATACAATCAAAGGATTCAATTATTAAAGATGCAAAACAAAGTTCTCAAAGTAATTGTGTGTGTGCAAGAAAGATTGTATTTACCCTAATGGCTCTATGCTACAACATGCATGTAGACTTACGTCTCCATTAGGAGGTCATACAAGTGGAGAGGAGGGCACACAATCAAGTCAAGACATTTACATGGCATCAAGAACAAGTGAATACAATTGATTGTAAACATAGAGTATTCTAAGTTAAATGATTGAATATGAAAGCAAGGATGCATGATTAGGTAAGCTTGTAAGTGCATGAGTGTACAAGGAATGGATGCATAGCACTTTATTTATGAATGGATGACATACAAGGATGCATAAGAGGATGCAAGAGATATAAGCATATGAGGATGCATGAGAGTATCACATAAACTAAGTATGGATGAAGATGCATGAATGTGAAAATGTTTTGGCTATTTTTGCAAGTTGATAAGTTGTAAAACTTTAAGTAAGAAGTGTAACACCCCGATAAATTCTAACATATAGAATCACCGAAATGCACTAAATGGCATACATCAGAGTAACTTCTTGTTATTGAAATATTGAACACATCTAAAACTTTAGATAATACATAACAACTGGTTCTCTGAACCTCATAAACTTTT